>LR738711.1:474611208-474640704 GCA_902687465.1 Secale cereale | reverse complement strand
CGCCGCGGCCTGGCCCTGCTGGGAGGTGGTCGGGGGAGGGCCGGCGCAGGGGCGGGCTGGCGGCGGTGCTGGGCGCGGAACGGCGGGGCTGGGGCGGCGGGTGCGGGTGGGTGAGGGAAGGGGAAACAGAGGTGAGAGAGAGAGAGAGAGGGAGGAGGTGGGGGCAACGGTTTTTTTTACCCAAAAAAAAAATAGCCCCACCTCTTTGCCGACTGCCAGCAGATGGCAAAGAATTCTTTGCCGTCTGCCAGCAGACGGCAAAGAGGATAACCGTTAGCCCTCCCACGCCGTTACACTGTGGGCCCCATCTTACCTCTTTGTCGTCTGCTGGCAGATGGCAAAGAAATCTTTGCCGTCTGCCAGCAGACGGCAAAGAAGTGGCCGGTGTGACCTAGCCAGTGCAGTACCCCCATGGGGCCCACTTTGGTCTTTGCCGTCTGCTGGCTGATGGCAAAGACATCTTTGCCGTCTGCCAGCAGACGGCAAAGATCTGGCAGATGGCAAAGACCCTCTTTGCCATCAGCTGGTTCTTTGCCGTCTGCTTTGACAAGACAGACGGCAAACAGCCTCTTTGCCATCAGCTGGCAGACGGCAAAGAGCTGGCAGATGGCAAAGACTCAGATTCCAGTAGTGACAGTTGAAGAGTTTGTAACAGTAGAATCATGTGAACTTTCAGGTGAAGAATTTGCAGTTTCACGTTCAATGCATTTAAGGCATTGGGGAATGAATTCCTCCTGAGCAACGCTCATCTGTTGAGCAAGCAATGAATCACGTTCCTTATGAATATCTTCATAACTCTCCCTTAGCTTCTCAAGATCTTGCTTTCTTGGAACAAATTCATAGGAAAGCTTTTCATGATCAGATAAGAGAGTGTTATGATTATCCTGAAGGTTATCATACTTGGACTGAAGTCTCTGAAGATTTCCATTCAAGATTTTAGATCGATCCATTTCTTCACCCAACAGATCATCACTTCTTTCTAGCATATTTTGAACCTTATCAAAAGCTTTTTGTTGTTTTATGGAAATTTTAGCAAGTTTGGAATAGCTAGGTTTGAGGTTTTCATCAAATTCATCTTCACTAGAATCATACATGGAACGGTTGAGTACCTTGGCACCTTTTGCCATGAAGCAATAGGTGGGAGAGTAGTCATGGTTGTCATCGTCAGCAGTGTTGGGGAAGTCTTTTTCCTCAGTGTTGAAGATGGACTTGCTGACAAATGCGGTAGCGAGAGCAAGGCTTGCCACACCAGAGTCTGATTCCTCAGATTCCTCCTCTTCCTCATGTCGGGGAAACTGATCCACCCACGAACACCTATGGGGACCGAGCCCCTTTCGGTACGGCAGGGGGCGGAGATCGCACGAAGAGCAGATCGAGGCGAGGCACATGAGCAGTTTACCCAGGTTCGGGCCGCACGGATGCGTAAAACCCTACTCCTGCTTTGTGGTTTGTATTGAGTTCTTGCTCGGGAGCACTAAGAGCTACAGTACCCTTCAGCAGCTAATGAGGCCGAGCGTAAGAGTGTTCGAACCCCTCTCTACGTTGCGTATGGGACTCCTATTATAGGCTCAAGGGGTCACCGACAGGTGGCAACGCAGTTGAGGGTAAAAATGGAAAAAGTGTGGTAGTTGGTACAGTGTTTTATACCTAACCCTGACGGCAGGGGACAAGGGCATTAAATGCCCATCGACGTCGCCCAAACAGTGCAAAAAGGGGCCGTCAGGGGCGCCACCGTTCGCCACGATGGCAACCTTGTCAGCGCCGCTTGCCACCGCGTACCCCTGGCTGCACAGCCTCCCGCCACGTACGACTGGAAGGGTCCCAGAGCGACACGTGGGTGGATGCGCTAGAGCGCGGGTACAGAGTGGTAGCTTGCCGCGGCAAGCGCCTTGCCGCGGTCGTTGTTTTGTCGCGTCCGGGAGCTTGCCGCTCACCGGGCCTTGCCGGGACGCGTGGCGCGTCGCTGCAAGTTCCTTGAGATGCCTTGGTTGGCCTTCCCGGCAAGATCCTCTTGCCGGGGTCTTGTCTCCTTGGCTTGAATACTTTCTTCTTGAATGGCTCCAGAGGAACCACGAAGGACCGTGGCGGTCACCCGGCAAGCCTTGCCGCGAAGCGCTGCGACTGCCCGTGCACAAGTTCGGGATACTAAGGGTACCCCTACTTTAGTACACCGACAGGAGCCCCAGGGCATGGGCCATACACGGTGCCGAGCGCTGTTGGGCCAGGCCCAAAACAGGGCACAGGCACGCGCGGCCTGGTTCGCGCCGTATCTTACTCCGTATCCACCGCGCTCTCCCCTAACGGCACGCGTCGATTGCGGCGTCGTGGGAGAGATCGTGGGTGGTTTCTTTATTCGGAAATGCGGAACGTCCGCCCCCTCCCTCCTTATAAGCAGGGGAAACAGGGGCAGTTGGTCCATCCGCCCGTTGCCGCTTCAATCTCGAAAGCCTCCGTCGCTCCCCTTCTTCCCAAAAGCTTGAAAGAGAGCAGTGCTCCGCCCCCCATCGCCACCAGCACCACCAGCGCCGTCGACCTCCCTCACCGCTTCCGCCATGGCTTCGAAAGGCGAGAAGGGGAAGGCCGCGAAGTCGGCCGAAGCGCTGCAGCTCGCGGCGCTGCGAAAGGAGCGGGCTATCTTCCCCCCCCCCCCAAGCTTGCCGCGAGGAAGCTGAGGGAGAACTACTACCTCTTCTGGTCGGGGGAGACGCGGGCGCATCCTCGCACCAAGGTACTCCCAGCCGTTGCTTGTAAGATGGCTCCGAACGGATATGCGTTCTTCGCCTTGTTCTTCTACTGCGGGCTCTGCCCGCCTTTCTCTGAATTCTTCTGCGACATTATGAACACCTATGGGTTCCACCTCCTTGACTTCACCCCCAACGCCGTTCTGACCATGGCAGTTTTCGCACATCTCTGTGAAAACGTTGTCGGAGTCCATCCCAATGTAGCCCTTTTCCGCCACTTCTTTACGCCCCGAGTTGAGAGAGTAGAGCCTTTATCCGGCGAAGTCTCCTGGATCTCGAGGACGCACAAGAAGGAAGCTTATCTGGAGGGAGAGCTCCGCAGCAAATGGGAGGAATGGAGGGCCAATTGGTGTTGGATTGTCGAGGAGAACCCGCAGCCATTTACCGCCCGGCGCCAAGCCCCAGTAGTGCGCGGCAACGATTGGAGCGACCTGGCCCCGGAAGACGGTAGACTGAACATTGCCACTGCCCGGATCCGACGCCTCAGGCTTGCCGGGCTCACTGTAGGCGCAGTTGGCGCAGATTTCCTTCGCCGCCGCATCGCCCCCTTGTAGGAGAGGAAGAGGCCCGCCTGGGAGTTCGAGAATGCGGCGGATATCATGAGGCTGCGCCCGGGCCTCAACTTCAACTTCACTGTCCTGGAGCTCAACGCGATGCTTCAGGAGCTGTTCAAGTACGACCCCGATCATCCCGAAGTGTTCAGGTTGCCGAGGGGTGTCGTCCGGCTGTGCAACAATTCCGCGCTCAGCCGAATCCGCGCGATGATGCTGCTGTGCGACTCTCACGGGATTGACCCAACTTGCCAAGAGCCTGCCGACGACGCCGTGCAGGAGTTCTTCAACAACTTAGAAGAAGTGCCGGTCCGCTCCGACGAGAAGAAGGGCCTCACCCGCGACACCACTGATAAGGAGATGGCGTACATCGCCACCAGGCTGCAAGAGGCGGCGGCAGCCGCGGCCGCGGGCGAGTTCGGATTCACCGTGGAGGAGGCAGATGCAGCAAAGCCGGCAAGCCTTGCCGAGCGAGGGGAGTTTGTCGGCGAGGGAGAGCTTGCCGGGCAAGACGCCGAGTCGAGCGAGCCCGCCGAGCAGGGCGTCGAGTCGAGCGGGCCCGCCGAGGACACGAGCGGCTCGTTGGAGATCGACTCCTCTTCCTCCTCATCTTCAGGCAGCTCGCCGCTAGCAGAGCCTCCAGCTCCACCAAGAAGGCGTCTCCGCAAGGCCCGGGATGTAACGGAGCGGCAGACGGGTCAACAGACGCGCGACGCGCTCCACTGTGGCAAGCAAGGTTGCTGCGGGAGCACCTCGCGCATCTGCTGGAACTGGAGCGGGGTCTTCCCGGACCGCCGCTTCTGCTCCTGCCGCCCCTCACGCCTCGGCCGCAGCCGGAGCGGGGTCGTCTCAGACCACCGCCACTGCTCCCGCCAAGCGGCCAAGGGAGTCCACTCCTCCGCCTCCTCGCGCCGGGCGTGAGCCGGACTTCGACTTCTCCGCGCTCAGCTCCGACGAGGAAGAAGAAGAGTAAGATTCTTATTGTTCTTGTATTTCTTCAATCCTTGTTGTTCTGTCTTGTATCTCATTTCCTTCACTTTGAACTTGTTCCTTTTTAGAACTCTGGCCCAGAGAGCGGCAAAGAGAGCCAAGGTCCCGGTGATTGTTATCGAGGACGAGCCCTGTGACAGCAGGAGGTGCGCCTGAGACAAACTTGCCGGACCCGGCAACTGATCTTCAGAGAAGCCCCCAGCGCAGCCCCAAGCGTAAGTGTATGGTTCACTTTCCGCTGTTAGGCGCGCGTGGGTGTTCTATCCTTGCTGATATCTTAATTGTTGGTTTGTGTAGGAGCAGAGCAGCCAGACCAGGGGTGTCCGGAGACCGCCCCCGACGTGCCATCTGCATCGACTACGCCGCCAAGGGAAAGTTCCCCGGCAAGGGTCTCCCCGGCAAGGGAGAGTTCTCCACCAAGGGCGAGTTCTCCGGCAAGGGACAGCACCAGCGGCCCTCCGCCGGCGGGGACCACGACTACGCCGCCAAGGGAGAGTTCCCCGGCAAGGGACACTGCCGAGGAGCCGGCTCGCGTAGGTAATCTTCTTGCTTCAAAAACTCCCCTTGGGCTTTTCTTCTTTTGATTCTCTTTTTGGATATTTGCTTGACTGTTTTTCTCCCCTTTCCTGTCGTCAGACCCATCTGCTGCGGAGCCGATGGAGACGGAGGCTGCTGTTGAGGAGAATACGTGCAGCAACACCGGCGACGCCGCTGCCACCGAAGAAGCGGCCGGTGCTGATGATCCCGCCGGCGACGAGGCCGCCAAGGCTGCCGCAGCAGCAGCTGGCGAGGGGTCCGGCGATCGCACTGACGGCCCTAAGGCCGCAGGAGCGCCAGGCGCTACACCGACCACCGATCCCTCCGCCCCTGCCGCAGCCCCATGCTCCGAAGAGCCCGAGCTAGGCGCCTACTTGAAGGCCGGCGACGGCGTCTTCATCAAGCTCCCCTGGGCGTCGAGCTCCAGGGCGCCGGTCGAGGGAGAAGTCTTCGACGGAGAAGTGCTCGCCTCCGCCGGGCTGACACTAGTTGACGCGCCGAGCAGCAGCAGCGGCGAGTCTGAGGAGGAGCGGCTGCTGCGGAAGCTGTTGTCGCTCTACCGCGCCCGGCAGGCCAAGCTGGAGTCCCGAGAGGCGCTTGCCAAGAGGGCGGGAGCTGATATGGAGAAGCGCGCGGAGGAGCTCCGGGGTCTTCACCAAGCACCTCTCCGGTCCCTGGCAGAGGAGCGGGAGCAGCTTGCTGGGGAGTAGACGGCCTTCTTCCTTGAGAAGGTCGAAGTCGAAGAGCAGCAGCGGCTTGCCGCCGAGAAGCTATCTGCGCGGGTAGGCGAGCTGGCGCAGCGGAAGATCAACATCGACAGCCACGAGGAGGATCTTGCCGCGCGCGAGCAATCACTTGGTAGAGCCCTCAAGCAAGCAGAGGACGCTGCCGCAGCTGCTGAGACCGCCAAGAAGGAGCTGGAGGCGAGGGTGGCGCAGCTGGAGGCCGATCTCAAGGCGAGAGGTGAAGAGATCGCCGCGCTCAAGCTTGAGCGGGAGAAGGACGCCCACAGCCACTCGGAGCTGCAGGTTCGCCTCGCCGAGAAGGGCAAGGAGCTTGCCGCAGCCAAGAACCCCAACGCCGATCTTGAGTTGAAGCTGACCACTTTGACCAAGACGCTGGATGGCGCCAAGGAGTGGGAGGCGGCCTTGAAGGAGGAGGTCAAGGCCGAGAAAGCGCTGCTGGCAAGTGCTGCCGTCGTCCAGAACACCTTCAGGGAGACTGTGGAGCACTGGACGGAGGGTCTCGTTAATGCTGCAGCAGATATCGACAGGGAGCTGGCACAGCTGGGGGCGGAGTATCTCGGGTATTCCTTCGATGAGAACCTCTACCCCAGCGCCAAGCTCACCTTGTTCTTCAACGGCGTGGCGACGGCCATCCAGCGACTCCGGGAGAGGATCCCAAAGCAGCTAGCGGACGAGTCGCGCAAGCTCTGTGCGGGAGCCCTTCAAAAGGTGTTGGTGAAGGTGGCCTTCCGCAATCCGGGCCTCAACCTCACCAATGTCCTCAAGTCCCTGCCGCCGGACGCTGATCAAGAGGCGCTCAAGGCCCTTGTCGCACCCATTGTGGACAAGGTGAGCGGGATCAAGAGGGTCGAGGGAGACCGCGCAGATTAGGCCGCCTGTTTTCTTCTTTCCTTGTCGTTGTTTATCATGTTATGAAAACAATCTGTTAGAGCTACGACAAGTTATCTTGTAGTATAACTCTATTTTGGGTACTGATTGCAATGTTATTTCCTTTACTTGGTCCCTTCCTTTGTATGTTCTTGCCCTACGCTTTTAGGGAACTTGCCGGTGTAGGCACCTTAGCCGCGAGCGCTGAGTGCGGAACGTCAGCAGCCTGCTGGCGGTGCCGCTACCAACAAGAAACCTTGTCGCAACTAGTCGCAGCACACTTAAGTTGTTGAGCGGACTCGAAACAAAGGGCGCGACACTAGTCGCAGCACACTTAAGTCGTTGAGCGTACTCGAAACAAAGTAAGGGCGCGGCTAGCCACGAGTTGGTTCCTCCGCGCACAGGTTTTCCATACAAAGCACGGTCGTTCAAGGAAGATAACTTAAAAATTAAAAATCTGATTGCTCAAGCTTTGGCAACTTAGCTTTTCTGTTGTTTGCTTCCCGGCAAGGCGAAACTTTCTTGAACGGCGCTTGGTCCATACCACTATCTTCTCCTCCCCCCCGGCAAACTTGCGCGCGAGGGAACCTTCCTTTTCTTGAAAAAAAGAAAGAAGAGAAAATACAGATATGGAGCCTTTTGGCTCGTTATGGCTTACCGGGGGTAGGCGCTGCACAAAGTGTCAGATAACACATGCATAAAATAAAAAGCATGAAATTGACAAGATGTGCGGGGCACATGAGCTTTAGTTATGCGCGGGGTCTGCGCCCGGCTTTGTACAAAGGATTACATGCAACAGCGACAAGACTTGTACAAAAGGTGGTTGCCGGAACGGGTCCTGGCAACCGCGCCTTACGGGTAAAACATACGAAGATGCTCGATGTTCCAGGAGTTGCTCACCGGAAAGCCATCTTCGGTCTCAAGGCGGACAGTGCCAGGCCTAGTGACTCGTTTCACCCGGTAAGGGCCTTCCCACTTCGGCGTCAACTTGTTGGAATTCTTGGCAGACTGAACGCGCCGAAGAACAAGGTCGCCTTCCTCGAGACTTCTGGCGTTAACTTTGCGGCTATGGTAGCAGCGCAAAGCTTGCTGGTAGCGAGCAGCTCGTACAGCAGCCTGAAGACGGTCTTCCTCAAGGAGCAGCGCGTCATCTTGTCGCAGCTGCTCTTGCTCGAGCTCATCATAAGCGAGCACTCGAGGTGACCCGTGTACGAGTTCTGTGGGGAGAACTACCTCTGCTCCATAGACTAGAGCGAAAGGTGTCTGTCCAGTGGCTCGATTTGGCGTCGTCCTGATCGACCAAAGAACCACCGGCAGCTCCTCGATCCAGTTTCTTCCGCACTTGTGCAGCCTGTCGAAAGTTCTGGTCTTGAGGCCACGCAGCACTTCAGCATTTTCCCTCTCCGCTTGACGGTTGCTTCTCGGGTGAGCAACAGAAGCGAAGCAGACCTTGGCGCCAAGATCTTGGACGTACTGCATGAAGGTGCGGCTCGTGAATTGCGTACCGTTGTCGGTGATGATCCTGTTAGGGATCCCGAAGCGGCAAACAATCGACCTGAAGAACTTGACTGCTGACTGTGCGGTCACCTTTCTCACTGGTTCCACCTCCGGCCACTTTGTGAACTTGTCGATTGCAACGTACAAGTACTCAAAGCCCCCGGCTGCGCGGGGAAAGGGGCCGAGGATGTCGAGCCCCAGACCGAAAATGGCCAGGATAAAGGGATCGTCTGGAGAGCTTGAGCTGGCTGGTGTATCTGCTTGGAATGGAACTGGCACGCTTCACACTTGGTTACTTGTGCAGTTGCATCCTGGAGGGCTCTCAGCCAAAAGAAACCTTGCCGGAATGCTTTGCCGGCAAGTGCTCTTGCGCCAATGTGGTGACCACATATGCCTCCATGTATCTCTGCCAACAGCTTTTGTCCGTCTTCCCGGGGAATACACTTAAATTTCACACCGTTGAGTCTTCTTCTGTACAGTGTGTTGTCGACAAACTGGTACATACTCGACTGCCGGGCTACTCTTTCCGCTTCTTCTTGCTCTTTGGGAAGTTCTCCTGTCTGAAGGAAACGGACAATCTGATGTGCCCATGCTGGAGCTTGTGGCTCGACAACAAGGACTAAAGGCACATCTGCTGCTACGGGAACATCCGCTTCTACGGCGAGAACCTGCGACTCAGCCGCAGCTTGATGTTCCCCGGCAAGCTTGCCGGAGCAAAACTTGTCGGGAGCGTCTGCTTAAACGGAACAAACCCTAGGGCTTGCCGGAGCAGACTGCCCCTCAGCACTCTTGGAGTTGATCTTGGGGACCTTCTTGGCGGCGGCTTCGGGAAGCTCTGCCGGAAAATAGTCGCCAGAAATCAACTTCCTCTTCTTACTTTGTCTAGTTAATGGTGTTACGGATGGTTGAGTCAGCTTGAGCACAAAAATCCCTGGTTCCACAGGTAACTTAAGTGCGGCGCACTTTGACAGGCCATCGGCGATGTCGTTCTGAGCTCTTGGAACATGCTCCATCTGTAGGCCGTCAAAGTGATCTTAAAGCTTTCTCACTTCATCAACATAAGCTTCCATCAACGGACTCTGATAACTTTTGTTCACTTGGCGGACGACAAGCTGTGAGTCACCCCTGACAATGAGTTTCTTGATCCCAAGGTCTGCCGCGATCCTGAGACCGGCAAGCAAACCTTCATACTCTGCGGTATTGTTTGTCGCTTGCTCCTTGGGAAAGTGCATCTGGACTACGTACTTGAGGTGCTCTCCGGTGGGTGCGACAAGCAGCACGCCAGCACCGGCGCCTTGCAGCGAGAAGGCACCATCAAAGTACATCAGCCACTCTTTGCTTGCTTCCTTGACGGGGATGCTCGTTTCTGGAATTTCTTCATCTGGTGTTGGCGTCCACTCTGCTATGAACTATGCCAATTCTCTGCTTTGGATAGTTGAAGTGCTTTCAAACTTGACGCCAAAGCTTGACAGTTCCAGTGCGCACTCAACGATCCTGCCTGTTGCTTCTGAATTCTGCAGTATCCTCTTCAGCGGAAAGCGAGTGACAACTGTGATCTCATGTGCTTGGAAGTAATGGCACAGCTTTCTCGAGGCCATGAGAAGGCCGAAAAGCAACTTCTGCACGCCAGAGTACCTTGACCTAGCCCCTTGCAGAAGGGAACTGACAACGTAAACTGGGCGCTGCACCATTTTCTTCCATATCTCCTGCGTAGATCCATCTTTGTCGGGACCAGAGCTTGTCGGGGAAGCCCCCTGCTTGTCGCTGGACGTGCCTGCCGTGGTTGCTGTCTCATCATCTGCCTCCCTCTCCGCTACTAACGCAGCACTAACCACTTGATTGGTTGCCGCTAGATAATGCAGCAACTTCTCTTGTGGCTTAGGTGCGACAAGTATTGGAGTGGAGGACAGGTACCTCTTCAAGTCTTGCAGCGCAGCCTCCGCTTCCGGAGTCCATTTCATTGGACCTGCCTTTTTCAAAATTTTGAAAAACGGCAGGGTGCGCTCAGCAGACTTAGAGATAAACCTGCTGAGAGCAGCCACACAACCGGCAAGTCTTCGTACATCCTTGACGCGCTTTGGTGCTTCAATCTGCTCGATGGCCTTGATCTTGTCGGGATTGGCTTCAATTCCCCTCTGAGACACGAAGAACCCGAGAAGCTTGCCGGAAGGGACTCCAAACACGCACTTCTCGGGGTTGAGCTTGAGCTGGATCTTGCGCAGATTGGCAAAGATCTCGTCTAAATCTTGAATCAGAGTTGCCCTGTTCTTGTTGTTGACCACTATGTCATCCATGTAGGCTTCCACATTTATGTGTATCTGTGGCTCAAAAGCGGTATGGACTACCCTTGCGAATGTTGAACCAGCATTCTTCAAACCGAAAGGCATCCGTATGAAACAATACGTGCCACATGGAGTGATGAATGCGGTCTTCTCCTCATCTTCTTCTGCCATGAAGATTTGATGGTATCCTGAGTATGCGTCAAGAAATGAAAGCAAATCACATCCGGCCGTGGAGTCAACAATCTGGTCAATGCGCGGCAAGGGAAATGGGTCTTTGGGACAAGCTTTATTGACATCGGTAAAGTCGATACAAAGCCTCCATTTCCTGTTTGCCTTGCGCACGACTACAGGATTGGCCAACCACGTAGGATGGAGCACTCCTCTGACAAGGCCTGCTGCTTCCAACTTCTTGATCTCTTCTGCGATGAATTCTTGGCGCTCCACTGCTTGTTTCCTGACTTTTTGCTTGACGGGCCGCGCATGAGGACAGACGGCAAGGTGGTGCTCAATTACTTTCCTGGGAACACCGGGGATGTCAGACGGTTGCCACGCTAACACGTCGACATTCGCCCGCAGGAAAGCAACGAGCGCGCTTTCCTATTTAGGGTCAAGTGTGGCACTGATGGTGAAGATACCATCAGTGCCGTCCTCCTTGGCGGACACCTTCTTGGTCGCTGGCGGAGCTGCCATCGTCTTCTTACACTTGCCGGTGGAGCTCGATGGTGCGTCCTCGACGGTAGCGCAGCACTCCGAAGAGGTGCGCTTGCCGGAGTGGGCATTAGAGCTCTTGCCGGACTTGATCTTCTTCTTCCCCCCGGGAGCTTCAGCGGCAAGTGACTTGCGATCTGTTGCAGCTGGTGCTTCCCGGTAGATCTTGTCGGCGCAGATAGGAGCATCCTTCTTGTCACCAGGGATAGAGATGACACTTATCGGGCCTGGCATCTTCAACATATTGTATGCGTAGTGAGAGGCCGCCATGAACTTGGCGAGTGCTGGACGACCAAGTATCCCATTGTAAGGCAATGGAAAATCGGCAACGTCAAAAGTGACCCTCTCAGTCCTGAAGTTTAGCTCGCCGCCAAATGTCACTGGCAACGTGATCTTCCCCTTTGGCTTGCTCCTTCCCGGGTTGATTCCTTGGAATGTGTCGGTCTCTTCGAGCTCGCTGTCAGGGATCTGGAGTTTCTGGAGTACAGCGGAGGAGATCAGATTCAAGCCGGCCCCGCCGTCAACTAGCATCTTAGTGACCTTGAGGTTGCGGATAGTTGGTGAAACCAACATCGGCAAGCACCCGACCGCAGTTGTGCGATCATGGTGGTCCTCAATGTCAAAGATGATAGGCGTGTTGGACCATTTCAGAAGCTTGCGCGATTCGACAGGTGGTTCTGTCGCATTTACTTCCCGCACCCACTGCTTGAGTTGGCGGTGCAAAGTATGCAGAGAAGCACCGTCGTCAACGCAAAAGACCTCTGTGGCTTTCAACTCCTGCTCACTGGTCTCGACATCATCCATATCTTCTTCGTCGTCGTCATCTTCATCCTTGTCGCGGCCGCGGGGAGGTCTGTCTCCTTGCCGCTGCTTGGCCTTGCCGCGGCGTCCTCCCCGGTTGTTGAATGACCGCTTCTTGCCGGATACTCCATCACCTCCCTGGGCCTTCTCCTTGTCGCGTCGCTCGTACTCAGCCTTTTGCTGCTCGACGAGCTGCTCGACCCTCTTGCAGTTCTGGAGGTCATGGCCCTTGGTGCGGTGGATCTTGTAGTACTGCTTGTCGGTGCCGTCTTGCTTGTCGGCGGCCGCCACAGCCTCGCAGTTGGTGCATGCGGCAGTCTCCTTGCTGGAGCTACCAACTCGGGCTTTCTTGGCGCCACCTTCATTGTCGGACTGCTCAACGACTAGCACCTCTTTGCTTTTCTTCTTCCTGTTGTTCCGCCGCCGGTTTTTCTTTGCCGGGGCAGCATCCTCACTGTCAGATCCTCCTGCTCTTGTATCCTCTCCGGGGAGTTTCCTCCCTTCCTCAGCATGTGCGCACTTGTCGGCCAGGGCGTACAGCTCACTGACGTCCCTGATCTTGCACATCGCCATCTCCTCCCTCATCCTGCGGTTACGCACGTTCTGATGGAACGCGCTGATAACCGTGGCAGGGTGGACATCTGGGATGTTGTGTTGTACACGACTGATTCTCTGGATATACTTGCGCAGGGGCTCTCCTTCCTTCTGAGCGAGCAGGTGAAGGTCACTCTCTTGGCCATGGGGTTTGTGGCCGCCTGTAAAGGCGCCGACAAACTGATGGCACAGGTCTGCCCAAGAGGATATGGAGTTGTCCGGCAAGTGCATGAGCCAGGACCTGACGTTGGGCTTGAGTACGAGTGGGAAGTAGTTGACAAGGATCTTGTCGTCCCGCCCCCCGGCAGCTTGCACCGCAATGGTGTAGATGCTGAGGAACTCCGACGGATGCGTCTTGCCGTCGTACTTCTCTGGTACGTCTGGCTTGAAATTTTCCATGCTGGGCCACTGGACTTGCCGCAGCTCACGAGTAAACGCAGGACAACCTACCGCGTACGGCAAGTCGCCTGGTTCCCCTGGCGCATGCATGTCGACAGCGGGCCCAGTGCGCTGGTCTGATTGACGCCGCGCTTCTCTTCGGCGCTCGATGCGAGTGCGAACGTCTTCTTGTTGTCGTTCGTGAAGAACTTGGCCCTGATCGCGACGAGCTCGTGGATCTGATGACGCAGTGGAGTCGTCGTCGATGTTGATCCGGCGAGTCGGCGATCTTGGCCTTCTGGGCGGAGAGTGCACGGTGGTCGCACCCCCACCGGTCTTGTCGCCATCGGCCCGCGCCTGGCTGACTTGCCGCGGCTGCGATGTGCTCGGCTGCCGTGGAGTGTCGCCGTTGGCGAAGGCGATGAGACTCTGAATGGTGGCCCTCCAGTCGTCGGCCTTGTCTGCCGCTGGAGGGAAGTATAGGAGCAGTTGAGCTCGCGCCAAAGCTTCTGCGGGAGTGGCTGCTAGCGGTGGCGAACGGTGCGAGGAGCGGGATATGCTCGGACTTCTAACTATGTTAGAAGGAGCAGTATCCCGTCCAGGCGATCGTGCCTTGCTCGTGCCAGCATGTTGGCGTGCATGCTGGTCTTGAGCATCCCGAGATCCGCCAGCTCGATCTTGGTTCAGCAAGCGTATGGTACCGTGAGTACCATGACGCTGCCGGTCCCGCGCCTCCTGAGATGGGCGCGGTGCATGTACGGACGCCGAGGTCTTGGAGTGTGCCCGGTCGTTGTGGGAGTCGTCTACGCCGCCGATGGGTAGCGTGGCCTTGTCCTTGGACATGGCGGCACCGTGAGCTCCCTCGTCGACGCCCGTTCTTCCGCCGGCGTCTCCCCCACCAGCCGTTGGCTCCGACGGTGGTGGGATCGACGCGGACGGACCAGCTGCCTCCGAAGCCTTCTTCTTCGGCGGCATGTCGTTGAAGATGATGAAGATCTAGCTCGTGTGGACGCCGGATCAGGTTCACACAACCTCGATGCACCCCTACCTGGCGCGCCAAAGATGTCGGGGAAACTGATCCACCCACGAACACCTATGGGGACCGAGCCCCTTTCGGTACGGCAGGGGGCGGAGATCGCACGAAGAGTAGATCGAGGCGAGGCACACGAGCAGTTTACCCAGGTTCGGGCCGCACGGATGCGTAAAACCCTACTCCTGCTTTGTGGTTTGTATTGAGTTCTTGCTCGGGAGCGCTGAGAGCTACAGTACCCTTCAGCAGCTAACGAGGCCAAGCGTAAGAGTGTTCGAACCCCTCTCTACGTTGCGCATGGGCCTCCTTTTATAGGCTCAAGGGGTCACCGATAGGTGGCAACGCAGTTGAGGGTAAAAATGGAAAAAGTGTGGTAGTTGGTACAGTGTTTTATACCTAACCCTGACGGCAGGGGACAAGGGCATTAAATGCCCATCGACGTCGCCCAAACAGTGCAAAAAGGGGCCGTCAGGGGCGCCACCGTTCGCCACGATGGCAACCTTGTCAGCGCCGCTTGCCACCGCGTACCCCTGGCTGCACAGCCTCCCGCCACGTATGCCTGGAAGGGTCCCAGAGTGACATGTGGGTGGATGCGCTAGAGCGCGGGTACAGAGTGGTAGCTTGCCGTGGCAAGCGCCTTGCCGCGGTCGTTGTTTTGTCCCGTCCGGGAGCTTGCCGCTCACCGGGCCTTGCCGGGACGCATGGCGCGTTGCTGCAAGTTCCTTGAGATGCCTTGGTTGGCCTTCCCGGAAAGCTCCTCTTGCCGGGGTCTTGTCTCCTTGGCTTGAATACTTTGTTCTTGAATGGCTCCAGAGGAACCACGGAGGACCGTGGCGGTCACCCGGCAAGCCTTGCCGCGGGACGCTGCGACTGCCCGTGCACAAGTTCGGGATACTAAGGGTACCCCTACTTTAGTACACCGACACCTCATTTTCTTCAGATTCAGCTAAGTCCATTTCCTTGCCAATGAATGCCCGATCTTTCCTAGAACTCCTCTTCTTGTTCGATGAAGACTTTGAGGATTTTGATGATGATGACTTTGAAGATTTCTTCTTTTTCTTCGAGTCGTCCAAGTTGTAGTCCTTGTATTTCTTCTTCTTCGATTCCTTTGCCCACTGAGGACAATCAGTGATAAAGTGATCAGGTTTCTTGCATTTGTGGCAGGTCCTCTTCTTGGGATCGCGAGATGAAGAACCTGATCTTAAGTCATCACCTCTTGAAGATTTCACAAAGCGACCACGTCTAGAGAACTTCTGAAATTTCCTCATGAGCATTGCTAGCTCCTGACTCAGTTCCTCGGGATCACCAAGGGTGCTGTCAGATTCTTCACCTTCAGATGAGGAAATTGCTTTGTCCTTTCGTGCACGAGATCTACCATAGTTTGGACCATAGAGATCTCTCTTTTCAGCAAGTTGGAACTCATGAGTATTTAGCCTCTCCAGAATGTCAGCAGGATCAAGTGACTTGTAGTCTCCACGCTCTTGAATCATCAGTGCCAGAGTGTCGAATGAGGAGTCAAGAGATCTCAGCAGTTTCTTCACCACCTCGTGGTCAGTGATGTCTGTAGCACCAAGCGCTTGTAGCTCGTTTGAGATATCAGTGAGGTGATTGAAGGTTTGCTGAACATTTTCATTGTCAAGTCTCTTGAAGCGGTTGAAGAGATTGTGAAGAACATCAACTCGAGAGTCACGTTGAGTTGAGACTCCTTCGTTGACCATGGACAGCCTGTCCCAGATGAGATTTGCAGTCTCCAAAGCACTCACTCTCACATACTGCCCTTTGCTCAGCTAGCCACATATGATATTCTTCGCTTGTGAGTCGAGTTGCTTGAATCTCTTCACATCAGCGACGTTCACGGAAAGTGTGACAGAGGGAACACCATTTTCCACAACATACCACAGATCATTGTCAATTGCCTCAAGATGCTTGCGCATCTTGATCTTCCAGTAGGGGTAGTCCGTCCCATCAAAGGTAGGACACCCAGCCGAGACTTTGATCATACATGTAGTCGACATAACTAAAACTCCAAGCGGTTAAACCAAAATCACATAGAACATGGGAGTACCTTGCTCTGATACCAATTGAAAGTGCGTTATATCGACTAGAGGGGGGTGAATAGGCGATTTTTATAAATCCATCACTGAGGAAACTCTAACTGAGGAATTTCCTTAGCAACGAACTACTTAGTAGCGGAATATATACTCAGGTGCGAGCATAACAAGACAGTAGCATGGCCATCATGATGAAATGAAAACAAGCACAGAGTACAAGTAGCATGTAAACACGATAAGCAGGCTGAGGATTTAGGACTGAAGGAATAGGGTTGAGGAAATTGAGAAAGTCTTCAGCCAAAGTATTCAAACATTACAGATCAAGTTCAACAACACAAGAATGAGTAAAAGGAAGAGTTGAGGAAATAGAACCAGTAGGCTTGATGAAGATAATGATTTGGTAAACTAGTTCCAACTGTTGTGACAGTTGTACGTCTGGTTGGAGCGCATAGGTATTTAAATCTGAGGACACACAGTCCCGGACACACAGTTTCGGACACACAATCCAGGACACCAAGTCCTCACCGTATTCTCCTTGAGCTGAGGCCACACAGTCCTCGCCCAATCACTCGTGGTAAGTCTTCACATGTGACTTCCAAACCTTCACAAACTAGGTCACCCGGCGATCCACAATTCCTCTTGGATGCTCTAGACCATTGACGCCTAACCGTCTCGAAGATCACAGTCTTCAAAGGTAACAAGCGTCGGTTCCACATAGGAACAATCTCTTCAGTGATGCTCAATCACTTTGGGGTTTTAGGTGTTTGGGTTTTGGGTTTTTCCTCACTTGATGATCTTCGCTCAAGTCCTCGAAGGATGGGTTGCTCTAATGACAAGTGTCAGTTTCTCTCGGAGCAGCCAACCAGCTAGTGGTTGAAGGGGGCGGCTATTTATAGCCTAGGGAGCAGCCCTACATGATAAGACGTAAATGCCCTTCAATGATCTAGCCGTTAGGTAGGTAGATATTTTGGGACAGCTGGCGCATAGCACAACAACGATCGGAATGTTGAGTATCAAATTGCTCAGGGCTTTCATGTTCCTCACTTGTAGGAAATCCGCACTGGCGAATTCCTAACTCCCCAGTCAGAACAAATTCCTCAGGGACCAGAAGAACTTTGTCTCTGTCACTAAGGAAATTGACTGAACTGTATGAGATTTCCAATGGCTTCACTCGAAAGGATTCGGTAGGGTAGGCTTTGAGTTGAGCATCACTTGGAAATATGTTTCCTTAGTTTTTCCATGACCCCCTTTAGCGGTACGGTGTTTCCTATGATTCAAGAAAGAGAAAATGAAACTATGAAAACAAAAGTTTGCACGCTTCATAATCCTCGCATGATTATCCAAGTCTTCAAGGTCACACCAATTTCTCCACTTTCAAAATCTTCACAAAGTCTTCAGAAATCCAAAGTCTTCAGTTGTAGACATTCATTTTTAGGGGTCGACTTTCTCTGTAAATATCAAACTCCTCATAGACTTATAGACCAATGTACACTCACAAACGCATTAGTCCCTTAACCTATAAGTCTTCTATACACCAAAATCACTAAGGGGCACTAGATGCACTAACACCTAGGTTAACAGGTTAGTCCCAAAAATCATATAAAATAGCATATAAATGCATATAAAACATTCAAGATGGATAATATAATAGCATGGAACAATAAAAAATTATAGATATGTTGGAGACGTATTAAGCATCCCCAAGCTTAATTCCATCTCGTCCTCGAGTAGGTAAATGACAAAAACAGAATTTTTGATGTGGAATGCTACCTAACATAATTATCAATGTAATTTTCTTTATTGTGGCATGAATGTTCAGATCTGAAAGATGCAAGACAAAAGTTTAATATTGGCATAAAAATAATAATACTTCAAGCATACTAACAAAGTAATCATGTCTTCTCAAAATAACATGGCCAAAGAAAGTTCAACCCTACAAAATCATATAGTTTGGCTATGCTCCATCTTCGTCACACAAAATATTCAAATCATGCAGAACCCCGGTTTCAGCCAAGCAATTGTTTCATACTTTAGTATTCTCAAACCTTTTCAACTTTCACGCAATACATGTGCGTGAGCCATGGACATAGCACTATAGGTGGAATAGAGTGGTGATTGTGGAGAAGACAAAAAGAGGAAGATGGTTTGACATCAACTGGGCGTATTAATGGGCTATGGAGATGCCCATCAATAGATATGCAATGTGAGTGAGTAGGGATTGCCATGCAACGGATGCACTGGAGCTATAAATGTATGAAAGCTCAACAAAAGAAACTAAGTGGGTGTGCATCCAACTTGCTTGCTCACGAAGACCTAGGGCGTTTTGAGGAAGCCCATCGTTGGAATATACAAGCCAAGTTCTATAACGAAAAATTTCCACTAGTATATAAAAGTGACAAAATAATATACTCTCTATCATGAAGATCATGGTGCTACTTTGAAGCACAAGTGTGGAAAACGGATAGTAGCATTGTCCCTTCTCTCTTTTTCTCTTATTTTTTTCTTTCTTTTTTCATTGGCTTCTTTGGCCTTTCCTTTTTTCATTTTTTCTTTCATTGGCTTCTTTGGCCTTTCCTTTTTTTATTTTTCCTTTCATTGGCTTATTTGGCATTTCCCTTTTTTTTCTCACACGGGACAATGCTCTAATAATGATGATCATCACACTTCTATTTTTTTTACAACTCAAGGATTACAACTCGATACTTAGAACAAAATATGACTCTATATGAATGCCTCCGGCGGTGTACCAGGATGTGCAATGAATCAAGAGTGACATGTATGAAAAAAATTATGAAGGGTGGCTTTGCCACAAATACGATGTTAACTACATGATCATGCAAGGCAATATGACAATGATGGAGCATGTCATAATAAACGGAACGACGGAAAGTTGCATGGAAATATATCTCGGAATGGATATGGAAATGCCATAATAGGTAGGTATGGTGGCTGTTTTGAGGAAGGTAAATGGTGGGTTTATGGTACCGGCGAAAGTTGTGCGGTACTAGAGAGGCTAGCAACGGTGGAAGGGTGAGAGTGCGTATAATCCATGGACTCAACATTAGTCATAAAGAACTCACATATTTATTGCAAAAATCTACAAGTCGTCAAAAACTAAGCACTACACGCATGATCCTAGGGGAAGGGTTGGTAGGAGTTAACAATCACGCGATCCCGATCTCCACATAAAGGAAGACAATCAAAGAAACACCTCATGCTTCAAATTTGTTACACGACGGTTACCATATGTGCATGCTACAAGACTTGCAAACCTCAACACAAGTATTCCTCAAATTCATTATTACTCTACTAGCATGACTCTACTATCACCATCCTCATATCTCAAAACAATCATCAAGCATCAAACTTCTCATAGTATTCAACTAACTTTATATGGAAGTTTTTATTATATCCCTCTTGGATGCCCATCATATTAGGACTAAATGCATAACCAAAGGAAATTACCAAGTTGTTCTAATAGACTCTCAAAATAATATAAGTGAAGCACTGAGAGTTCATCAATTTCTTCAAAAATAAAACTACCATCGTGCTCTAAAAAGATATAAGTGAAGCACTAGAGCAAACGACAAACTACTCCAAAAGATATAACTGAAGATCAATGAGTAGTCAAATAATAATGTAACTATGTGAGGACTCTCTAACATTTAAGAATTTCAGATCTTGGGATATTATTCAAACAACAAGCAAAACAAAAAAAATGAAGCTCCAAGCAAAACACATATCATGTGGTGAATAAAAATATAGCCTCAAGTAAAGTTACCGATAGACGAAGACGAAAGATGGGATGCCAACCTGGGGCATCCCTAAGCTTAGGCTCTTCATTGTCCTTGAATATTATCTTGGGGTGCCTTGGGCATCCCCAATCTTGGGCTCTTTCCACTCTTTATTATATAGTCCATTCAATCTTTACCCAAAACTTGAAAACTTCACGACACAAAACTCAACAGAAAACTCGTAAGCTCCATTAGTATCAGAAAATAAAACCACCACTTAGGTACTGTTGTGAACTCATTCTAAATTCATATTGGTGGAATATCTACTGTATTCCAACTTCTCTATGGTTCATACCCTCTGATACTACTCATAGATTCATCAAAATAAGCAAACAACACATAGAAAACAGAATCTGTCAAAAATAGAACAGTCTGTAGTAATCTGTAACTCTCGAATACTTATGTAACTCTAAAAATTCTGAAATATATTGGTCGACGTGAGGAATTTGTCTATTAATCTTCTACAAAAATAATTAACTCAAAATCACTCTTCCTTAAAAATGACAGCTAATCTCGTGAGTGCAAAGTTTATGTGTTTTACAGCAAGATCACATTAACTTTCACCCAAGTCTTTCCAAAGGTTCAACTTGGCACTTTATTGAAACAAAAGCTATAAAACATTATTACTACAGTATCTTAATCATGTGGACACACAAAAACAGTAGGGGTAAATATTGGGTTGTCTCCCAACAAGCGCTTTTCTTTAATGCCTTTTAGCTAGGCATGATGATTTCGATGATGCTCGCATAAAAGGTAAGAATTGAAACATAAAGAGAGCATCATGAAGAATATAACTAGCACATTTAAATCTAACCCACTTCCTATGTGATAACCCACAAGTGTAGGGGATCAGTTGTAGCCTCTTTCAATAAGTAAGGGTGTCGAACCCAAGGAGGAGCTAAAGGTAGAACAAATATTCCCTCAAGTTCTATCGACCACCGATACAACTCTACGCACGCTTGACGTTTACTTTACCTAGAACAAGTACGAAACTAGAAGTACTTTGTAGTTTTTGTGGGATAGGTTTGCAAGAATATAGAGAACGCGTAAATAAATACTAGGGGCTGTTAAGATAAAGAAGCAATAAAGTTAGTGATAGCGAGTGTGGAGAAGTGGTGGTAGGAGTTGCGAAATTGCCCCTAAGCAATTGACTACGTTAATAGACTGATAGCAAGTTTTATGTGGGAGAGGCCACTGCTAGCATGTCATCCCTTACTTGGAATTATATGCACTTACGATTGAAACTATTAGCAAGCATCCACAACTACTAACGTTCATTAAGGTAAAACCCAACCATAGCATTAAGATATATTGGTCCCCCTTCAATCCTGTATGCATCAATTTCTACGCTAGGTTGAAGCTTCTGTCACTCTTGCCCTCCAATACGTAGTCTTATCAACATACAACTAACCCTATGGTGTGATTCACGCGCGCGCTCATATGATGGGAACCAAAGGACAGCAACATAACCACAAGCAAATTAAATCAATCATAGCAATTCACCAATCACCGATAGAACAACAAAAATCTACTCAGACATCATAGGATGGCAACACATCATTGGATAATAATATGAAGCATAAAGCACCATGATCAAGTAGAGGGTACAGCGGGTTGCGGGAGAGTGGACCTTTGTAGAAAGATGGGGGAAGGTGATGAAGATGTTGGTGAAGATGACGGAGGTGTTGGTGTAGATCGTAGTCACACAATGTTGGCCCCGGAAGCGAGGGGGAGAGAGCCCTCCTCCTTCTTCTTCTTCTTCTTCCTTGACCTTCTACCTAGATGGGAGAAGGGTTTTCCCTTTGGTCCATGGCCTCCATGGCGGCGGAGGGGCGAGAGCCCCTCCGAGATTGAATCCGTCTCTCTGTCTCTCTCTGTTTCTGCGTTCTCAGATTCTGGCCCTTCACCGTTTCTTATATTCCCGGAGATCCGTAACTCCGATTGGGCTGAATTTTGGACACGATTTTTATCTGGATATTAGCTTTCTTGCGGTGAAAGAAGGGCACCAATCGCCTTATGGAGTGGCCACGAGGGCCCAGGGCACGCCTGCCCCCCTGGACGCGCCCCTCACCCTCGTGGGCCACTCGGGCATCGTCTCACGTTGATTCCACTTCCCAAAATTCACATATATTCCAAAAAAATCTATTTCTGTTTTTATCCTGTTTGGACTCCATTTGATATGGATATTCCGCGAAATAAAAAACATGCAACAAACATGAACAGGCACTAGGCACTGGATCAATATGTTAGTCCCAAAAAATAGTATAAAAAGTTGCCAAAAGTATATGAAAGTTGTATAATATTGGCATGGAACAATCAAAAATTATAGATACGACGGAGACGTATCAGCATCCCCAAGCTTAATTCTTGATCGTCCTCGAGTAGGTAAATGATAAAAAATATAACTTTTGATGTGGAATGCTACCTAGCATAATATTGATCATGTAGTCTAATCATGGCATGAATATTAAGACACGAGTGATTCAAAGCAATAGTATATCACTTGACATAAAAGAATTTAATACTTGAGCATCCCAACAAACAATCAAGTCTTTGAAAATATCAATGCTAAAGAACGTTATCCCTACAAAATCATATAGTCTTTCATGCTCCCTTTTCTTAACACAAGGTACCCCTCATGCCCATCCCGGTGTCAGCCAAGCAATTGTTTTCATACTTTAATTTTTCAAACCTTTTCAACTCTTCACGCAATACATGAGCGTGAGCCATGGACATAGCACTATGGGTGGAATAGAAGGTGGTAGTAGACAAAAGTAGGGAGAAAGTCTCACATCGACTAGGCAAATCAATGGACTATGGAGAGGTCCATCAATTGATATCAATGTGAGTGAGTAGGGACTGCCATGTAATAGATGCACTAGAGCTATAAGTGTATGAAAGCTCAAAAGAAAACTAGTGGGTGTGCATCAACTTGCTTGCTCACGAAGACCTAGGGCATTTGAGGAAGCCCGTCATTGGAATATACAAGCCAAGTTCTATAATGAAAATTCCCACTCGTATATGGAAGTGGCAACATAGGAGACTCTCTATCATGAAGAACATGGTGCTATGATGAAGCACAAGTGTGGAAAAAAAGATAGTAGCATTGTCCCCTTTTTTCTTTCTTTTTTTTTCTTTTTTTATTTTTTTTATTTTTTTGGGCCTTCCTTTTTTTATTTGGCCTTTTTTCTCAAGGGACAATGCTCTCATAATGATGATCATCACACTTTTATTTACTTACAACTCGATATTACAACTCCATGCTAGAACAAAAATATGACTCTATATGAATGCCTCCGGCGGTGTACCGGGATGTGCAATGATCTAGCATAGCAATGACATCAAAAACGGACAAGCCATGAAAAGCAATATGACAAGCAATATGACAATGATAGTGCGTGTCATAACAAACGGAACTGTGGAGTTACTTGACAATATATGTCGGAATGGCTATGGAAATGCCATAATAGGTAGGTATGGTGGTTGTTTTGAGGAAGGGTATAAGGTGGTTTGATGCACCGGCAAAAATTGCGCGGTACTAGAGTGGCTAGCAAGGTGGAAGGGTGAGAGTGCGTATAATCCATGGACTCAACATTAGTCATAAAGAACTCACATACTTATTGTGAAAAATCTATTAGCCCTCGAAGCAAAATACTACGACGCATGCTCCTAGGGGGGGGTAAGAGTTAACCATCGCGCGTCCCCGACCTTCACGCAAAGACAAATAATCAAAATACAATGAGCGCCAATTTGGTTACATAGTTAGGAGACCATACGTGCATGCTTCGAGAATCACAGACCTTAACACCAATATTTTTACTAAACCACAATCATTCACTAGTACCTCCCACATATTAGCATCTCTAAATCGCAAAACTATTTCAAGGAATCAAACATATCATATTCAGCGATCTACAAGTTTATGTAGGATTTTATGACTAACCATGTGAATGACCAATTCCTGTCAACTCTCTAAATAGATATAAGTGAAGCAAGAGTGTTTTAATTCTTTCTACAAAAGATATGCCCATGCTCTAACAAATATAAGTGAAGCAAAAGAGCATTCTACAAATAACGGTTTTCTATGTGAGGAGATCCAAACTTCAAATGATATAAGTGAAGCACAAGAAGCATTCTATAAAGCCATACTCAAAAGATATAAGTGAATTGCAAAGAGCATTCTATAAATCAACCAAGGACTATCTCATACCAGCATGGTGCATTCATTAAAAGAAAAAGAAAAAGCACACGATGCTCCAAGAGTTTATGCATATCATGTGAACGAAACGAATCCGAAAACATACCGATACTTGTTGAAAAAAGATGGGATGCCTTCCGGGGCATCCCCAAGCTTAGACGCTTGAGTCTCCTTGAATAGTTACTTGGGGTGCCTTGGGCATCCCCAAGCTTGAGCTCTTGCCTCTCCTCCTTCTTCTCACATCGATACCTCCTCGATCTTCAAACACTTCATCCACACAAAACTTAACCGAACTTTTAGTGACGGGGTTAGTGCATATGATCAATGAAATCCCATCATGTACTGCTCTAACATTATTGTATAATTACGAACAAACATTACCCACTGTATGCTATCACAATTCTATGGCCCCAAGTCAAGGAGGCTTCAACAAGAATTCAAACATATGCAAATAATGAAGCTATAACAGCAATCTGTGAAAACAGGACAGTCTGTAGTAATCTGAACATTAACCATACTTCTGTAACTCTAAAAATTATGGAAAAATTAGAAAAAAAATCAAAAATTTGTATAGAAAGACTTTGCAAAAAGTTTCAGATCCTTTCAACGTCCAAGTAAAAAATGTAAAATCGCACACTACAGCCAAAGTTTCTATTTTTTGCACCGCACAAACCAACAAGCAGTTTAATCATCCTAAAGCAAACTCTTGGCACATTATTTTTATAATACAATGGAATTGTGCAACGGGATAATTTTTTTTGTTGAAAAGTTTCTGTAATTAAAGATTTGCAAAGTTTCCATGGGCATGAACAAAGTTCAAGGAGCTCCCCCATTTCAACGGTGCTCGTCCTTCTTACTTTCACTTTTCTTTTTGAAAAAGTTTTAGGTTCCCCTCTTTATTTTTTTGTTTTTTAACTTTATAAAAGCACACAACAGAAATAAATGACTCTCTAAAACTTCCAGGTTGTCTCCCTGGCAGCGCTTTCTTTGAAGCCATTAAGCTAGGCATATACTGCTCAAGTAATGGATCCACCCGGATCTCAAGGTATATCAAAGCCAATTTTAATTAGCAATGATTTGGCATTTAGTGGTGAGAACAAAGTGATATGTGTCATGCAAGAACGAAGTCTAAATCTCTTCCTATGCATAAGCATGTCATACAAGAACAATTCATGCACATCAAGTAAAGGCCAATGCATAGTATAAGCAGTTTCTTGCAATTTTATCGTGTTGGAAACATAGAGAGGCGGAGATGTAGTTCTTTTCTCATAATAATTGCAAGTAGGAGCAGCAAGCACATGCATATTATGTTCATCAAAATCATCATGTGTTATGGAAAAAGGCAACCCATCAATATAATCCTTAATAAGTGCAAATTTCTCCATTATACTCTAGTTTGGAGAATTCAAAAAGATAATAGGACTATCATGTGTGGGTGCAATAGCAACTATCTCATGTTTAACATAAGGAACTATAGCAAGTTCATATTCATAAGCATAATTCATATTGGTATCTTGGCCACAAGCATAGCAAGCATCAATTTCATCAAAAAGGGATATTTCAAACGAATCCAAGGGATCATACAAATCATAGCATTCATCCTTCGATAAGCACGAAGGGAAATTAAACAATGTATGAGGTGAAGAGTTACTCTCATTAGAAGGTGGGCACGGGCGATCAATCCGTTCTTCCTCCTTTTGTTCTTCGCTCTCCTCCTCATCTTTTTCATCCAATGAGCTCACAATGTCATTAATTTCTTCTTCCATAGACTCCTGCAAAATATTAGTCTCTTCTTAAACAGCAGAGGAGTCCTCAATATATGGTTTAACATAGGCATTAGAAGCATAATTATCATAACAATATTTAAATATGGCAAAAAAATTAGATATGTAAAGAGTAGCATCATACTTTTCAATCAAAGAAGCAATTGCATAAGCACCCTTAA
Organism: Secale cereale; assembly: GCA_902687465.1. Lineage (NCBI taxonomy): Eukaryota > Viridiplantae > Streptophyta > Magnoliopsida > Poales > Poaceae > Secale > Secale cereale. Next base: position 474,614,994 of record LR738711.1, on the reverse strand, counting down.
AAGCAACAAATTCTTCAATATGTTGAACATCATAGAAACTATAAACACCATTAGCATACGAAGATACGATTCCATTATCACTAAACTCACATTGGTAGGGAAGGTGCTTCTTAGGGTCTTCTAAACAATAAGTAAAATCATATATTTCACATAAATTCCAAGCATAGCACTGCAAACGATGAATTTGATCCAGTAAAAGCTTCCCTTTTTCAGATATGCAGTGTCACACATAACAAGCATGATCATCTAAAGATTTTCCCTCAACTAAGCTAGTTGGGGTTTCAGCACGAGCACATAGGGATCGAAGATGATCCAAGTAAAAAGCTTCAGGAGTGTGATAGATTTTGAGTGGTTCTTCAACCATTGGTTCAGCATGTACCACTATTGTTTTTGGTATTTTGCATTTCCTACCCATAACTAAAGATAGAAAACAACTTAGAATAGCAAATAAAATCTACTTAGTGATAAAGCAAACAAGCACACACGAGAATATTCACCCCACGCTATTGCTCCCCGGCAACGGGGCCAGAAAAAGGTCATGATAACCCACAAGTGTAGGGGATCAGTTGTAGCCTCTTTAGATAAGTAAGAGTGTCGAACCTAACGAGGACCTAAAGGTAGAACAAATATTCCCTCAAGTTCTTTCAACCACCGATATAACTCTACGCACGCTTGACATTTACTTGACCTAGAACAAGTATGAAACTAGAAGTACTTTGTAGTTTTTGTGGAATAGGTTTGCAAGAATATAAAGAGCATCTAAATAAAGACTAGGGGCTGTTAAGATAAAGAAGCAATAAAGTTAGTGATAGCGAGTGTGGAAAAGTGGTGGTAGGAGTTGCGAAATTGCCCCTAACCAATTGACTACGTTACTAGACCGATAGCAAGTTTTATGTGGGAGAGGTCACTGCTAGCATGTCATCCCTTACTTGGAATTCTACGCACGTATGATTGAAACTATTAGCAAGCATCCGCAACTACTATAGTTCATTAAGGTAAAACCCAACCATAGCATTAAGATATATTGGTCCCCCTTCAATCCCGTATGCATCAATTTCTACGCTAGGCTGAAGCTTCTGTCACTCTTGCCCTCTAATACGTAGTCTTATCAACATACAACTAACCCTATGGTGTGATCCACGTGCACGCTCATATGATGGGCACCAAAGGACAGCAACATAACCACAAGCAAATTAAATCTATCATAGCAATTCACCAATCACCGATAGGACAACGAAAATCTACTTAGACATCATAGGATGGCAACACATCATTGGATAATAATATGAAGCATAAAGCACCATGTTCAAGTAGAGGCTACAGTGGGTTGCGGGAGAGTGGACCTCTGTAGATAGATGGGGGAAGGTGATGAAGATGTTGGTGAAGATGACGGAGGTGTTGGTGTAGATTGCAGTCACACGATGATGGCCTCGGTGGTACTCCGGCGCCACCAGAAGCGAGGGGGAGAGAGCCCCCCTTGTTCTTCTTCTTCCTTGACCTTCTCCCTAGATGGGAGAAGGGTTTCCCCTCTGGTCCATGGCCTCCATGACGACGGAGGGGCGAGAGCCCCTCCGAGATTGAATCTGTCCCTCTGTCTCTCTCTTTTTCTGCGTTCTCAGATTCTGGCCCTTCACCGTTTCTTATATTCCCGGAGATCCGTAACTCGGATTGGGCTGAATTTTGGACACGATTTTTATCTGGATATTAACTTTCATGCGGTGAAAGAAGGGCACCAACCGCCTTATGGAGTGGCCACGAGGGCAGAGGGCACGCCTGCCCCCTGGGCATGCCCCTCACCCTCGTGGGCCACTCGGGCATCGTCTCACATTGATTCCACTTCCCAAAATTCACATATATTCCAAAAAAATCTCCGTTAGTTTTTATCTTGTTTGGACTCTGTTTGATATGGATAATCTGCAGAACAAAAAACATGCAACAAACAGGAACTAGAACTGGGCACTGGATCAATATGTTAGTCCCAAAAATAGTATAAAAAGTTGCCAAAAATATATGAAAGTTGTATAATATTGGCATGGAACAATCAAAAATTATAGATACGGCGGAGACGTATCACTATGCATAGGGATTTTGTGAGCAAACAACTTATGGGAATGATAATTAACTATCATAGGAAGGCAAAGCAAGCATAACTTCAAGATTTTCAATACATAGAGACGAAACTTGATATTATTGCAATTCCTACAAGCATATATTCCTCCCTCATAATAATTTTTAGTAGCATCATGAATGAATTCAACAATATAAATATCACATAAATCACTATTTTCATGATGCACAAACATAGAATTTTTATTACTCTCCACATAAGCAAATTTCTTCTAATGAATAGTAGTGGAAGCAAACTCAACAAAATAACTATCATGTGAGGCATAATCCAATTGAAAATTAAAACCGTGATGACAAGTTTCATGGTTATCATTATTCTATATAGCATACATGTCATCACAATAATCATCATAAATAGGAGGCATGCTTTCATCACAATAAATTTGCTCATCAAAACTTGGGGGACTAAAAATATCATCTTCATCAAACATAGCATCCCCAAGCTTGTGGCTTTGCATATCATTAGCATCATGGATATTCCAAGAGTTCACCCTAACAACATTGCAATCATGCTCATCATTCAAGTATTTTGTGCCAAACATTTTAATGCATTCTTCTTCTAGCACTTTGGCACAATTTTCCTTTCCATCATTTTCGCGAAAGAAGCATATGAGGCACCCTCAATTCCATTTTTTGTAATTTTCTTTTATAAACTAAACTAATGATAAAACAAGAAAAAGAAAGATTCGATTGCAAGATCTAAAGATATACCTTCAAGCACTAACCTCCCCGGCAACGGCGCTAGAAAAGAACTTGATGTCTACTACACAACCTTCTTTTTGTAGACGTTGTTGGGCCTCGAAGTGCAGAGGTTTGTAGGACAGTAGCAAATTTCCCTCAAGTGGATAACCTGAGGTTTATCAATCCGTGTGAGGCGTAGGATGAAGATGGACTCTCTGAAACAACCCAGCAACCAAATAACAAAGAGTCTCTTATGTCCCCAACACACCCAATACAATGGTAAATTGTATAGGTGCACTAGTTTGGCGAAGAGGTTGTGATACAAGTGCAATATGGATTGTAGATACAGGTTTTTGTAATCTGAAAATATAAAAACAGCAAGGTAACTAATGATAATTGTGAGCACAAACGGTATTGCAATGCTTCAAAACAAGGCCTAGGGTTCATACTTTCACTAGTGCAAGTTCTCTCAACAATGATAACATAATTAGATCATATAACAATCCCTCAACATGCAACAAAGAGTCACTCCAAAGTCACTAATAGCAGAGAACAAACGAAGAGATTATTGTAGGGTATGAAACCACCTCATGCTCAAGAATAATTGATGACTACTATGATAATAATGATATGACAGTTTATATATCAAGTAGTTCATTCGCATAAAAAGGCATATGCAATCAGGGAGTGATAATAAAATAAATAGCGATCATGCCACAGACGGGCGTCTGAGCGACACCACAGAGAGGGCTAAAAAGGAAAATAAATAACAAGCATGCCACAGTCGGGCGTCTGAGCGACACCACATAAAGGGCTTATAAATAAAAGAAATAACAAACATGCCACAGTCGGGCGTCTGAGCGACACCACAGAAAGGGCTTATAAGGAAAGTAAATAACAAGCATGCCACAGTCGGGCGTCTGAGCGACACCACATAAAGGGCTTATAAATAAAATAAATAACAAACATGCCACAGTC
>LR738711.1:474367966-474611096 GCA_902687465.1 Secale cereale | reverse complement strand
AGGGCTAAAAAGGAAAATAAATAACAAGCATGCCACAGTCGGGCGTCTGAGCGACACCACATAAAGGGCTTATAAATAAAATAAATAACAAACATGCCACAGTCGGGTGTCTGAGCGACACCACAGAAAGGGCTTATAAGGAAAATAAATAACAAGCATGCCACAGTCGGGCGTCTGAGCGACACCGCATAAAGGGCTTATAAATAAAATAGATAACAATAAGTATCCAGGAGGTAGAACCGTCCCAAGGATAATTCAAAGAATACAAATGTTTAGCCCACAATAATAATCATATTCACCCTATGTCATAGATCATAATCAATGTTCTGGTTTAGTAGTTTCTCCTCCGAAGACCGACACTAAGACCGACACTCGACCCATCCCACACTGTAGTCCTTAACCATGGACACGGCTATTCGAATAGATTTGGTATCTTTGCAGAGGGTGTACTCTTTACCCACGAGTAACGGTTTTCTTTAGTCCATCGGACTAATACCGTCTACGGCCTTTTTGTCGAAAACATGCCTGACTTGCACACACCAGCTTAGCTTTGCTTGTGTCTGGAATCACCCACGACACCTGTCAAACAAACTCTGAGTGGGGAGGCTACAACCTCGCGTAGCATGGGATCAAATTTTTATTACGCGCTCTAAGGGGTGCCCCCCTCTCGGTCCCAACCGGAAACACCCATGCCCCTGGACCAGGTGGCATGCCTAACGGATGCAGCCGGTATCTTCCACCATGGCCTCTCTGTACGGTGTGTGCTAGGCCAGGGGTTGACACTTACTGAACCGTACCCTACCTACAGCAGGGACAAGTGGTAGCACATAACAAGTATGGGGGTTACTGGAACAAGACTCGATCTACGGTCGACTCAGGAGGTTTCAGCATTACTCATATGATTTGTCATAACTGATATATTTCACAACAACAGTCGGAATCACCATCTGTCATGCCTTACCAAGCCATACCGGACTCCACCGCCCCGACGGGGAGCTAGTGACAAGCCCGTGTCTACACAAGACCGCGACTTTCACGGCTTCCTTCCGTTAGGAATGAAAGGCATACAAAGGGGATCACTGTCATGCGTACGAATTATTCTCAGTAAGTGTTTACCTCATGCACTCATGGGTACGATCATATCATCACATATGAAATAAAATGAACGCATTCATATTGTTGCAATTGTGTCAACAACAACCGCATGCAATAAACCAGGGTTCAAAAGTGCTTGCCTTCAAGTAGAGGGGAGGAGAAATGCATTCCAACACTTTTTGGAAGTTTTCTCCCTCTTCTAAATCCTAAATGAAATAATATGAAATCAATACATAGACTCAAAACAGCCCAAAAAAGTTGTCTGGAAAATTATCATATAAATATGAAAATAAACTAGACAATATTTGGGAAACAATAGAAAAATAATCAAGTCATTTGGATTAATATTTAAGAAGATATTGCCAGTCAAAGTTTAGTCAAATCTGTTTTTTAGAATAAACAGAAATAGGAAAACGCTACGATTAGAATACGCTTTTGGAGTAGGGGAGACGTACTTCTTAGGTTTATGCCTTCACTTATGCATGCGTGGACTGGCGCTGTCTCACTGACAGAGGGCCCAAGGAGCCCACTGGTCAGGTTTGACCAGTCGCCCCCGCCTCCTTCTTCCTCTGGCCGAACAGATGCGCGGCTCCGGCGATCAACGCCGACGAACGGCGGCTCCTCGAGGGCATCCGAGGGCGGCGATGGATCCGCCAGACCGGGGTGGTCCTCCCGGTGGTCGAGGGGGCAACGGAGGTGGAGGAAAACACCGGCGACGAGCTTCGCGGCGGACGGCGGCCTCGGGTGGAATTGGGGCTTCGCACTACGATGGTTCCCGAGCTAGTTTGAGATGATGGGCAGCTCCGCAGGGTCGTGGGTGGTCGAATGGTGGCGCTGGCTGAACGGGAGGGGCTCGGGTTGCGATGGATTGGACTGGAGCACGGCGCCGGCCGTACTCACCGAAGATGGAGAAGAAAACTTCCCCTGGACGATTGGCTGCTACGGGGTTGCTCTACGGGGTGGCTAGTGACTGTCTGAGGTTGCGGAGATGCTCGGGGCGTCGTTAAATAGGTGGGCAATGGCGGTTCCGCGGCGGCCGGGGATAAGATCGCCGGCGACCGCCATTCTATAGCTTAGGGCGATGTGGCGGTGACACGCGCTAGGGGACGAACTCGCGGATGATCTGGAGCTGCTCCAGGGGACAGGTGGCGAGCGCTGGAGGCTCGGGCGGCGCTGTCCACGGCAGGGGCTGCTGTGGCCGCCCGCTAGCTGCCGCGGCCGACCTGACGGCGGCACTGTGGGGTTCCAGTGTCGTCTCTGTGGTGGGGGAGAGGGCAGGCATGCAGGCGGTGCAAGTGCAGCGGCCAGAACGGGAGCGGGGTGTCGGCAGAGGGATGAGGCGGCCCGGTGCGCGCGTGCAAAACGTGCGCTCTGGGCGGGCACATGAACCGCTCGACAAAATGCCAGAGCATGCCACAGGGCTTGGATAAGGCTGGGCATTAGCAGGGCTAGGTTAGAGGCTTAAGGGAGATTAGTGGACATGCCAGCATGTATGGAGGGGCAAGGTCACAGTGTAAAGTAAAGATCATTCCAAAACTGGCCATGCACCTCAGGTGTTTGACAAAATGCTAGAGGTCACTAGGCAACTCTTGGGGTGGCCAAATTTTCCAGATCAGAGTCTCTTTAGGTGAATGAGATGATGGCAAAGCTAGTTGGGCAAAACCAGAAACTTGCTAGTGCAAGTTTTGCAAATCTTCAGTTTTGGACAGAAAGTGAAGGGCATTGTTTCATGGATCAAAAATCTTCCAATGGGTCCATTCTTCTGGGTTTAAGGGTTTTACAGGATGGCCTACAAGTAGGAAAAGGAATCATAGCTAGGGGGAAAGGTTAAATGGTGGTTGATGTAAAAATCACCATGCTGGACCAGAATGGAAATGGGGCTGTTTCACTCAAATATTCTAAAGAACTACCCTGGGTTTTTGCATAAGGTTGAATAGTATACCACTATGAACATCCCATAATTTTGGTGGAAGCTCTAAAGAAATATTTAATGGGGTTGTAGTGCAAAACTGCCCACTGGACCAGATTTGAACTCTTGATGTGGAGCTCAAAATATTAGATGAATGAACTATATTCCTGCATAAAAGTGATCCAATCACAACACATGACATCCCCAAATTTTGGTTGGAATTTTAGATAAACCTATCAAAGGGTTGTAGTACAATTGGGGCCCTAAAACTAAGGGAAACCATTTATAGAGAGAAGACAATTAGGGAGACAAATATATAATTAATTCCACTGATATCAGAAAAGTTTTATTAAGAGAGCATGAGGGTCTAACAATAACTGGAAAGTTTTCCACATGTGGTGAAAACTCCATAGAAAGGAAAAGAATGGTCCTGGAAATCAAAAGGAGAATCTAGCAAATGAAAATTTTAATATCCTGGCAAAATTTTAATTAATAAAACATGGTTAAATTTTTGGGGTGTTACAACACTACCCCCCTTAAAAAAAAATCTCGCCCTCGAGATTTGTTAAGGGATGCTATAACCTCTTCTACTGCCACAAAAGATATCACCAAAATTAACCACTCTGATAAAGCAAATAAATGCCACTACAGTGCATGCGCAATAAGTGGTGTAAACTGCAGTGTTAAACACTGGCGTGGCATGGAAAAATCTACGGTCGGGGAAAACGAGATGCTTCTACTCTGGGCTATAGTAAATTTAGAAATGGTATTTCTAAATTTTCAAATACGCTGGTTGCACCCGAGAGCATAGTGCTCTCACTGGCTGATAGGTGGGCACTGGGCCCACTGTCAGTCTCTTCTTCTACCTCTGGTTCTCTCTTTTCCTCTCTCCCGCGCGCTTTCCCGTGCTTTCTCCATCGGCGACGGCTAGCTCGTAGGGCATCTAGGCCGTACCGCCGTAGTGCGCGGCGCGCTAGCTGCCGGTGCATCATGCACTCACCACGCGGGCCAGCGTGCTGTCGGCACTGCTCGCGGATTCACCTCCGAACACCGGCGGCCGAGCGACGAGCGGTTCTGGTGGACTCCGCCCACCGTACACCGATCTCGAGCTATAAAACGACCGAGGTGCTCCTTCTTCCTCCTCACACCTGGCCTCGCTTCTTCTTCTTTCTTCCCTCTCCTCCATTCGTGTTTGCAGGAGCTCGGGTCGAGGCTCTAATGGTGGAGGTGATGCCGGACTCGTGCATGATCCTTGTGTGCGTGGGGTTGGCGGCATTGCTGGGGGTATCCGTGCTTTTATGCGCGATGATCCTCGACGATCGTCATGATGCGGCGGCTCGAGTGCTAGCTCTTCGCGGCGGCGGCGATCACGAGGATTAGGCGTGGGTGTCGGGTGCTAACGGTGGTTAGTGCGCGGTAGGCAACTAGTGTTTGAATAAACTCCCACGAGTTTCTCCTCAAGAGACTGTGGTGCATCGGAGGGGTGGTTAATTTGATGAAGTGGGTGTATGTGGACTAGCAACTTAGTGTACTGTGTGGAGAGGCCGGAGTTGTAAGTCTGCTGTTGCGGTATTGCGTGATGAGGTAAAATATCTACATTATGCAGAGAGATATGTTGCAACAACTCAGGGAATATTATTTAACACACGGTACGACACACATCTCACATTCATAAAAAGATACGGGGATAACCACATAGCAGTTACGTCTAAAACATAAACGGTAAATGGACAGGGTCCTGAGAAAAGGTCTCTGGTGCTGGGGGCCACTCTTCTTCTATCGGTGGGAGCGGGTTGACTAGTCGATGAATGTGCTTCTCCTGCCCGGGCCTCAGTGGTCTGCCGATGGCGATCCGAGGATTTAAATCGGCGAGGCTCTGGAGATAACTCATTATCCACTAGGTCAGACGCTCTTGCGCGATGACATACTGCGTAAGGTTGGCTAGCACTGGGTCTCTCTCTATTCGCCCACCAGGAAAAGATGTGGCTTCTCCGGGTGCTGCGTGGCTTGGAAAGTAATAATAACCTCGTTCGCTGGCATAGGGCACCGTGAAGCGGAGGCGAGCAAGTGCTTCACAAGCGGCAGCCTCTATGGCCATCTGGGGAGTTGGCATGGATTTCCCCATGAAGGAAACCTCTGTAGGGTCTTGGTTTGGGTTTGCGGGCGGGATGTGTACCACCGCCCAATATTTCAAGGTGGATGGTGTGATCCTCGATTTGAGCAGCTCATACTGGGGTGGACGGGTAGCACTCATGGTACTGCAGGTAAAATCCCACAATATCTTCATGAAGCTACCAAGGGATGCCTCTGGGGTTCTCAGATAAATACTAGGGATCGGCATGGTGGAGGAAATGGCTGTGAGAGCAGGGCACCAGGTGAGGGATGCTTGGTAAGGTCACGGTGCGTCCTTTTATATAGCAACCGGCTGGTTCATAGAATTACAGTGAGGGGCAGCTATATTGCTGGTTTCGCTTTAAGGGGTCGGGGTCAATGCTACAGGTACTCACGTCTCGCAAAGTGACGTGTTTGCTGTAGGGGTTGTCGGTGAGGTGCTTCGGAAGTTACACCTGAGGAAAGAAAAAAAATGCATTCGTACACTGACATAACTGTGCACGGTTGCTATAAGAGTGCAACAGTAAAGTGTATATACATATCGGCATACAGGTTACATCACCACGGGGTGTGGACAAGATAAAGCTTGGTACTACTCGGGTGACTTAATCAACCTCGTTTATATCCAAGCGGCATTGCCTTGTGGATGCTGAAGCTTCTCCATGAGCTTCATCGTTGATGCTGGCTGGAGGTGGCTGAGGGGGTGCAGGGTCGGGGCAGTGATGATGTCCCTCACGGGGATTGTTGGCCACAATCCCGTTGGAGCGTGCGCCAAACAGGCGACGCATCACCTCTGGAGATACCAGGGCATTTTGGTCAATGACCGAGGCAGGCCTCAAAGACTCGATTGGTTGTCCGAACAACACGACTGGGTTGTCGGTGCCGGACTCGTCTCATCCTCTTGCCGGGGCTCGGCGAAGCAGTTCCCCACGAGCCGCGATCAGATCAAGAGTGATTTGATCGAACAGTTCCTCTAGCACACTAACATAGCGTACTAGATGCAATAATGCAGGATCTGTCTCGTGGTCTCCGCTCGCAACTCGGGGAGGCCTACCATACCCGTTACGGCCGGGGTAGTAGTAGAATGAGCGACAGGTGCCGGAGTTGAACTATAGCTTCTCGAGCAGCTAGCTGGATAGCTTGCGGCTCAAAGGAAGTTGTCCTTCCGGTGAACCTGTAGGGGCGTTCTGGCGACAGACCCCTACCATAGATGTGTATAGTGGCCCAGAATTGACGGCTTTCATCGCCCATGGAGTCTTGGTACACAACATATTCTGGGGGCTCTTCTAACGCAAAGGCACGACGGGTGAGGTTTGCGAGCACGGTCACAAAACCTCCAAGGTTGGTTGCTGTGGTTTCATTGTGAACAATGGGTCCTGGCATTTTAGCTCGGTCTGGGGTAGAGACTGAGTTGGGTTGGGGGCTAGCGCGCCCTATTTATAAGAAAGGATGGAGTCTTCCTTCCCACGCTTGCGAAGGGAACTGTTTAGGTGTCGGTCACTAGCGGTGATCGACAGACTAGACTGATAGGTTGGGCACCGACTACCAAAGGTGTCGGCCCTCTACGCGCGTATCTTACGCGAGAAGCTTGGCCAGGGTTAGGATATGGTCTGGTGTGGTGGTTAACCTAGGTTTTTGACCTGGCTAAGATAGGATTAGCCAACGGTTAGCCTGGCTCTGATACCAAGTCTGTCAGGACCGGATTTTTTGGATATTAATTTCCCAAAAGCGGCCCTTATGCTCACCAACCCCAGGATTACTGTTAGCTGATGAGGCACCAACTTGTTACAGAAACTCCAAGCAAAATACATGATATGTAGTACAAGACCTTTCTGGCCTGTGAGTGCAACACAAGGTTTCTAGTGGCTAATGGCGGAAGCAGTTTGTGGTTTATCGATGACTATGGGACTCCATTTCCCACAGGAATAGCTGACCAGGATAACTCCTATCTTCGCGAGGCAGCTAACTCTATTTGCGTAGGTTCCGGGGCTGTCATCGCGTCGTTCCTTCCCACGCAAGGAATCTGGCCAAGACAATAGCCAGGGACAACCCAGTGAGTACTTTGAATGTACTCGCAAACATTATGAACATGGCAGAGACATAATCATGCTCTAGAATAATTGATGACTACTATGATAATAATGATATGACAGTTTATATTGCAAGTAGGTCATTCGCATAAAAAGGCATATGCAATCAGGGAGTGATAATAAAATAAATAGCGATCGTGCCACAGACGGGCGTCTGAGCGACACCACAGAGAGGGCTAAAAAGGAAAATAAATAACAAGGATGCCACAGTCGGGCGTCTGAGCGACGCCACATAAAGGGCTTATAAATAAAAGAAATAACAAACATGCCACAATCGAGCATCTGAGCGACACCACAGAAAGGGCTTATAAGGAAAGTAAATAACAAGCATGCCACAGTCGGACGTCTGAGCGACACCACATAAAGGGCTTATAAATAAAAGAAATAACAAACATGCCATAGTCGGGCGTCTGAGCGACACCACAGAAAGGGCTTATAAGGAAAATAAATAACAAGCATGCCACAGTCAGGCGACTGAACTACACCACATAAAGGGCTTATAAATAAAATAGAGAACAATGAATATCCAGGAGGTAGAACCGTCCCAAGGATAATTCAAAGAATACAAATGGTTAGTCCATAATAATAATCATATTCACCATATGTCACAGATCATAATCAATGTTCTGGTTTAGTAGTTTCTCCTCCGAAGACCGACACTAAGACCAAAACTCGACCCATCCCAGACTGTAGTCCTTAACCATGGACACGGCTATTCTTATAGATTTGATATCTCTGTAGAGGGTGTACTCTTTACCCACGAGTAACGGTTTTCTTTAGTCCATCGGACTAGTACCGTCTACGGCCTTTTTGTCGAAAACCTGCCTGACTTGCACACACCAGCTGAGCTTTGCTTGTGTCTGGAATCACCCACGACACCTGTCAAACAAACTCTTAGTGGGGAGGCTACAACCTCGCGTAGCATGGGATCAAATTTTTATTGCACGCTCTAAGGGGTGCCCCCTCTCGGTCCCAACCGGAAACACCCATGCCCCCGGACTAGGTGGCATGCCTACCGGATGCAGCCGGTATCTTCCACCATGGCCTCTCTGTACGGTGTGTGCTAGGCCAGGGGTTGACACTTACTGAACCGTACCCTACCTGCGGCAGGGACAAGTGGTAGCACATAACAAGTATGGGGGTTACTGGAACAAGACTCGATCTACGGTCGACTCAGGAGGTTTCAGCATTACTCATATGATTTGTCATAACCGATATATTTCACAACAACAGTCGGAATCACCATCTGTCATGCCTTACCAAGCCATACCGGACTCCACCGTCCCGACGGGGAGGTAGTGACAAGCCCGCGTCTACACAAGACTGCGACTTTCACGGCTTCCTTCCGTTAGGCATGAAAGGCATACGAAGGGGATCACCGTCATGCATACGAATTATTCTCAGTAAGTGTTTACCTCATGCACTCATGGGTACGATCATATCATCACATATGAAATAAAATGAACGCATTCATATTGTTGCAATTGTGTCAACAACAACCGCATGCAATAAACCAGGGTTCAAAAGTGCTTGCCTTCAAGTAGATGGGAGGAGAAATGCATTCCAACACTTTTTGGAAGTTTTCTCCCTCTTCCAAATCTTAAATGAAATAATATGAAATCAATACATAGAGTCAAAACAGCCCAAAAAAGTTGCCTGGAAAATTTTCATATAAATATGAAAATAAACTAGACAATATTTGGGAAACAATAGAAAAATAATCAAGTCATTTGGATTAATATTTAAGAAGATATTGCCAGTCAAAGTTTAGTCAAATCCATTTTTTAGAATAAACAGAAATAGGAAAACGCTTCGATTAGAATACGCTTTTGGAGTAGGGGAGATGTACTTCTTAGGTTTACGCCTTCACTTATGCATGCGTGGACTGGCGCTGTCTCGCTGACAGAGGGCCCAGGGGCCCCACTGGTCAGGTTTGACCAGTCGCCCCCGCCTCCTTCTTCCTCTGGCCGAACAGATGCGCGGCTCCGGCGATCAACGCCGACGAACAGCGGCTCCTCTAGGGCATCCGGGGGCGGGGATGGATCCGCCAGACCGGGGTCGTCCTCCCGATGGTCGAGGGGGCGACGGAGGTGGAGGAAAACACCGGCGACGAGGTTCGCGGCGGACGGCGGCCTCGGGTGGAATTGGGGCTTCGCACTACGGTGGTTTCCGAGCTAGTTTGAGATGATGGGCGGCTCCGCAGGGTAGTGGGTGGTCGAATGGTGGCGTTGGATGAACGGGAGGGGCTCGGGTTGCGACGGATTGGACTGGAGAGTGGCGGCGGCCGTACTCGCCGGAGATGGAGAAGAAAACCTCCCCTGGACGGTTGGCTGCTACGGGGTTGTTCTGTGGGGTGGCTAGTGATTTTCTGAGGTTGCGGAGATGCTCGGGGCATCCTTAAATAGGTGGGAAATGGCGGTTCCGCGGCGGCCGGGGATAAGATCGCCGGCGACTGCCATTCTGTAGCTTAGGGCGACGTGGCGGCGACGCGCGCTAGGGGACGAACTCGCGGATGATCTGGAGCTGCTCCAGGGGGCACGTGGCGAGCGCTGGAGGCTCGAACGGCGCTTTCCATGGCAGGGGTTGCTGTGGCCGCCCGCTAGCTGCCGCGGCTGACCTGACGGCGGCACTGTGGGGTTCCAGTGTCGTCTCTGCGGTGGGGGAGAGGGCAGGCATGCAGGCGGTGCGAGTGCAGCGGCCAGAACGAGTGTGGGGTGTCGGCAGAGGGACGCGGCGGCTCGATGCACGCGCGTGCAAAACGTGCGCTCTGGGCGCGCCCAGAGCACGCACGTGAACTGCTCGACAAAATGCCAGAGCATGCCACAGGGCTTGGATAAGGCTGGGCATTAGCAGGGCTAGGTTAGAGGCTTAAGGGAGATTAGTGGACATGCCAGCATGTATGGAGGGGCAAGGTCACAATGTAAAGTAAAGATCATGCCAAAACTGGCCATGCACCTTAGGTGTTTGACAAAATGTTAGAGGTCACTAGGCAACTCTTGGGGTGGCCAAATTTTCCAGATCAGAGTCTCTTTAGGTGAATGAGATGATGGCAAAGCTAGTTGGGCAAAACCAGAAACTTGCTAGTGCAAGTTTTGCAAATCTTCAGTTCTGGACAGAAAGTGAAGGGCATTGTTTCATGGATCAAAAATCTTCCAATGGGTCCATACTTCTGGGTTTAAGGGTTTTACAGGATGGCCTACAAGTAGGAAAAGGAATCATAGTTAGGGGGAAAGGTTAAATGGTGGTTGATGTACAAATCACCATGCTGGACCAGAATGGAAATGGGGTTGTTTCACTCAAATATTCTAAAGAACTACTCTGGGTTTTTGCATAAGGTTGAATAGTATACCACTATGAACATCCCATAATTTTGGTGGAAGCTCTAAAGAAATATTTAATGGGGTTGTAGTGCAAAACTGCCCACTGGACCAGATTTGAACTCTTGATGTGGAGCTCAAAATATTAGATGAATGAACTATATTCCTGCATAAAAGTGATCCAATCACAACACATGACATCCCCAAATTTTGGTTGGAATTTTAGATAAACCAATCAAAGGGTTGTATTACAATTGGGGCCCTAAAACTAAGGGAAACCATTTATAGAGAGAAGACAATTAGGGAGACAAATATATAATTAATTCCATTGATATCAGAAAAGTTTTATCAAGAGAGCATGAGGGTCTAACAATAACTGGAAAGTTTTCCACTTGTGGTGAAAACTCCACAGAAAGGAAAAGAATGGTCCTGGAAATCAAAATTAGAATCTAGCAAATGAAAATTTTAATATCCTGGCAAAATTTTAATTAATAAAACATGGTTAAATTTTTTGGGTGTTACATGTACCGCGAGCTTTGCTATTATAGTTGAATCTTATGACGTTTTCCCCCTCTACCTTCTTGTAATGGATTGAGTTTCCCCTTTGAAGTTATCTTATCGGATTGAGTCTTTAAGGATTTGAGAGCACTTGGTGTATGTCTTGCGTGGGATACCCGTGGAGACAATGGGGTATTCTATTGATTCACTTGATGTATGTTTTGGTGATCAACTTGCGGGTTCCGCGACCTTAGGAATCTATGCATAGGGGTTGGCACACGTTTTCGTCTTGACTCTCCGATAGAAACTTTGGGGCACTCTTTGAAGTTATTTGTGTTGGTTGAATAGATGAATATGAGATTGTGTGATGCATATCGTATAATCATGCCCACGGATACTTGAGGTGACAATGGAGTATCTAGGTGACATTAGGGTTTTGGTTGATGTGTGTCTTAAGGTGTTATTCTAGTACGAACTCTAGGATAGATCGAACGGAAAGAATAGCTTCGTGCTATTTTACTACGGACTCTTGAATAGATCGATCAGAAAGAATAACTTTGAGGTGGTTTCGTACCCTACAATAATCTCTTCGTTTGTTCTCCGCTATTAGTGACTTTGGAGTGACTCTTTGTTGCATGTTGAGGGATTGTTATGTGATCTAATTATGCTATCCTTGTTGAGAGAACTTGCACTAGTGAAAGTATGAACCCTAGGCCTTGTTTCAAAGCATTGCAGTACCGTCTGTGCTCACTTTTATCATTAGTTACCTTGCTTTTTTTATATTTTGAGATTACAAAAACCTATATCTATCATCCATATTGCACTTGTATCACAATTTCTACATTGAACTAGTTCACCTATACAATTTACCATTGTATTGGGTGTGTTGGGGACACAAGAGACTCTTTGTTATTTGGTTGCATGGTTGTTCGAGAGAGACCATCTTCATCCTACGCCTCCCATGGATTGATAAACCTTAGGTCATCCACTTGAGGCAAATTTGCTACTATCCTACAAACCTCTACGCTTGGAGGCCCAACAATGTATATAAGAAGAAGGTTGTGTAGTAGACATCAAGCTCTTTTCTGGCGCTATTGCCGGGGAGGTTAGTTGTGATATCCTGGCTTATTAGGGATGGTAGACTACTCATATCAATATGGAAATCCTTCTTTTCCGGGAGCCCATTTGGATAGAACTCCAAAGTTAAGCGTGCTCAGCTTGGAGTAGTTTCAGGATGGGTGACCGACTGTGAAGTTGCTCCTGGGTGCGCACGAGTGAGGACAAAGTGCGCAGAAAAGACTAGGATTGATATGTGGGGCCAGTCTAGATCCCGACAGGAGTAACGACCACCGGTAGGTGTGTCTGGGGCGTTACATTAGTGCTTGAAGGTATATCTTTAGATATTTTAATCGAATCTTTTAGTTTCCTATTTTATCACTAGTTTAGTTTATAAAATAAAAATACAAAAAAATGGAATTGAAGATGCCACATATGCTTCATCTTTTTAGTATCTTTCGTAAAAATGATAGAAAGGAAAATTGTGCCCAAGTACAGGAAGAAGAATGCATTAGAATGTTTGGCACTAAATCTTTGAATGATGAGCATGATTGCAATGTTGTTAGTATGAAACCCTTTGAATATCCATAGTACTAATGATGATTGCACTAGTCATGATGAAAATGTCTCTTATAAGCATGTCAACTTTTGTGGAGTACATAGAGATTGCAAGTACACAGCAAATAGGGAAGATAGATTTTGCAAGAGGCATAAGTATTTAGAAACTAAATGGTTGCAAGAAAGACTAGATGTTTGTGCTGAAAATTTAAAATTTCTTTGCCATCCTTGTGAACTTTGCAATGAACGTGATCATTTAAATCTCCAATGCAAATTGTTTCATGATCAAGTCGTGTCCAAAAATTGTGATGACTTGATTTCCCTTGCACATCATAATGACGTTAGTTTGCTTGTGGGTTATGAAGAAATAAAACAGATAACTAAGGGTCTTCCAGAATTTATCCTTGATAAAGTTCTTGATTTTGATCTAGAGGAAATTTATATGTATTGTGCGGTGAATTTCATTGAAAATCCTTATATTGCCAATTACATAAAGACAAGAAAACAAATAGAAGATGAAGAGAATACTAATGAAAGGGAAGAGACTTCCCAATATCTTCCTATTATCTCTTATGATGAATCAGGTAACGAGGAGGATCCTCCTATTCAACCAATCTCATTAATAAGGAGCTCCAAAAAGAGGATTAAACCCACACATAATATGAAGAAGAAAAAGAAAAGACAGAGAAGCAAAGGTAAAAAGGTAGCCCTCCCAATTGATGTTGCTCCTATTACTCATTGTGATGATGATAATTGCTATACTATTGGTGCTATCCATACTATTAATGATGAGAGTGATTATGCTTATGATATGCAAAGGCCCAAGCTTGGGGATGCTATGTTTGATGAGAATGACATGTTTGAGAATTTATTTGCTGCAATTAATGTTTGTCCCAAGCTTGGGGATGCTATGTTTTATGAAGATGATATTTTTAATCTCTCAAGTTTTGATGAGAAAATTTATTATGATGATAGCATGCCTCCTATTTATGATGATTATATTGATGAAAGTGGGTTTGGAAGAGTGTCAAATTTAGCAAGTAATGATGCCACTATTTTGGAGGGTGTTGAATCTATTGTGACAATTATGAAAGTGGATTTGGAGAGGTCATGACTTTATGTAGTAATGATTCCACTATCTTGGAAGAGGTTTCAATTGATTATGATGAGAACAAAGTTGCTACTTCTGATGATTATTGTGATGATACTTATGCTATAAAAATTAGTGATGATTATATTTACAAAACTTGTCATGATTATGATTACCCTTTTTCTGAACATTACTCTTTTAATGTGAAACAATTTATAGTATTCGAGTTTCTTATGATACTCCCACTATTCTGAATGAGAAGAAATTTGCTGACGTGGAGAGTAATAAAATCTATATGCTTGGGGATCATGAAAATAATGATTTATGTGATCGTAATATTGTTGAATTCGTTCATGATGCTACTAAAAATTATTATGAGGGAGGAATATATGCTTGTAGGAATTGCAATAATATCAAGTTTCCTCTCTATGTGCTTAAAATCGTGAAGTATTGCTTGTTTTCCCTTCCTATGCTAGTTGATTCTTGCTCCCATGAATTGTTTGCTCACAAAATCCCTATGCATAGGAAGTGGGTTAGAATTAAATGTGATAGTTATATTCTTCATGATGCTCTCTTTATGTTTCAATTCTTATCTTTTATGTGAGCATCATTGAAATCATCATGCCTAGCTAAAAGGCATTAAAGAAAAGCGCTTGTTGGGAGACAACCGAATATTTATTCCTATAGTTTTTGTGTGTTCATGTGATTAAGCTACTGTAGTAATCATGTTATATAGCTTTTGTTTCAATAAAGTGCCAAGTAGAACCTTTGGGGAGACTTGGGTGAATGTTAATGTGATATTGCTGTAAAAAATAGAAACTTTGCGCTCACGAGATTAAAAGCCATTTTTTTACTAGAGAGTGCTTTTAAGTTGATTCTTTTTGCATGGGATTAATAAACAAATTCCTCACGTCCACCAATTTATTTCAGAATTTTTTTTGAATTTCATAAGTATTCTAAATTTACAGATTTCTACAGACTGTTCTATTTTTGACAGATTCTGTTTTCTATGTGTTGTTTTCCTATTTTGATGAATCTATGAGTAGTATAGGAGGGTATGAACCATAGAGAAGTTGTAATACAGTAGGTTTAACACCAATATAAATAAAGAATGAGTTCATTACAGTACCTTAAAGTGGTGGTTTGTTTTCTTATACTAACAGAGCTCACGAGATTTTCTGTTAAGTTTTGTGTTGTGAAGTTTTCAAGTTTTTGGGTAAGGATTTGATTGACTGTGGAATAAAGAGTGGAAAGAGCCTAAGCTTGTGGATTCCCAAGGCACCCCAAGGTAAAATTAAAGGACAACCAAAAGCCTAAGCTTGGGGATGCCCCGGGAAGGCATCCCCTCTTTCGTCTTCGTCTATCGGTAAGTTTACTTCAGGCTATATTTTTATTCACCACATGATATGTGTTTTTCTTGGAGCGTCATTTTGTTTTATTTTGTTTTGATTGCTGTTTGAATAATATCCCATGATCTAAAATTCTTAAATGTTAGAGAATCTTCACATAATTACATAATTATTCGACTACTCATTGATATTCACTTATATCTTTTGGAGTAGTTTGTCATTTGCTCTAGTGCTTCACTTGTATTATTACATGGTAATTTTCTTAGTTTATGAAACTAGTCCTAATGTGGGCATCCCAGAGGGATATAATAAAATCTTTCATATAAAGTGCGTTGAATACTATGAGAAGTTTGATGCTTGATGATTGTATTGAGATATGAGGATGTTGATATTAGAGTCATGCTAGTAATGTAATTGTGAATTTGAGAAATACTTGTGTTGAGGTTTGCAAGTCCCGTAGCATGCACGTATGGTAACCGTTGTGTACCAAATTTGAAGCATGAGGTGTTTCTTTGATTGTCTTCCTTTGAGTGGAGGTCGGGATCGCGCGATGGTTAACTCCTACCAACCGTTCCCCTAGGAGCATGCGTGTACTGCTTGGTTTTGATGACTTGTAGATTTTTGCAATAAGTATGTGATTTCTTTATGACTAATGTTGAGTCCATGGATTATACGCACTCTGGCCATTCCACCATTGCTAGCTTCTCTAGTGCCGCGCAACTTTCACCGGTACCATACACCCAACATATACCTTCCTCAAAACAGCCACCATACCTACCTATTATGGCATTTCCATAGCCATTCCGAGATATATTGCCATGCAACTTTCCACCGTTTCGTTAATTATGACACGTTTCATCATTGTCATATTGCCTTGCATGATCATGTAGTTGACATCGTATTCGTGGCAAGGCCACCATGCATATTTTTTCAAACATGTCACTCTTGATTCATTGCCAATCCCGGTACACCGCCGAAGGCACTCATATAGAGTCATATTTTGTTCTAGTATCGAGTTGTAATCTATGAGTTGTAAATAAATAGAAGTGTGATGATCATCATTACTAGAGCATTGTCCCGAAAAAAGGCCAAATAAAAGAGAAAGGCAAAATAAAAAATGGAAGGCCCAAAGAAAAGGAAAAAGGGGACAATGCTATTATCTTTTTTTCACACTTGTGCTTCAAAGTAGCACCATGATCTTCATGATAGAGAGTCTCTTGTTTCGTTATTTTCATATACTAGTGGGAATTTTCACTATAGAACTTGGCTTGTATATTCCAACGATGGGCTTCCACAAATGCCCTAGGTCTTCGTGAGCAAGCAAGTTGGATGCACACCCACTTAATTTCTTTTGTTATGCTTTCATACATTTATAGCTCTAGTGCATCTGTTGCATGGCAATCCCTACTCACTCACATTGATATCTATTGATGGGCATTCCCATAGCCCATTAATATGCCTAGATGATGTGAGACCATCTTCCTCCTTTTTGTCTTCTCCACAACCACCACTCTATTCCACCTATAGTGCTATATCCATGGCTCACGCTCATGTATTGCGTGAAAGTTGAAAAAGTTTGAGAATACTAAAGTATGAAAGAATTGCTTGGCTGAAACCGGGGTTGTGCATGATTTGATTATTTTGTGTGACGAAGATGGAGCATAGCCAAACTATATGATTTTGTAGGGATGAACTTTCTTTGGCCATGTTATTTTGAGAAGACATGATTACTTTGTTAGTATGCTTGAAGTATTATTATTTTTATATCAATATTAAACTTTTATCTTGAATCTAATGGATCCGAGCATTCATGCCACAATAAAGAAAATTACATTGATAATTATGTTAGGTAGCATTCCACATCAAAAATTCTGTTTTTATCATTTACCTACTCGAGGACGAGCAGGAATTAAGCTTGGGGATGCTTGATACATCTCTAATGTATCTATAATTTTTTATTGTTCCATGATATTATATTATCCATCTTGGATGTTTTATATGCATTTATATGCTATTTTATACGATTTTTGGGACTAACCTATTAACCCAGAGCCCAGTGTCAGTTTCTGTTTTTTCCTTGTTTTTGAGTATCGCAGAAAAGGAATACCAAACAGAGTCCAATTGACCTGAAATTTCACGGAGATTGTTTTTGGAAAAAAGAAGCCCACGGAGTACCGGACATGGACCAGAAGAGTCCCGAGGCCACCACGAGGGTGGGGGCACGCCCTACCCCCTGGGCGCCCCCTACCTCGTGGCCGCCTCGGGGACCCCCCTGACTTGTTCCCGACTCCAACACCTCTTATATATACCCAAACTTCCAGAACATAACCTAGATCGGGAGTTCCACTGCCGCAAGCCTCTGTAGCCACCAAAAACCAATCGGGACCCTGTTCCGGCACCCTGCCGGAGGGGGGGATCCCTCACCGGTGGCCATCTTCATCATCCCGGCACTCTCCATGACGAGGAGGGAGTAGTTCACACTCGGGGCTGAGGGTATGTACCAGTAGCTATGTGTTTGATCTATCTCTCTCATGTTCTTGATTTGGCACGATCATGATGTACCGGGAGCTTTGCTATTATAGTTAGATCTTATGATGTTTCTCCCCCTGTACCTTCTTGTAATGGATTGAGTTTTCCCTTTAAAGTTAACTTATCGGATTGAGCCTTTAAGGATTTGAGAACACTTGATGTATGTCTTGCGTGGGATACCCGTGGTGACAATGGTGTATTCTATTGATTCACTTGATGTATGTTTTAGTGATCAACTTGCGGGTTCCGTGACCTTGGGAATCTATGCATAGGGTTTGGCACACGTTTTCGTCTTGACTCTCTGATAGAAACTTTGAGGCACTCTTTGAAGTTCTTTGTGTTGGTTGAATAGATGAATCTGATATTGTGTGATGCATATCGTATAATCATGCCCCTGGATACTTGAGGTGACAATGGAGTATCTAGGGGACATTAGGGTTTTGGTTGATGTGTGCCTTAAGGTGTTATTCTAGTACGAACTCTAGGATAGATCGAACAGAAAGAATAGCTTTGTGTTATTTTACTACGGACTCTTGAATAGATCGATCAGAAAGAATAACTTTGAGGTGGTTTTGTACCCTACAATAATCTCTTCGTTTTTTCTCCGCTATTAGTGACTTTGGAGTGACTCTTCGTTGCATGTTGAGGGATTGTTATATGATCTAATTATGTTATCCTTGTTGAGAGAACTTGCACTAGTGAAAGTATGAACCCTAGGCCTTGTTTAAAATCATTGCAATACCGTTTGTGCTCACTTTTATCATTAGTTACCTTGCTGTTTTTATATTTTCAGATTACAAAAACCTATATCTACCATCCATATTGCACTTGTATCACAACCTATTCGCCGAACTAGTGCACCTATACAATTTAACATTGTATTGGGTGTGTTGGGGACACAAGAGACTCTTTGTTATTTGGTTGCAGGGTTGCTTGAGAGAGACCATCCTCATCCTACGCCTCCCGCGAATTGATAAACATTAGGTCATCCACTTGAGGGAAATTTGCTACTGTCCAACAAACCTCTGACTTGGAGGCCCAACAACGTCTACCAGAAGAAGGTTGTGTAGTAGACATCAAGCCCTAGGATCCAACTTGGGCAAGGCACATTGTCCACTTCCTCCAAATCGGAGAACTCCCTGGCAATCAAGATCAAGATAAAAGAGTAGCCCAGAGTGCCAGTATGTATCACTTTGTCGATGACACTCTGTACAAAAGAACGCCCAATGGTGTGAAATTGAAGTGTGTTTGTCGGGAGGATCGAAAGGAACTGTTGGCTGAGATTCATAAAGCAATGTGAAGCTCCCACATTGGATCAAGGGAATTAGTTGGGAAAGCATTACGGTAGGGATTCTATTGGCCCACAGCCCTCCAAGATGCGGTTGAGTTAGTCACAAAATGTGAAGCCTGCCAGTTCCATTGCAAGAAAATACACCTGCCTGCCCAAGCTCTTCACACAATCCCTCCATCATGGCCATTTTCGGTCTGGGGGCTCGATATCGTCGGCCCCATCCCCTGAGCAATCGGGGACTTTGAATTCTTGTTCATTGCCATCGACAAGCTTACAAAGTGGCCGAAAGTGACTACCATGAGAAAGGTGACTGCTCTGTCACCTATCAAGTTCCTGAAAGAAGTGTTGTGTCATTTCGGAGTTCCGGCAAGGATCATCACTGACAACGGCACCCGGTTCACGAGCCACACATTCATGCAATATGTTCATACCCTCGGATGCAAAATCTCATTCGCTTCCATGGCACACCTCCAAAGCAACAGATGCTACTTCTCGAGCTTGTGTTGTATTCCCTCGAAGAGGAAAGGGCGATTGTCGGGGAAACCGATCCACCCACGAACACCTATGGGGACCGAGCCCCTTTCGGTACGGCAGGGGGCAGAGATCGCACGAAGAGCAGATCGAGGCAAGGCACACGAGCAGTTTACCCAGGTTCGGGCCGCATGGATGCATAAAACCCTACTCCTGCTTTGTGGTTTGTATTGAGTTCTTGGCTCGGGAGCGCTGGAAGCTACAGTACACTTCAGCAGCTAACGAGACCGAGCGTGAAAGTGTTCGAACCCCCCTGTACGTTGCGCATGGTCCTCCTTTTATAGGCTCAAGGGGTCACCGACAGGTGGCAACGCAGATGAGGGTAAAAGTGGAAAAATGTTGCGGTTGGTACAGCTACCTGTACAGTGTTCCATACCTAACCCTGACGGCAGGGGACAAGGGCATTAAATGCCCGTCTACGTCGCCCAAATAGTGCAAAAAGGGGCCGTCAGGGGCGCCACCGTTCGCCACGATGGCAACCTTGTCAGCGCCGCTTGCCACCGCGTACCCCTGGCTGCACAGCCTCCCGCCACGTACGCCTGGAAGAGTCCCAGAGCGAGACGTGGGTGGATGCGCTGGAGCGCGGGTACAGAGTGGTAGCTTGTCGCGGCAAGCGCCTTGCCGCGGTCGTTGTTTTGTCGCGTCCGGGAGCTTGTCGCTCACCGGGCCTTGCCGGGACACGCGGCGTGTCGCGGCAAGTTCCTTGAAATGCCTTGGTTGGCCTTCCCAGCAAGCTCCTCTTGCCGGGGTCTTGTCTTCTTGGCTTAAATACTTTGTTCTTGAATGGCTCCAAGGGAACCACGGAGGACCTTGGCGGTCACCCGGCAAGCCTTGCCGCGGGACGCTGCGACTGCCCGTGCACAAGTTCGGGATACTAAGGGTACCCCTACTTTAGTACACCGACAGGAGCCCCCGGGCCTGGGCCATACACGGTGCCGAGCGCTGTTGGGCTAGGCCCAAAACAGGGCACGGGCACGCGCGGCCTGGTTCATGCTGTATCTTACTCCGTATCCACCGCGCCCTCCCCTAACGGCACGCGTCGATTGCGGCGTCGTGGGAGAGATCGCCGCACTCAAGCAAGAGCGGCAGAAGGACGCCCACAGCCACTCGGAGCTGCAGGTCCGCTTCGCCGAGAAGGGCAAGGAGCTTGTCGATGCCAAGAACTCCAACGCGGATCTTGAGTTGAAGCTGACCACTTTGACCAAGACGCTGGACGGCGCCAAGGAGCGGGAGGCGGCCTTGAAGGAGGAGGTCAAGGCCGAGAAGGCGCTGCTGGCGAGTGCTGTTGTCACTCAGAACGTCTTTAGGGAGACTATGGAGCACTGGACGGAGGGTCTCGTCAATGATGCCGCAGATATCGACAGGGAGCTGGCGCAGCTAGGGACGGAGTATCTCGGGTATTCCTCCGATGAGAACCTCCACCCCAGCGCCAAGCTCACTCTGTTCTTCAAAGGCGTGGTGACAGCCCTCCAGCAACTCCGGGAGAGGATCCCAAAGCAGCTGGCGGACGAGTCGCGCAAGCTCTGCACGGGAGCCCTTCAAATGGTGTTGGTGAAGGTGGCCTTCCGCAATCCGGGCCTCAACCTCACCAATGTCCTCAAGTCCCTGCCGCCGGACGCTGATCAGGAGGCGCTCAAGGCCCTTGTCGCACCCATTGTGGACAAGGTGAGCGGGATCAAGAGGGTCGTGGGCGATCGCGCGGACTAGGCTCGCCCATTTTCTTCTTTCCTTGTCGCTGCTTGTCATGTTATGAAAACAGTCTGTTAGAGCTGCAACAAGCTATCTTGTAATATAACTCTATTTTGGGTAGTGTTTGCAATATTATTTCCTTTACTTGACTCCCTTCCTTTGTATGCTTTAGCCCTACGCTTTTAGGGAACTTGCCAGCGCAGGCACCTTTAGCCGCGAGCGCTGAGTGCGGAACGTCAGCAGCCTGCTGGCGGTGCTGCTACCGACAAGAAACCTTGTCGCAGCTAGTCGCAGCACACTTAAGTTGTTGAGCGGACTCGAAACAAAGTAAGGGCGCGACACTAGTCGCAGCACACTTAAGTCGTTGAGCGTACTCGAAACAAAGTAAGGGCGCGGCTAGCCACGAGTTGGTTCCTCCGCGCACAGGTTTTCCATATAAAGTACGGTCGTTCAAGGAAGATAACTTAAAATTTTAAAAACCTGATTGCTCAAACTTTGGCAACTTAGCTTTTGTGTTGTTTGCTTCCCGGCAAGGCGAAACTTTCTTGAACGGCGCTTGGTCCATACCACTATCTTCTCCTCCCCCCCCCCCGGCAAATTTGTGCGCGAGGGAACCTTCCTTTGCTTGAGAAAAAAGAAAGAAGAGAAAATACAGATATGGAGCCTTTGGGCTCGTTATGGCTTACCGGGGGTAGGCGCTGCACAAAGTGTCAGATAATTCATGCATGAAATAGAAAGCATGAAATTGACAAGATGTGCGGGGCACGTGAGCTTTACTTATGCACGGGGTCTGCGCCCGGCTTTGTACAAAGGATTACATGCAACAGCGGCAAGACTTGTACAAAAGGTGGTTGCCGGAACGGGTCCTGGCAACCGCGCCTTACGGGTAAAACTTACGAAGATGCTCGATGTTCCAGGAGTTGCTCACCAGAAAGCCATCTTCGGTCTCAAGGCGGACAGCGCCGGGCCTAGTGACTCGTTTCACCCGGTAAGGGCCTTCCCACTTCGGCGTCAACTTGTTGGAATTCTTGGCGGACTGAACGCGCCGAAGAACAAGGTCGCCTTCCTCGAGACTTCCGGCATTAACTTTGCGGCTATGGTAGCGGCGCAAAGCTTGCTGGTAACGAGCAGCTCGTACAACAGGCTGAAGACGGTCTTCCTCAAGGAGCAGCGCGTCATCTTGTCGCAGCTACTCTTGCTCGAGCTTATCATAAGCGAGCACTCGAGGTGACCCGTATACGAGTTCCGTGGGGAGAACTGCCTCTGCTCCATAG
The DNA here is from genome assembly GCA_902687465.1 of Secale cereale. Taxonomy (NCBI): domain Eukaryota; kingdom Viridiplantae; phylum Streptophyta; class Magnoliopsida; order Poales; family Poaceae; genus Secale; species Secale cereale. Next base: position 474,588,708 of record LR738711.1, on the reverse strand, counting down.
ACTAGAGCGAAAGGTGTATGTCCAGTGGCTCGATTTGGCGTCGTCCTGATCGACCAAAGAACCACTGGCAGCTCCTCGATCCAGTTTCTTCCGCACTTGTGCAGCCTGTCGAAAGTTCTGGTCTTGAGGCCACGCAGCACTTCAGCATTTGCCCTCTCCGCTTGACCGTTGCTTCTCGGGTGAGCAACAGAAGCGAAGCAGACCTTGGCGCCAAGATCTTGGACGTACTGCATGAAGGTGCGGCTCGTGAATTGCGTACTGTTGTCGGTGATGATCCTGTTAGGGATCCCGAAGCGGCAAACAATCGACCTGAAGAACTTGATCGCTGACTGTGTTGTCACCTTCCTCATTGGTTCCACTTCCGGCCACTTTGTGAACTTGTCGATTGCAACGTACAAGTACTCAAAGCCCCCGGCTGCGCGGGGAAAGGGGCCGAGGATGTTGAGCCCCCAGACCGAAAATGGCCAGGATAAAGGGATCGTCTGGAGAGCTTGAGCTGGCTGGTGTATCTGCTTGGAATGAAACTGGCACGCTTCACACTTGGTTACTTGTGCAGTTGCATCCTGGAGGGCTGTCGGCCAAAAGAAACCTTGCCGGAATGCTTTGCCGGCAAGTGCTCTTGCGCCAATGTGGTGACCACATATGCCTCCATGTATCTCTGCCAACAGCTTTTGTCCGTCTTCCCGGGGAATACACTTCAATTTCACACCGTTGAGTCTTCTTCTGTACAGTGTGTTGTCGACAAACTGGTACATACTTGACTGTCGGGCTACTCTTTCCGCTTCTTCTTGCTCTTCGGGAAGTTCTCCTGTCTGAAGGAAACGGACAATCTGCTGTGCCCATGCTGGAGCCTGTGGCTCGACAACAAGGACTAAAGGCACATCTGCTGCTACGGGAACATCCGCTTCTACGGCGAGAACCTGCGGCTCAGCCGGAGCTTGATGTTCCCCGGCAAGCTTGCTGGAGCAAAACTTGTCGGGAGTGTTTGCTTCAACGGAACAAGCCCTAGGGCTTGCCGAAGCAGACTGCTCCTCGGCACTCTTGGTGTTGATCTTGGGGACCTTTTTGGCGGCGTCTTGGGGAAGCTCTGCCGGAAAATAGTCACTAGAAATCAACTTCCTCTTCTTGCTCTGTCCAGTTGATGGTGTTACAAACGGTTGAGTCAGCTTGAGCACAAAGATTCCTGGTTCCACAGGTAACTTAAGTGCGGCGCACATTGACAGGCCATCTGCGATGTCGTTCTGAGCTCTTGGAACATGCTCCATCTGTAGGCCGTCAAAGTGCTCTTCCAGCTTCCTCACTTCATCGACGTAGGCTTCCTTCAACGGACTCTGATAATTCTTGTTCACTTGGCGGATGACAAGCTGCGAGTCACCCCTGACAATGAGCTTCTTGATCCCAAGGTCTGCCGCAATCCTGAGACCGGCAAGCAAACCTTCATACTCTGCAGTATTGTTTGTTGCTTGCTCCTTGGGAAAGTGCATCTGGACTACGTACTTGAGGTGCTCTCCGGTGGGTGCGACAAGCAGCACGCCAGCACCGGCGCCTTGCAGCGAGAAGACACCATCAAAGTACATCAGCCACTCTTTGCTTGCTTCCTTGACGGGGATGCTCGTTTATGGGATTTCTTCATCTGGTGTTGGCGTCCACTCTGCTATGAACTCTGCCAATGCTCTGCTTTGGATAGTTGAAGTGCTTTCAAACTTGAGGCCAAAGCTTGACAGTTCCAATGCCCACTCGACAATCCTGCCTGTTGCTTCTGGATTCTGCAGTATCCTCTTCAGCGGAAAGCGAGTGACAACGGTGATCTCATGTGCTTGGAAGTAATGGCGCAGCTTTCTCGAGGCCATGAGAAGGCCGAAAAGCAATTTCTGCACACCAGAGTACCTTGACCTAGCCCCCTGCAGAAGGGAACTGACAAAGTAAACTGGGCGCTGCACCATTTTCTTCCGTAGCTCCTGCGCAGATCCATCTTTGTAGGGACCAGAGCTTGTCGGGGAAGCCCCCTGCTTGTCGCTGGATGTGCTTGCCGTGGTTGTTGGCTCATCATCTGCCTCCCTCTCCGCTACTAACGCAGCACTAACCACTTGATTGGTCGCCGCTAGGTACAGCAGCAACTTCTCTTGTGGCTTAGGTGCGACAAGTATTGGAGTGGAGGACATGTATGTCTTCAAGTCTTGCAGCGCAGCCTCCGCTTCCGGAGTCCATTTCATTGGACCTGCCTTTTCAAAATTTTGAAAAACGGCAGGGCGCGCTTAGCAGACTTAGAGATAAACCTGCTGAGAGCAGCCACGCAACCGGCAAGTCTTCGTACATCCTTGACGCGCTTTGGTGCTTCAATCTGCTCAATGGCCTTGATCTTGTCAGGATTGGCTTCAATTCCCCTCTGAGACACGAAGAACCCGAGAAGCTTGCCGGAAGGGACTCCAAACACACACTTCTCGGGGTTGAGCTTGAGCTGGATCTTGCGCAGATTTGCAAAGGTCTCGTCTAAATCTTGAATCAGGGTTGCCCTGTCTTTGCTCTTGACCACTATGTCATCCATGTATGCTTCTACATTTCTGTGTATTTGTGGCTCAAAAGCGGTATGGACTACCCTTGCAAATGTTGAACCAGCATTCTTCAAACCGAAAGGCATCCGTATGAAACAGTACGTGCCACATGGAGTGATGAATGCGGTCTTCTCCTCATCCTCTTCTGCCATGAAGATTTGATGGTATCCTGAGGATGCGTCAAGAAATGAAAGCAAATCACATCCGGCCGTGGAGTCAACAATCTGGTCAATGCGTGGCAAGGGAAATGGGTCTTTGGGACAAGCTTTATTGACATCGGTAAAGTCGATACAAAGCCTCCATTTCCCATTTGCCTTGCGCACGACTACAGGATTGGCCAACCACGTAGGATGGAGCACTCCTCTGACAAGGCCTGCTGCTTCCAACTTCTTGATTTCTTCTGCGATAAATTCTTGGCGCTCCACTGCTTGTTTCCTGACTTTTTGCTTGACGGGCCGCGCATGAGGACAGACGGCAAGGTGGTGCTCAATTACTTTCCTAGGAACACCGGGGATGTCAGACGGTTGCCATGCAAACACGTCGACGTTCGCCCGCAGGAAAGCAACGAGCGCGCTTTCCTATTTAGGGCCAAGCGTGGCACTGATGGTGAAAGTACCACCAGTGCCGTCCTCCTTGGCGGACACCTTCTTGGTCTCTGGCGGAGCTGCCATCGTCTTCTTACACTTGCCGGTGGAGCTCGATGGTGCGTCCTCGACGGTAGCGCAGCACTCCGAAGAGGTGCGCTTGCCGGAGTGGGCATCAGAGCTCTTGCCGGACTTGGTCTTCTTCTTCCCCCCGGGAGCTTCAGCGGCAAGTGTCCTGCGATCTGTTGCGGCTGCTACTTCTCGGTAGATCTTATCGGCGCAGATAAGGGCATCCTTCTTGTCACCAGGGACAGAGATGACGCTTATCGGGCCTGGCATCTTCAGCATGTTATATGCGTAGTGAGAGGCTGCCATGAACTTGGCGAGTGCTGGATGGCTGAGTATCCCATTGTAAGGCAATGGAAAATCGGCAACGTCGAACGTGACCCTCTCAGTCCTGAAGTTCAGCTCACCGCCAAATGTCACTGGCAGCGTGATCTTCCCCTTCGGCTTGCTCCTTCCCGGATTGATTCCTTGGAATCCGGTCTCTTCGAGCTCGCTGTCACGGATCTGGAGTTTCTGGAGTACAGCGGAGGAGATCAGGTTCAAGCCGGCCCCGCCGTCAACTAGCATCTTAGTGACCTTGAGGTTGCGGATAGTTGGTGAAACCAACATCGGCAAGCACCCGACCGCAGTTGTGCGATCAGGGTGGTCCTCAATGTCAAAGATGATAGGCGTGCTGGACCATTTCAGAAGCTTGCGCGATTCAACAGGTGGTTCTGCCGCATTGACTTCCCGCACCCACTGCTTGAGTTGGTGGTGTGAAGTATGCAGAGAAGCACCGCCCTCAACGCACAAGACCTCTGTGGCTTTCTGTAACTCCTGCTCACTTGTCTCAACATCATCCATGTCTTCGTCGTCGTCGTCATATTCATCCTTGTCGCGGCCGCGGGGAGGTCTGTCTCCTTGCCGCTGCTTGGCCTTGCCGCGGCGTCCTCCCCGGCCGGGGCGCTTCGGGCCGGATCCTCCATTACCTCCTTGGGCCTTCTCCTTGTCGCGTCGCTCGTACTCAGCCTTTTGCTGCTCGACGAGCTGCTCGACCCTCTTGCAGTTCTGGAGGTCGTGGCCCTTGGTGCGGTGGATCTTGCAGTACTGCTTGTCGGTGCCGTCCTGCTTGTCGGCGGTTGCTACAGCCTGGCAGTTGGTGCATGTGGCAGTCTCCTTGCCGGAGCAACCAACTTTGGCTTTCTCGGCGCCACCTCCGTTGCCGGACTTCTCAACGACTAGCACGTCTTTGTTTGTCTTCTTCTTGTTGTTTCGCCACCGGTTTTCTTTGCCGGGGCGGCATCCTCGTTGTCAGATCCTCCTGCTCCTGTATCCTCTCCGTGGAGTTTCCTCCCTTCCTCAGCACGTGCACACTTGTCGGCCAGGGCGTAAAGCTCACTGACGTCTCTGATCTTGCACATCGCCATCTCCTCCCGCATCCTGCGATTACGCACGTTCTGATGGAACGCGCTGATAACTGCGACAGGGTGGACATCTGGGATGTTGTGCTGTACACGGCTGAATCTCTGGATATACTTGCGCAGGGGCTCTCCTTTCTTCTGGGCGAGCAGGTGAAGGTCACTCTCTTGTCCATGAGGTTTGTGACCGCCTGTAAAGGCGCCGACAAACTGATGGCACAGGTCTACCCAAGAAGATATGGAGTTGTCCGGCAAGTGCATGAGCCAGGATCTGACGTTGGGTTTGAGTACTAGCGGGAAGTAGTTGGCAAGGATCTTGTCGTCTCGCCCCCCGACAGCTTGCACCGCGATGGTGTAGATGCTGAGGAACTCCGACGGATGCGTCTTGCCGTTGTACTTCTCTGGTACGTCTGGCTTGAAATTCTTCATGCTGGGCCACTAGACTTGCCGCAGCTCACGAGTAAACGCAGGACAACCTACCGCGTACGGCAAGTCGCCTGGTCCCCCTGGCGCATGCATGTCGACAGCGGGCCCAGCGCGCTGGTCTGATTGACGCCGCGCTTCTCTTCGGCGCTCGATGCGAGTACGAGCGTCCTCTTGCTGTCGTTCGTGAAGAACTTGGCGCTGATCGCGACGAGCTCGCGGATCTGATGACGCAGTGGAGTCGTCGTCGATGTTGATCCGGCGAGTTGGCGATCTTGGCCTTCGGGGCGGAGAGTGCACGGTGGTTGCACCCCCACCGGTCTTGTCGCCATCGGCCCGCGCCTGGTTGACTTGCCGCGGCTGCGATGTGCTCGGCTGCCGCGGAGTGTCGCCGTTGGCGAAGGCGATGAGACTCTAAATGGTGGCCCTCTAGTCGTCGGTCTTGTCTGCCGCTGGAGGGAAGTCTAGGAGCAGTTGAGCTCGTGCCAGAGCTTCTGCTGGAGTGGCGGGTAGCGGTGGCGAACGGTGCGAGGAGCGGGATATGCTCGGACTTCTAACTATGTTAGAAGGAGCAGTATCCCGTCCTGGCGACCGTGCCTTGCTCGTGCTGGCATGCTGGCGTGCACGCTGGTCTTGAGCATCCCGAGATCCACCAGCTCGATTTTGGTCCAGCAAGCGTATGGTACCGTGAGTACCATGACGCTACCGGTCCCGCGCCTCCTGAGATGGGCGCGGTGCATGTACGAACGCCGAGGTCTTGCAGTGCGTCCGGTCGTTGTGGGAGTCGGCTACGCCGCCGATGGGCAGCACAGCCTTGTCCTTGGACTGGGCGGCACCGTGGTCTCCCTCGTCGACGCCCGTTCTTCCGCCGGCGTCTACCCCACCAGCCGTTGGCTCCGGCGGTGGTGGGATCGACGCGGACGGACCGGCTGCCTCCGAAGCCTTCTTCTTCGGCGGCATGTTGATGAAGATGATGAAGATCTAGCTCGTGTGAACGCCGGGTCAGGTTCACACAACCTCGACGCACCCCTACCTGGCGCGCCAAAGATGTCGGGGAAACTGATCCACCCACGAACACCTATGGGGACCGAGCCCCTTTCGGTACGGCAGGGGGAGGAGATCGCACGAAGAGCAGATCGAGGCGAGGCACACGAGCAGTTTACCCAGGTTCGGGCCGCACGGATGCATAAAACCCTACTCCTGCTTTGTGGTTTGTATTGAGTTCTTGGCTCGGGAGCGCTGGAAGCTACAGTACACTTCAGCAGCTAACGAGACCGAGCGTGAAAGTGTTCGAACCCCCCTCTACGTTGCGCATGGGCCTCCTTTTATAGGCTCAAGGGGTCACCGACAGGTGGCAACGCAGATGAGGGTAAAAGTGGAAAAATGTTGCGGTTGGTACAGCTACCTGTACAGTGTTCCATACCTAACCCTGACGGCAGGGGACAAGGGCATTAAATGCCCGTCTACGTCACCCAAACAGTGCAAAAAGGGGCTGTCAGGGGCGCCACCATTCGCCACGATGGCAACCTTGTCAGCGCCGCTTGCCACCGCGTACCCCTGGCTGCACAGCCTCCCGCCACGTACGCCTGGAAGGGTCCCAGAGCGACACGTGGGTGGATGCGCTAGAGCGCGGGTACAGAGTGGTAGCTTGCCGCGGCAAGCGCCTTGCCGCGGTCGTTGTTTTGTCTCGTCCGGGAGCTTGTCGCTCACCTGGCCTTGCTGGGACACGCGGCGTGTCGTGGCAAGTTCCTTGAAATGCCTTGGTTGGCCTTCCCGGCAAGCTCCTCTTGTCGGGGTCTTGTCTTCTTGGCTTAAATACTTTGTTCTTGAATGGCTCCAAGGGAACCACGGAGGACCTTGGCGGTCACCCGGCAAGCCTTGCCGCGGGACGCTGCGACTGCCCATGCTCAAGGTCGGGATACTAAGGGTACCCTTACTTTAGTACACCGACAGTGATGTAGCACAGTAGCGTAAGTATTTCCCTCAGTTTTTGAGAAACAAGGTATCAATCCAGTAGGAGACCACGCGCGAGTCCCTCGCACCTGCTGTAACACCCCATATGTGATACCTTCCATTTATGGCAATAAAGCTTTTATCAGTTTGATCCTTGTCCTTTCCCTGGGGGTTCTTTTCATTTATGCATTCTTATTGTATTGCATTGTCATTTTACTTTTCCTTATGCATCCATGCATTGCTCATCATCATCATTGCATCATGACCATCATAGCTCTCTTTTACTTGTGTTGAGTGTTGGTCCTTGTCCTAGCTTGTCATGTGAGTGCTTCTTGTCCTTGTGTTGGTGGTGAGAGTAAGACCATGGCCATGCTAACCCCACCCCTCTTCTTCTAGCACCACTCACTTCCTTCTTTTTCTTATTTTCATATTCTTTAAATCAATTATGCAAGTGACTTAGCCTCTTCCATTAATGTTCATCTCCTCCCCACATCTTTGTCACCTTGACATGAGTCACCTTGCAGAGCCTTGCCCCATTTTGAAATGATTTGGTCAGATTCAAAAATGATAGAAGTTTGAACCATATTCAAACTTATTTTTATTAAATAGGGCATAAATCAAGGAGCTAGGGGATATTTTATTTTTCCCCAAATGCCTTTTCTTTTAGACTGTGATTTTCCTTTTATTTTTCTTTCTGAAGAAAAAGAAAAAGGAAAAGGCATCAGCAGCAGCAGCTAGCCGCAGCGCAGCCCAGCAGCTACTTGGGCTTGGCCTCCCCCACGACCCAGCAGCTAGCGCACGGCCGCAGCCCAGCTAACAGCCCGCGCCGTTCCTCTCACCCTTTCTCACCCGTGCCCCCGCTTACCCCCCGTTGAGTCGCGCCCACGTGGACGCCTAGGGCCCACACGTCAGTGACTGAGGCCAGGTGCGCACCCACCTTTTCGTCCTCCTCGTGTCGTCGCCATGGGGACCGCGAGCCCAACGCCGTCGCCGCTCCGTCGTCACTCCGGCCCTCCTTTTAATCCCCCTCCATGTCGAATCTAACCCCTAGGGTTCCCTCCTCCTTCCTCGCCCGCCGTCGGGCCACCTAGATCCCCAGATCCGCCGTTCCTCCGCCGTCCCGAACGCAACAGAGAGCTCGTCCTCGTCGCTGACGAGCTCTCTGGCCACCGTCGCCCTGGAGTCCGTGTCCATAAAGTTCGCCGATGTCGTCTATGACTCCTACTACATCTACGGCCCGCGGGACGCCAAGTACAACGACCTCCTCGTCGAGTTCCCCCGCGTCAGCCTTCGATCGTCTCCGGCAAGATTCCGTCGCCTCCGACCTCCTTGCGGCTAACCAAGCACACCTCCGTGCTTGTGGTACGATCACGCACCTCCCCGACCTCTTCTTCTCCTCGTTTGCTTGCTCTAGTTGTGCTAGCCGCGCGCACCCGATCGTATCGCCGTTGGGCCTCGTCTCCGGCGAGTGCCCCAACAACCGTAGCTCTCCTGCTGTTGTCCATCAGCTTCGCCGTGTCGAGTAGGACCTGCATGTGCTCTCGCCGTAGCTTGTCGCGTTGTGTTTTGCCGCGTCGTTGTGCGTCGCCTTTGCCTCTGTTGCTTGCCGCCGGCGATGTTGTAGCCATCGTTAGGTGCTACGAGTTTGTGTCGTGGGTGTGGAACTCCCCCAGAAGCTCACCGCACCACTCTGCCGCTTGATTTGGTCGCCGGAGCAGCTCCGACGAGCTCCTCCGACGGGCCCTGTTTCTCTCTGATTCAAGCTTCTTCAGATTACCTTAAGGCCACACGCACCTTCTCTGTCAATTGCACGCTCGTAGCCCAGTGGTGTGTCTCTTCGTCAGTTAGCCAACTCCTGGGTTCGAATCCCACCAGGGGCAGTGGCTTTCCCCCCTTTTTGCATTATATGTGTCGCTGACAAGTTGGCCCCACCTGTCGGCCTCTCAGCGCCACCCACACCCACTCTCGCACCCGCAGCGCCACCTCAGCGCCCCTGGACCCACGGGTCAGCGCCTCGGGCTAGATCAAGTCTGGGTCTGTTAGCCCCTTTTCTTTTGTTTTTCTTTTCTGTTTTGTGTTTTTATTTTCTTTTTCTGCTTTATCTTTGCATAATTTATATCTTTTAAAATATGCATCTGATGGAAATGTTTTATATATGAAAACTGCCTAGAATTTCATGTAGAATATTAAGATGCAGTTTGTTGCCATGTTTAAAACTTTTAAAATGTTGTTTGGATTAATTTGTGTTTAAAATATGCTAAAACTTGTAAACATCATAACTAAATAACTACAACTCCAAATTTGACAAACTTTATATGTATATGGGGTGGAAAAATGTGTAGATTAATGTGGTGATGTTACTTTGCATGTTTAACAACTTTAAAATATGTCTTTATCAGATCTGTCCTAATTGTATTTATATGAGTATGGCAGTTTCCGGAAAATGTTGTTTGTTCCTTCTGGCCCATTTAAAATGCTAGCATGTTGCTGTTAGTCCTAGTTGCACCCCTTGCCATGTTAAACAACTTATAAAACTTGTTGGGTGCTTATTTAAAACATCTACATAACCACTTCTGGCCATGTTAGTTTTGTTTTCCTTTTGCTTGTGTTCCTCATGTGTTTGATCTTGTTTGTTGCCATGTTGCTTGTGCACTCTTCTTGTTCCTAGGAGTTGCACCATATCCTTGTCCATATGCATCATATTCATGCATCATGTGTTTGAGCACTGCATGATGATTGATATTGTTCCGATGTTGCATTGTTGTGTTGGTTAGAGCCCGGTAATGATTCGGAGTTCCAGGTTGCTTTCGAGGCTGAGTTTGAGGAGCAAGGTTACGACCCCTCCGTGGAATAAACAGGCAAGATGACCATTCCCAGATATCACTTCTATCTTTGCCTATGCTAGATGTCTCGTTCTTTAGATATTGCCTCGATGCCTATTCCTGTTTGTCAGCCACCCTATTGTTGCCATGAAACACTCTAACCGCCTTCCTAGAAAACCGTTGTTTGGCTAAGTACGCATCGCTCAGCCCCTCTTATAGCGTTGTTAGTTGCAGGTGAAGTTTTTTGAAGATCGCTCCATGATGAAGTTGGTGTTGGGATAATACAATATATAAATACATGTTAAACTAATTCACCTATATATTGGTAATGGGTGGAAGGCTAAGCCTTTCTGCTTGGTGTTTTGTTCCACTCAAGCCACCTTAGGAACCGATAAACCGGTGTTATGTTCCTTGATTTTGCGTTCCTAACACGGTTGGGGTTTATGGGCCCCCCTTGATAACTCGCTCTGTTTAAAGCTTTTCCAGCAAGGCCCAACATTGGTTTTACATTTGCCTAATAACTAAAACTTGCATAGGGCGTTGCAAACCCGAGTTCTTAATTAACAACCCGGGCCAGTGCTCCTCATGAGTGTTGGCCCAAACTGGGCAACCTGCGGGGCCACCTCGGGGAAACCCAAGGTCTGGTATACACTCGTAGCTTGTCCCATCTGGTCATGGCCTGAGACGAGATACGCGTGGCTATTATCAGGGTGTCGGCACACCGGGAGGTTTTGCTGGATTAGTTTTACCTTTGTCGAAATATCTTGAGCACGAGATTCCGAGAATACTCGGGTCTTCCCACTTTGGAGTTGCGACTCCGCATATCATGAGCTTGTGATGGGCTAAGTTGGGACACCCCTGTAGGGTTTGATCTTTTGAAAGCCGTGCCCGCGGTTATGTGGCAGATGGGAATTTGTTAATATCCGTTTGTAGATAACTTGACACCTTATTCATGAATACACTACCTGTGTGAGTAACCATGATGGTCTCTTTCCGAAGGGCTTCGGGAAGTGAACACGATGGGGTTATGTTTGATCCTGAGTAGTTAGGATCACTTCTTGATCAACTTTGCGATTGTTGGCACTTGTTCTCTTCTCGCTTTAAACTCGTAAGCTAGTGCTTAGTGCTTGATGCAACCCTTGTTTATAGCCTTTCCACACCTAAGGTTTTGGTAGTTTTGATACCCGGGAACGGGATTGCTGAGTCCTCTGTGGCTCACAGATTCAACACACACCAGATGCAGGTACCGCTGAGACCAATGCAGGAGATGGTTCAGAACTTCACTGGGAGTTCGATGAAGAGAGTGGACGTTATTATATTCTTATCCCGACGATCAGTAGTGGTTCTTACTAGGAGGATCCGGGCTTGTGTTTTGGTATCTTTCTCATTTGGATTTTTCATTGGTAGACGGACACTGATGTTCTTTGGATGATGTATGCTATTGTATTCATTATGTGACGTGGCGAGTGTAAGCCAACTATCATTTTAAAATTTCATCCCTGAATTTTACATGATATGTGCAAAGATACCATACTTGAGATCATTCTAGTATGCGCTTATGTCTTTAAGTCATGCCTCGACACGTGGGAGACATAGTCGCATACTAGGCATTACAAGTTGGTATTCAGAGCCTTCTCCGACCTAGGAGCCCCCTGATTGATCGAATCGCTGACGGTTGAGTCTAGGCACACACATAAAATATTTTGAGTCCTATATATATATATATATATATATATATATATATATATATATATATATATATATATATATATATATATATATATATATATATATATCGGAGAGTAGGATTTCTTTTTACTCCTCATCCCTTCATCGCTCTGGTGAGGACTCCTGGCGTTGTTCTATCTCCTCTACTCTCAAAATTTCACTAAATTTTGTTTTAGGATCACGCAGGTATTGTTTAGATTGTTTCGATATCTTTGTGATGAGAACATTGTTCTCAATGCCTCCTGTCATTTAGGGGTTGTGGTAGTGTCCCGGGGAGTTGAGATCTGAGGTGTTGTCGTCACAAATGTATCGTAGTGGTTCTAGAATACCAGAGTCGGCCGACATCGAAAACTCTTCTATGCGGTTAGTGGTGAGATAACCCCGACGTTACCCAGTACTGGTGGGATAGTTTGGGAGTATTGCCACAACTAATATAGCGGATGCGTTTAGAAGGTCCAAGGTAAACAGTTTCCAAGGATGACTGGTTATGTGTTGACGGATGGATACAACTGAATGTAGGTTTAAAGTTGAGTGCGCGGTGCTTCCCCTGTATCCCCAACACCAGATTGCATAACCAGAAAGCTTCGGGAATTAATAGGTGGGTTTCAAGTAGCTTGTAGGTATTCTTCCAACGAGTGCATGGTTTGAGGTTTGGGGTTCAACATCGAGTGAAGAGGTTTCATGGGCGTTGTACCAATTGGGAGTTGCATCTTAAAGGATCCTTGGCTATGCTGATCCGGGGATTGCAACACCCTTTGTAACACATACCATGTGCATTCAGCACGAACATGTGGGACGAAACTTCTATCATGTATTTGTTCCATTTGTACCTTGTTGTTTTATTTTATCTTTTGTTTTCCCAAGTGGCTTCCCGACAAGATTGTTGTACCATTAAGCTGTGGATTTCATTCGTTCATTTTGTTCGAATGTTCATTGTGAAGACTTTATGTTGCAAATATCTAGCCGTTGATTCACCTTACCTGTTTTGCATCAATGGCTAACGGTTGTCATCATATTCAGGATGGCTCCTAAGAAGGTTCCCAACCCAAACCAAGAGGGCGAGAAAGAGCGTCCTCCTGAACGTCCTCCTTCCCCTCCTCCTCCATCTGAGGCATGGAGAGCAATTATGCAAGCAACCAACCAGAACAGTCAGATGCTCATGCAGATGATGCAAAATTTCCAAGCCAATCAAGCAAATCAAGGCAATCATGGGAACCAAGGCCAAGGAAATCTGTTCAATCAACCTCACTTTGCGACACTTAACCAATTCATGGCAAACCAACCAAAGTCGTTCAGTTACTGTGTGGACCCGCTAGATGCTGAAGATTGGATCACAGGCATCAAAAAGCACTTTGAATACAGTAACGTGAGGCCTGAGGATTATTTCAAGTTTGCCACTTTCCAACTCAAAGATCAAGCTGTTGATTGTTGGCAGCAGTACAAAGACTCCAGAGGTGATCGTGAGATCTCGTGGACTGACTTCTGCAAAGATTTCCGTTCCCATCACATTCCAACCAGTGTCATTGACGGCACGTGTGAGCAATTCCGCAACCTGAAGCAAGGCACCATGTTCGTCTATCAATACAATGTCAAGTTCCATAATCTTGCCCGTTATGCGAAGCAAGACATCCCTGATGCCAAGATAAAGATATACCAGTTCCGAGGTGGTTTGAAAGATGAACTCCAACTTGATCTCACCTTGTTCGAGCCGGATGAATTTGACCAATTCTACAATATGGCTCTCAAGCAAGAGGCAGCTCAGCTCAAGTGTGAAGCTTCCAAAAAGAGGATTAGAGATGTTGTTCACTGCTCCTCTTCCTCTCAAGTGGTTGCCAAGAAGCAGAAGTTTTGGCTACCGCTTCCTCCAGTGCTCCGTCCTCCAAGCAACAACAAGCACTCAGGTGGTCGTGGATTCTCCCACCCACCCAACCCGAGAAACCAGTCAAAGCCTCAGTTCCAAGCTCCAAGACCAAGTGGTCCTTATCATCGGCCTCTTTCAGAAGTTACTTGCAACAAGTGTTCTCAGACGTGTCACTATGCGAACAAGTGTCCCAACCCAAGGCGCCTTTTGCCTCCTCCACCTGTCAGCAATGCTATTGTCAAGCACAACCCCAAGGCAGCAAGAGTGAATCTGATGAATGCAGCTCAAGCAGAAAATTCTTCAAATGTGATAATTGGTAATCTTCCAGTTAATCTTAAACCTGCCAAAGTCTTGTTTGATTCTGGTGCATCACATTCCTTCATGTCATATCCATTTGCATCAAAGCATAATGTTCGCACCGAAGCTTTGCCAACAACTTTGAGTGTTGTTTCTCCTGGTAAGAGATTGAGTTCTAGTATGGTGGCTCCGGATATATCTATTCACATGGGCGATTACAGTTTTCTGGTTTCCCGGGTTATTCTCGGTAACTCCGACATTGATCTTATTCTTGGGATGGATTGGCTCTCCAAGCATGATACAAACATTGGTTGTGCAAACAAGGAGGTCAAGCTAACTCACCCTGACGAAGACGTGATTATCTTCGCAGCTCGAAATAACACAATCAGGCTATTCTCTCTCAATGACAAGGGCGAGATTAATGCCATTTCTCAGATTCCGGTGGTTTGTGCATATGAGGATGTATTCCCTGAAGAGCTTTCAGGCATTCCTCCCCACCGTCAAGTTGAATTCGTCATTGAACTTGAACCCGGTACCGAGCTAGCATGTCGGCGTCCGTACAAGCTTTCTCCTGATGACTTGGAGGAGCTGAAGAAACAACTCGATGAGCAAGAACGTATGGGTATAATCAGACCAAGTACTTCTCCTTGGGGCTGTGGTGTTCTATTTTCAAGAAGAAGGATGGCATGGAACGCCTTTGCGTTGATTACCGGCCATTGAACAAGAAGACAATAAAGAATAAGTACCCGCTCCCCAATATCAATGAATTGTTCGAGAAGCTCAAAGGAGCAAAGGTTTTCTCGAAACGCGATCTCCGGATGGGCTACCATCAAATTCGTATCCGTGAAGAGGATATTCCTAAGACCGCATTCAGAACGAGTTTTGGCTCCTATGAATACATGGTCATGTCTTTCAGGCTTGCAAATGCTCCACCCACTTTCTCTCGGATGATGCACTTCATATTCAACCCCTACACCAATGAATTCGTTCTCGTCTATCTGGATGATATCTTGGTATTCTCCAAGAATGAAGAAGACCATGCCAAGCACCTCCGTTTGGTCCTTGACAGGCTCCGTGAGCACCGGTTCTATGCGAAGTTCTCCAAATGTGAATTCTGGCTGGATAAAGTCCTCTATCTTGGCCATATTATCTCTGCCGATGGCATTTCTGTTAACCCCGAGAAGGTTGAAGCTATTGTCAACTGGGAACCTCCGCAGAATGTCAAGCAACTCCGAAGTTTCCTTGGTCTTGCTAGCTATTGCAGAAGGTTCGTTGAGAACTTCTCCAAGATTGACAAGCCTCTTTCCAACCTGTTGCAGAAGAATGTCAAGTACTCGTGGACTCCTGATTGTGATGTGGCATTCAAGACACGAGAGAAGCTCATTTATGCTCCGGTTCTTACTCCTCCGGATGAGTCCAAGCCTTATGAAGTCTTTTGTGATGCTTCATTGCAAGGTCTTGGTGGTGTTCTCATGCAAGACAAGAAGGTTGTGGCATACACTTCTCGTCAGCTGAAACCAAATGAGCAGAATTACCCCACACATGATCTTGAGCTAGCAGCGGTTGTTCATCCTTGATCACGTGGAGACACCTTCTGTTGGGCAGAAAAGTGGACATCTTCACCGATCACAAGAGCTTGAAGTACATCTTCACTCAGCCAAACCTTAACCTTCGCCAGACTCGTTGGGTTGAGATGATTCAAGAGTACGATCCAAGCATTGATTATACTCCTGGCAAGGCCAATGTCATTGCAGATGCCTTGAGCAGAAAGGCGTATTGCAACAGTCTCCTTCTCAAACCGTTCCAGCCTGAACTTTGTGAATCATTCAGGAAGCTCAACCTCCAACTCCTTCCGCAAGGCTTTCTTGCAAACCTTCAAGTTGCTCCTATCAAATCCGTGAGGCCCAACTCAGTGATGCTATGGTGCAGAAAGTGAAACATGGTATTGCTAAGGGTACTCCCAAGTACAAGTGTTATCGCATTGATGACAGAGACACTTTGTTCTTTGAGGACAGGATTGTAGTTCCCAAAGGTGATCTCAGAAAGCTCATAATGAACGAAGCACATGACTCACTCCTCTCGATACATCCAGGAAGTTCCAAGATGTACCATGACCTCAAGCAATCATATTGGTGGACTCGCATGAAAAGGGAGATTGCCCAATTCGTGAACGAATGTGATGTCTGTAGAAGAGTGAAGGCAGAGCATCAACGTCCAGCCGGACTCCTTCAACCTCTACATATTCCTGAGTGGAAATTCGATCACATCGAGATGGATTCCGTCATCGGTTTTCCCAAGTCCAAGAAGGGAAATGATGCTATCTTTGTGGTGATTGACAAGCTAACTAAAGTAGCTCATTTTCTTCCCGTCAAAGAATCCATCAACGCAGCTCAGCTAGCAGAGATGTACACCTCCAGAATTGTCTCTTTGCATGGCATTCCTCAAGTGATCTCCTCAGACCGCAGTAGCTTGTTCACTTCCAAGTGCTGGGATTCCTTTCAGTCAGCCATGGGCACCAAGATTCACTTCAGCATTGCATTTCACCCTCAGACTAGTGGTCAAGTCGAAAGAGTGAACCAGATCCTCGAAAATATGCTCAGAGCTTGTGTCATCTCCTTCGGTATGAAATGGGAAGATTGCCTTCCATTTGCCGAATTCTCCTACAACAACAGTTTCCAAGCAAGTGCCGGCAAAGCTCCTTTTGAAATTATCTATGGCAGAAAGTGCCGTACCCCTCTCAACTGGTCCGAGACTGGTGAACGTCAACTCCTTGGAAATGATTTGATCTCAGAAGCCGAAGAAATGTGCAAAGTCATACGTGAGAATCTCAAAGCCGCGCAATCGCGTCAAAAGAGCTACTATAGCGGCAAGCATCGTGACTTGGCTTTCGACATTGGAGATCATGTCTATCTCTGTGTTTCTCCCATGAAAGGCACTCAGAGGTTCGGTATCAAGGGCAAGCTTGCTCCAAGATACGTGGGCCCTTTCAAGATTCTTGGCAAGAAAGGCGATCTAGCCTACCAACTCGAGCTTCCCTCCAACTTTGCAAATGTGCATGATGTGTATCACGTGTCTCAACTCCGCAAGTGCCTCAAGACGCCTGAATGAACCATTCCATTCGAAGAGATTGATCTTCAACAAGACTTGTCTTATCATGAGCACCCCGTTGCTATTCTTGGAGAAACTGAGCGCAAGACCCGCAACAAGTCCATCAAATTCTTGAAAGTGAAATGGTCTCACCATATCGACCAGAAGCTACATGGGAACGAGAAGATCATCTCCGTTCCGAGTATCCCACCTTCTTTCAGTCCTAAATCTCGGGACGAGATCTTTTTGTAGTGGAGGAGAGTTTGTAACACCCCATATGTGATACCTTCCATTTATGGCAATAAAGATTTTATCAATTTGATCCTTGTCCTTTCCCTGGGGGTTCTTTTCATTTATGCATTCTTATTGTTTTGCATTGTCATTTTACTTTTCCTTATGCATCCATGCATTGCACATCATCATCATTGCATCATGACCATCATAGCTCTCTTTTACTTGTGTTGAGTGTTGGTCCTTATCATAGCTTGTCATGTGAGTGCTTCTTGTCCTTGTTTTGGTGGTGATAGTAAGACCATGGCCATGCTAACCCTACCCCTCCTCTTCTAGCACCACTCACTTCCTTCTTTTTCTTCTTTTCCTATTCTTTAAATCAATTATGCAAGTGACTTAGCCTCTTCCATAAATGTTCATCTCCTCCCCACATCTTTGTCACCTTGACATGAGTCACCTTGCAGAGCCTCGCCCCATTTTAAAATGATTTGGTCAGGTTCAAAAATGATAGAAGTTCGAACCATATTCAAACTTATTTTATTTGTCTACCTCTAAAATGCCCAAGTCATTTTTATTAAATAGGGCATAAATCAAGGAGCTAGGGGATATTTTATTTTTCCCCAAATACATTTTCCTTTAGCCTGCACTTTTCCTTTTATTTTTCTGTCTGAAGAAAAAGAAAAAGGAAAAGGCATCAGCAGCAGCAGCTAGCCGCAGCGCAGCCTAGTAGCTACTTGGGCTCGGCCTCCCCCACGGCCCAGCAGCTAGCACACGGCCACGGCCTAGCTAACAGCCTGCACCGTTCCTCTCACCCTTTCTCACCCGTGCCCCCGCTTACCCCCGTTGAGTCGCGCCCACGTGGACGCCTAGGGGCCACATGTCAGTGACTGAGCCCAGGTGCGCACCCACCTTTTCGTCCTCCTCGCGCCGTCGCCATGGGGACCACGAGCCCGACGCCGTCGCTGCTCCGTCGTCGCTCTGGCCCTCCTTTTAAGCCCCCTCCGTGTTCAACCTAACCCCTAGGGTTCCCTCCTCCTTCCTAGCCCGCCGTCGGGCCACCTATACCCCCTGATCTGCCATTTCTCCGCCGTCCCGAACGCAACAGGGAGCTCGTCCTCATCGCCGACGTGTTCTCCGGCCACCGTCGCCCTGGAGTCCGTGTCCATCAAGTTCGCCGACGTTGTCTACGACTCCTGATACATCTAGAGCCAGCGGGACGCCAAGTACGATGACCTCCTTGTTGATTTCCCTCGCGTCGGACTCCGATCGTCTCCGGCGAGATTCCATCGCCTCCAACCTCCTCGCGGCTAACCAAGCACACCTCCGTGCTTGTGGTACGATCACGCACCTCCTCGACCTCTCCTCGTTCGCTTGCTCTAGCCGTGCTGCCCGCGTGCACCCGAACATGTCGCCGTCGGGCCTCGTCTCCGGCGAGTGCCCCGACCACCGTAGCCGTGTCGAGTAGGACATGCATGTGCTCTCACCATAGCTTGTCGCTCCGTGTTTTGCCGCTCTGTTGTGCATCACCGCCGCCTCTGTTGCTTGTTGTCGGTGACGTTGTAGCCATCGTTAGGTGCTGCGAGTTTGCGTCGCGGGTGCGGAACTCCCCCAGGAGCTCACCGCACCACTCCGCCTCTTGATTTGGTCGCCGGAGCAGCTCCGACGAGCTCCTCCGACGGGCCCTGTTTCTCTCTGGTTCAGGCTTCTTCAGATTACCTTAAGGCCACACGCACCTTCTCTGTCAGTTGCACGCTCATAGCCCAGTGGTGTGTCTCTTCGTCAGTAGCCTGGGTTCGAATCCCGCCGGGGGCAGTGGCTTTTCCCCCCTTTTTGCATTATCTGTGTCGCTGACAGGTTGGCCCCACCTGTCGGCCTCTCAGCGCCACCCACACCCACTCTCGCACCTGCAGCGCCACCTCAGCGCCCCTGGACCCACAGGTTAGCGCCCCGGGCTAGATCCAGTCTGGGTCTGTTAGCCCCTTTTCTTTTGTTTTTCTTTTCTGTTTTGTGTTTTTATTTTCTTTTTCTGCTTTATCTTTGCACAATTTATATCTTTTAAAATATGCATCTCATGGAAATGTTTTATATATGAAAACTGCCAAGAATTTCATGTAGAATATTAATATGTAGTTTGTTGTTTAAAACTTTTAAAATGCTGTTTGGATTAATTTGTGTTTAAAATATGCTAAAACTTGTAAAAACCATAACTAAATAACTACAACTCCAAATTTGACAAACTTTATATGTATTTGGGGTGGAAAATTGTGTAGATTAATGCGGTGATGTTACTTTGCATGTTTAACAACTTTAAAATATGTCTTTATCAGATCTTTCCTAATTGTATTTATATGAATATGGGAGTTTTCGGGAAATGTTGTTTGTTCCTTCCGGCCCATTTAAAATGCTAGCATGTTGCTGTTAGTCCTAGTTGCACCCCTTGCCATGTTAAACAACTTATAAAACTTGTTGGGTGCTTGTTTAAAACATCTACATAACCACTAGTGATAATGTTAGTTTTGTTTTCCTTTTGCTTGTGTTCCTCATGTGTGTGATCTTGTTTGTTGCCATGTTGCTTGTGCACTCTTCTTGTTCCTAGGAGTTGCACCATATCCTTATCCATATGCATCATATGCATGCATCATGTGTTTGAGCATTGCATGATGATTGATTGTTGTTCCGGTGTTGCATTGTTGTGTTGGTTAGAGCCCGGTGACGATTCAGAGTTCGAGGTTCCTTTCGAGGCTGAGTTTGAGGAGCAAGGTTATGACCCCTCCGTGGAATCAACAGGCAAGATGACCATTCCCAGATATCACTTCTATCTTTGCCTATGCTAGATGTCTCGTTCTTTAGATATTGCCTCGATGCCTATTCCTGTTTGTCAGCCCCCCTATTGTTGCCATGAAACACTCTAACCGCCTTCCTAGCAAACCGTTGTTTGGCTAAGTACGCATCACTCAGCCCCTCTTATAGCTTTGTTAGTTGCAGGTGAACTTTTTTGAACATCGCTCCATGATGAAGTTGTTGTTGGGATAACACAATATATAAATACTTGTTAAACTAATTCACCTATATATTGGTAATGGGTGGAAGGCTAAGCCTTTCTGCTTGGTGTTTTGTTCAACTCAAGCCACCTTAGGAACCGATAAACCGGTGTTATGTTCCTTAATTTTGCATTCCTAACACGGTTGGGGTTTATGGGCCACCTTGATAATTCGCTCTGTTTAAAGCTTTTCCAGCAAGGCCCAACATTGGTTTTACAATTGCCTAATAACTGAACTTGCATAGGGTGTTGCAAACCCGAGTTCTTAATTAACAACCCGGGCCAATGCTCCTCATGAGTGTTGGTCCAAACTGGGCAACCTGCGGGGCCACCTCGGGGAAACCCAAGGTCTGGTATACAATCGTAGCTTGTCCCATCCGGTCGTGGCCTGAGACGAGATACGCGCGGCTACTATCAGGGTGTCGGCACGCCGGGAGGTCTTGCTGGATTAGTTTTACCTTTGTCGAAATATCTTGAGCAAGGGATTCCGAGAATACTCGGGTCTTCCCACTTTGGAGTTGCGACTCTGCAGATCGTGAGCTTGTGATGGGCTAAGTTGGGACACCCCTCAGGGTTTGATCTTTCGAAAGTCGTCCCCACGGTTATGTGTGATACGTCTCCAACGTATCTATAATTTTTTATTGTTCCATGCTATTATTTATGAAGTCTTAGATGTTTAATGGGCTTTATCATTCACTTTATATCATTTTTGGGACTAACCTACTAAACCAAAGGCCCAGTCCAGATTGCTGTTTTTTGCCTATTTGAGGGTTTTGCAGAAAAGGAATATCAAACGGAGTCCAAACGGAATGAAACCTTCGCAGGAGATATTTTTGGAGAAAATCATGCGAGATAAACTTCGGGGCCAAGCCAGAGGGCAGGGGGCCCACCCTCGAGGGTGGGGGCGGGCCCCCCTTCCCAGGGTGTGCCCCCCTGCCTCGAGGGCATGCCCCTGGTGCCCCTCTTCCTCCTATATATGCCTACGTACCCCAGAAACTCCGTACGCAGAGAGAAAACCCTAATTCCACCGCCGTAGCTGTTGTTTACGTGGAGATCCCATCTTGGAGCATGTTCCGGGAGGGGGATCCATCACGGAGGCCTTCATCATCATCATCATCGCCCTCACCATGAGTTGTGAGTAGTTTACCACAGACCTTCGGGTCCATAGCTAGTATGGCTTCTTCTCTCTCTCTCCGGATCTCAATACAAAGTTCCCCTCGGTCTTCGAGGAGATCTATTCGATGTAATCTCTTTTTGCGGAGTGTTTGTCAAGATCCGATGAATTGTGAGTTTATGATCAAGGTTATCTATGAAAGATATTTGGTTCTTCTCTGAACTCTTTATGTGTGCTTGCAAGTCTCTTCGAATTATTGGTTTGGTTTGGCCTACTAGATCTATAGTTCTTGCAATGGGAGAAGTGCTTAATTTTGGGTTCAATCTTGCGGTGTCCTTTCCCAGTGACAGTAGGGGCAGCAAGGCACGTATTGTATTGTTGCCATCGAGGATAAAAAGATGGGGTTTTCATCATATTGCTTGAGTTTATCCCTCTACATCATGTCATCTTGCTTAAGGCGTTACTCTGTCCGTAAGAACTCAATACACTAGATGCATGCTGGATAGCGGTCAATGTGTGGAGTAATAGTAGTAGATGCAGGCAGGAGTCGGTCTACTTGTCTCGGACGTGATGCCTATATACAATGATCATGCCTAGATAGTCTCATAATTGTTCGCTTTTCTATCAATTGCTCGACAGTAATTTGTTTACCCGCCGTAGAATATCGCTATCATGAGAGAAGCCACTAGAGAAAACTATGGCCCCGGGGTCTATCTCTATCATATTACTTTCGCGTCAACTAGCCAATTTCTGTCGCCGTTCTTTATTTGCTTTCTTTACTTTTTTGTTTCTATATCAAAAATACCAAAAATATTATCTTATCATCTCTACCAAATCTCACTCTCGTAAAGGGATTAACAACCCCTTATCGCGTTGTCTGCGAAGTTCTTATTTGTTTGTGCAGGTGCGAGGGACTGGCGCGTGGTCTCCTACTGGATTGATACCTTGGTTCTCAAAAACTGAGCAAAATACTTACGCTACTGTGCTGCATCTCCCTGTCCTCTTCGAGGGAATACAACGCAAGCTCAAGAGGTAGCAAGAAGAATTTCTGGCGCCATTGCCGGGGAGGCTTAAGCAAAAGTCATATACCAAGTACCTATCACAAACCCTTATCCTTCACATTACATTTATTTGCCTCTCGTTTTCCTCTCCCCCACATCACCCTTGCCGTTTTATTCGCCCTTCTTCTGTCGTGTGTTTACCGTTCGCTTGCCTCTCGTCTGCTTGTGTTGCTATGTGCCCTCAATTAGCTTGCATCTTCGCTTGCTAAAGTATGGATCCTCATCCACTTTCCAATCTCTTTAAGAGATCCAATTATGTTGAACCTATTTCTAGTGAGCTGCGTGCACTAGATTATCTTTATGGGGTTTTGCTTGAAATTTATGAATCTGAAAATTGTGAGGAATTGTTAAAAGAAAAAGTGATTCATGATAGCTTGTTAAATAAAAAGCATGATTGCAATGATGATATTGTTAATTCTATTAATGTCAATTGTGTTAATGACATGCAAAACCCTAAGCTTGGGGATGCTAGTATTGTTATGTCCACCACTTGTTGCTATGATCATGATTGGGGTGATGATTCTTACGATCTTGAAAATTTATTTGAACCCCATCACGAATATGAGATTGATAATAATGTTCGCCATAATATTGAATGTGGATTTGAAAGAGTGTCAACTTTTGATCCCACTACTTTAGATATTGATCAATCTTATGAAATTTTTGATAAAAGTAGGCTTGCACAAGCAATGACTTTGTTCTATGTTAATCCCACTATTTTGAATGAGTGTCAACTTCGCATGCATGTGGATCGTGTTGAGAATATGTTATGTGATAGCTATTTTGTTGAATTTTCTTATGATCCTACATGCAATTAATATGAGAGAGGAAAATATGGTTGCAGAAATTTTCATGTTACTAAATTACCTCTCGTTATGTTGAGATTGCTATTGTTTCTTTCTTCTTCCTTGCATATGCTACATCTTGCTTGTCTTGCTAATTTTTTTCCTATAAAATGCCTATGCATAGGAAGTATGTTAGACTTAGATGTGTTTGTCACATGTTTTATGATGCTCTCTTTGTGCTTCAATTCTTGTCTTTCATGTGAGCATCATTAAATCGTGCCTAGTTAGGGGTGTAAAACGATAGCGCGTGTTGGGAGGCAACCCAATTTTAAGTTTTTTGTTTTTGTTGATTTTAGGGATAAATATTGCATCTAGACTCTGATTAGATGTGTTTTCATGTTTTGTGTAGTGTTTGTGCCAAGTAGAACCTTTGGTAAGACTTGTGTGAAGTTTATATGATCCTGCTGTGAAAAACATAATCGTTAGTGCTCGCTAAAGTAGTCTTCAGATTTTAATGGAGCATGATTTTTAGATGATTCTTTTTGCTGCTGATTGGTAGACCAATTTCTCAAATTTACCAATTTATTTTTAATTTTTTGGAGTTCCAGAAGTAGGCGAACCCAGCAGATTACTACAGACTGTTCTGTTTTTGACAGATTCTGTTTTTCGTGTGTTGTTTGCTTATTCCGATGCATCTACGAGTAATATTGGAGGATATGAACCATAGATAACTTGGAGTACAGTAGGTTTAACACCAATATAAACAATGAATTAATTCCTTGCTGTACCTTTGAGTGGTGGTTTGCTTTCTCTTACTAACGGAGCTCACGAGAATTTTTGTCTAAGTTTTGTGTTGTGAAGTTTTCTAATTTTGAGTATTGCTTTGATGGACTATGGAACAAGGAGTAACAAAGGCCTAAGCTTGGGGATGCCCATGGCACCCCAAGTAAATTCAAGATAATCAAAAGCCTAAGCTTGGGGATGCCCCGAGAAGGCATCCCCTCTTTCGTCTTCATCCATCGGTAACTATACTTGGAGCTATATTTTTATTTGCAACATGTTATGTGTTTTGCTTGGAGCGACTTGTATAATTTGAGTCTTTGCTTGTTAGTTTGCCACAATCATCTTTACTGGACACACCTATTTGAGAGAGTTAAATATGCCCTAGAAATTGTTAGAACACTCTATATGCTTCACTTATATCTTTTGAGTTGAATAGTTTTTGCTCTAGTGCTTCACTTATATCTTTTAGAGCACGGTGGTGGTAATATTTTGTAGAAATTGTTGAACTCTCATGCTTCACTTAGATCTATTTTAGAGTCTATTAAAACAGCATGGTAAAGTGTTTTGGCTAGAGAAACTAGTCTTCACATGATAGACATCCAATATCAATGTAGTAAAAAAATTCACACCAAGTGCATTGAGTAGAAAGAGATTTTGGATGCTTGATAATTGTTTTGAGGCATGAGGATAGTGATATTAGAGTCATGCTAGTGGAGTAATTATGAAATTGAGAAATATTTGTGTTAAGGTTAGTGATTCCCCTAGCATGCACGTATGGTGAACCGTTGTGTGACTAAGTTAAAGCATGAGGTATTTGTAGATTGTCAACCTTTGTGTGGAGGTCGGGGGCGTGCGATGGTTAACTCCTACCAACCTCCCACCTAGGGGCATGCGTTGATTGCTTTGTTTTGATGACTCGTAGATTTTTGCAATAAGTATATGAGTTCTTATGACTAATGTTGAGTCCATGGATTATACGCACTCTCACCCTTCCACCATTGCTAGCCTCTCTTGTACCGCGCAACTTTCGCCGGTGCTATAAACCCACTATATATCCTTCCTCAAAACAGCCACCATATTGTTCCTCAAAACAGCCACCGTACCTACCTATCATGGCATTTCCATAGCCATTCCGAGATATATTGCCATGCAACTTTCCACCGTTCCGTTTCTATGACACACATCATATTGTCATATTGCCATGCATGATCATGTAGTTGACATCGTATTCGTGGCAAGGCCACCATGCATAATTCTTTCATACATGTCACTCTTGTTTCATTGCACATACCGGTACACCGCCGGAGGCATTCATATAGAGTCATACTTTGTTGTTGTAGTATCGAGTTGTAATATTGTGTTGTAATGAAAGTGTGATGATCATCATTATTAGAGCATTGTCCCATGGGAGGAAAGGCTGAATCTATAAAGCCCCTCCGCAAAAAAAAGGCCCAAAAAAATTTTAAAAAAAGAAGAAAAAAAAAAGAAAAAGGGACAATTGCTACTATGTTTTTCCACACTTGTGCTTCAAAGTAGCACCATGTTCTTCATTGTAGAGAGTCTCATGCTTAGTCACTTTCATATACTAGTGGGAATTTTCATTATAGAACTTGGCTTGTATATTCCAATGATGGGCTTCCTCAAATGCCCTAGGTCTTCGTGAGCAGGCAAGTTGGATGCACACCCACTTGTTTCTTTTGTTGAACTTTCATTCATATTTAGCTGTAGTGCATCCGTTGCATGGCAATCCCTACTCACTCACATTGATATCTATTGATGGGCATCTCCATAGCCCGTTGATACGCCTATTCGATGTGAGACTATCTCCCTCTTTTTGTCTTCTCCACAACCACCTCTATTCCACCCATAGTGCTATATCCATGGCTCACGCTCATGTATTGCGTGAAAGTTGAAAGGTTTGAAAAGATAGAGCATGAAAACAAATGCTTGGCTGAAATCGGGGTTGTGCATGATATGAATATTTTGTGTGATAACAAAGGAGCATAGCCAACACTATATGATTTTGTAGGGATAAATTTCTTTAGCCATACTATTTTGAGAAGAAGTGATTGCTTTGTTAGTATTGCTTGAAGTATTGTTATTTCTTATGTCAATATAGACTTTTATCTTGAATCTTTCAGAAGTGAACATTCATGCCACAATTAAGAAAATTACATTGAAAAACTATATTGGTTAGCATTCCACATAAAAAATTCTTTCTTTATCATTTACCTACTCGAGGACGAGCAGGAATTAAGCTTGGGGATGCTTGATACGTCTCCAACGTATCCATAATTTTTTATTGTTCCATGCTATTATTTATGAAGTCTTAGATGTTTAATGGGCTTTGTCATTCACTTTTATATCATTTTTGGGACTAACCTACTAACCCAAAGGCCTAGTCCAGATTGTTGTTTTTTTTGCCTATTTTAGGGTTTTGCAGAAAAGGAATATCAAAGGGAGTCCAAACGGAATGAAACCTTCGCAGGAGATATTTTTGGAGAAAATCACGCGAGATAAACTTCGGGTTCAAGCCAGAGGGCAGGGGGCCACCCTCGAGGGTGGGGGCGCGCCCCCATTCCCAGGGCGCGCCCCCTGCCTCGAGGGCAGGCCCCTGGTGCCCCTCTTCCTCCTATATATGCCTACGTACCCAAGAAACTCCGTACGCAGAGAGAAAACCCTAATTCCACTGCCGTAGTTGATGTTCCCGTGGAGATCCCATCTTGGAGCCTGTTCCGGGAGGGGGATCCATCACGGAGGCCTTCATCATCATCATCATCGCCCTCGCCATGAGTTGTGAGTAGTTTACCACAGACCTTCGGGTCCACAGCTAGTATCTAGATGGCTTCTTCTCTCTCTCCGGATCTCAATACAAAGTTCTCCTCGGTCTTCGAGGAGATCTATTCGATGTAATCTCTTTTTGCGGTGTGTTTGTCGAGATCCGATGAATTGTGAGTTTATGATCAAGGTTATATATGAAAGATATTTGGTTCTTCTCTGAACTTTTTATGTGTGCCCATAATATCCTTGCAAGTCTCTTCGAATTATTGGTTTGGTTTGGCCTACTAGATCTATAGTTCTTGCAATGGGAGAAGTGCTTGGCTTTGGGTTCAATCTTGCAGTGTCCTTTCCCCGTGACAGTAGGGGCAGCAAGGCATGTATTTTATTGTTCCCATCGAGGTTAAAAAGATGGAGTTTTCATCATATTGCTTGAGTTTATCCCTCTACATCATATCATCTTGCTTAAGGCGTTACTCTGTTCTTAAGAACTCAATACACTAGATGCATTCTGGATAGCGGTCGATGTGTGGAGTAATAGTATTAGATGGAGGCAGGAGTCGGTCTACTTGTCTCGGACGTGATGCCTATATACAATGATCATGCCTAGATAGTCTCATAATTATTCGCTTTTCTATAAATGGCTCGACAGTAATTTGTTTACCTGCCGTAGAATATCGCTATCATGGGAGAAGCCATTAGAGAAAACTATGGCCCCCGGGTCTATCTCTATCATATTACTTTCCCGTCAACTAGCCAATTTTTGTCGCCGTTGTTTATTTGCTTTCTTTACTTTTTTGTTTCTATATCGAAAATACCAAAAATATTATCTTATCATCTCTATCAGATCTCACTCTCGTAAGTGACCGTAAAGGGATTGACAACCCCTTATCGCGTTGGCTGCGAAGTTCTTATTTGTTTGTGCAGGTGCGAGGGACTGGCGTGGTCTCCTACTGGATTGATACCTTGGTTCTCAAAAACTGAGGTAAATACTTACGCAACTGTGCTGCATCTCCCTTTCCTCTTCGAGGGAATACAACGCAAGCTCAAGAGGTAGCAATGTGGCAGATGGGAATTTGTTAATATCTGGTTGTAGATAACTTGACACCTTATTCATGAACACACTACATGTGTGAGTAACCGTGATGGTCTCTTTCCGAAGGGCTTCGGTAAGTGAACACGATGGGGTTATGTTTGATCGTGAGTAGTTAGGATCACTTCTTGATCAACTTGGCGATCGTTGGCACTTGCTCTCTTCTCGCTCTAAATTCGTAAGCTAGTGCTTAGTGCTTGCTGCAACCCTTGTTTATAGCCTTTTCACACCTAAGGTTTTGGTAGTTTTGATACCCGGGAACGGGAATGCTGAGTCCTCTGTGGCTCACAAATTCTACACAGACCAGAAGCAGGTACCGCTGAGACCAATGCAGGAGATGGTTCGGAACTTCACTGGGAGTTCGATGAAGAGAGTGGATGTTATTATATTCTTATCCCGATGATCAGTAGTGGTTCTTACTAGGAGGATCCGGGCTTGTGTTTTGGTATCTTTCTCATTTGGATTTTTCATCGGTAGACGGACACTGATGTTATTTGGATGATGTATGCTATTGTATTCATTATGTGACGTGGCGAGTGTAAGCCAACTATCATTTTACAATTTCATCCCAGAATTTTACATGAGATGTGCAAAGATACCATACTTGAGATCATTCTAGTATGCGCTTATGTATTTAAGTCGTGCCCTGACACGTGGGAGACATAGTCGCATACTGGGCATTACACCTGCACAAACAAATAAGAACTTCGCAGCCAACGCGATAAGGGATTGTCAATCCCTTTACGGTCACTTACGAAAGTGAGATCTGATAGATATGTTAGTTTGATACTTTTGGTATTTTTTGATATAAGAACATAAATTAAAAAGGTAAAGTAAAGTAGATTGTAGATTGATATGTTGAGAATAGACCCGGGGGCCATAGGTTTCACTAGTGGCTTCTCTCATGATAGCAGAATTCTACGGTGGGTGAACGAATTACTGTCGAGCAATTGATAGAAAAGAAAATACTTATAAGAATATCTAGGCATGATCATTATATATAGGCATCACGTCAGTGACAAGTAGACCGAAACGATTCTGCATCTACTGCTATTACTCCACACATCGACCGCTATCCAGCATGCATCTAGAGTATTAAGTTCATAAGAACAGAGTAACGCCTTAAGCAAGATGACATGATGTAGAGGGATAAACTCAAGCAATATGATATAAACCCCATCTTTCTATCCTCGATGGCAACAATACAATACAATATGTGCCTTGCCGCCCCTACTGTCACTGGGAAAGGACACCGCAAGATTGAACCCAAAGCCAAGCACTTCTCCCATTGCAGGAACTATAGATCTAGTAGGCCAAACCAAACCAATAATTCGAAGAGACTTGCAAGGATATTATAATCATACATAAAATAATTCAGAAAAGAACCAAAAATTTCTCATAGATAATCTTGATCATAAACCCACAATTCATCGGATCTTGACAAACACACCACAAAAAGAGATTACATCAAATAGATCTCCTCGAAGACCAAGGAGAACTTGGTATTGAGATCCAAAGAGAGAGAAGAAGCCATCTAGGTACTAACTATGGACCCGAAGGTTTGTGGTAAACTACTCACAACTCATGGTGAGGCGATGGTGTTGATGTAGAAGCACTCCGTGGTAGATCCCCCCTCCGGGGGAGCTCCGGAACAGGCCCCAAGATGGGATCTCACGGGAACAGAAGGTTGCGGCGGTGGAATTAAGGTTTTTCCTCCTCTTCTGATGTTTTCGGGGTACATGGATATATATAGGAGGAAGGAGGGAATCGGGGGACCAACGTGGGGCCCACAAGGCAGGGGGCATGCCCTGTAGGAGGGCGCGCCCCCACCCTCGTGGACGCCACGTGTGCCCTATTCCGTGGTTCTCAAGTCTCCCGTGAAGATATCGCTCCAAAAATATGTCTCCCGAAGGTTTCATTCCGTTTGGACTCCGTTTGATATTCCTTTTCTGTAAAACCCTGAAATAGGCAAAAAAAACAGCAATCTGGACTGGGCCTTTGGGTTAATAGGTTAGTCCCAAAAATAATATAAAACTGTATAACAAAACCCATTAAACATCCAAAACATCATAAATAATAGCATGGAACAATCAAAATTTATAGATACGTTGGAGACGTATCAAGCATCCCCAAGCTTAATTCCTGCTCGTCCTCGAGTAGGTAAATGATAAAAACCGAATTTTTGATGTGGAATGCTAACCAACATAATTTTCAGTGTAATTCTTTTTATTGTGGCATGAATGTTCAGATCTGAAAGATTCAACACAAAAGTCTATATTGACATAAGAAATAATAATACTTCAAGTATACTAACAAAGCAATCATGTCCTCTAAAAATACCATGGCTAAAGAAAGTTATCCCTACAAAATCATATAGTCTGCTTATGCTCCCGCTTCATCACACAAAATATTCATATCATGCACAACCCCGGTTTCAGCCAAGCACTTGTTTTCATACTCTATTCTTTCAAACCTTTCAACTTTCACGCAATACATGAGCGTGAGCCATGGATATAGCACTATGTGTGGAATAGAGTGGTGGTTTTGGAGAAGACAAACAGGAGGAAGATAGTCTCACATCGACTAGGCGTATCAACGGGCTATGGAGATGCCCATCAATAGATATCAATGTGAGTGAGTAGGGATTGCCATGCAACGGATGCACTAGAGCTAAAAATGTATGAAAGCTCAACAAAAGAAATTAAGTGGGTGTGCATCCAACTTGCTTGCTCATGAAGACCTAGGGCATTTGAGGAAGCCCATCGTTGGAATATATAAGCCAAGTTCTATAATGAAAAATTACCACTAGTACATGAAAGTGACTAAACATGAGACTCTCTATCATGAAGAACATGGTGCTACTTTGAAGCACAAGTGTGGAAAAGGATAGTAGCATTGTCCCTTCTCTCTTTTCTCTAATTTTTTTGGAGGGGCTTTCTCTTTTTCTTTTTATTTGGCCTTTCCTCACATGGGACAATGCTCTAATAATGATGATCATCACACTTTTATTGATTTACAACTCGATATTACAACTCGATACTAGAACAAAGTATGACTCTATATGAATGCCTCCAACGGTGTACCGGGATGTGCAATGAATCAAGAGTGACATGTATGAAAAATTATGCATGGTGGCTTTGCCACAAATATGATGTCAACTACATGATCATGCATGGCAATATGACAATATGAAGCGTGTCATATGAATGGAACAGTGGAAAGTTGCATAGCAATATATCTCGGAATGGCTATGGAAATGACATGGTAGGTAGCTATGGTGGCTGTTTTGAGGAAGGTATATGGTGGGTGTATGGTACCGCAAAAGTTGCGTGGTAGAAGGGAGGCTAGCAATGGTGGAAGGGTGAGAGTGCGTATAATCCATGGACTCAACATTAGTCATAAAGAACTCATATACTTATTGCAAAAATTTACGAGTCATCAAAACAAAGCAATCAGCGCATGCTCCTAGGGGGGAGGTTGGTAGGAGTTAACCATCGCGCGCCCCCGACCTCCACACAAAGGATGACACTCTACAAATACCTCATGATCTAACTTCGTCACATAGCGGTTCACCATACGTGCATGCTACAGGAATCACAAACTTTAACACAAGTATTTCTCAATTTCATATTAACTCCACTAGCATGACTCTAATATCACTATCCTCATATCTCAAAATAATTATGAAGTATCAAATTTCTCATCATGTTCAATGCACTTTGTATGAAAGTTTTTACTACATTCATCTTGGATGCCTATCATGTTAAGGCTAGTTTTATGGCCAAAGCACATTACCGTGCTGTTCTAATAGACTCTCAAAAGGATATAAGTGAAGCATGAGAGATTAACAATTTCTACAAAATAAAATTACCACCGTGCTCAAACAGATATAAGTGAAGCACTAGAGCAAACTATTTTTTTGACTATATACTGCAAGGCAAAAGCCTCACAGCCCTCTTTATTAAAAGCATAAAAGGCAAAGAAATACAAAGTTTAGAGACATCTATAGTTAGAAATACTTACATCACATGTTATCTATACGAAAGACCTAAGGAAGGTTAGCTAGACAGTCCATCTAACTATCCCTGAATTTACATTTTATCCTATGAGATAAAAGGGTCATGTCATGCATGAAATTGTGTCTCCACCTCCTGAAAAAAGGTTGCTCATTTCTGAAGACTTTCCCATTTCTGATGATCCATATGTTCCATGCAGCAGTGAAAACCACTTCAGTAAAAAATGGCTTGCCAAATTTAGACCTGGCTTGTAAAGCCATTTGGTAAGTTGTCATACCAGGCAGAGGTTCCCAAGAAATTTGTAAATAATTCCAAACTCTTTGGCTAAAAAGGCAGGAGAAGAAAAGATGACTCACATCTTCATGAATAAGATGAGGACAGAGTACACAAGTAAGATCATCCACATGCCAATGCCTACGTTGAAGCATGTCTCTGGTATTCAGCATGTCCCTAAGCAGCAGCCAGCCAAACATTTTAATCTTCATTGTGCAAGAGCTTTTCCATATCCATGGAAAATAGGATCGACCAGAATCTTCTGATGCACCTAAGTATAGTAAGATTTAGGCCTAAAATTCCCCTTATTGAAAGGCCAAATCCAACTATCATTCTCTATTGAAGTCTGATGGGTGTCCAAAACAACCTTGAGAGACTGAAGCTCATCAAAAGCTTGCGTGGAAAAAGGAAGATAGAAATTCTCCATGATATCATGCTCCATAGCTTGAGCAACTGAAAGTTGCCCATCTATCACCAATGAAAATAATCGTGGAAAACTATGAATGAGTGAGGTCCCATTGAGATCAAGGATCCAAGGATCATTCCAAAAAAGAATAGACCTCCCATTACCAAGGCAAGGCTTTGCAAGGTTTAAGTATTTGGAGGACAGCTTGAAGACATCACGCCACCAGAATGATCCACAAAGAATAGTTGAATGAGGCATAGTGTTATGATAGTATGAGTCCCAAACCAAGCTGGTGCAAGGTATATCATGATGGTTATAGAACTTGTGAAGGAATTTCATCAGTAACGCTTCATTCCGAATTCTGAGATTAAGAACACCAAGACCACCTTTATTTTTGGGCAAACAAACAAGGTTCCATGCAGCAAGGGATTGTCTTGGGTGTCAGAGTTCCCTCTCCAAAGACACTGCCTCTGCATTCGTTCATTTTGTTTCAAAATACCAGGTGGAATTTCGAAAGTGCAAAGGAAATAAATGGGCATGGAGGATAATACAGACTGTAACAGTTGCAGTCTGCTGCCTTGGTTGAGAAAGCAGGATGTGGCAGAAAGCCTCCTTTCAATTCTGTGCACTAAAGGCAGTAAATCTTGCACATAAGGCTTAGTGGTACCCATAGGCAGTCCTAGGTAAGTAAAAGGCATTGATCCTAGTTTACAGCCTAGAACATTGGATAACCTGTGGGCCTCCTCAACAGAGAGATTGATAGGCACCATCATGGATTTAGCAAAGTTAACAGATAAGCCAGTGGATGTTGCAAAAATATCTAACATGTCCTTCAGAGCAAGAAGTTGGTGATCCACTGCTGGTAAAACAATGAGGGTGTCATCAGCATATTGAACTATGGGATAGTCCTGACAGCTTGTGGGTATTGGCAGTGTTAAAATTCCTTTGTTGCACATGTCATTGACCACAGACTGCAGCAAATCAGCAGCTAAAACAAACAGCAAAGGAGACATGGGGTCTCCCTGTCTGACCCCTCTCTTACAATGAAAATGATTGCCTGGTACCCCATTGAGTAAGATAGAGGAAGATCTAGAGGATAGTATGTTTCTGATCCATGAAATCCATTGCTCATTAAAACCTTTGTATCTGAGGATTCTGAGGATAGCCTCATGCTCAATAGTGTCAAATGCTTTGGTGAAGTCTAATTTTAGCAACACAATGCTCAAAACACCAAGCCAAGCAGTCTTGAATAGATCTGGACCTCAAAAACCCATACTGATTCTTGTGAAGACAAGATAGGATCACTTTTTGCAGCCTGTTAGCTAGCAGTTTGGTTAGAAACTTTAAACATGTGTTGGTGAGTGAAATTGGCCTATAATCATTCAAAGTCTCAGGATTGATTTTCTTAGGTATCAGAGTGATCAAGGATGTGTTTATACATTCCAAGTCCAAAGATCCATCATAGAGTTCTTGTACTAATAACATGAAGTCCTCTTTAATCAAATCCCAACACTTTTTTAAAAAGAGACCAGTAAAACCATCTGGCCCAGGGGCTCTATCAGGTGGCATTTGCTTAATAACCAGATCAATTTATTCAATGGAAAAAGGTTTTGTCAAATCATCAAGCCCCTCAACTCTTTTAATAAGAGTGGCAAGGTCAAACCCCATTTGAATATCATTGGAGCAGCCCATTCTATCCTTGAAGTCTTGCAAAAATAAAGCTGACATAGCAGAATGATCAGTTATTAGATCATCATCCACAATAATACTAGATATGATGTTTGACCTGAATCTTTGAGTTGCCATGGCATGAAAAAACTTGGTGTTATCTTCCCCAACTTTTATATTCCTGATGGTGCATCTTTGTTTCCAGTAAATAAATTGTAGTCTAAGCACCTCTTCCAAGTGGAGCTTCACAATTCTTCTAAAATTAGCTTCAGGTAAATATAGAGGCCTATGCTCTTCAAGAGTATCAAGGTACAGAATAACCTTGTTGCAGTCATTAATAAGGAGTTTGATCCTGGAAAGATTTGTGTGCCAAACTTTAAGAGCATGCCAAAGATTTTTGAATTTTGCAGATATGCCAGCAGCAGATGATTTTCTATGCACAGGTTTGGACCAAGACTGTCTGACACAATCCATAAAACCAGGCAAATCTACCCAATAATTCTCAAAACGAAAAATATTGGCCTTAGGGATCATAGTTTTGATGGATACCACATAGGGTGTGTGATCAGAAGTTGACCTAGCCAAGGGGACCACCATAGTATTGGGATAGTGAGATGTCCAATTTACAGTAGTAAAAAACCAGTCTATTTGTTCCGAAAGAGGGACAGCTTGCATATTAGACCAGGTGAATCTTCTGCCTTTCAAAGGTAGTTCAATAAGACCTAAATGCCCAATAACCTCATTAAACAAAAGCATGTCATTAACATTTCCACCTGGCCTATTTCTGTTGTCCATGGATCTTAGGAAGTTGAAATCTCCAAGCAGTAGCCAATTATCATCAATAGGTATAACTAGATTATGATGCCATGTGATAAAATCATCTCAAGCAGGGTTCTGACACGGCCCATAAACCGTAACCAAAGTCCAAATATCAGAGTTATGCTTGGATTGGAATTCCACAGTTATACCAAAGCTTAAAGATTCAATCAGTTTGCCAGAAAAGAGTGCAGAATTCCATAGAACAATCATACCACCAGATGCCCTAACAGATGGAACTAAGACAAAATGATCAAAACGCCGCGGTCAAAATTTATGAATGAAGCGATGATCCATAACCTCGCATTTTGTTTCTTGCAAGCAAATTACTGAGCAACCACTTTCATCAATTTTCTGACGAACAACACGTTGGCGATTTTCTAAATTCAGACCTCGCACATTCCAGTAGTGCACTTTACAGTCTCTAAAGGTTCTTCGATCCATTACAAACCAAAATAAGAGAAACATAAACGATCACCACACAATGGTGATCCACAAACTGACTCAAGTTGCACTTAACATATAGGACTGAAAATAAATAGCGATCTAGATAAATGGTTTTAGCAGGGGTTAACCATAAACCCAAAAGAGCTAGCGAGTTAAACATCATCAGCGAAAGGAGCTGAGGAAGAGGAAGCCGGCTCCGCATTAAGCTGATCGGCGGTGAGCTTCTCTGGGGGCAATGCCAAGACGACCTCCAATTTGCTGAAGCACACTGATCGAGTTAGGTGGAGGAACTGCATCCTACGAGTCATCGGGCCCATGATCCGAGGAAGAATGCTTTATTCTACGTTTCTTGAGAGGCTTGGTTGAAGGCTTCTTGAGAGGGATAGATTTTGGCGCACCCTGCTTGAAACCATCCCGAAGAGCAGATAGCCTAGCGTTGCGTCGTACTTCAGATTCAACCACAACAGCACTGATCTTCCGGCGTCGTGGTCTCTTGGCCATGGCAGTGAAACTGAAAGAAGCCATCTCAACGTCTGACAGAAGTGGCGAGTCTGAAGAAGCAACTGCATCGCATGAATCCAACATTGGCGCAACTGAATCAAAGTAGAGAAAACGGACCACACTGGGCTTGGAGCGAGCTGCCTCAGATATACGCTGTGGGGTTGGTTTGAGAACCAACCTGTTGCAGAGATGTGTGCGCGAAAACGAAACTTCCCAAGATCTCTTTGATAAGACAATCGGCTTGAAGGGGCTGAGTGTTGGCATACCTTTGGGAATCTGCAAAGCCTCAACAAATGGCATCATACTAGCAAAACACCGAGACCATAGCATCTCTGGAGGAATCTCGGGCCCAAAGACAGTAAGCACAGGACCGATAAAGATCGACGGTTGAATAACAGGAGGCTGATAAACTGCCAAGGCTTGTTGACTGTCATCTTCAGAACTAGAATCTGGCCTAGAATTCTCCATTAAGACTCCTGAGAAACAGCCTGCGGGTTATTATCCTCAACCCACTCTTCAACCAAAACCTCATCGTTATGCTGTCCATGCTGAATGGGTGGATGATTGATAGGTTGTGGTGGCTCTGGTGGGTCATTCCAGCCTAACTGAGGGTATTCAGGCATAACAAAATTAACATTGTCAAACTACAGATGACCAGGCAGAGGATGTGGATTGCCATTGAGAGGCATCTGGTCCTCATCCGTAGGAAGAATATCTGCAAACTCCGCTGATAGAACATACACATTTGTAGTCCAATAAATCCAAGTGGCGCCGAAATCATCATATTCGCGATAGACTACATCTCGAGGAACTTGTTCAGGGCATGGGAAGGAGGCATAAACCAGAGTGCGGACCATACGAGGATCCTCTTGATGCCATTGATGAAAATGGCCAAAAGTGCTAACTGCACCAGATATGTATTGTGTGGTGCGATAGTCCAGCGGAATGCCCAACATCATAATCCAACCTCTACGAAAACCATGAATCGCTCAATGATTGATGCCATGGTTGTGCGATATAAAGCGAACAAAATGACCATTGCCAAGATTATAAGGTGGATGATCCATGATAGCATGTCTAGATGCAGCACTTCGAAACTCAAACAAGCCAACACCCTCAATCCAATGCTGATCGCTAAGAACATCACGATGAAGCTGAGTCATTACGAAATCACTAACCAGCTGACGAAACTGTTGAATCTGACCAGGCGGCGGCGGAGGCTCGACGATACCGATGGCGTATTGTTCGTGTTGTTGGTCTGGAGCAACCGCAGGGGACAGAAAAGTCCGAGGCAGTCGGGTTGGTCCTCCATCAATGGCATCAAACCCCGGCGGGATGAACTCCAAAGGATCGAGAGCAAAGTTGGCCATTGATGGTGGAGGCGGCGAGGAAGGAGCTTGGCCAACAGGAGAGGACGGCTGCGATGTGACAATGCTCTGTGTATGCGCGTGGGTAGTCGTCTCTAAAACCGAGGAGTCCCGTGGTGGTTGAATAGGAGGAGGACTCGTGGCGGGTGTGGATTCCACCTCTGTCGATTTACCAAGATTTTGCGGTATATTTTTAACTTTCCAAACGAACCCATTATCCCTTGCCCATTGTTTGCATTGAAAACGGCAATGGCCAGAACGATTGCAAGCTGAGCAAACAGGACAAGAGGCTGACATGTGGCCCTGTTGAAGACATTTAGTGCAAGTTAAAACATGGGCCACCATGGCATCGACCATGGCATCAAACTGGGTACGCGCCTCCTGTGACGAGGGAATAGCAGCATGTGGCATCTCCTTAGGCTCAATTGGCCCAGTAGATTCGGGCCCAACATGGGGAGCCGATGATCCCGGGGTCGACGTGTTTGAAGCCAGCAGCGAATCTCGTGCATGCAAATCTTGTGGTTGCGATAAGCCGGCCGGAGAATCAGGGAGAGAGCAAACTATTTAGCTCAAAAGATATAAGCAAAGCACATAGAGTGTTCTAACAATTCCTAGGTCATATTTATCTCTCTCAAAAAGGTGTGTCCAGCAAGGATAATTGTGGCAAACTAACAAGCATAGACTCAAATCATACATGAAGCTCCAAGTAAAACACATATCATGTGGTGAATAAAAATATAGTCTCGAGTATAGTTACCGATAGATGAAGACAAAAGAGGGGATGCCTTCCCGGGGCATCCCCAAGCTTAGGCTTTTGGTTGTCCTTGAATTTTACCTTGGGGTGCCTTGGGCATCCCCAAGCTTAGGCTCTTGCCACTCTTTGTTCCGTAGTCCATCAAAGCAGTACTCAAAACTTGAAAACTTCACAACACAAAACTTCGCCAAAAATCTCGTGAGCTCCGTTAGTATAAGAAAACAAACCACCACTCAAAGGTATTGTAATGAAATCATTCTTTGTTTATATTGGTGTTAAACCTACTGTATTCCAACTTCTCTATGATTCATATCCTCCAATACTACTCATAGATTCATCAAAATAAGCAAACAACACACGAAAAACAGAATCTGTCAAAAACAAAACAGTCTGTAGTAATTTGTAACTTTCGCTTACTTCTGTAACTCCAAAAAATTTGAAATAAATTGGTAAATGTGGGGAATTTGTCTATTAATCATCTGAAAAAAGAATCAACTAAATAGCACACTCCAGTAAAATCTGGTGACTATTCTAGTGAGCACTAACGATTTTCTTTTTTACAGCAAGATCATAAAAACTTCACACAAGTCTTCCCAAAGGTTCTACTTGGCACAAACATAATTAAAACACAAAACCACATCTAAACAGAAGCTAGATGCAATATTTATTCCTAAATAGAAGCAAAAACAAAGAAAATAAAATTGGGTTGCCTCCCAACAAGCAATATCATTTAACGCCCCTAGCTAGGAAAGATAATTTCGATGATGCTCACATGAAGGATAGCAATTGAAACACGAAGAGAGCATCACGTAGTATGTGAAAAACACATCTAAGTCTAACATACTTCCTGTGCATAGGCATCTTATAGGCAAAAAAATTAGCAAGGCAAGCAAGATCTAGCATATGCAAGGAAGAAGAAGGAAACAATAGCAATCTCAACATAACGAGAGGTAATTTAGTAACATGAAAATTTCTACAACCATATTTTCCTCTCTCATAATAATTGCATGTAGGATCATAAACAAATTCAACAATATAGCTATCACATAACATATTCTCAACACGATCCTCATGCATGCAAAGTTGATAATCTTCCAAAATAGTGGGATTAACATTAATTAAAGTCATGACCTCTCCAAACCCACTTTTATCAAAAATTTCATAAGATTGAACATTCTCCAAATATGTGGGATCTAAAGTTGACACTCTTCCAAACCCACTTTCAATATTATTGCAAACATTATTATCAATCTCATATTCATGATGGGGTTTAAATAATTTTTCAAGATCGTAAGAAGCATCACCCCAATCATGATCATTGCTACAAGTAGTGGGCATAGCAAAATAAGCATCCCCAAGCTTAGGGTTTTGCATATCATTAGCACAATTGACATTGATAGAATTTATAATAACATCATTGCAATCATGCTTTTCAATCAATGAGCTATCATGAATCACTTTTTCTTTTAACAATTCTTCACAATTTTCAGATTCATGAATTTCAAGCAAAACCCCATAAAGATAATCTAGTGCACGCAACTCACTAGCAATTGGTTGAACATAATTGGATCTCTTAAAAAGATTAGCAAGTGGATGAGGATCCATAATTTAGCAAGCGAAGATGCTAGCTAATAGAGGGCACATAGCAACACAAGCAAACGAGAGGCAAGCGAATGGTAAACACACGGAAGAAGAAGGGCCAATAAAATGGCAAGGGTGAAGTGGGGGAGAGGAAAACGAGAGGCAAATAAATGTAATGCGAAGGATAAGGGTTTGTAATAGGTACTTGGTATATGAATTTTGCATAAGCCTCCCCAGCAACGGCGCTAGAAATTTTTCTTGCTACTTCGCGAGCTTGCGTTGTATTCCCTCGAAGAGGAAAGGGTGATGCAGCACAGTAGCGTAAGTATTTCCCTCGGTTTTTTAGAATCAAGTTATCAATCCAGTAGGAGACCACGCGCGAGTCCCTTGCACCTGCACAAACAAATAAGAACTTCGCAGCCAACACGATAAGGGGTTGTCGATCCCTTTACAGTCACTTACGAAAGTGAGATCTGATAGATATGATAGTTTGATATTTTTGGTATTTTTGGATATAAGAACCGAAAGTAAAAACGGTAAAGTAAAGTAGATTGTAGATTGATATGTTGAGAATAGACCCGGGGTCCATAGGCTTCACTAGTGGCTTCTCTCATGATAGCAGAATTCTACGGTGGGTGAACGAATTACTGTCGAGCAATTGATAGAAAAGCGAATACTTATGAGAATATCTAGGCATGATCATTATATATAGGCATCACGTCCGTGACAAGTAGACCGAAACGAGTCTGCATATACTACTATTACTCCACACATCGACCGCTATCCAGCATGCATCTAGAGTATTAAGTTCATAAGAACAGAGTAACGCCTTAAGCAAGATGACATGATGTAGAGGGATAAACTCAAGCAATATGATATAAACCCCATCTTTTTATCCTCGATGGCAACAATGCAATATGTGCCTTGCTGCCCCTACTGTCACTGGGAAAGGGCACCGCAAGGTTGAACCCAAAGCCAAGCACTTCTCCCATTGCAAGAACTATAGATCTAGTAGGCCAAACCAAACCAATAATTCGAAGAGACTTGCAACGATATTATATTCATACATAAAAGAATTCAGAAAAGAACCAAATATTTCTCATAGATAATCTTGATCATAAACCCACAATTCATCGGATCTTGACAAACACACCACAAAAAGAGATTACATCGAATAGATCTCCTCGAAGACCGAGGAGAACTTGGTATTGAGATCCAAAGAGTGAGATCTAGGTACTAACTATGGACCCAAAGGTCTGTGGTAAACTACTCACAACTCATGGTGAGGCGATGGTGTTGATGTAGAAGCACTCCGTGGTAGATCCCCCCTCCGGCGGAGCTCCGGAATAGGCCCCAAGATGGGATCTCACGGGAACAGAAGGTTGCGACGGTGGAATTAGGGTTTTTCCTCCTCTTCTGATGTCTTCGAGGTACATGGATATAAATAGGAGGAAGGAGGGCATCGGGGAACCAACGTGGGGCCCACGAGGCAGGGGGCGCGCCCCCCACCCTCGTGGACTCCACGTGTGCCCTATTCCGTGGTTCTCAAGTCGCCCGTGAAGATATCGCTCCAAAAATATCTCTCCCGAAGGTTTCATTCCGTTTGGACTCCGTTTGATATTCCTTTTCTCTAGAACCCTGAAATAGGCAAAAAAAACAGCAATCTGGACTCGGCCTTTGGGCTAATAGGTTAGTCCCAAAAATAATATAAAAGTGTATAACACAGCCCATTAAACATCCAAAACATCATAAATAATAGCATGGAACAATCAAAAATTATAGATACATTGGAG
Source organism: Secale cereale (assembly GCA_902687465.1). Classification (NCBI taxonomy): domain Eukaryota; kingdom Viridiplantae; phylum Streptophyta; class Magnoliopsida; order Poales; family Poaceae; genus Secale; species Secale cereale. The sequence continues at coordinate 474,547,431 of LR738711.1, read as the reverse complement.
ATGTATCAATGGACAAGCTGAGAGGGCAAACGCTGAAGTGCTTCATGGACTCAAGGCACGAACTTTTTATGCGTTGCAAAAGCATGGCAGGAGGTGGATCGAGGAGCTGCCGGTAGTTCTCGGGTCCCTTAGAATGACACCAAACCGAGCTACCGGGAAGACTCCCTTCTCCCTGGTGTACAGGGCGGAAGCAGTTATCTCCACGGAACTCATTAACGGGTCCCCTCGAGTGCTTGCCTACGATGAAGTAGCGCAAGATCAGCACCGACGTGACGACGTTGTGCTACTCAAGGAGAACCGTCTTCAGGATGCTACGCGTGGTGCATGCTACCAGCAAGCCCTGTGTCGCTATCACAACCGCAGTTGTCACCAAAGTGGGAAGGCCCTTACCGGGTGGTACGAGTCACCAGACCTGGCGCAGTCCGTCTGGAGACCGGGGATGGCACTCAGTTGCAAAACTCATGGAATATTGAGGATCTCCGTAAGTACTACCCATAAGGTGCGAGGTTGTTGGGCACTGCCCCGCAGCCACCCTTTGTACAGGCCTTGCCTCAGCTGCATGTAACCCCTTGTACAAGCTAGGGCGATGACCCCGTGCAAGAGAAAATAAAGAAGTGCTGAGAGAGGGGGCCCCCAACCAAGATCACCGCATAAGCATTTCATGAGCATTTGCATATGCATATAGATAGGATTGCATCACGTATTCATTCTCATCTACATGGAGTTCCAGGTTCCTGCCGCGAACTTGGCTTCGGTAAGGAGTTGAGAAGATGCCCCGGCACTGTGATCCCTGGCAATCCAAAACAGATAAGTTCTTCTCTTTTTGTCCATTAATGTTCTATAAGCTATAACTTGTGCATCGAGAAACCTCGCCGCTCTCTTGGAACTAGGGTGCTCCCATCCTGGGCTCGAACGTTGCTTCAGCCTAGGGCGGTCACAGTGGCCCTAGAAAAGAGGGAGTGGGCGGGGGGCTGGCACCTTGATCTGTTCCCTGGCAGACATGGTTCTCCGGGACACGAAAAGGGTGCCGGTAAGATATCCTGTCGGGGAAAAACTCGTTTAATTAAAGTAAAGAGGCATTCCACCTCTGCATGGACATATACATGCACGGGTTCCCGACAAAGTTTATCTCTTTAATTGACACGTAGATACAAGTACAAGCATTACAGAACACAAACATGAAGGGATTACATTATTTGAATTAAAATTTGGCGATTTCCTACAAGTTTAAAATTGACAAAAGGTAAGTGCCCCGTGATGCCCTTTCTTGTCCCCCTCCTCCCAGGCACGGCCGTTGAAGGCGAGGAAGGACAAAAGGAGCACCTAGGCGAGTCACTGGTCCACCTCCTTCTGGGATCTAGGAAAAGTAGCCCAGTGGGAGCAGGGGCACCAGGGGACCACAACGATGGGGAGCAGAGCGAGGGCGACCCGTGAACCGCTGTCACCAAGGCCAGCAGGGCATGGCAAGAACAGCAGAGCTGCAACCCAAGAGGAAGCCTGCTGGGTCCAGCTGGAAGACTACTGGAGGAGCCAAGGGGCGCCACCCCCACCCCTGCATCCAACTCCCCGGCAGACCCCCCTGCCGGGAAGAAGATGCAGGTGTTGGCGCCTGATGAAGATGGTGCAGGCGACGGTCAGCCAGAGTCAGAGTCGTCGCTCCCTCGCCAACTGCCATCGTCATCGCCGTCACTGTCCTCCTCGTCACTTTCGCTTGAGGAGGAGCTTTCATCAGTCGAGCTCTCCACGCAGCACCCTAAGCGACCACCGGAGCGCCCGAAGACCTTGACAGAGAGCAGGCCGTTCTCCGCTAACTTGAACTGAAGAACATGCCCCTCCAAGATGGTGTGGGCGCGGGCCAAGGTCTTCCATCCATGGCGATGATACATCACGTGAGGGGCGGGAAAATCGACATCAACCCTCATACCTCCATTCCTGTAGCCCCTCATGTGCAGCCGCAGAGCACGTGGTTGTTCAAGCTCCATCTCCCGTGCAAAAGGAGTTGGAAGGCGAACATGACCACACAAAGCCTTGTACAGCCTAACGATGAACTCCCGAGGCTGGTCGCCAACATGGCCTCCCAGCAGGGGAGGAGCCTCCAGCGGAGGCACCGCCAAGGCACCAAACCTGACTCCTCCTCCTCGGGTGCCGCGACGACCGCGGCCGCGTCGCCTTCCTCCCCTCCTTGCGGCCGTCTGCCTCAGGGTTCGGAGGAGGAGGGGCATGCTATCGAGCTGAAGCCCTCGTCACCGCCGCTGGGGCACCACCACGTCCTCGCACTATGCCTGGAAGAAAAAGGTTTCAGAGAAGAAGGAGGAGTGTGTGCTGAGGAGTGCTACCCCAACTCCCTTTTATAAGGTAACAAGGCATGGGGCTGGCTCCCCTCACGGGAGACGACCGCCCCTCTCTCCCAATACAGCCTTCCTACACCCGCCGTGACTCTGAGGGTCAAGGCCGCTCCTCTGACACAACCATCGACGCCCGGTTTCTGGCCGTGGCACTCCTCCCCGTGTCCTCCGCGTCCACCACCTACTGCACCCAATGCATGCGGAGCATGTGGCAAGTGCATGCAGAACGGAGGACGAGTGGGATGGCAGTTTCCACCCCTTGATCATGGGGCGAGGAGAATCCGCGGGCCACAATCCAAGCTCTCCCATGACGCGCGGGAAAACTAGAAACTGACCAGGATTCAGGACTCATGAAGAAGCAGAAAGAGGATCTCAAGAGAATGGCCTCTTCAGCAACCCTGCATGTGCACTTATTAGGACCTACCCCGACAAAGCTCAACAGCTCGATCGGTGCAGGCCCGGGGGCTTCTGTCAGTGCAACAAACCCTGGGTCTGTTGCCCAGACTGTGCATAGGTTCAACAACAAGATTGAAGCACCAGCCCAAGATAGAGTACAAGAAAACAAAGAGATTCAGACAACCAGCTTAGAGCAGAAAGACCAAAGCCAGGCTAGGGAAGCAAGGCATCACCAAGAAAAGGCCTCCCTTGCCGGGAAGGCGAGCCCGGCAAGGAGCGAGGCCACCTCCGAAACAGATGGCAGAAACAACCCGGCAAGGCCTGGCAGGGGCTCGTGGAGGCCAAACCGCCCCACCGAACACTCAAGCATGACCCACCTCGTCAATTGATGCGGTGTCAAGCCGCAAGATGTCTAAGTGGCAGCCATTAGCCACATGGCAGCCATTTCCTAAAAGAAGAACCCACAGATGACACCCGTCCTGCGACATGTCGAACAAGCAGACATAGAGCTAGTAGAACAGCCCGGCAAGGCTTGCCAGGCGGCCAACGATGTGATGATGAGCAGCGCATTTAATGCGCCCTGTCAGCCTGCAGAGTTAGGTATGATAGCACTGTTCTCTATCATATCAGTGCATAATGACTACTTTGCCACTATGGTAACCCCTTAACCTATAAAAGGAGGCCCATGGCAACCGTAGAAGGGGTTGGAAAGTTGATGATCCCACACCACCATACGCGCGCGGTCGCTGTGGCCCTGAGGCAAACCCTGCCGGGCAAGTGTACCACGCACCCTATCGCTCACTCCATCATCAATCCACCAAAGCAGGAATAGGGTCATACGCCTCGCGGCAGCCTGAACCTGGGTAAATTGCTTGTGTGCTCTCTGCCGTGCTGTCGTATGCTGGTCTGCTCTTTGTGCAACGCGACGTCCCCCTGATACGTCCAAAACGTATCTATAATTTTTGCTTGCTCCATGCCTCTGTTGTGTGATATTGCTATGATATTTATGCACTTCCATACACTTTTGATCATATTTGGACTAACCTACTAATGGTTTCAAAAGTGCACAATGTTCTTGTTTTACACTTTATTGTGTAGGAATTACTTGGAAATTGACAAAAACGCAAAAGGAGTCGTATTGGAGTAGGACTCTGACTTTCCTGAAATCTGTCTGAGAACGTTTTTAAAGATGGTCACGTTCCGGCTGGAAGACGACGTCAAACGGAAAAAGTCTAGTTGCGAAAGTTGTGGGGAATTTCGAGAGGATGCTTCTGGATATAAAATTCGTCCAAATCGGAGTCCGGACGGCCGAGAATAGCCCGTTTTACTGAGGCCCAAAATCTGATGACGGGATTCCGAGAGTCTATATAAAGAAAGGAAACCTAGGTCACCAAGGGCCACGAATTTTCCTCCTCCCAAGCCGCCGTCTTGGAGGGGAGGACCAGCACCATTGCAGCACCATCCACAAGGAAGAAGGGGGGCGAAGGAGCCGCTGCCCCCTAGGGCCGCCGCCGCCGACTCCGTGGCTGCCGTCGGCCATCTCCTCCTCGAGGGGCTGCACCTCTCCATCAACACCATCACCAACCTCCTCCTCACCATGTCCATGCGTGAGTAGTCTCCTCCGGGGCTGAGGGGTTGTACGTGTAGCTATGTGGTTATCTCTCTCTCTCTCTCTCCCATGATGTGATCTTCGTTGTGATCATAGGCTATGTTAATCTAGGGTGATCCCATGATATTTCCCCTTCCTCTATGTATTGGATTGATGTACTCACTTGTCTTTATCTAGTATAATTCCCAAGACCAAGGTGACAGCGGTCTATTGCACATGGATTAGAAGAATATTTTCATGAGTGATTTCCTCTTTTGTGTGTTGATTGAAGATTGAGAGTCTCTTGGTGCTTGTCTTTGACTATCCTTTAGATATGTTGTGGTGATTGTGGTACTCTCTTTGGATGGCCGCGGTGACATTGGGAAATCCATAGATTGAGAACTACGAACTTTGAGGTGTGCTTTTGTAGCCCTACATAATTCTCGTCCTCTCTTGACCACAAAGGAATGACCTCCGGGTGCATCTCCATTGCATGTTTTATGGGAAATATCATGTGATTCGATTATGTTAATGTTGTTGGGAGTTGCCACTAGTGAAAGTATGATCCCTAGGCCTTGTTTCCACCATTGCAATACCATCTGTGCTCTCGTTTACCACTTGTTTGCTTGCTGCACTTTTTATTACAGATTTATATTACTTTGTTTTGCCATCCATATCACTTGCCATTTAACATCTCTTCGCCGAACTAGTGCACCTATACATCTGACAAGTGTATTAGGTGTGTTGGGGACACAAGAGACTTCTTGTATCTTGATTGCAGGGTTGCTTGAAAGGGGTACGTTCAACCTCCACTTCCCTGAGTTCGATAAACCTTGGGTTACTCACTTAAGGGAAATTTGCTGCTGTCCTACAAACTCTGCTCTTGGAGGCCCAACATTGTCTACAAGAATAGAAGCGTGTGTAGACATCACCCCCGTGTCGAACCAGCAATGGGCCACCCGGTCCCATAGGTGGCCACGGATATCCCGTGACACGATAGTAGTAGCAAAAGTGCAGCAAGGTAGCCCAATCCTTTTGAGGCAAAGGATGGGCCAAAACGATCTCTTATAAAAAAGCAAAGCGTTCTTGAGGGTACACGGGAATTTCATCTAGTCACTTTCATCATGTTGGTTCAATTCGTGTTCGCTACTTTGATGATTTGATATGTGGGTGGATCGGTGCTTAGGTGTTGTACTTACTTGAACAAACCTCCTACTTATGATTAACCCACCCGCGAGAATCTGCAACTACGAGAAAAGTATTAAGAATAAATTCTAACCATAGCATTAAAATTTTGGACCCAATCGGTCCCTTACGGAATAGCGCATAAACTGGGGTTTAAGCTTCTGTCACTCTCGCAACCCCCCATCTAATTACTACTCCACAATGCATTCCCTTAGGCCCAAATATGGTGAAGTGTCATGTAGTCGACGTTAACATGACACCACTGAGGGAATCACAACATACATACTATCAAAATATCGAACACATATCAAATTCACATGATTACTTGCAACATGATTTCTCTCGTGACCTCAAGAACAAAGGTAACTACTCACAAGTGATAAACATGCTCAAGATCAGAGGAGTATTGGATAGCATAATGGATCTGAACATTTAATCTTCCAGCAAATAAACCATATAGTAATCAACTACGAGATATAATCAACACTACTAGTCACCCACAAGCACCAATCTATAGTTCCGGTAACAAGACTGAACACAAGAGATGAACTAGGGTTTGAGATGTGATGGTGCTGTTGAAGATGTTGATAAAGATAGCACTCCCCAAGATGGGAGAGTTGTTGGAGATGATGATTACGATGATTTCCCCCTCCGAGAGGGAGGTTCCCCCGGCGGAAGCACTCCGTCGGAGGGCAAAAGTGATCCTGCCCGAGTTCCGCCTCGAGAAGGCGGCGCTCTATTCCGAAAGTCTTATCCTTATTTTTTCTAGGTCAGAAAGGCTTATATACCATAAGATGGGCACCGGAGATGGGCTTGGGTGAGCACAACCCACCAGGGCGCGCCTGGGGAGCCTGGCATGCCCAGGTGGGTTGTTCCCACCAGGTGGGCCCCCTCTGGTGGTTATCAGCTCCAGTATTTTTCATATATTTCATAAAAAATCTCTGTGGAGTTTCAGCTTGTTTGGAGTTGCATAGAATAGGTGGCCTGACGTAGCTTTTTCGGGTCCAGATTTCCAGCTGCCAGAATTCTCCCCCTTCATGCATTCCTTGCAAATTATGAGAGAAAAGGCATTAGAATTACTCCAAAAAGCATTATTACGCATAATAACAACATAAATAACATCAAGAAAACATGATGCAAAATGGACGTATCAACTCCCCCAAGCTTAGACCTCGCTTGTCCTCAAGCGAAAACCGAAAACGGAAAACATGTCCACATGCTTTGTGAGAGCGGTGTCGATAAAAACAAAATACGGATATAGAAGCATCGTGTTGATTATTATAACAGCAACAAATTTAAACATAAGACTTTTATCGGAAGACATGTATCATAGACTTCTCATGAACAAGTAACAGGTCATCACATAGTTGAAGTATAAAGCATAAACTCTATTAGAAACCAAACTATGTTCTCAGTCAACTTTGCTACTACAATTCATCATCTTTTTAGGAAGGTTGCGTATCGGAGCATTTAGGCAAGTCCACATACTCAACCATCATTTAGCCTTCCATGATTGCTAACACTCACCGCATACACATGAGCAAAACGTTTCAATCGGACACATAGAAAGATAGGGGCTTATAGTTTTGCATCCCAACATACTCACCTCAAGGGTGATGTCAACAATAATAACTCATGTCACCCATATTCGACTGGACATATGTGCCTAGATCTTTCCTCACCACATGATGCTTGCCAAAGGATAAAATAAAAAGGAATAGAGAAAAAACTTTGACTCTTTGCATAAAAGTAAAAGATAGGCCCTTCGCAGAGGGAAGCAGAGGTTGCCATGCGCTTATTTATTTGTATGCTCAATCCCTTAGTGCAAAAGAACATCACGTTGCATTTCCCCTTGTGATAGCAACCTTTATTATGCAGTATGTCGCTTTTATTCTTCACCATCACAAGTTCGTGCAACGCTCAATTTTCACTTACAGTAAATGATCTCACACTTTTAGAAGCAATTTTTATTGCCTTATTGCACCGATGACAACTTACTTGAAGGATCTTACTCAATCCATAGGTAGGTATGGTGGACTCTCGAAAAAGGTTTGGGTTTAAGGGTTTTGGATGCACAAGTAGAATCTCTAATTAGTGCGGAATTTTTGGATAGAAAAGATATTGAGCAAGCACCACATGTTACAGAATCTATGACAATATGACTTCTATGCGAATATGAACAAACATAAGTCATAAGTTGTCTCCCTTGTCCAACGTCGACAATTTCGGCATATAATATTTTGATGGGGGCTCACAATCACAAAAGATTTCTAGGATAGTATATTTATATGTGAATCTTCTCTTCCCTTATTAATTCTTTCATGAGTTGCATCATTAACCAATGCTATGTTTGTCCATCTCTAATAAAATTTTCTACTTATACTTTTCCTTATGTGGTCCTATCACCTACCATAAGATTAGCATATGGTATTCTTAATTTATTTCCTTTCTTTTATTCATTCAATCATAAACTTTCTTTTTATTGCAACGGGAAGGTAAATAAAATAAAAAGTCAAAACAAAACTTTATTATATATCTCGCATATGATTAGAAAGATAGATCACTAAGCAAACTCATGAAAAGAAGGGTTTCAACTAAACTTTTATTTATTCTAAAGCAAAAGATCGAACTAAAATAAGTAAATGCAAAAAGGATAGTGGGGATGATACGATACCGGGGCACCTCCCCCAAGCTTGGCGAAAGCCAAGGGGAGTGCCCATACCCGATACTCAATTTTATTTTGGTGGTGAAGAAGATGATGGTGATGATGAAGTCGCGATCTCATCCTTCAAGATTATTTTTATCTTGGGATGACACTCCGAAGTAACATGATGATGATGAGGTTTTCCAATCTATGGATGACACTCCAAAGTAAGATGTTGTGCTCTCAATGAAGAATATTTTCACGAGTGAGATATTTATTTTGCACACGAACCTTTTCAATGATCTGAAAGGCTTCAATTCCAGTGGGAGTAAGAAGAGCATAGTATGGTTTAAGGATATCTTCTTCTTCCTCCTCTGCTGGCAGTGCTTGCTCGATTGCCGGTGCCTGATGACCGGTAACCTCCTTGCCTTTGTCACCTTCTGCAACTTCTACAGCCTCCTCTCTCTTTAGCTCGATCTTCATCAGCCAGGCATCTTCTTCCCTTCGGTTGGAGAGGAGGAACACATGATGCCGGGCTTGATACATTTGACTGAAAACAGCAAGAAAAGAGAACATAAGATTTCTCTTTGATACAGTGGTTAATAGGTTCGGGAGGTATATATAGAATTTTTATCTTGGGAAACAAGCAAACTGTAGAAAGCGGAGTCCGGAAGGTATCCCCTGGGCGCGCCCTGGTGTCTTGTGCCCACCAGGGTACGCTTCCTGGTAGCTTCTTATTTTCCTAATTTTGTAAGTATTTCAAAACTGATAAAAATATTTTTGTGGATTTTTCGGAGTCCGTTTACTTACCGTATCACGTACCTCCTTATTTTCACGATTCTAGAGTGTTCCGGAAGGATTCTTTTATGTGTTCTTCCGGTGTCAAAGTTTGGATAATATTGCTTTCAACATTAATGGGTGTACCTGTGATATAATGTGTTATTCGTTGCCCATTGACAACCTTTGGGTTAGTACCTTCGGCATTATTCATTTCGATAGCTCCAGACCGATAAACCTCCTTGATAACATAGGGGCCTTCCCATTTATAGAGGAGCTTGTCTGCAAATAACCTGAAACAGGAGTTGTGCAAAAGAACATATTCTCCGACTTTGAACTCACGCTTTTGGATTCTTTTATCATGCCATTTTTAACTTTTTCTTTAAATAACTAGGCATTTTTGTAAGCTTGGGTTCTCCATTCATCTAATGAGCTCATATCAAATAGCCTCTTTTCACGAGCAAGTTTAAAATCATAGTTAAGCTCATTGATTGCCCAAAAAGTTGTATGTTCTAACTCAAGAGGCAAATGACAAGCTTTACCATAAACCATTTTATAAGGAGACATACCCATAGGATTTTAATAAGCTGTTCTATAAGCCCAAAGTGCATCATCTAATTTCTTAGACCAATTCTTCCTGGACCTGTTGACAGCCTTTTGCAAAAATAATTTTATTTCTCTATTACTAAGCTCAACTTGACCACTAGACTGAGGATGATAAGGTGACGCAATTCTATGGTTAACATCATATTTAGCAAGCATTTTACGCAAAGCACCATGAATAAAGTGTGAACCACCATCAGCCATTAAATATCTAGGGACTCCAAACCTTGGGAAAATAACTTTTGTAAGCATTTTAATATAGATGTTGTGATCAGCACTACTGGTTGGAATAGCTTCTACCCATTTAGTAACATAATCAACAACAACCAAAATATGTGTATACCCATTAGAGGAAGGGAAATGTCCCATGTAATCAAAGCCCCAAACATCAAATGGTTCAACAGCAAGTGAATAATTCATAGGCATTTATTGACGCTTACCAATATTACCTATCCTTTGACATTCATCACAAGAGGAGACGAACTTGCGAGCATATTTGAAAAGAGTAGGCCAATAAAATCTAGACTGCAATACCTTGTGAGCAGGTCTATCTCCAGCATGATGTCCTCCATATGCCTCGGAGTGACATTTCCGAAGGATTTCTCCCTGTTCATGCTCAGGTACACAATGTCTAATAATACCATATACTCCTTCTTTATAAAGATGTGGGTGATCCCAAAAGTAATGTCTTAAATCATAAAAGAACTTTTTCTTTTGTTGGTAAGTAAAACTAGGTGGTAAATATTTATCAAGATTGTAGTTAGCATAGTCAGCATACCAAGGAGTATTATTAGTAATATTTACTGCGGCTAATTGCTCATCAGGAAAACTATCATCAATAGGTAGTGGGTCATCAAGCACATTTTCAAGTCTAGACAAGTTATCAGCTACGGGATTCTCATCTCCTTTTCTATTAGTGATATACAAATCAAATTCATGTAGCAAGAGAACCCATCGAATAAGTCTAGGTTTCGCATCTTTCTTTTCCATAATATATTTAATAGCAGCATGGTCAGTGTGAACAGTTACTTTTGAATCAACAATGTAAGATCTAAATTTGTCACAAGCAAACACAATTGCTAAGAATTTTTTTCAGTGGTAGCATAATTCTTTTGAGCACTGTCTAGAGTTTTACTAGCATAATGAATAACATTTAGTTTTCTATCAATTCTTTGTCCTAGAATAGCACCAACAGCATAATCACTAGCATCACACATAATTTCAAAGGGTAAGTTCCAATCAGGTGGTTGAACTATAGGTGCAAAAATTAAGGCTTTCTTAAGTGTATCAAAGGCTTCAAAGGAATCATCATCGAAAACAAAAGGAACATCCTTTTGTAAAAGGTTAATGAGAGGCCTAGAAATTTTAGAAAAGTCTTTGATAAATCTCCTATAGAGACGAGCATGACCTAAGAAACTATGATTACCTTTGATATTCTTAGGACATGGCATTTTATCAGTTGCATCAACCTTAGCTTTGTCCACTTCAATACCTTTTTCAGAAATCTTATGGCCCAAGACAATACCTTCATTAACCATAAAGTGGCATTTCTCCCAGTTCAAGACAAGACTTGTTTGTTCACATCTCTGCAAAACTCGATCAAGATTGCTTAAACAATCGTCAAAGGACTTCCCATAAACAGAGAAATCATCCATGAAAACTTCCACAATCTTTTCACAAAAGTCAAAGAATATAGCAGCCATACATCTTTGAAAGGTAGCAGGTGCATTGCATAAACCAAAAGGCATACGTCTATAAGCATAAGTTCCAACGGGACAAGTAAAAGTAGTCTTTTCTTGATCAGGTTGAGAAAGAGGTATTTGTGAAAAACCAGAGTATCCATCAAGGAAGAAAAAGTGTGTGTGTTTTGATAATATTTCTAGCATTTGATCAATAAAAGGTAGAGGGTAATGATCTTGTCTAGTTGCTTTCTTTAATTTCTTAACCTCAATTACCATTCTATAGCATGTAACAATTCTTTGTGGAATAAGTTCATTATTATCATTAGGAACAACAGTAATACCTCTTTCTTAGGAACACAATGAACGGGACTTACCCGTCTACTATCAACTATAGGATAGATAATACCTGCTTCTAGAAGTTTTAGTATTTCCGTTCTTACCACTTCTTTCTTTTTTGGATTTAACTGACATTGATGATCGACAACAGGTTTAACATCAGGTTCCATATTAATCTTATGCTGACATAGAGTGGGACTAATGCCCTATAAATCATCTAGAGTATATCCAATAGCAGCTCGGTGCTTCCTTGGAACTTTCAATAATATTTCTTCTTCATGTCTGAAAGGTTAGCACTAATAATAACATGATATATCTTTTTTTCATCAAGGTAAGCATATTTCAAAGTGTCAGGCAATTGTTTTAATTCAAACACAGGATCACCTTTAGGTGGAGGAGGACCTCCTAGAGTTTCAATAGCTAGATTGTGTTTCAGCAGAGGATGTTTCTCAAAGAAAATATCATCTATTTCATTTCTTTCATACATATGTAAATCATTTTCGTGGTCTAGCAAATATTGTTCTAGAGGATCAGTAGGAGGCACAGCAATAGAAGCAAGACCAATAATTTCATCTTTACTAGGCAATTCTTTTTCATGAAGCTTTCTATTAAACTTTGGAAAATTAAATTCATGAGACTCGTCACCAAAACTAACACCGACAGTTTGTTTCTTACAATCTATTTTAGCATTAACAGTGTTCAAGAAAGGTCTACCAAAGATAATGGGACATAAGTCGTCTTGTGGAGAACAAAGAACAAGAAAAATCAGTAGGGTATTTTATTTTCCCACACAAGACTTCAACATCTCTAACAATCCCAATTGGTGATATAGTATCTCTATTAGAAAGTTTTATAGTGACATCAATGTCTTCTATCTCTGTGGGTGTTATGCCATTCATAATTTCTTGGTATAAAGAGTAGGGGATAGCACTCACGCTAGCACCTATGTCACATAAACCATGATAGCAGTGATCTCCTATTTTGAGTGAGATAGCGGGCATGCCAACAACAAGTATGTGTTTATCTTTTATATCAGGCTGGGCAATTCTAGCAGCTTCTTCATTAAAGCAAATAACATGCCCATCTACATTTTCTTCCAAGAGATCTTTGACCATAGCAATATTAGGTTCTACTTTAATTTGTTCATCTGGCTTAGGTGTTCTGATATAACTTTTGTTAACCACGGTTGAAACTTTAGCATGTTCCTTTATCTTAACAGGAAAAGGGCTTTTTTTCAATATAAGCAGTAGGAATAACTGGATCAACATTATAAAGTATAGTTTCTTCTTTAACTGGTATTGGTTCTTTAATTTCTTCTTTAATAGGTGGGTTATATTTAAACCACTTCTCTTTAGGGAGATCAACATGAGTAGCATAAGATTCACAAAAGGAGGCTACTATCTCAGAGTCAAGTCCATATTTAGTGCTAAACTTTGAAAAAGCATCGGTATTCATAAAAGATTTAACACAATCATACTTGAGCTTAATAGCTGACTCTTTACCTTCGTCGAGTTCCCAATCTTCAGAGTTGTGTTTATGTCTTTCCAAAAGATCCCACCGGAATTCAATAGTTTTCTTCATAAAAGAACCAGCACAAGAAGTATCAAGCATGGATCGATCATTGTGAGAATGCCGAGCATAAAAATTCTGAATAATAATTTCTCTTGAGAGCTCATGATTGGGGCATGAGTATAACATTGACTTAAGCCTCCCCCAAGCTTGAGCGATACTTTCTCCTTCACGAGGCCAAAAATTATATATGTAATTCCGATCACGATGAACTAGATGCATAGGATATTTTTTCTGGTGAAACTCCATTATTAATCGGTTCCAGTTCCAGGATCCAATATCATCGCATAGCCTATACCATGCTAATGCTTTTCCCTTCAAAGATAAAGGAAAAACCATCTTCATAACTTGATCTCCAGGTAAGCCTGCAAGCTTAAACAATCCACAAATTTGTTCCACGTATATCAAGTTCACATTAGGATGTTCAGTTCCATCTCCTGCATAAGGATTAGCTAGCAGTTGTTCTATCATACCTGAAGGGATTTCATATTCAATATTTTCAGTAGGTGCAGCGGGTTGAGGGGTAGCTAATTGTGGTTCCGGTCGAGGTGAGATACCCTGAACAAACCCCTCGAAGGATTGTTCTCCATAATAGCAAGTGACAATAAATTTCACCACACTATATGAATGTTTCCTTACCAATTTCCACTTACCAGAAGCGCTTCATTCCCCCGAAATGGCGCCATAAAATTGCCTTGATGACCCACAAGTATAGGGGATCAATTGTAGCTCTTTTCGATAAATAAGAGTGTCGAACCCAACGAGGAGCAGAAGGAAATGACAAGTGTTTTTCAGTAAGGTAGTATCTGCAAGTGCTGAAATTGTAAGTAGCATAGTAGTTTGATAGCAAGATAATTTTGTAACGAGCAAGTAACCATAGTAGTATAAAAAGTGAAGCAAGGTAGCCCAATCCTTTTGAGGAAAAGGACAGGCCAAGCGGTCTCTTATAATAAGCAAAGTGTTCTTGATGGTACATGGGAATTTCATCTTGTCACTTTCATCATGTTGGTTCAATTCGTGTTTGCTACTTTGATAATTTGATAAGTGGGTGGATTGGTGCTTAGGTGTTATTCTTACTTGAATAAACCTCCTTATTATGATTAACCCTCCCGCAAACATCCGCAACTACGAGAAAAGTATTAAGAGTAAATTCTAACCATAGCATTAAAGTGTTGGATCCAATCGGTCCCTTACGGAATAGCGCATCAACTGGGGTTTAAGCTTATGTCACTCTCGCAACCCACCATTTAATTACTACTCCACAAGGCATTCCCTTAGGTCCAAATATGGTGAAGTTTCATGTAGTCGACCTTCACATGACACCACAAAGGGAATCACAACATACATACTATCCAAATATTGAACACATATCAAATTCACATGATTACTTGCAACATGATTTCTCCCGTGACCTCAAGAACAAAGGTAACTACTCACAAGTGATAAACATGCTCAAGATCAGAGGGGTATTGAATAGCATAATGGATATGAACATATAATCTTCCACCAAATAATCAATATAGTAATCAAATACAAGATGTAATCAACACTACTAGTCACCCACAAGCACCAATCAACAAGATTGAACACAAGATATGAACTAGGGTTTGAGATGAGATGGTGTTGTTGAAGATGTTGATGAAGATAGCCCTCCCCAAGATGGGAGAGTTGTTGGTGATGATGATGACGATGATTTCCCCCTCCGAGAGGGATGTTCTCCCGGCGGAATCGCTCCGCCGGAGGGCAAAAGTGCTCCTGCCCAAGTTCCGCCTCGAGACGGCGGCGCTTCATTCCTAAAGTCTTCTCCTTATTTTTTTTCTAGGGCAGAAGGGCTTATATACCAGAAGATGGGCACCGGAGATGGGCCTGGGTGAGCACAACCCACCAGGGCGCGCCTGGGGGGCCTGGTGCACCCAGGTGGGTTGTGCCCACCTAGTGGGCCCCCTCTGGTGGTTATCAGCTCCAGTATTTTTCATATATTTCATAAAAAATCTCCGTGGAGTTTCAGCTTGTTTGGAGTTGTGTAGAATAAGTGGCCTGACGTAGCTTTTATAGGTCCAGATTTCCAGCTACCGGAATTCTCCCCCTTGATGCATTCCTTGCAAATTATGAGAGAAAAGACATTAGAATTACTCCAAAAAGCATTATTATGCATAATAACAACATAAATAACAGCAAGAAAACATGATGCAAAATGGGCGTATAAGTGTCCAAAATAGCAAGGGGGAAACCCGAGGAATCACCCTCAATGGATTCCCACTCGATGTAACAGTCAAGGTGGACTCGGAGGAATCACCCTCAATGGTGCACACTTGAGGGGTTGCACGACAGAGTCGTTATTAGGATTGGTAAAGAAGGAATCACCCTCGATGACCACGGCCAAATAGTTACACTACAGGGTTAACATCAGAAGTGCTGATGAGGTATCACCCTCGGCACTTGATAGTAACTCTGCAGAGTCATACAACTAAGGGAGGGTGATGTGCAGTGTTGGGGCCTGGACGTCGATCACGTTGACCGATTTGTCTAATAATCCAGCGGGGCAACAGGGACAATATGGGGGTCACTGGTGGGTCAACAACCAACCTATACTAAGGAGTTTAGAATAAGCAGGCAAGGTATGAAAGCAGGTAACCAAAACAGGCTATGCATCATAATAGGATCATACAAAAACAGTAGCAGTTCTAATGCAAGCATAAGAGAGAATGGAATGGGTGATATCGGAATACTCAATGGGGGTTTGCTTGCGTGGAAACTCTATTAAGAAGGAAGGGTCGGCGGCGGCGTAGTCGAACACAGTGGCATCGGCAGCGGTCTCGGGGTCTACTGGAGGGAAGAGGGGGAAGAAACAATAAATATAAAGCAAACAAAGCAACACAAAGCATAACATGGCAATACGCGGTGCTAGGGTGACCTAATGCAGTACTAGGTACTACTGACGAACGGGGAAAACATTCGGAGGGGTTTTCTCGGCGTTAGGCATTTTACGTACAGACGAAAGAGAGGGGACGGTTCCATGTTCAACATGTTTGGGGCATGTGACAGATGAACAAACCGCGTATTCGGATTCATTGGATTTTTCTGAGCAACTTTGATATATAAATTATTTTCATCAGAGCTACGGATTATTTTATATTAGTTTCCAAAGTTTTATTAATTTTCTGGAATATTATTAATTCAGATTTAAAAGGAATTTGCTAGGTGTACACAACAGCATCTTAGCTTCCGTGGCTTACAAGTGGGGTCCAATGGTTGGGCTAACCTAGGCGAATGTTGACCTAGTCAAAGGTTGACCAGTCAAGAGGGAGTGTGGCCCACATGTCATAGACTACACCTAATAATAGAAATAAACCTACCTAATTAACTAAACTAATTAAGTACAATGGGCCACTTGGCATAAGCTAGTTTAGCCCGTAATCTAACCTACTACTATTTAAATGTACCGGCCATTAGTATAGCCGTGACTCATGGCTGGGCATGCATGTGTGGGGTGCATGGCTGCGGGCGCGTGGCAGCCACGACCGGGAGCACACAAGGCATCCAGGAGCAGCCGCACATAAGGCACGCGACCTGTGTGCATGGTGTGCACACGGGGCACGCGCGGGAGGGAGCAGGGGGCGGCCGAAGTGGCCGACAAGCGACGCAGGCAGGGCCTTGCGGCAGGGAGCAGAGCATCAGCAGTGAACAGGAGGTTGAGGATGAAAGTGGTGATGGGCTGGGCCTCCCTGTACTGTGCACTTGGGCCCAAGTGCACAGTGCAGGTTCTGTCTCTTCCCTTTTTCTTATTTCCTTTTTACCTTTTTTACCTTTTGTTTTGCATTTAATTTATACAGAAAATAGGCTTTGTAAAATAAGGGACTTGGTCCATAATTTACAATGGAATTTTAGGAATATTTTGGTGGGCAATTGAATCCATTTTATTTTTGCATAAAAGCAAATGGGTTAAAAGGGTGGTTTTAGCCACAGCTTTAAATATTATAGGGCATTAATTCACTTCATAAAAATGTTGGTTCACCACCATAATTAGTTACGGAATTTTTGCCACGCTATGAACATTTTAGTTTTCATGTTTGTGAAATTTTGAATTTCACTTATGTTTTGAATTTGAATCAGAGTTTGATTTTTATCCAAGGGAAATTAGACTTAACTAACAGGTTGACATGGCATCTGTCGGTGTACTAAAGTAGGGGTACCTTAGTATCCCGAACTTGTGCACGGGCAGTCGCAACGTCCCGTGGCAGGGCTTGCCACGCGCCCGCCAAGGCCCACTGAGGTTCCTTCGGAGCCATTCAAGAACAAAGTATTCAAGTTGAAGAAGCAAGACCCCGGCAAGAGAAGCTTGCCGGGAAGGCCGCTCCAGGCTCAAGACCACCCATTTGGCGCAAGACCCTGGCAAGAGGAGCTTGCCGGGGAGGCCAAGCATGGCATTTCAGGAGACTTGCCACGACGCATCATGCGTCCCGGCAAGGCCCGGAGAGCGACAAGCTCCCGGGCGCGATAAGTTAGCAACCGCGGCAAGGTACAAGCCGCGGCAAGCTTCCACTACGTGCCCGCGCTCCAGCTCATCCGGCCACGCGTCGCCCTGGGGCCCCTCCAGGTGCACGTGGCGGAAGGTTGTGCAGCCTGGGGTACACGGTGGCGAGCTGCGATGACTAGGCCACCATCGTGGCGGACGGAGACGCCCTGACGGACACTTTTTGCATTGTTTAGGGCGACGGCGATGGGCATTTAATGCCTTTGTCCCCTGCCGTCAGGGTTAGGTATAGAGCACTATGCATACACTGTTCCAACTACCACCATTTTTACGTTTTTACCCTCGACTGCGTTGCCACCTGTCGGTGACCCCTTTGACCTATAAAAGGAGGCCCATGCGCGACGTAGAGGAGGTTCGGATCTTCGATCACTCTCACGCTCGGTGTTGTTAGCAATAAGACCTGTAGCTCTTCTCGCTCCCGAGCCAAGAACACAATACAAACCAAGGCAGGAGTAGGGTTTTACGCATCCGTGCGGCCCGAACCTGGGTAAACTGCTCGCGTGTTCGTCCCGATCCGCTCCTCGTGCATCTTCCGCTCCCTTGCCGTACCGAAAAGGGGCTCCGGTCCCATAGGTGTTCGTGGGCGACCAGTTCCCCGACATCTTTGGCGTGCCAGGTAGGGGACAGCGCGTCAAGGTTGTGTGAACCTGATCCAGCGTTCACGCAGGCGATAACTTCAGCAACTTTATCAACCTCATAAACTTCATAGACTACATCAACATGCCCCCGAAGAAGAAGGCTTCGGAGGTAGCAGGGCCGTCCGCGTCGATCCCGCCGCCACCAGAGCCAACGGTCGGTGGGGTAGACGCTGGCGGAAGGACGGACACCGGCGAGGAAACTCACGGCGCCGCCAAGTCCAAAGACAAACGGACGACCGTGCGCATTCCAAGACCTCGGCGTCCGTGCATGCACCGCGCCCCTCTCAGGAGGTGCCGGACCGGCAGCGACGTGGTACACAAGGTACCATACGCTTGCTGGGACAAGGTCAAGCTGGCGGGTCGCGGGACGCTCAAGGCCAACGTGCTGGCACGAGCAAGGCGCGGTCGCCGGGACGAGACCCTGCTCCTTCTAACGCAGTTAGAAGTCCGAGCATATCTCGCTCCTCGCACCGCTCGCCACCGCTCCCCTCCACTCCAGCAGAAGCTCTAGCTCGAGCTCAGCTGCTCCTCGACTTCCCTCCAGCGGCAGACAAGGCCGACGACTGGAGGGCCACCATCCAAAGCCTCATCGCCTTCGCCAATAACGACGCTCCGCAACAGCCGACGACGTCGCGGCCGCGGAAAGTTAGCCAGGCGCGGGCGGATGGCGACAAGACCGCCGGGGGTGCAACTACCGTGCACTCCCCGACCCGAAGGCCGAAATCGCCGACTCGTCGGATCAACATCAACGACGACTCCACGGCGTCGTCGGATCCACGAGCTCGCCGCGATCAACGCCAAGTCCTTGACGACAGACGACAAGAAGACGCTCGAACTTGCATCGAGCGTCGAAGAGAAGCGCGACGACAATCCGACCAGCGCGCTGGGCCCGCTGTCGACATGCACGCGCCCGGAGAACCAGGCGACTTGCCGTATGCGGCAGGTTGTCCCGCGTTCACCCGTGAGCTGCGGCAAGTCCAGTGGCCCAGCATGAAGAACTTCAAGCCCGACGTACCCGAGAAGTACGACGGCAAGACTCATCCGTCAGAGTTCCTCAGCATTTACACCATCGCGGTGCAGGCTGCCGGGGGACGAGACGAGAAGATACTCGCGAACTACTTCCCGCTAGTGCTCAAGCCAAACGTCATATCTTGGCTCATGCACTTGCCGGAGAATTCTATTTCTTCTTGGGCCGACCTGTGCCACCAGTTTGTTGGCGCCTTCACGGGTGGCCACAAGCCCGATGGCCAGGATAGCGATCTTCACATACTTGCCCAGAAGGAAGGAGAGTCCCTGCGAAAGTACATCCAGAGATTCAGCCGCGTCTAGCACAACATCCCGGACGTCCACCCTGCCGCTGTTATTAGCGCGTTCCACCAGAACGTGCGTAACCGCAGGATGAGGGAGGAAATGGCGATGTGCAAGATTCGAGACGTCAGGGAGCTTTATGCCCTGGCTGACAAGTGCGCACGCGCTGAAGAGGGGAGGAGACTCCCCGGGGAGGACACTGGAGCAGGGGAACAGATAGTGAGGATGCCGCCCCGGCAAGGAAGAACCGGCGGCGGAACAACAAGAAAAAGAAGAAAAAGGAAGTACTGGTCGTTGAGCAGTCCGGCAAGGAGGCTGGCGCCAAGAAAGCTCAGGCTGGTAGCTCCGGCAAGGAAGCTGCCACTGTAGCAGCCGCCGACAAGCAGGACGGCTCCGACAAGCAGTACTGCAAGATCGACCGCACCAAGGGCCATGATCTCCAAAACTGCAAAAGGGTCGAGTACCTCGTCGAGCAGCAGAAGGCTGAGTACGAGCGACGCGACAAAGAGAAGGCCCAGGGAGGTGGAGGAGAGTCCGGCAAGAAGCGGCCATTCAATGGCTGGGGAGGACGCCGCGGCAAGGCCAAGCAGCGGCAAGGAGATAGGCCTCCCCGCGGCCGCGACAAAGACGAAGACAAAGACGACGACGAAGACATAGATGATGGGGACAACAGCGAGCAGGAGTTCCAGAAGGCCACAGAAGTTCTGTGCGTCGATGGAGGCGCCTCTCTGCATACTTCCCACTGCCAACTCAAACAATGGGTGCGGGAAGTCAATGCGGCAGAGCCGCCCATCGAGTCGCGCAAACTTCTGAAGTGGTCCAGCACGCCCATCATCTTTGACATTGAGGATCACCCTGATCGCACAACTGCAGTCGGGTGCTTGCCGATGTTGGTTTCACCAACCATCCGCAACCTCAAAGTCACCAAGATGTTGGTTGACGGTGGCCGGCCTGAACCTGATCTCCTCCGCTGTGGTCCGGAAACTGCAGATCCCCGACAGTGAGCTTGAAGAAACCGGCACGTTCCAAGGGATAAACCCGGGAAGGAACAAGCCGAAGGGGAAGATCACACTGCCGGTGACTTTTGGCGGAGAGCTGAACTTCAGGACTGAGAGGATCACCTTTGACGTTGCCGATATCCCATTGCCTTACAATGGGATACTTGGCCGTCCAGCGCTCGCCAAGTTCATGGCAGCCTCTCATTATGCTTACAACATGCTCAAGATGCCAGGCCCGATAAGCGTCATCTCCGTCCCCGGCGACAAGAAGGACGCGCTTATCTGTGCCGACAAGATTTACCGGGACGCTGCAGCCGCAACAGATAGCAAGACACTTGCCGCTGAAGCTCCCGGGGGGAAGAACAAGACCAAGTCCGGCAAGAGCTCTGGGGCCCACTCCGGCAAACGCACCTCTTCGGAGTGCTGCGCTGCCGTCGAGGACGCACCATCGAGCTCCACCGGCAAGTGCAAAAAGGCGATGGCAGCTCCACCCGCAAGCAATAAGGTGTCCGCCAAGGAGGACGGCACTGGTGGTACTTTCACCATCAGCGCCACACTCGACCCCAAATAGGAAAGCGCGCTCGTTGCTTTCCTGCGGGCGAATGTCGACGTGTTTGCATGGCAACCGTCTGACATCCCCGGTGTTCCCAGGAAAGTGATTGAGCACAAGCTTGTCGTTTGTCCTCACGTGCGGCCCGTCAAGCAGAAGGTCAGAAAGCAAGCGGTGGAACGCCAAGAGTTTATCGCTGAAGAAATCAAGAAGCTGGAAGCGGCAGGCTTTGTCAGAGGTGTACTCCATCCCACGTGGCTGGCTAACCCCGTTGTCGTGCGGAAAGCAAATGGGAGGTGGAGGCTTTGTATAGACTTCACTGATGTGAATAAAGCTTGTCCCAAAGATCCATTTCCCTTGCCGCGCATTGACCAGATCGTTGACTCCACGGCTGGATGTGAGTTGCTTTCGTTTCTTGATGCATACTACGGATACCACCATATATTTATGGCTGAAGAAGATGAAGAGAAGACCGCGTTCATTACTCCATCTGGCACTTATTGCTTCATATGCATGCCCTTTGGATTGAAGAATGCCGGTTCAACGTTTGCGAGGGTAGTCCACACTGCTTTTGAGCCACATATACACAGGAATGTAGAAGCCTACATGGATGATATAGTGGTCAAGAGCAAGGACAAGGATACTCTGATTCAAGATCTAGATGAAACTTTTGCGAATCTCCGCAAGATACAACTCAAGCTTAACCCCGAGAAGTGCGTGTTCGGAGTCCCCTCCGGCAAGCTTCTCGGGTTCTTTGTGTCCCAGAGGGGGATTGAAGCCAATCCCGACAAGATCAAAGCCATTAAGCAGATCGAAGCTCCGAAGCGCGTCAAGGATGTACGAAGGCTTGCCGGTTGTGTGGCTGCTCTCAGCAGGTTCATTTCTAAGTCTGCAGAACGCGCCCTGCCTTTTTTCAAAATCTTGAAAAAGGCAGGTCCAATGAAATGGACACCGGAAGCGGAGGCAGCGCTGCAAGACTTGAAAGGGTACCTGTCCTCCACTCCAATACTTGTCGCACCTAAGCCACAAGAGAAGTTGCTGCTGTACTTAGCAGCAACCAATCAAGTGGTTAGTGCTGCGTTGGTAGCGGAAAGGGAGGCAGATGAGGAGCCCATAGCCCCGGCAAGCACATCCAGCGACAAGCAGGGGGCTTCCCCGACAAGCTCTGGCCCCGACAAGGATGAGTCTGCGCAGACGCAAGAAGAGGTGCGGAAGAAGATGGTGCAGCGCCCAGTTTATTTTGTCACTTCCCTCTTGCAGGGGGCTAGGTCAAGATACTCTGGGGTGCAGAAGCTGCTTTTCGGCCTCCTCATGGCCTCGAGAAAGCTGCGCCACTACTTCCAAGCACATGAGATAACAGTGGTCACTCGCTTCCCGCTGAAAAGGATATTGCAAAATCCAGAAGCAACAGGCAGGATTGTCGAGTGGGCGCTGGAGCTGTCAAGCTTTGGTCTCAAGTTTGAAAATACTTCAACTATCCAGAGCAGAGCATTGGCGGAGTTCATACCAGAATGGACACCAACGCCAGACGAAGAAATTCCAGAGACAAGCATCCCCGTCAAAGAAGCAAATAAAGAATGGATAATGTACTTTGATGGTGCCTTCTCGCTGCAGGGCGCCGGCGCTGGTGTGCTGCTCGTCGCACCCACCGGCGAGCACCTCAAGTACGTCGTCCAGATGCACTTCCCCAAGGAGTAAGCGACGAACAATACCGCAGAGTATGAAGGTTTGCTTGCCGGCTCAGAATCGCAGCAGAGCTTGGGATCAAAAAGTTGATCGTGCGGGGCGATTCGCAGTTGGTCGTCCGCCAAGTGAACAAGAGCTACCAGAGTCCGTTGATGGAAGCTTACGTCGATGAAGTGAGAAAGCTTGAAGAGCACTTTGAGGGCCTATAGATGGAGCATGTTCCAAGAGCTCAAAACGACATCGCAGACGGCCTGTCAAAGTGTGCTGCACTAAAGCTACCTGTGGAACCAGGGATCTTTGTGCTCAAGCTAACTCAGCCATCCGTTACACCATCGGCTGGACAAAGTAAGAAGAGAAAGTTGATTTCTGGTGACTACTTGCTGGCAGAACTTCCTGAAGCCGCCGCAAACAAGGTCCCCAAGGTCAAAGACAAAGTCGCTGAGGAATAGTCTGCTCCTGCAGACCCTAGGGTTTGTACAGTTGAAGCAGGCATTCCCGACAAGCTTTGCCCCGGCAAGCTTGCCGGGGAACATCGAGCTCCGGCTGAGCCACAGGTTCTTGCCGTAGAAGCTGACGTTCCCGCAGCAGCACTAATGCCTTTAGTCCTTGTTGTTGAGCCTCAGGCTCCAGCATGGGCGCAGCAGATTGTCCGTTTTCTTCAAACAGGAGAACTTCCCGAAGAGCCAGAAGAAATAGAAAGAATAACCCGGCAGTCAAGTATGTATCAGTTTGTCGGCAACGAACTGTACAGAAGAAGACTCAACGGTGTGAAGTTAAAGTGTATTCCCCAGGAAGACGGACAGAAGCTGTTGGCAGAGATACATGGAGGCATATGTGGTCACCACATTGGCGCGAGAGCACTTGCCGGCAAGGCGTTCCGGCAAGGTTTCTTTTGGCCAGAAGCCCTCCAAGATGCAACGGCACAAGTAACCAAGTGTGAAGCGTGCCAGTTCCATTCCAAGCAGATACATCAACCAGCTCAAGCTTTCCAGACGATCCCTTTGTCCTGGCCATTTTCGGTCTGGGGGCTCGACATCCTCGGCCCCTTTCCCCGCGCAGCCGGGGGCTTTGAGTACTTGTACGTCGCCATCGACAAGTTCACAAAGTGGCCGGAAGTAGAACCAGTGAGAAAGGTGACCGCACAGTCAGCAGTCAAGTTCTTCAGGTCAATAGTTTGTCGTTTCGGAATCCCTAACAGGATCATCACCGACAATGGCACACAATTCACAAGTCGCACCTTCATGCAATACGTCCAAGACCTTGGCGCCAAGGTCTGCTTCGCTTCTGTTGCTCACCCGAGGAGCAACGGTCAAGCGGAGAGGGCAAACACTGAAGTGCTGCGCGGACTCAAAACAAGAACTTTTGACAGGCTGCACAAGTGCGGAAGAAACTGGATTGAAGAGTTGCCGGCGGCTCTTTGGTCAATCAGGACGACACCAAATCGAGCCACTGGACAGACACCCTTTGCTCTTGTCTATGGAGCAGAGGGAGTTCTCCCCACGGAACTCGTATACGGGTTGCCTCGAGTGCTTGCTTACGATGAGCTCGAGCAAGAGCAGCTGCGGCAAGATGACGCATTGCTCCTCGAGGAGGACCGTCTTCGGGCTACTGTACGAGCTGCTCGATACCAGCAAGCTTTGCGCCGCTACCATAGCCGCAAAGTTAAAGCCAGAAGTATTGAGGAAGGCGACCTTGTTCTTCGGCGCGTTCAGTCCGCCAAGAATTCCAACAAGTTGACGCCGAAGTGGGAAGGCCCTTATCGGGTGAGACAAGTCACAAGGCCAGGCGCTGTCCGCCTTGAGACCGAAGAGGGCTCACCGGTGAGCAAATCCTGGAACATTGAGCACCTTCGCAAGTTTTACCCATAAGGCGCGGTTGCCATGATCCGCTCCGGCAACCACCTTTTGTACAAGTCTTGCCGCTGTTGCATGTAAACCTTTGTACAAAGCCGGGCGCAGACCCCGTGTATCAGTAAAACTTATGTGCCTCGCACAACTTGTAATTTCATGCCTTTTCGTTTTTCTTGCATGTATTATCTGACACTTTGTGCAGCACGCGCCCCCGGTAAGCAATAACGAGCCGCAAGGCTCCATATCAATGTTTCCTCCCTTTTTCTTTCCTCTCAAGCAGTAGAAGCCTTCCTCGCGCACAAGTTTGCCGGGGAGGGAAGGAGACAGTGGTGTGGACCAAGTGCCGTTCAAGGAAGCATTGCCTTTGCCGGGGAGCAAACGACACACAAAAGCTAAGTCGCCAAAGTTTGAGCATTCAAATTTTTAAATTTTAAAGTTATCTTCCTTGAACGACGGCACTTTGTATGGGAAACCTGTGCGCGGAGGAACCAACTCGTGGCTAGCCGCGCCCTTACTTTGTTTCGAGCACGCTCAACGGCTTAAGTGTGCTGCGACAAGTGTCGCGCCCTTAATTCGTTTTCGAGTTCGCTCAACAACCTAAGTGTGCTGCGGCTAGCCGCGACAAGGTTTTTTGTTGGCAACGGCATTGCCAGCAGACTGCTGAAGTTCCACACTCAGCGCTGGCGGCAAGGGCCCCTTCGCCGGCAAGTTCCCTAAAAGCGTAGGGTAAAAGCATACAAAGCGAAGAAGTCAAGTAAAGGAAATGACATTGCATTAACTACCCAAAATAAAGTTATGTTACAAAATGACTTGTCGCTGTTCTAATATATTTTTGTTCATAACATGGTTGGCAGCGACAAAGGAAGAAGAAAGAAAGATAGCCTAATCTGCGCGGTCGCCCTCGACTCTCTTGATCTTGCCCACCTTGGCCACGATAGGTGCGACAAGGGCCTTGAGCGTCTCCTGGTCGGCGTCGGGAGGCAAGGTCCGGAGGACGTTGTCGGGAGACAAGGGCCTTGAGCGTCTCCTGGTCGGCGTCGGGAGGCAAGGTCCGGAGGACGTTGTCGGGAGACAAGGGCCTTGAGCGTCTCCTGGTCGGCGTCGGGGGAGTACCCGAGGTGCTCCGTCCCCAGCCCCGCCAACTCCCTATCAATATCAGCGGCGGCGGCGACAAGGCTTTCGGTCCAGTGCTCCACGGTCTGCCTGAAGTTGTTTTGAGTGATAGCGGCACTCTCCAACAGTGCCCTCTCGCCCCTGAGATCCTCCTTCAGCTTCGTCTCCCGCTCTCTAGCGCCGTCAAGTGATGCGGTGAGGGTGGAAAGCTTCAATTCCAGATCGGCGATGGAGTCCTTGGCGACGGCAAGCTCCTTGCCCTTGTCGGAGAGGCGAACCTGTAGCTCGGAGTGGCTGTGCGCGTCCTTCTCCCTCTCCGACGCAAGTGCGGCAACCTTCTCCTCGCTCGTCTTCAAGTGGACCTCCAGTTGCGCCACCCTCGCCTCCAAGTCTCTCTTGGCGGTCTCAGCAGCTGCAGCGGCGTCCTTCGCCTCCTGCAGAGCTCCGCCAAGAGACTGTTCGCGTGCAGCAAGGTCGTCCTCGTGGCTGTCGAGGTCGACTTTTCGCTGCGTTAGTTCACCTTCCCGCCGAGACAGCTCTTCGGCGGCGAGCCGTTGCTACTCTTCTGCTTCGGCCTTCTCAAGTATGAACGCCTGATGCGCCTCGGCGAGCTCCTCCCGCTACTCCGCCAGGGATCGGAGGGCCGCCTGGTTGGCGGCCCGGAGTTCTTCGGCACGCTTCTCCAAGTCGACGCCCGCCTTGGCGGCCAGAGCCTCTCGGGACTCCAGCTTGGCCTGCCTGGCGCGGTACAGGGCCAGAAGCCTCCGCAGAAGCCACTCCTCCTCGGGCTCGCTGCTGCTGCCGGGCGCGTCGACGAATTTCAGCCCGGCGGAGGCGAGGACTTCCCCGTCGAAGGCCTCTCCCTCCGCGGGCGCCCTTGACGTAGATGCCCACGGGGGCTGAATGAAGACCCCGTTTCCAGCCTCCAGGTAGGCGCCTGTTTCGGCCGCGACGGCAGCAGGGTCGGCGGTCGGCGCAGCGTCTGACGCTCCTGCGGCCTCAGGGCCGTCAGTGCGACCGCCGGTCCCCTCCTCAGCTGCCGTGTCGGCGGCCTTGGCTGCCTCTTCTACGGCGGGCTCGTCAGTACCGATCGCCTCTTCGGTAACCGCGGCGTCACCAAAGTTGCCGCGTGCGCCCTCCTCGATGACGGCCTCCGTCTCCATCGGCTCTGGAGCGGACGAGTCTAAAGACAAGAAAAGAAGAAGAAAGAAGAAGGACTGTCAAGCAAATATCCAAAAAGAAAAATTCAAGAGAAGAAAAGTCCAAGGATTTTACCTGCGCGGACCTCCTCTTCGATGGGGTTCCTTGCCGGGGAGATCTCCCTCGGCGGCGTGGTGGTAGCTCCCGCCGGCGGAGGGCCGCTGGCGCCTTCCCTTGGCGGGGTGCTCGCCCTTGGCGGGGTGCTCGCCCTTGGTGGAGTACTCGCCCTTGGCGGAGTATCCTCCCTCGTCGAGGAGCTCCTCCTTGGCGGAGAGGTCGAGATGTGCGGCTCGTCGGGAGCAATCTCTTGGCGCTCCTGAGGCTGCTGCTCTGCTTCTGCGCAAATCAACAAACAAACAAAATGCTAACAAGGATAAGAAGCCCGCGCGCGCCCGACGAAGCGGGGAACAGACAAAAGACTCACGCTGGGGGCTGCTCTGAGGAGCAGTTGCCTGGTCCGGCAAGCTTGTCGCAGGCGCATCCCCTGCTACTGCGACGGGCTCGTCCTCAAGATCGACCACTGGGATCTTGGCCCTCTTCGCCGCCCTCTGGGCCAGGGTCCTGGAAGATAGACAAAACCAGAATCAGGCGAAGAAGATTCAAGACAAGAGCAACAAAAATCAAAGGAGACAAGAGTTGCCGGTACTTACTCTTCCTCCTCCTCGTCGGAACTGAGCACGGAGAAATCAAAGTCCGCCTCGCGCGTCCCGGCGCGAGGAGCTGGAGGAGGAGGCTCCCTCGGACGCTTGGCGGGAGCTGGAGCGGTGGTCTGAGAAGACCCCGCTCCGGTCGTCGCCGAGGCCCGAGGGGCGGAAGGAGCGGTGGAGCCGGCGCGGGAAGATCTTCCTCCGACCGCCGTCGAAGCACGGGGCACTCCCTTGACTGTCTTGCCGGTCGCGGTGGCGCGTGTCGAACGGTGCTGCGGCTGCTGGCCCGCCGGCCGCTCCGCCACGTCTGCGGCTTTGCGGAGGCGCCTCCTCGCTGGAGCCGGAGGACTCGCCGGTGGCGGTGAACTACCCGAGGACGAAGAAGAAGAGTCTAGATTCAGCGACCCGCCTGAGTCTTCGGCGGAATCGCTCGATCCGGCGCCCTGCTCGGCGGGCCCGCTCGACTCTGTGCCTTGCTCGGCGGCCTCGCTTGTCCCAGCAGGTTGCCCGGCAGGCTTTATCACTTTGAGGAGCTCTTCCTCCTCGGCCAGACTTACTGCCTCCGCTGCATCCGCCTCCTCAAAGGTATATCCGAACTCGCCAGCGGCCCTGGCTGCAGCTGCCTCCTCCAACCTGGTGGCAATGTACGCCATCTCTTGGTCGGTGGTGTCATGGGTGAGGCCCCCTTTCTCGTCGGGCTTGATTGGCAGCTCCACCAGGTTGTCGAAGAACGTCTGTACGGCTTCGTCAGAAGGCTCCCACCAAGTGGGGTCAATCCCATGGGAGTCACATAACGACATCGCCGCGCGGATGGCGCTGAGCGACGAGTTGTTGCACAAGAGAACTACGCCCTGCGGCAATGCAAACCATTCTGGATGGTTGCGGTCGTACTTGAATAGCGCATGGAGCATTCCGTTGAGCTCCATCACCGTGAAGTTGTAGTTGAGGCCCGGGCACAGCCTCATAATGTCCGCCGCGTTATCAAACTCCCAAGCAGGCCTTTTCCTCTCCTGCAAAGGAGCGATGCGCCGGCGAAGAAAGTCTGCCCCGACGGCACCTACAGTGAGCCTGGCTTGCCGGAGGCGAAGAATCCTAGTGGTGGCTATCTTCAACTTATCGTCCTCGAGGGCCAGGTCACTCCAGTCATTGCCGCGCACTACCGCAACTTGGCGCCGGGAAGTGAACTGCTGTGGGTCGTCCTCCATGATCCAGCACCAGTTGGCCCTCCACTCCTCCCACTTGCCGCTGAGCTCCCCCGTCAAGTAAGCCTCTTTCTTATGAAGCCTAAATATCCAAGAGATCCCGCCGGACAGAGGAGACCCAGACTCGACTCGAGGCGTAAAGTAATGGCGGAAAAGAGCTACATTGGGGAAGACTTCGACGAAGTTCTCGCACAGATGTGCGAAAACGGCCATGGTCAAGACGGCGTTTGGGGTGAAATCAAGGAGATGAAACCCGTAGGTATTCATAATATCACAGAAGAACTCCGAGTAGGGCGGGCAGAGCCCGCAGTAGAAGAACAGAGCAAAAAAGGTGTATCCTCCCGGAAACATCTCGCAGGCCTCGGCGGGGAGTACCTTGGTACACGGGTGCGCTTTTGTCTCCCTCGACCAGAAGAGGTAGAAGGAGTCCTTCAGCTCCTCCGCGCTGAGCCTCGGCGGGAAGACCACCATCTTCTTCCGCATTGATGCTACCTTCAGCGCCTTGGCGGTCTTCGCAGCCTTTGCCTTGTCGCCCTTCGGGGCCATGGCGGGGACGGCAAGGAAAGACGACGGCGCTGGGGATGCTGGCGGCGGCGGAGGAAGGGCGGGGCGCTGCTCTCTTTCAACCTTCGGGGAGGAGGGGAGCAGCGGGGGTTTCTGGAGGATGAAGAAGCAACGGGCGAATGGAAGAAACTGCCCCTGCTTCCCCTGCTTTTAAGGGGGAGGAGGGGACGTTCCGCATTTTCCCCATTAAAGAAACAGGCCACGATCTCTCCTACGGCGCCGCGATTGACGCGTGCCGTTAGGGAGGGGCGCGGTGGATACGGAGTGGGATACGGCGCGCCGTGGGCCGCGTGTGCCCGTGCACTGTTTTGGGCCTGGCCCAACAGCGCTCGGCACCGTGTGTGGCCCAGGCCCGGGGGCTCCTGTCGGTGTACTAAAGTAGGGGTACCTTAGTATCCCGAACTTGTGCACGGGCAGTCGCAGTGTCCCGCAGCAGGGTTTGCCACGCGCCCGCCAAGGCCCACTGAGGTTCCTTCGGAGCCATTCAAGAACAAAGTATTCAAGTTGAAGAAGCAAGACCCCGGCAAGAGGAGCTTGCCGGGAAGGCCGCTCCAGGCTCAAGACCACCCCTTTGGCGCAAGACCCTGGCAAGAGGAGCTTGCCGGGGAGGCCAAGCATGGCATTTCAAGAGACTTGCCACGACGCATCATGCGTCCCGGCAAGGCCCGGAGAGCGACAAGCTCCCGGGCGCGATAAGTTAGCAACCGCGGCAAGGTACGAGCCGCGGCAAGCTTCCACTACGTGCCAGCGCTCCAGCTCATCCGGCCACGCGTCGCCCTGGGGCCCCTCCAGGTGCACGTGGCGGAAGGTTGTGCAGCCTGGGGTACACGGTGGCGAGCTGCGATGACTAGGCCACCATCGTGGCGGACGGAGACGCCCTGACGGACACTTTTTGCACTGTTTAGGGCAACGGCGACGGGCATTTAATGCCTTTGTCCCCTGCCGTCAGGGTTAGGTATAGAGCACTATGCATACACTGTTCCAACTACCACCATTTTTACGTTTTTACCCTCGACTACGTTGCCACCTGTCGGTGACCCCTTTGACCCATAAAAGGAGGCCCATGCGCGACGTAGAGGAGGTTCGGATCTTCGATCACTCTCACGCTCGGTGTTGTTAGCAATAAGCCCTGTAGCTCTTCTCGCTCCCGAGCCAAGAACACAATACAAACCAAGGCAGGAGTAGGGTTTTACGCATCCGTGCGGCCCGAACCTGGGTAAACTGCTCGCGTGTTCGTCCCGATCCGCTCTTCGTGCATCCTCCGCTCCCTTGCCGTACCGAAAAGGGGCTCCGGTCCCATAGGTGTTCGTGGGCGACCAGTTCCCCAACAGCATCATTAGGTTAGGATTACTGTAGCATGTTTCTCGGGGTGTTACAGCGGCCATGTAATGTGTCTCTTGTTCAGATTCATCTCCAATGTGTTCTTCACGTGTAATAAGAGCCAAAGTCTCCTCATCATAGTCACTAGTTGACTCATACCCACCATCCTCAGTAGCAATCACCACATGCAGAGATTTGCATTCCCTCGCAAAATGACCTCTTCCCTTACAACAACGACAAATAATATCACTTGTGTGCGCTGTTGATGCCATGGATGAAGAAGAGCTATGTGCAGGCCCGGTGGGTGTGCTCTTGGTAGATAGTGGTGATTGTGCATGCTTTCTTGTATCACGGCTGAAGGTTGGAATTGGTGAAGGTGCCGGTGCAGCAGAATATGTGGAAGTAGATGATGCACGCGGTGTCCATGATGAAGGTCGGCCTGCAGAAAAATTAGTTCGCACCATTGCGTGTCGATCCTACACTTCACGTTCAGCTTTGCAAGCAAGATGGAATAAATGAGTGATCTTATGATACTCCTTATACTCTAGAATGGTCTGAATCTCTCTATTTAAGCCACCCATAAAACGTGCAAGCATAGCTTCATTATCCTCAACAATACCACATCTAATCATGCCAGTTTGTAATTGCTCATAATATTCCTCTACAGAATTTTTTCCTTGTCTTAAACGTTGCAATTTTTGTAGTAATTCACGTTGATAATATGGTGGAACCCAACGAGTACGCGTAGTAGTTTTCAAAGCAGCCCAAGTACTTGGAATATTATTCGGATATAATCTACGATGTTCAGACCACCACACACAAGCAAAACTAGTGAAAGCACAAAGAGCAGCAGCAACATGTCTCTCCTCAGGATATTCTAAACATGTAAAACGTTGTTCGGTTTCTAACACCCAAGTAAG
Organism: Secale cereale; assembly: GCA_902687465.1. Lineage (NCBI taxonomy): Eukaryota > Viridiplantae > Streptophyta > Magnoliopsida > Poales > Poaceae > Secale > Secale cereale. Next base: position 474,515,776 of record LR738711.1, on the reverse strand, counting down.
ATATATATATCAGGAACATATCTACCCTCAAATGGTGGAATATTCAATTTCATTTTAGGGAGATGTTCATGATCACGTACCTGAGGAGGTGATGCAGCCCTACCATTGCGATTATTTGCATGTGGATGACCTGCTGGTTGTGGTGCTGGTGGTTGCATGTAGTTCTGATTTTGATCAACCTCATCCTCATAATCTCCCACGTAATCCTCCTCCTCCTTAGCAGCTGTAGGAGCCACAGAAGTATCAACAGCAACACCAACAGTTTCGCCAGGCTCAAGAGGGACACGACTCGCTCGGCGGAGGGCTGTTTCGCGACGTGGAGGTGGTTGTTGTTGTTGCAATGGTGCAGCAGGTGGAGGTAGACGCGCAAGCACTTCAATAAACTTGCTATCCAGCTTTGTTTCGAACGACTTCTCCATGCCATCTGTCTTCTTCATGGCCTCTTCAAATCTGCTTAGCACATCTCCCACCTGGCCACTCATCATTTGCTGAAACTTATCATGCAACTCCTTGTTCGCCATGTTCTCCCAGTCAGTCTCGTCGACTTGTGATCCTGCCATGGTTAGCAGCAATAAAAACACACAACAATAAGATCCTACAGACTACTAGAAAATGGTGGTGGTGGGGCGTCACAAATCCGTCAAGAAAATCTCAAATTCTTACCTGTTCTTACACAGCCGCAGGTGGTGATTGGCAATCGTTGTAGTCAAAAATCTCAAAGCTTAGATAGAGAGATTGCCAGGTGGTGTCAAATGCACGATGTAGAAGTATGTGGAGCTGGGAAGGCTTATGATATGTTAGCAAAAAATGTCGGCAATAATCAATTCAGAGATGCAAATGTGAATAAACGCTCAACGACGATAATATGCTGGTCCTAGGCTAGACCGTACTAGAGACGCGAGCCTAGAACACTAACAAAATCACGGCGTTGCACGTAATCAAGGGAAAAGCACACTCGGATTTTTTGCCTCTTTTTTCGCTCCTTTTTTTGCGCTACTTTTTTTTTGACGAAAAATACTATAATGGCGAGTGTCTCAAAACTCTTCCAAAATCAAAATAACACGATTGGAACTAAAAAATTTGAATTTTTTTTCAAAAATCAGGGCAGCGACAACCAAAAAGTGCGACAAAAAATCACTATGATGGCAAGTGTCTCAAAAGACTAAGAAAATCCTAAAAACACGATAGGGAAAAAAATATTTTCACCAGCCGAAAGTTAGGCCAAAACACTGCCCGGGGGTCTCCAGACTTTTTTTTCGAGGCCTACTCATGCAAGAAAACACGAATCCAAAACTAGAGGGATCTCGAAAACAAACCTAGTATGAAAAGAACTCGGATTGGTGGTGGATATATGGTGATGGTATATGGCAGCAATGGTAGGATATGGCAGCGGTGGTGGTATATGGCAGTGGTGGTGGTATATGGCAGCGGTGGTGGTATGTGGCGGTGGTGGTGGTATATAGCAGCGGAGATGAATTTGATGTGGCGGCAGCGTGACAACCTGTGAACAGAACTCAAAACTCTAAAGAACTAGACACTAAGACCAACAACTTGACACGACAATGCAACCGCAAATTCAACTAAGCAAACACGGAAAAGATTATGCAATGGCTCAGACTGGTTCAGATATGATGACCTAACCTAAGTTTTTTTGCTTTTCCGAGGACTGTAGGTACGAAGAATAGACTCGATCTAATCTACAAAAAACTATAAAATATCACCGAGCAACCTGGAAATCTGATACTACTTTATAGAGGCAAAGGTGTCCCGTCTTTCGTTGAGATGGTGATTATCGTTTTTAGTGGAGTAGACTTCGACGATCCGACTACGAACATGCGAGGACGTTGCGCCTTAGCAATCGCTAAACTAACTCTGAGAGGTTATTGAACATGCCGGAGCACAATCAACTTGACCACAAGGGTCTATTTCCTGCAAGAAAACGAAGAACAAGCAAGAAAGTAAGATTGCAATCTGGATATTGCGAATATAAGAGAAAAGCTTTATTGATCAAGGTGGGGTTCTGTGATGCCTTTGTCTGGTCGTTGAACACAAACGAAGTACGCGAAGTTGCAGCTATAGAGAACTTTACTCTAAACAAAACTTAAAGTCTAAACGATGCCCTAAGGGTTGTATATATGGAGAAAGAGAGGGGGAATTTTGTGGCCCCTTGGAGAAGGGGTCCGAAACCAACCCTAACTTTGTTTTCCCCACACATACGGACTCTAAAAACAACCTATACTTTAGTGTTCCGAAATTACATGGGCCTGGCCCAAAAATAAGGTGACGCGGCATCTAAAATAAGATATGGACGAAATTTATGAAGGCCTATCTTGAATATTTTGTCCATGTCATTGGAAGTCATCCCAGAGGCTTCAAAGTACTCAAATACGCACTAGAAACGACGTTCTGGATCCCTTTGCACGCGCCTTCATCTCCATGCTTGATCCTACTCCAGTGTTCATCCCTCTTGTCCATGCTAGGCCCTTCATTAGTAATCAACACAAATGTATCCAATTTAGGCAGCGTCATATTCTCATGAACATTAGAATCGTTACCAAGAAACAAAAGTACCTAGTAATTCAATTGGCGTGTGCGAGCTAAAGTAATTGGTCCAGTATGTATAATAGCAATGGCAGTGGATGTAACAATGGTATTGATGTCCTCATCAAAAAGTGCTCCAATTCGATTACAAAGTTAGGAGACCATGAAGTAAATATGCCCGAGAGGCAATAATAAAGTTGTTATTTATATTTCCTTATATACCATGATAAATGTATTTTATTCATGTTATAATTGTATTAACCAGAAACTTGATACATGTGTGAATACATAGACAAAACAAAGTGTCCCTAGTATGCCTCTACTAGACTAGCTCGTTAATCAAAGATGGTTGAGTTTCCTAACCATAGACATGTGTTGTCATTTGATGAACGAGATCACGTCATTAGGAGAATGATGTGTTGGCCAAGACCCATCTGTTAGCTTAGCATAATGATCGTTTAGTTTTATTGCTATTGCTTTCTTCATGACTTATACATGTTCCTATGACTATGAGATTATGCAACTCCCGAATACCGGAGGAACACCTTGTGTGCTATCAAACATCACAACGTAAATGGGTGATTATAAAGATGTTCTACAGGTGTCTCCAAAGGTGTTTGTTGAGTTGGCATAGATCGAGAATATGATTTGCCACTCCGAGTGTCGGAGAGGTATCACCGGGCCCTCTCGGTAATGCACATCACTATAAGCCTTGCAAGCAATGTGACTAATGAGTTAGTTACGAAATGGTGCATTACGGAACGAGTAAAGAGACTTGCTGGTAACGAGAATGAACTAGGTATGATGATACCAACGATTGAATCTCGAGCAAGTAACATGCCGATGACAAAGGGAACAACGTATTTGTTATGCGGTTTGACCGATAAAGATCTTCGTACAATATGTAGGAGCCAATATGAGCATCCAGGTTCCGCTATTGGTTATTGACTCGAGATGTGTCTTGGTCATGTCTACATAGTTCTCGAACCCGTAGGGTCCGCACGCTTAATGTTCAATAATGATTTGTATTTTGAGTTATGTGTTTTGGTGACCGAAGTTTGTTCGGAGTCCCAGATGAGTTCACGAACATGACAGGGAGTCTCAAAATGGTCGAGAGGTAAAGATTGATATATTGGATGATGGTATTCAGACACCGGACGTCAGGACCCCGATCCTAAGTCACACCGATCTAGCTGTAACACGTCATATCACTTTGCGGCCTCACGCACGGTAACCCCACGGGTGCCACCTTACCTGGCCCGGGACCGTTTGCGCATTTTGGCACACGTATATGACAGTGTCGCTAGCATCCATATGACAGAGAACCCGGGCCGACATGGCTAGTTATAAACCAAAAGTGGCACTAGATTACAGAGACAGGCATCCATGACCCAGCAACGAACGTGTCGGTCATCAACGTATGAACCCAAGTCGTAGCAAGCTACATGGACTTAAAGGAACAACGCGTGACATTTCCCCTAAGGGACAGACACAGGAACGAAGAAGGACACATGCCGGCCAGCCTACGTGCCAAGCAGTAGCAAGCTACCAAGGCTCATTGGAATCACTAGGAGGCATTTCCCTGTAAGGTAGGCTACCAAAGGAAAACAACTAGGTGTCGGATCCCACACATACCAACCATTTCAACCATACACACAATATGCTCAATATGTGCAAATACAACATTGCATCACAACAGAACTCTATGACTCAAAGTACTTTATTTAAGAGGCTCCAAGAGCCATACATAACATATCCATACAGGTAGGGGTCACATGACCCAACACTCAAGTCATACAGTCATACAAGCACAAGCAGAAGCTACATGTCTGAGTACAGACAACTTAGGAAATAAAACAGGCTTGGTGTAGCCTGACTATCTACAAGGCCCTTCACAAGCTCCAGATCTCCGTCTGGGTGTCAAGCTACTCATCGACGTCAACGTCTATGTAGAACCCATCAGCAGGGGCAGGGTTCTCCTCTGCAACAGTTATTAAGCAAACATGAGTACAAAGGTACTCAACAAGTCTTACCACAGAACCTATCATACATGCAACATTATCAAAGGGGGTAGTGGAGTTCATAGCAGAAAGCCAGCTTTGACTCTTGGCTAACCTATACTACAACTCTCAACGGATTGCAAGATGTTATTACGAACACGAGTCCTCTACTCACCACAACAATACACTACCGAGGATCCTCTTCCGTCATCCTACGGAAGGGCCATCCACGGTACTCACACTTATCTTGAGGCCTTTAGTAGTATCCATCAACTTGTCTATGAACTGTAAGAGTAACCAAGTAGTCCGTACCGCGAACAACGGCTATTCGAATAGATTGATAACCCTGCAGGGGTGTACCTCTTCACACACGCTTTCACCACTTATCGCCGTTTACTCGACATGTACTCGGCAACCTTCAAGCGGAAGCCCAACGAGGGTGTCGGCCACGACCTGACTAACTACTCAAGTCTCTCGTCCAGGTTTATCGCCTATTTGGGTTCCATCCGTGGGGAGATACGGCCTGGGTGTCGCTCACGGCCCCAAACGATGTGTACAGGGTTCCCGAGTCACCAAACGGGCAACCGGTACACCGTGCCACGTACCTGTCGCATCACAACCCACCCCGAGGGTCAGCGCTGTGCACGACTTCCAGTAAGCTATAAACAGCAGAAACTAGTTGCAACTCCTGGACAGAGATCAAGGGTAATTAATAAGCCGAGAGGGTCAATTATGGATCCCAATGTGTGGTAGTAGCTGTAACTTGAACCACACATACAGATCTCGGGTCCTATGGACGATCCCAATGAAAATACCCACCATGTACTCCTACATGGCCTTTCATCGATACCTTTACCAAGCGTATTCCACACTTCCTTCTCTTTAACGGTATGATCATTTCACTCTGATCCATCACCCAGATGAACCAGACCTGACACAACTCTAAGCATAGAAGGCAAGATAAACAAATAGCATGGTGGATCACACATCACATGGCTCAATCAACTCCTACACATGTTAGTGGGTTTCAACTATTTACTGTGGCAATGACAGGTCATGCAAGGGAATAGGGTTCAACTACCGCAGCAAGTAGCAGTTCACACGCTGTTGCCTTAATGTAGTAAAAGAGAGCAGGAGCGAGAAGATTGGGTTTGTATCGGAATGATCAATGATTGCTTGCCTGACAAAGTGGTTGTCGGGTACTGCTCTTCAACTGGATACGCAGCAGTATCCTCGGGAGCAGGACCTAACACAGGGAATACCGGCGATACAATCATTAAACAAACAAATGCAACAATATGATGCATGCTCATGACATGGCAAGATGCATGTGTTTTGGCTAATGCAACTAAAACCAGAAGGGTTTGAGCCTATTTGAATCAAAGATTCAAATTGGCACTTTAGCTATTATTTAAATAAGTGCATTATCATGTTTTAGTGTATGCAGCAAGGTTAACTTGCTCAAACATGCATGAAACCAATTCCATTGGAAAGATTGGATTTTTCTGATCATTTTTCATATATAAATCTTTTCCATCTGAGCTACTGTTGAATTTATATGATTTTTTGAAGTTTAGGCATTTTCTGGAATTTCCTGAATTATTTTTAAATCTAAAAATCCCAGAAAAACCTTTACTGCGTCAGCATGACATCATGCTGACGTCAGTCAGTCAACAGGAGCTAGTCCAAGTCAAACATGACATGTGGGCCCGGCATGTCAGTGTCACAGCTAACTAACGAAATTAATTAGTGAACTAATTAGCTGTCAGTGGGGTCTGGGCCCACGGGTCAGTGACTAAACTAACTAACTAATTTAGTTAACATTTATTTAATTAAACTAGCTAATTAGGAAAAGGGTGGCCCACACGTCAGCGACCCAGGGGTGGTCAACCCCCCGGTCAAACAAGTCAAACTCGCCGGCGAAGTGACGCCGGCGAGGCCAGACACGGCGGCGTGCTTCGGAAAACGTCCACAGGGCACGGTTCGAGCCGCGGTTGGGCGCGTTGGAGAGCCCTTGTCGTTGCACGTCGGATGGTGGTGGTCGCCGGACCTATGGTGGCCGGAGGCGACGACAACGAGCTCGACGGCGGCGACCGGCGTCGGGTGTGTGTGGAGAAGCAGCTACGATGGCCTAGGCGATGCGTGCATAGTACCTAGCTCGTCTACGTGCCGCGGCGAGCGAGATGGATATGTGCCAGTGACCAAATGGTCACCGGAGCATCGCCGGCGGCGAGCACGGCGGCGGTGAGTTTTGGTGATCAACGGAGCGGCATCTACACAGCACAAACGAAGCAAAGGAAGGAGGGAAACGGCGTAGGAGCTCACTGCGGTGCTAACGAGCTCGACGGAGAGGTCGGGGACGCGCTGCAGCTTCTTAATCGACGGCGAGGTGCTCCGGCGATCCAAGGAAGGGGACGACGGCGTGAAGACGTTGCAGGGCTCCCGGCGATCCGTGGCTCAGCGAGGAGGTAGAGGGCGTCGCGGCGAACCTTTTGGACACGGTCACGGGTCGAGGGGGAGGCTCTAGGTGCGGTGACGGCGAGCAACGGCGACGGGCGGCTCGGTGGTGAGAGGGAGAGAGCCAGGGGAGGCGACGGGGACGAGGGGAAAGTGCGAGAGGGGTCGGAGCAGCTGCGTGGCGACGACAGGAGACTTCCAGGCCGTCGGGAGGCAGGCAGGCAGGGTGGAGGTGGCCGGGCGCGTGCCGGCGCGCAGCGGCCACGCGCGCTGCCTTCTGGCGCGAGGAGGAAGGCGACAGAAGAGGGCTGGTGGGCTGGGCCGGCCTTGCTACAGTGCTGGGCCCGAGGTAAGTCCTTTCTCTCTCTTTCTTTTTCCTATTTCTTTTTCTGTTTCGTTTGTTTTGCAACTTTGTTTAATTAATAAAAATGCTAGAACATTTTTATAACTCATGAAACTTGTCATGCCCACTGTATATATTATGAACAATATGGAACATTATAGTTTATGATTATTTGAGCATTTAAAATATTTTATAGCATTTAAATGCCCAAATTCAAATAACATATGATTTAATCCAAAACCCTTAGATGTCCTAGAAAATTGTGCACCATTTTTAGCAGAGGTTTGAGACCAAGGAAGAAATGATGAACATTTTTGAAGGGCATTTTGGGTACATTGGGAAAGATTTTATCAAACCCTAGTTGTTAGAAGAGGGGTGCCGGGGTTTCTGTCATTCCCATTTCAAGTTTCTGTGATAAGTAAACATGATGCACACTCTAGCTAGTCCTAATGCAAGAGCTAACTAGGGATGTGACAACTCACCCCCACTTAAAAGAATCACGTCCCGAGATTCAGGTTCCTTCGGAAAGAGGGTGGGGTACTCAAGTCGAAGACGATCCTCCCTTTCCCAAGTAGCTTCACTCTCGGAATGATGTGACCATTGAACCTTGAGAAACTTGATATTGTGGCGTCGAGTGGTGCGTTCAGTTTGATCAAGAATACGAACGGGGTATTCTCGATATGTGAGATTGTCCTGGAGATCAAGCGTTTCGTGGTCCACTCCGCGGATAGGATCCGAGAAGCAACGCCTGAGTTGAGAAACGTGGAACACATCATGAACTCTGGATAGGTGCGGAGGTAGTTCCAATTGGTAGGCAACTTCTCCTCGTTTGGCTAGAATGCGAAAAGGACCGATGTAACGAGGGGCCAATTTGCCTTTGATACCGAAGCGATGGGTTCCCTTAAGAGGAGTAACCCGAAGGTAAGCCTTATCGCCGACTTCAAAAGTCACAGCCTTATGATGACTATCATATTGGCTCTTCTGGCGAGACTGGGCTGTTTTCAATCTCTCACGAACGATGCGAACTTGCTCTTCTGCTTCCTGGATCATATCCGGGCCAAAGAATTGTCTTTCCCCGGTTTCTGACCAGTTAAGAGGTGTTCGACACCTTCGTCCATATAAAACTTCGAAGGGGGCTTTGCCCAAGCTGGCTTGATAACTATTGTTATAAGCGAATTCGGCAAATGGGAGACACTTTTCCCATTCCATGCCGAAAGAAATGACAGAGGCTCGAAGCATGTCTTCCAGAATTTGATTGACTCGTTCCACTTGACCACTTGACTGGGGATGGAAGGCAGTACTGAAGGAGAGATGAGTTCCCATAGCATTCTGGAAACTTTCCCAAAATCGTGAAGTGAAAAGACTTCCACGGTCTGAGTTAATCTCCAACGGCACACCATGAAGTGATACTATCCGAGAGACATACAAGTCTGCTAGCTGGCTAGCGGTAATACTCTCTCGAACAGGCAGGAAATGTGCTACTTTAGAGAGGCGGACGATAACGACGAAGATAGCATTATTCCCTTTTCTGGTCCTGGGAAACCCGGTAATGAAATCCATACCGACTTTGTCCCATTTCCATTCAGGAATAGCTAAAGGTTGAAGGGTGCCAGCAGGCCGTTGATGCTCTGCTTTGACTCGACGACAAACGTCGCAGTTAGCAATGAATTGAGCGATTTCTCTCTTCATCCTAGTCCACCAGAATCTCTGACGTAGGTCCTGATACATTTTGGTACTACCAGGATAAATTGTGAGAGGAGATTCATGAGCCTCCTTAAGAATCATTTGTTGTAGTTGTGGTTTCTTGGGTACCACCAAGCGGTTCTCGAAGTACACAACACCTCGATCATCCATAGAGAAACTTCTAGCAACTCCGCTAGCAATGTTCTCCTTGATCCGAGATATGCCTTTATCATACCGCTGGGCAACTATGATTTGATCCATAAGGGTAGGTTTCGCCACCAAGGTGGAAAGGAATCCTCGAGGAACAATGTGAAGGTTAAGCTTACGAAATTCCTCGTGGAGAAGTGGTTGACCTTGTTGTAACATTAAGTTGTTACAATAAGACTTACGACTTAGTGAATCAGCCATGACATTGGCCTTCCCAGGGGTGTAAGTGATCCCTAAGCCGTAGTCTGTGAGCAACTCAACCCAACGTCTTTGCCTGAGATTTAGATCCGGTTGGGTGAAGATATACTTCAAACTTTGGTGATCAGTGAAGATTTCACAGCGATTACCAAGGAGGTAATGTCGCCATGTTTTGAGTGCATGGACTACATCTGCAAGCTCTAGATCATGAGTAGGATAGTTATCCTCATGTGGACGCAACTGTCGAGATGCGTATGCAATCACTTGACGATCTTGCATGAGTATGCAACCTAGTCCTTGTCGCGAGGCGTCGCAATAGATTATAAAATCCTTGGAAAAGTCTGGCGGTACCAGTACAGGTGCAGATGTCAGGCGTCTTTTCAGTTCATGAAAACTGGACTCGCACTGTGGGGTCCACTCAAACTTTTTATCTTTCTTGAGGAGTTTAGTTAGAGGTTTAGCAACCTTGGAGAAATTCTCGACGAAGCGTCGGCAATAGCTCGCTAAGCCAAGGAAACTCCTAACTTGCTTGACCGATTCAGGGGGAGTCCAATCAAGTACGGCTTGAACTCGCTCGGGATTGACAGCAATACCCTTGCCAGAAATCACATGACCTAAATAGGTTACTTCTGGCAACCAAAATTATCATTTAGAGAATTTGGCATAAAGGCGGTGCTCTCGAAGTTTCGTCAATACCAGCCTTAAATGCTCGACATGATCTTAATTGTTCTTGGAATAGATGAGTATATCATCGAGGTATACCACGACGAACTTATCCAAGTACTCCATGAATATAGAATTCATTAACCGAGAAAAGGTAGCTGGGGCATTGGTTAATCCGAAGGACATGACGGTGTACTCATATTGGCCATAACGAGTAACAAAAGCCGTTTTAGGGATGTCCCCATTCTTGATTTTGATTTGATGGTAACCCAACCTCAAATCCATCTTAGAGAAGACTGAGGATCCAGCGAGCTGATCATACAGGTCGTTGATCCTGGGGAGCAGATACTTGTTCTTTATGGTGACCAGATTAACAGGTCGGTAATCTACAACCATCCGCTCCGTTCCATCCTTCTTCTTAACGAAGAGGACGGGACAACCCCAAGGGGAAGAACTAGGACGGATGAAACCTTTTTGCAAGGACTCATCGAGTTGTTTCTTTAGCTCAGCTAATTCTAGTGGTGCCATCTTATAAGGTCTCCTAGAGATTGGGACAGTTCCAGGGATAAGATCTATCACGAACTCGACATCTCTGTCAGGTGGAATTCCGGGCATTTCTTCTGAAAAAACATCCGGAAAGTCACGGACTACCGGGATATCTTCGAGTTCTGGTAGAGGGCTGGCATTAAGAGAGTAGAGCTGACGCTCAGCCATTCGGGTCAAGACATTGACTATCTTGCCGGATGGATGTGTAAGTTGAACGGTCCTAGTAAAGCAATCAATCTTGGCGTAATGAGTTGTCATCCAATCCATACCCAAAATGATGTTTATGTCCGAGGACTTGAGAGCGATTAGAGATTCTAGGAAAACAAGTCTATCGACAAGGATTTCATTTCCATGGCTTACTCTAGAGGTTTGCCATTTTGAACCAGGAGTTTGAATAACCATGGAAGTAGGCATGTCACAAAAAGTCATGTTGTGCATTCGAGCATAGCTCTCAGATATGAACGAATGGGATGCTCCAGTATCGAAAAGAACAGATGCTGGATGGCAGTTTACGAGAAGCGTACCAAGGACGACGTTAGGATCCTCATAAGCTTCCTCAGCAGAGACATAGTTGGCATGACCATGTGCAGTGGGGATTGGCTTGACATAATTCACTTTGCCGGTTGGCTTACCACGGCCAACGGGTTTTCCTGGTTGGTTCTGGGGACACTCACGCATGTAGTGACCCGGTTCTCCACACTTGAAGCAAGTCACATTGGTAGTGCGTGGAGCAAAGTTGGAAGGTGGTCCTCCATAGGTCTTAGCAGGTGCAAACTGTTGAGTTGGACGAGGCGCCTCATAGGATGGCCTCGGTGTGTACTTGGGTGGCAGAGCAGTGTTAGGAACCCACACACGGCGCTTGTGAGAGCCAGAGCCGGATGAGGAACCAAGGTCTCGAGTATGCTTGCGTGTGGCCTCTAAGTGGGTCTAGCCTGTTTCAGCACTGATAGCCTTGTTTACCAACTTCTGGAAGGAAGTGCACTCGTGCAGACGTAGATCTCGGCGGAGTTCAGGGCTGAGTCCCTTGCGGAACCTCGCCTGTTTCTTGGCATTGGTGGATACTTCCTCAGGTGCATAGCGTGCCAAGTTGCCAAACTCGTGACTATAGCCATCCACAGTTAACCGGCCCTGGGTGAAGCTGCAGAATTCCTCCCGCTTACGATCCATGAGACCTTCCGGAATGTGATGTTCACGGAATGCCTCACTGAACTCAACCCAAGTAGTGATTTGGCCAGCAGGACGCATAGCTTCAAAGTTTTCCCACCAAAGACTGGCAGGGCCCTCAAGATGATAGGCAGCATAGGTAACCTTGTCAGCTTCGGCCACACAGGCAGAGTGTAGCTTAAGGGTGATACTACGTAGCCAGTCATCCGCATCCAGAGGTTCAGTGGAGTGATGGAACTTCGGTGGGCACATCTTGATAAAGTCATTGATTGACACCACGTCATTTCTCTGATGGAACCCAGTGTTCTGCTCTATGCGTTCCAGCAGACGGTTGGTCTCTCTCTTGTTCTGTTCTGCTTCGAGCATAACTTCCGCCAAGGAGGGTGGCTGGGGCAGATTCCCATCTCTAGCCCCACTAGCCTCACCCTGCTCCTGAGCAGCAGGAGTGTTGCGAGTGTTGACCATCCTAGGAAAACAAAACAACGGTTTAGACAAGGATGGCAAAAAATTGTCATAGAAGTGCAGAATGTAATGGATGACACGGAATGCAGAGATGTTCATCCGTACGACATGGTAATATAGAAATTGCTATATATACACCAGTGGGCATACACACCATACATAGTTTAGTACAAGCTAAGGCTAAAGTACAACTGCGGTGAAAGACGATACATCCATCAGAGGCATTCCAAGCTCCTATACATTATTTAACTACACCTCCGGAACTCAGTACACACTAAGTCATATTCCACAAGACGCGCAGGACTGTGGAAATACAACTACTACAATACTACTACTACCACGGTCTAGCTCAGACATTCCCGTAGTAATCTTCGTAAAGATTACCACCGTAGCCTGGGAGTGGAACAGACGGATCTTGGAACTCGCGAGCACTCGAAGGCTGTGGACCAAAGGGACATGGATGTGGCCTCGGTCCCGATGCTGGTGGTAACCGACGCCCACGTGGAGGTGTAATACCCCCAACGTCACGCCAATCCATGCGATCAGGTAGACGAGTCCGCACGGGGTACAAATCCCGCATGTCCAGATATCCGGCGTGCACAACAGGTGCAAGCCGTGTCAAAGTAGTCCAGTGGGCAGCTCGAGTGTTATACAGCTCCATTCAGAGGGCACGGACCTCACGGTCCCTATCCTCCAGCATCTGAACAGTAGTCTGAAGTAGTGGCTCTTCATGAGCAGCATCAGTATACAGACCAGTGTAGTAGCCTTCCTCTCCGAGAAGTGAGGCTGGCATGTAACAGAACTCAGTGTTCAGCAACAGGGCATGCCTAGCCCGGAGAATGGTCATCATCGAATAGGCGGCATCCTGCACTGCCATCTCAATGGTAATCCCGAGTCCATAAGACCAATGGATGGGGTCATTAGCTCTGGGATATGAGGGGTATATCCGGACTGTGCAGAAATACTGACTCTGATTGAAATCCCGGTACTGTTCCTCCACAGTGTACTCAGGATACCAGCGATAACCGGTCTCAGTCAGCACACGGACTAGCATGGCCGTGTGACCGGGCACATTAATGCACCGAGTCAGATGAACCACTTGGTGAGGAATGCGGCCAGACATCTGAAACACGAAGTAATGCAAAGGCATTAGTGTTTCTGGAAGAAATCGGGCAGCATAACAACTGTAAATGCTCAAACAAAGATTTGAGACATCATACAAATGATAGCATAACCACTCAACAATTCCATATCAAGGTTCCGGTCCAACAACCATCATACTAAAAAGGGTAGAAACTGAACTGAGGCTTGAAACCAACAATCCTAAGAGTCTACGGATTAGTAACACATGAACCTAGTAAGGATAAGAGGCCTAGTCCTAAATCCCCGTAGAAATAATAGACTGACTCAGATCAGAAGGGCAAAAGGTAAAGGAGTAAAAAGAGTCTTACGTTCCCTTTCACAATCAATTCCCCTACATACAACTAAGAATTTTTCTAGACTCAATATCGACCAGTTTGGCTTGAGAAACCTACAGGCAACCTGGCTCTGATGCCAACGCTGTCAGGACCCCGATCCTAAGTCACACCGATCTAGCTGTAACACGTCATATCACTTTGCGGCCTCACGCACGGTAACCCCACGGGTGCCACCTTACCTAGCCCGGGACCGTTTGCGCATTTTGGCACACGTATATGACAGTGTCGCTAGCATCCATATGACAGAGAACCCGGGCCGACATGGCTAGTTATAAACCAAAAGTGGCACTAGATTACAGAGACAGGCATCCATGACCCAGCAACGAACGTGTCGGTCATCAACGTATGAACCCAAGTCGTAGCAAGCTACATGGACTTAAAGGAACAACGCGTGACATTTCCCCTAAGGGACAGACACAGGAACGAAGAAGGACACATGTCGGCCAGCCTACGTGTTCCGAGCAGTAGCAAGCTACCAAGGCTCATTGGACTCACTAGGAGGCATTTCCCTGTAAGGTAGGCTACCAAAGGAAAACAACTAGGTGTCGGATCCCACACATACCAAGCATTTCAACCATACACACAATATGCTCAATATGTGCAAATACAACATTGCATCACAAGAGAACTCTATGACTCAAAGTACTTTATTTAAGAGGCTCCAAGAGCCATACATAACATATCCATACAGGTAGGGGTCACATGACCCAACACTCAAGTCATACAGTCATACAAGCACAAGCGGAAGCTACATGTCTGAGTACAGACAACTTAGGAAATAAAACAGGGTTGGTGTAGCCTGACTATCTACATGGCCCTTCTCAAGCTCCAGATCTCCGTCTGGGTGTCAAACTACTCATCGACGTCAACGTCTATGTAGAACCCATCAGCAGGGGCAGGGTTATCCTCTGCAACAGTTATTAAGCAAACATGAGTACAAAGGTACTCAACAAGTCTTACCACAGAACCTATCATACATGCAACATTATCAAAGGGGGTAGTGGAGTTCATAGCAGAAAGCTAGCTTTGACTCTTGGCTAACCTATACTACAACTCTCAACGGATTGCAAGATGTTATTACGAACATGAGTCCTCTACTCACCACAACAATACACTACCGAGGATCCTCTTCCGTCATCCTACGGAAGGGCCATCCACGGTACTCACACTTATCTTGAGGCTTTTAGTAGTATCCATCAACTTGTCTATGAACTGTAAGAGTAACCAAGTAGTCCGTACCGCGAACAACGGCTATTCGAATAGATTGATAACCCTGCAGGGGTGTACCTCTTCACACATGCTTTCACCACTTATCGCCGTTTACTCGACATGTACTCGGCAACCTTCAAGCGGAAGCCCAGCGAGGGTGTCGTCCACGACCTGACTAACTACTCAAGTCTCTCGTCCAGGTTTATCGCCTATTTGGGTTCCATCTGTGGGGAGATCCGGCCGGGGTGTCGCTCACGGCCCCAAATGATGTGTACAGGGTTCCCGAGTCACCAAACGGGCAACCGGTACACCGTGCCACGTACCTGTCTGATACGTCCAAAACGTATCTACAATTTCTGCTTGCTCCATGCCACTTTTGGGTGATATTGCTATGATATTCATACACTTCCATACACTTTTGATCATATTTGGACTAACTTACTAATCCAGTGCACCCCAGTGCCAGTTTCTGTTTTCGGCTGTTTTTGTATTTCAGGTTTTCACGTTTCGAGAACTGCCCAGAAAAATCCAGAAAAATTATATAAAAAATCAGCGTTCCGGAAACAACACTGCGTCCGAAGGGCAGCCTGGGGGGCCACCAGGGCTCCAGGCGCCCTGGCGGCGCGCAACCCCCCTGGGCCGCGCCGGGGGGCGCCTGGGCCCCCCGAAGCCCGTCCGGTGCCCCCCTTTGGCATATATTTAGAGGGTCCTCCGAAACCCTCAGAGGAGAAACTCTTTTCGCGATCCCATCTCTGTTCTGCCGCCGCCGCCACTTCCAAGATCGGGAGCACCAGGAGAACTCTTCCCGGCACCCTGCCGGAGGGGAGGATCACCACCGGGAGCTTCTCCACCACCATGGACGCCTCCCGGATGACTCGTGAGTAGTCTCCCTTGGACCATGAGTCCATGACCAGTAGCTATGTGATGTTCTCCTCCCGATCTTGTGCTTCACTAATTAGTCCTCGTGAGCTGCCCTACATGATCGAGGCACCTATGTAATCCTTATGATGTTGCTATGTTGAGTTTGCTGGGATCCGATGGATTATGAGATTATGTTCAGATTGATCTTGAGTAATATATTTGATTCACCTCTTTTATATTTATGTTCATAAGTAATTCTTGCATGTTCTCCGTTGTTATTTATTGCTTTGGCCGAGTAGTAGGTAGTGACTCCAAGAGGGAACGTTATGCTTGATTGTGGGTTCATGCCCCTCGATGACTAGCTTGAGTGACAGAAACATGAGTCTATGGGATGTGCTGTTGCCACAAGGGGGAAAACAACGGTGCTTGTGCCCGCGGGTGCAAGGATTGTTTACTTTACGCAAAGTTCTTTTAATGCAGTTGTCTGTTGCATTGAGTTTACACTATGGGTGGGACTCGCAACTTAATACCAGCGAGATGTTCTGGATAGATATCTCAAGGTGGATGATTAGTAGTAGGCATTGATGGATTTCGGTCTACTTACTTTGGCGTACCGCCCATGCTTTGAACCTCAACCTTTCTTGCAATGTAGTCAGCATTGGCTTGCGTTCGTGGTCCTGTCAATTGCCCAGCTGTAATTCGTTTACCTCACATAGCTGTTTTATCGTCTTTTGGGAGAGAGACATCACTAGTGAACATCATGATACTCCGGTCCATATTACCATCATTGATCACACCCGCTATTTACTTTTCGTTATTATTTACTATTGCAAAACACTATCTATCACTACTATCATTGCTTTTAACCCTTTGTGAACTACAAGGCCGGAGGGATTGACAATCTCTCTGTACTCGTTGGGAGCAAAGTTATTTGTATCTGTGTGCAGGTCCACGTTGATTGCTAATTGCGCCGTTAGCAGTTGACACCTACTTGTTGAACCTAGGAGTCTCTGGGGATTCGATCATTGGCATCTTTGCTAAGGGAAAACACTTCTACTTACTGCATCTTACACCTTCCACTTGGGGTAACCAACGAGGGGTTCGAGGCCCATCAAGGAGTATTTTCTGGCGCCGTTGCCGGGGACTCCACTCTTCAGGATAGGGGAGTTGCATGCTATTTTACCTTTGCTTTTTAGTCTTGTTAGTTTACCTTTCAGTTTTAGCTTTAGTACCTTTTTATCGAAAATCACAAAAATTGTTATCTTGCTTGCTTGCCATTATGGGTTCTACTAAAAACACTAAATGGGAGGAGTACACCCCTTCTTCCATTACCCCAATTACCACTGTTGGGATCTACAAAAGTAATAAACCTTGTGATTTTACTAGTCTTGACGGAGGGTTGTGCCCATGGCATGGTCTTCCAGGAAAAGAGTATGTGCCTCAATTTAAAATTGCTCCTAAGTTTCCCCAAACTTGGGAAGATGTTCAAACTCTTATAATAGAGAGCGAATCAAACAAAGAGGATGACACAACAATTTTGCCCACTAATGATAAAATTGATTTTGATAATTGTAGTATTTTAGAAGTTGTCACCTTTCTACAAGGAATGGCCAAAGATCCCCACACTAGCACGCTTAATCTTGCCTTCACAGAGCATATCACTAATGCTCTCATCAAAGCTAGGGAGGAGAAACTTAGAGTAGAAGCCTCCATACCTAGGAAGCTAGAGGATGGTTGGGATCCTATGATTAAAATTAAGATAAACAACTTCTCATGCTATGCTTTATGTGATATTGTAGCTAGTACTTCCATTATACCCAAAAGACTATATGATATGCTTAAATTGAAACCTTATGATTCTTGTTCTTTTGGTGTTCGTCTCGTTGATTCTTCCATAAAGAAACCTTTGGGGAGGATCGACGATGTTCTTATTGTTGTCAATGATAATTATGTGCCCGTTGATTTTACTATTATGGATATTGAATGTGATCCTTCATGTCCAATTATTTTGGGACGTCCCTTTTTGCGCAACGTTGGTGCTATCATTGACATGAAAGAGGGTAATATTAAATTTCAGTTTCCTCTCAAGAAAGGGATGGAACACTTCCCTCGAAAGAAGATCAAGTTACCTTTTGAGTCCGTTGTACGGGCTAGCTATTCTTTTACTCTTGATAAAACTTGATCTCTATGCATTATGCCTAGCTTAAAGGCATAAAAGAAAGCGCTTTTGGGAGGCAGCCCACATGAATAAATTTTTTGCATTTGTTGTGTCTTGATGTTGTTTACTGCTGTAGCATCATCATTGTATCTTTGCTTTTCATATTTGTGCCAAGTATAGCCTCTGATTGCTAGAAAGTTCAAAAGTTGTGAGGTGCTGTCCAGGAAACAGATTTTGTCCTTGGATAGAAAATTCGTATAAAATCACCAGATCATCTTTTTGGTCTGAATTGTTTCGACAGCGTTCTCTATATAATTGTCTTTCGTGCGTCTGTTCTGAGTTTTTTTATTTGAGTTGCAGAAGTATCCCGAACAGATCAATTACTACCTGCTGTTCTGTTTTTCACAGATTCTGTCCTGTTTTGCCTTTCCTTCACTTTGCAAATCAAGAACTTGCTTTTTCTTTGCAAAAACCTTTTGGCAATCTTGAGAAACAGTAGAACTTCAAGAATATCCTTATTTCCAGCAAGGTATAATTATTTTATTAAGGGTACTAACCTCGCTAATCAGATTATGATGAGTTATGTATGAAGGGAGTTTTCAAGTGTGCGAGGGAAGATGGTAAAAAGATTCAGGAGTGTCAAGCGCTCAAGCTTGGGGATGCCCCCGTGCACCCCCAAGAAATATTCAAGGAGACTCAAGCGTCTAAGCTTGGGGATGCCCTCGTGCATCCCCTTCTCCATCAACATTATCAATTCGTCTTTCGTTCCGCTATATTTTTATCACTTCATGTGTTATGTGCTATGCTTGGAGCGTCTTGCTTTTAGTTTTCTTTTCAGTTTTTCATAACGAGTCGGAACTCAGCATTCCTTTATGTGGGAGAGAAACATGCTCCACCTCTACCTAGAACATAACATAGAATTTTCATGTCTATCTATGCTGTGTGTGTTCTTTGTCTTTTAATAGCTACTATCATGCTCTGCTCTTAGTATCCATGTTTATCTTTTCAAAGAGCTTTTGTTTAGTTGGTTGCTTGAACTCTCTTTAATTATCATGCTCACCTTATTAAGAGAGTATGCTTCCGTTGCATTGGTTAATGTGTCTATGATAAAGATGCTACTTGCATAATGGTGCTTAGTAGTTTAGGTTTTCTTATGGTTAATCTCAAATAGCTAGGGGGATTCCCAATGTGTTATTGGAGTACCAACTTGATTTGTTTGCCTATGATATGGTATGGTTTAGTAATATCTTCCTTCGAGAATTTATTTTGATTGACTTGGCGTATGCTCACGCATATTTAAGACTATAAAGAAAGTCTGTCAAGCCTTGATGATCTTTTATTTCTGAGTAGCGATATAACTACCATGCCTGATTCAATATTGCTTTGTCGCTCTGCATGATTATGACCGTCATTGCTCTCTTAGTTGGTCGCTCCCAGTCTTTTTGCTAACCTCCACCTGTACTAAGCAAACTAACTTTGCAATACATAGCTCATGGGAAAGTAGCTTAAAAACTATTGTGATAAAGAATATGTTGCCTATGTATCTTATTTCTTATAAGTTGCTTGCTGAGCGGTAACCATGTTTCTGGGGACGCCATCAACTGTCACACTTTTGTTGAATATCATGTGAGTTGCTATGCATGTTCGTCTTGTCTGAAGTAAGGGTGATTTGCCGTGGGTTTAATGAATATGCATATTGTTAGAGAAGAACATTGGGCCGCCAACCAAAGCCATGTATCATGGTGGAAGTTTTAGCTTGGACGTTGATCCTCAATCTCTTATGAGAACATGCTTATGCATTAAAGAGGAGTCCATCATCTATTTTCTATGTTGTCCCGGTATGGATGTCCTCAAGTTGAGATCTATCAAAAACGAGAAATCAAATGCGAGTTATCTCCTTGGACCTTTGTACAGGTGGCATAGAAGTACCCCTTTGTGACACTTGGTTGAAACATATGTAATGCAATGATAACCCATGGAAATCCGAGCTAATTAGGACAAGGTACGAGCACTATTGGTATTCGATGCATGAGGCTTGCAACTTATAGGATGTCTTATGCATGACACATATGAAGTACTACTACCGTTGACAAAATTGCTTCCATGTTTTCAAAATAAAAAGCTCTAGCACATAACCATTCTTTTACTTTTATGTTAAAGCACCAACTACTGAGAGCATGATTGTCATTCTGAGTGTAATGTGCATTGTCCCAAAGTAGCATTGTCTTTTGCATGATTGTGATATCGTTTATTCTGAAATCATTGTATCTAGTCATCACTTAAACCTTGAAGGTGCCCCTGCATTTATGTTTTGCATCACTAAAGGGGGCAAGCTTTATATTACTTTATCATATTTGACATCATGTTCATTGCAAATCTTTTTGATGTTTCAGTTTCATGTTGTAAAACTTTCAGTCATTTGTGATTTTCTCATGAGGCAACTTAATTACTATAGATTCATTGTCTCAGTAAGCTTTTGTCATATGACTATAAAAAGTCCTATATGGTTAATAGCATGTCACCACAGAAATTATTCTTGTTATCATTTACCTACTCGAGGACAAGCAGGAATTAAGCTTGGGGATGTTGATACGTCCAAAACGTATCTATAATTTCTGCTTGCTCCATGCCACTTTTGGGTGATATTGCTATGATATTCATACACTTCCATACACTTTTGATCATATTTGGACTAACTTACTAATCCAGTGCACCCTAGTGCCAGTTTCTGTTTTCGGCTGTTTTTGTATTTCAGGTTTTCATGTTTCGAGAACTGCCTAGAAAAATCCAGAAAAATTATATAAAAAATCAGCGTTCCGGAAACAACACTGCGTCCGAAGGGCAGCCTGGGGGGCCACCAGGGCTCCAGGCGCCCTGGCGGCGCGCGCCCCCTGGGCCGCGCCGGGGGGGCGCCTGGGCCCCCCGAAGCCCGTCCGGTGCCCCCCTTTGGCATATATTTAGAGGGTCCTCCGAAACCCTCAGAGGAGAAACTCTTTTGGCAATCCCATCTCTGTTCCGCCGCCGCCGCCGCTTCCAAGATCGGGAGCACCAGGAGAACTCTTCCCGGCATCCTGCCGGAGGGGAGGATCACCACCGGGAGCTTCTCAACCACCATGGACGCCTCCCGGATGACTCGTGAGTAGTCTCCCTTGGACCATGAGTCCATGACCAGTAGCTATGTGATGTTCTCCTCCCGTTCTTGTGCTTCACTAATTAGTCCTCGTGAGCTGCCCTACATGATAGAGGCACCTATGTAATCCTTATGCTGTTGCTATGTTGAGTTTGCTGGGATCCGATGGATTATGAGATTATGTTTAGATTGATCTTGAGTAATATATTTGATTCACCTCTTTTATATTTATGTTCATGAGTAATTCTTGCATGTTCTCCATTGTTATTTATTGCTTTGGCCGAGTAGTAGGTAGTGACTCCAAGAGGGAACGTTATGCTTGATTGTGGGTTCATGCCCCTCGATGACTAGCTTGAGTGACAGAAACATGAGTCTAGGGTATGTGCTGTTGCCACAAGGGGGAAAACAACGGTGCTTGTGCCCGCGGGTGCAAGGATTGTTTACTTTACGCAAAGTTCTTTTAATGCAGTTGTCTGTTGCATTGAGTTTACACTATGGGTGGGACTCGCAACTTAATACCAGCAAGATGTTCTGGATAGATATCTCAAGGTGGATGATTAGTAGTAGGCATTGATGGATTTCGGTCTACTTACTTTGGCGTACCGCCCATGCTTTGAACCTCAACCTTTCTTGCAATGTAGTCAGCATTGGTTTGCGTTCTTGGTCCTGTCAATTGCCCAGTTGTAATTCGTTTACCTCACATAGCTGTTTTATCATCTTTTGGGAGAGAGACATCACTAGTGAGCATCATGAGACTCCGGTCCATATTACCATCATTGATCACACCCGCTATTTACTTTTCGTTATTATTTACTATTGCAAAACACTATCTATCACTACTATCATTGCTTTTAACCCTTTGTGAACTACAAGGCCGGAGGGATTGACAACCTCTATGTACTCGTTGGGAGCAAAGTTATTTGTATCTGTGTGCAGGTCCACGTTGATTGCTAATTGCGTCGTTAGCAGTTGACACCTACTTGTTGAACCTAGGAGTCTCTGGGGATTCGATCCTTGGCATCTTTGCTAAGGGAAAACACTTCTACTTACTGCATCTTACACCTTCCACTTGGGGTAACCAACGAGGGGTTCGAGGCCCATCACTGTCGCATCACAACCCACCCCGAGGGTCAGCGCTGCGCACGACCTCTAGTAAGCTATAAACACCAGAAACTAGTTGCAACTCCTGGACAGAGATCAAGGGTAATTAATAAGCCGAGAGGGTCAATTAAGGATCCCAATGTGTGGTAGTAGCTGTAACTTGAACCACACATACAGATCTCGGGTCCTATGGACGATCCCAATGAAACAACCCACCATGTACTCCTACATGGCCTTTCATCGATACCTTTACCAAGCGTATTCCACACTTCCTTCTCTTTAACGGTATGATCATTTCACTCTGATCCATCACCCAGATGAACCAGACCTGACACAACTCTAAGCATAGCAGGCAACATAAACAAATAGCATGGTGGATCACACATCACATGGCTCAATCAACTCCTACACATGCTAGTGGGTTTCAACTATTTACTGTGGCAATGACAGGTCATGCAAGGGAATAGGGTTCAACTACCGCAGCAAGTAGCAGTTCACACGTTGTTGCCTTAATGTAGTAAAAGAGAGCAGGAGCGAGAAGATTGGGTTTGTATCGGAATGATCAATGATTGCTTGCCTGACAAAGTGGTTGTCGGGTACTGCTCTTCAACTGGATACTCAGCAGTATCCTCGGGAGCAGGACCTAACACAGGGAATACCGGCGATACAATCATTAAACAAAAAATGCAACAATATGATGCATGCTCATGACATGGCAAGATGCATGTGTTTTGGCTAATGCAACTAAAACCAGAAGGGTTTGAGCCTATTTGAATCAAAGATTCAAATTGGCACTTTAGCTATTATTTAAATAAGTGCATTATCATGTTTTAGTGTATACAGCAAGGTTAACTTGCTCAAACATGCATGAAACTAGTGCCATTGGAAAGATTGGATTTTTCTGATCATTTTTCATATATAAATCTTTTCCATCTGAGCTACTGTTGAATTTATATGATTTTTTGAAGTTTAGGCATTTTCTGGAATTTCCTGAATTATTTTTAAATCTAAAAATCCCAGAAAAACCTTTACTGCGTCAGCATGACATCAAGCTAACGTCAGTCAGTCAACAGGAGCTAGTCCAAGTCAAACATGACATGTGGGCCCGGCATGTCAGTGTCACAGCTAACTAACGAATTTAATTAGTGAACTAATTAGCTGTCAGTGGGGTCTGGACCCACGGGTCAGTGACTAAACTAACTAACTAATTTAATTAACATTTATTTAATTAACTAGCTAATTAGGAAAAGGGTGGCCCACACGTCAGCGACCCAGGGGTGATCAACCCCCCGGTCAAACAAGTCAAACTCGCCGGCGAAGTGACGCCGGCGAGGCCAGACACGGCGGCGTGCTTCGGAAAACGTCCATAGGGCACGGTTCGAGCCACGGTTGGGCGCGTTGGAGAGCCCTTGTCGTTGCACGTCGGATGGTGGTGGTCGCCGGACCTGTGGTGGCCGGAGGCGACGGCAACGAGCTCGACGGCAGCGACCGGCGTCGGGTGTGTGTGGAGAAGCAGCTACGGTGGCCTAGGCGATGCGTGCGTAGTACCTAGCTCGTCTACGTGCCGCGGCGAGCGAGATGGATATGTGCCAGTGACCAAATGGTCACCGGAGCATCGCCGGCGGCGAGCACGGCGGCGGTGAGTTTCGGTGATCAACGGAGCGGCATCTACACAGCGCAAATGAAGCAAAGGAAGGAGGGAAACGGCGTAGGAGCTCACTGCGGTGCTAACGAGCTCGACGGAGAGGTCGGGGACGCGCTGCAGCTTCTTAATCGACGGCGAGGTGCTCCGGCGATCCGAGGAAGGGGACGACGGCGTGAAGACGTTGCAGGGCTACCGGCGATCCGTGGCTCAGCGAGGAGGTAGAGGGCGTCGCGGCGAACCTTTTGGACACGGTCACGGGTCGAGGGGGAGGCTCTAGGTGCGGTGACGGCGAGCGGCGGCGACGGGCGGCTCGGTGGTGAGAGGGAGAGAGCCAGGGGAGGCGACGGGGACGAGGGGAAAGTGCGAGAGGGGTCGGGGCAGCTACGTGGCGACGACAGGAGACGTCCAGGCCGTCGGGAGGCAGGCAGGTAGGGTGGAGGTGACCGGGCGCGTGCCGGCGCGCGGCGGCCACGCGCGCTGCCTTCTCGCGCGAGGAGGAAGGCGACAGAAGAGGGCTGGTGGGCTGGGCCGGCCTTGCTACAGTGCTGGGCCCGAGGTAAGTCCTTTCTCTCTCTTTCTTTTTCCTATTTCTTTTTCTGTTTCATTTGTTTTGCAACTTTGTTTAATTAATAAAAATGCCAGAACATTTTTATAACTCATGAAACTTGTCATGCCCACTGTATATATTATGAACAGTATGGAACATTATAGTTTGTGATTATTTGAGCATTTAAAATATTTTATACTCCCTCCGTTCGGAATTACTTGTCACAGAAATGGATGTATGTAGATGTATTTTAGTTTTACATACATCCATTTCCGAGACAAGTAATTCCGAACGGAGGGAGTAGCATTTAAATGCCCAAATTCAAATAACATATGATTTAATCCAAAGCCCTTAGATGTCCTAGAAAATTGTGCACCATTTTTAGTAGAGGTTTGAGACCAAGGCAAAAATGATGAACATTTTTGAAGGGCATTTTGGGTACATTGGGAAAGATTTTATCAAACCCTAGTTGTTAGAAGAGGGGTGCTGGGGTTTCTGTCATTCCCATTTCAAGTTTCTGTGATAAGTAAACATGATGCACACTCTAGCTAGTCCTAATGCAAGAGCTAACTAGGGATGTGACACCGGAAAGGTTTTGGGACATTTCAGATATTTATCGGAGTACCGATGGGCTACCGAAACCCCCCGGGGAAGTATTGGGCCTACATGGGCCATAGGGGAGAGAGAGGGGAGCCCACAAGGGGTGCCCCCCCATGAGCTATCCGAATTGGACTAGGGGAGGGAGTGTGCCCCCCTTTTCCTGTCCCTGTCCCTCTCCCTCTCCCTTCCTTCCTTCCTACTGCATAAAAGGGAAAAAAGGGGAATCCTAGTCCCACTAGGTTTGGAGTCCTAGTAGGACTCCTTCCCATGGTGCGCCCTGATACGTCTCCAACGTATCTATAATTTTTTATTGTTCCATGCTATTATTTATGATGTTTTGGATGTTTAATGGGCTTTGTTATACACTTTTATATTAATTTTTGGACTAACCTATTAATCCAAAGGCCCTGTCCAGAATGTTGTTTTTTGCCTATTTCAGGGTTTTACAGAAAAGGAATATCAAACGGAGTCCAAACGGAATGAAACTTTTGGGAGAGATATTTTTGGAGCGATATCTTCACGAGAGACTTGAGAACCACGGAATAGGGCACATGTGGCGTCCACGAGGGTGAGGGGCGCCCCCCCCCCTACATGGCGCGCCCCCCTGCCTCGTGGGCCTCACGTTGGTCCCACGATGCCCTTCTTCCTCCTATATATACCCATGTACCCCGAAAACATCAGAAAAGGAGAGAAAACCCTAATTCCATCGTCGCAACCTTCTGTTCCCGTGAGATCCCATCTTGGGGCCTGTTCCGGAGCTCCGACGGAGGGGGAATCTACCATGGAGTGCTTCTACATCAACACCATTGCCTCACCATGAGTTGTGAGTAGTTTACCACAGACCTTCGGGTCCATAGTTAGTACCTAGATGGCTTATTCTCTCTCTTTGGATCTCAATACCAAGTTCTCCTCGGTCTTCGGGGAGATCTATTCAATGTAATCTCTTTTTGCGGTGTGTTTGTCGAGATCTGATGAATTGTGGGTTTATGATCAAGATTATCTATGAGAAATATTTGGTTCTTTTCTGAATTCTTGTATGTATGATTATAATATCCTTGCAAGTCTCTTCAAATTATTGGTTTGGTTTGGCCTACTAGATCTATAGTTCTTGCAATGGGAGAAGTGCTTGGCTTTGGGTTCAATCTTGCGGTGTCCTTTTCCAGTGACAGTAGGGGAAGCAAGGCACGTATTGTATTGTTGCCATCGAGGATAAAAAGATGGGTTTTATATCATATTGCTTGAGTTTATCCCTCTATATCATGTCATCTTGCTTAAAGCATTACTCTGTTCTTATGAACTTAATACTCTAGATGCATGCTGGATAGCGATCGATGTGTGGAGTAATAGTAGTAGATGCAGAATTGTTTCGGTCTACTTGTCATGGACGTGATGCCTATATATAATGATCGTGCCTAGATATTCTCATAAGTATTCGCTTTTCTATCAATTGCTCGACAGTAATTCGTTCACCCACCGTAGAATTCTGCTATCATGAGAGAAGCCACTAGTGAAAACTATGGCCCCCGTGTCTATTCTCAACATATCAATCTACAATCTACTTTACTTTTCTGTTTTTACTTTATGTTCTTATATCCAAATATACCAAAAATATCAAACTATCAGATCTCACTTTCGTAAGTGACCGTAAAGGGATTGACAACCCCATATCGCGTTGGCTGCGAAGTTCTTATTTATTTGTGTAGGTGCAAGTGACTCATGCGTGGTCTCCTACTAGATTGATACTTTGGTTCTCAAAAACTAAGGGAAATACTTACGCTACTGTGTTGCATCACCCTTTCCTCTTCGAGGGAATACAACGCAAGCTCGAGAAGTAGCACGAAGAATTTCTGGCGCCGTTGCCGGGGAGGCTTACACAAAAGTCATATACCAAGTACCTATCACAAACCCTTATCCTTCGCATTACATTTATTTGCCTCTCGTTTTCCTCTCCCCCACTTCACCCTGGCCGTTTTATTTGCCCTTCTTTTTGCCGTGTGTTTTCGGTTCACTTGCTTCTTGTTTGCTTGTGTGTTGGATTGCTTGCTTGTCATCATGTCTAGCACACCTATCATTATCAATACTCCTGAGAGTGAGGTTCTTAATTTTAAACAAAGGAAGGAGGAAAATCTTAAAGATGCCTGGTATAGTATTTGCAATGCTCAAAATAGATCTACTAGAAAGCTTTCCACTTCCGTGCTTCTTCGCAATTTTTATGTTGGCATAACTCCGTGGAATAGATATATTTTAGATACCATTACCGGAGGGAATTTCTTGGGTAGCCATACTTTTGATTCTTATAATGCTATGACTGAATTATTTGGCTCACCACCTCTTATGGTTAATGGGACCGTTTTAACTCTGGAACATGTTATGCAAAGACTTGAAATCATTGAAAACAAAGTTGCTACTGTAGAGTTGGTTGAGAATTTAGATAGAAAGATCCACAAATTACCCAATATGGATCCAAGGTAGGAGTTATTCTAAAATAAATAAAGAAAAGGAACCCATAGTTAGAGAGAAAATAGATCAAGATTCTACTAGAATCGATAAACTTGAGGATATTATTACTAATGTAGGGTCTGCTCTTTCTGTGATTAAAACTATTTCAAATACTTTTACCACTAAATTGTCTAAGTTCATCTATGTTCCTAAAAATAAGGGTGAACCACCTAGTAAGGGAATCGCGGATCTTAAATCTATAAGTGTTCATCCTAATTTTCTTACTTTTGCAAGAGAACCTTTTGACACGAATGAATTTCTTGATTTCTTGCCCAAAAGTTTTATTATCAATAGTAATAAAGAAGTTCCTAAGAATCACAAGTGCTTAATTAAAGAATTGCCTTCCAAAGATGGCAATACCTAGATCTAACCTTGTATCGTGCCTAGCTAGGGGTGTTAAACGATAGCGCTTGTTGGGAGGCAACCCAATTTTATATTATTATTTTGCTTCTATTTAGGAATAAATATTGCATCTATCTTCTGTTTAGATGTGGTTTTGTGTTTTAATTAGTGTTTGTGCCAAGTAGAACCTTTGGAAAGACTTGTGTGAAGTTTATATGATCTTGCTGTAAAAAACAAAATCGTTAGCGCTCACTAGAATAGTCACCAGATTTTACTGGTGTGTTCTATTTAGTTGATTCTTTTTGCAGATGATTAATATACAAATTCCCCACGTTTACCAATTTACTTCAATTTTTTTGGAGTTACGGAAGTATGCGAAAGTTACAGATTACTACAGACTATTTTGTTTTTGACAGATTCTGTTTTTCGTGTGTTGTTTGCTTATTTTGATGAATCTATGAGTAGTATTGGAGGATATGAATCATAGAAAAGTTGGAATACGGTAGGTTTAACACCAATATAAACAAATAATGAGTTCATTACAATACCTTTGAGTGGTGGTTTGTTTTCTTATACTAACAGAGCTCACAAGATTTTTGGTTAAGTTTTGTGTTGTGAAGTTTTGAGTATTGCTTTGATGGACTACGGAACAAAGAGTGGCAAGAGCCTAAGCTTGGGGATGCCCAAGGCACTCCAAGGTAAAATTCAAGGACAACCAAAAGCCTAAGCTTGGGGATGCCCCGGGAAGGCATCCCCTCTTTCGTCTTCATCTATCGGTAACTATACTCGGGGCTATATTTTTATTCAACCCATGATATGTGTTTTATTTGGAGCGCCATGTATGATTTGAGTCTTTGCTTGTTAGTTTGCCACAATTATGCTTGTTGTACACACCTTTTTGAGAGAGATAAATATGGCCTAGGAATTGTTAGAGCACTCTATGTGCTTCACTTATATCTTTTGAGCTAAATAGTTTGCTCTAGTGCTTCACTTATATCTTTTTGAGCACGGTGGTAATTTTATTTTGTAGAAATTGTTGATCTCTCATGCTTCACTTATATCCTTTTGAGAGTCGATTATAACAGCATGATAATGTGCTTTGGCTATCAAACTAGCCTTAACATGATAAGCATACAAGATGAATGTAGTAAAAACTTTCATACAAAGTGCATTGAATATGATGAGAAGTTTGATACTTGATAATTGTTTTGAGATATGAGGATAGTGATATTAGAGTCAAGCTAGTGGAGTTATTATGAAATTGAGAAATACTTGTGTTAAAGTTTGTGATTCCCGTAACATGCACGTATGGTGAACCGCTATGTGACGAAGTTAGAGCATGAAGTATTTGTAGAGTGTCATCCTTTGTGTGGAGGTCGGGGGCACACGATGGTTAACTCCTACCAACCTCCCCCCTAGGAGCATGCGTTGCTTGCTTTGTTTTGATGACTCGTGGATGGCTCTGATACCAGCTCTGTGGGGACCCCGACTTAGAAGTCGAGATCACCGAATGCACATGTACAGTGATCCCAGAGATCAATGCTCACTGAACACACAAAAGCTGAATAACAAGAGTCTTACATCCATACATACCGTCTTACACAAATTATGGCCATTATGGCCAAGTCTTACATAGATAAAGCCTCACGGGCTGAATAGAAAATAACTCAAATAGCGGAAGTCTTCGATGATAAGTAGAACCCATGCCATCTGCCTTAACCCTACAGGCATTCTGACTGGGATAGCGTCCTAGTTCGCATGTTCGTCTCCATAGAACTCTTCTTCATAATCCTGTTCCTCCATGCCTGGCCAATTAAATAACCAGTGGCAAGCCAATGAGTACTTTGAATGTACTCGCAAGCAACCCATGATTTGGTTCAAAGTAACAATGCAATTGAATAACAATGAGCAATCTAGCTACGAGCAAGAATAAATGTTCTGCCATCAAGTATATGCATCAATAAACTCATGTAACCTCGAAGACAGGTTACCGATATCAACATGATTATGATTCATCTCATCGAGTCAAGTCACCACCTTGACTCATCACACACACATACTTTTCACCGATGAAGTAAAATTCTGGACATAGTTTAGGTAGCACCACCCAACTGTCCATGACCGTGGACACGGCTATTATAATAGTTTTATATCTGCAGAGGTTGCGCACTTTACCCACAAGATTCGGGAAGCTTTCGTGTCACCCACGATCCCGCAGTACCTCAAGTACTCGGGGGAAGCACCCGGTCATTATCATTCCTTAGACGACACTAACATAGAGTCCACTCGTTGGTACACGGCCCTCGAGTACAAACAACAGATCGTGGGACTTGCCCTAATTTCAATGTCACGCATACCCGAAGGGACCAACGGTGTGTCCGGTGCCCTGTAAAAACAGTCATGGTCGTCCATCCAAGCACGACCCCGTCCCGGGAAAGACCTCAAGTCTTCCCGCCACTAGTAATGCGGGCACCATGCTAGTATCGGCCTAAGTAATCAATAAAGCCCCGTCCCATAAGGGGTAGAGTGGTTGCACATGTTTGGTTGGGACGGTAGTCACACATAAATCTAATCCATCATTTCACCCATGCACAAGATTTTTACCGGCACATCACTTCTTCCTCAAGTGATGACCTAACTCAGCATCACCCTCGGGCATTAGGGGCACCCGATGGGGTTTATGAAAAGATTTAAACCTCGAAGATTTCATGACACACGTGCATCACTAAGCATCACTACTAACCACATGCATTGCATCTAGCACATAGCAAGATCAAGAGTAAAGCATGCATCACATGGTGGTTTTAAACTAGGTCACCATCATAACTCCTATCATCATGCATTCGAAAACAAACGGGTTCCGAAAAACACAGGTGTATCATGGTCAAAGGGCTGCTTGCCTGGATTGGCTTAGTGTCGGTGTACTGAGGTAGGGGTACCTCAGTACCCCAACTTGTGCACGGGCAGTTGCAGCTTCCCGCGGCGGGGTTTACCACGCGCTCGCCGGAGACCTTCCTGCTCCATCTCAAACCATTCAAAAACAAAGTATGCAAGACAGAAGATCGAGACCCCGGCAAGTGGAGCTTGCCGGGAAGGCCGTACCAGGCTCAAGATTACCTCACTAGCACAAGACCCTGGCAAGAGGAGCTTGCCAGGAAGACTAGAAGATTCCATCATAAAAGACACGCCTCGGCGCTATATGCGTCCCGGCGAGGGCCCGGGGAGCGGCAAGACCCCGGGCCCGGCAAGATCAAGACCCCGGCAAGGTGCTTGCCGGGAGAGTTGCGCTGTGTGCCCGCGCTCCAGCTCATCGGCCCACGCGTCGCCCTGGGGCCTATCCAGGGACGCGTGGCGGATGGCTGTGCAGCCTGGGGGACACGGTGGCACTCCACGGTGGTGGATCCATCGCCGTGGCAGACGGAGACGCAAGGGCGGGAGCTTTTGGGGTCGACGGCGACGGGCATTAAATGCCCTTGTCCCCCACTGTCAAAGTAGGTAGCGACCACTGTTCGCGCACTGTAGCTCCACTATTCCCGCACTGTTACAACTACCACCTCTTTTACGTTTTTACCCCTTTCTCCTACGTTGACACCTGTCGGTGACCCCTTGTACTATAAAAGGAGGCCCATGCACAACGTGGAGGGGGTTCGGAACCTAGATCACTCATACGCTCGGTGTAGCTGCTTCTTCAAGCTCCCGAGCTCTCCAACTCAATACACAACTAAGCAGGAGTAGGGTTTTACGCGTCTACCGCGGCCCGAACCTGGGTAAAACTGCCCGCGTGCTCGCTACGATCTGCTCTTCGTGCTCCCTCCGCCCTCGTACCGCACAGACAAGGGGCTCCGGTCCCATAGGTGTTCGTGGCGGACAGTTTCCCCCGACATCTTTGGCGCGGGCGCATTCTTCATCAACCTCTCCAGTTTCGTCAGCAACTTCACTAGCAGCAACTCCATGGCCCCGAAGAAGAAGGCTTCGGAGGTCGGAGGCCCGTCTGCGTCTCATCCGCCGCCACCAGAGCCAACGGTGGGCGGGGGAGACACCGTCGGAAGGGTGGTCGCCGGCGAGGACACTCGCGGCGCCACCAAGTCCAAGGACAAGACGGACGACCGAGCCTCGGTCTCCGTGGACGCGCCACGTCCATCTCAACACACGACAACCCAGCCGCGCCATACCACAGGAGGTGGTATTCGCTTGCTGGGGCAAGGACAAACCGGAGGTTCGCGGGACGCCCCGGACCATCGTCCGGGCACAAGCAAAGCGAAGGCGCCGGCGCGGGATCCTGCTCCTTCTAACGTTGTTAGGAGTCCGAGCATATCCCGCTCCTCGCACCGCTCGCCCCCGTTCCCCTCCACTCCGGCGGAAGCACTCGCGAGAGCGCAACTGCTCCTCGATTTCCCTCCAGCGGCAGACAAGGCCGAAGACTGGAGGGCCACCATCCAGAGCCTGATAGCCTTCGCCAACAACGATTCTCCACAGCAGCCGACGGCCTCGCGGCCGCGGCAAGCTGAGAAGACGAAGGCCGACGGCGACAAGAACGCCGGGGGTGCGACAAGCGTGCACTCCCCGCCGCGGAAGCAAAAGACGCCGCCCCGCCGGAACAACGCCGACGACGGCTCCACAGCGTCGTCGGATCCGCGGGCCCGTCGGGACCAGCGCCAGGTCCTCGACGACCGGCGACAAGAAGACGCTCGCACCACAATCGAGCGCCGCCGAGAAGCTCGGCGACAATCAGATAATAGAGCTGGGAACGCTGTCGACGCGCGCGCGCCCGGTGAACCAGGCGACTTGCCGTACGCGGCAGGCTGCCCTGCGTTCACCCGCGAGCTGCGGCGCGTCCAGTGGCCCAGCATGAAGAATTTCAAGCCCGACGTACCGGAGAAGTACGACAGCAAGACGCACCCCTCGGAATTCCTCAGCGTCTACACCATCGCAGTGCAAGCTGCCGGGGGGCGCGACGAGAAGATCTTGGCAAATTACTTCCCGCTTGTGCTTAAGCCAAACGTCCGTTCGTGGCTTATGCACTTGCCGGAAGGTTCCATCTCTTCTTGGGCCGACCTTTGCCACCAGTTTGTTGGCGCCTTCACCGGCGGCCACAAACCCCATGGCCAGGAGAGCGATCTCCACATTCTGGCCCAGAAGGAAGGAGAAACCCTGCGCAAGTACATCCAACGCTTCAGCCGTGTGCAACACAACATCCCGGATGTCCACCCTGCCGCGGTTATCAGCGCGTTCCACCAGAACGTGCGTAACCGCCGCATGCGTGAAGAAATGGCGATGACCAAGATTCGGGATGTCAGCGAGCTCTATGCTCTGGCTGACAAGTGCGCACGCGCAGAAGAGGGGAGGAGACTCCCCGGGGAGGATGCTGGCGCAGGAGGAAGCGACAGCGACGACGCCGCCCCGGCAAAGAAGAGCCGGCGGTGGAATAACAGAAGGAAG
Source organism: Secale cereale (assembly GCA_902687465.1). NCBI lineage: Eukaryota > Viridiplantae > Streptophyta > Magnoliopsida > Poales > Poaceae > Secale > Secale cereale. The sequence goes on along the minus strand of LR738711.1, from coordinate 474,482,503 downwards.
GGCAAGAAAGAGGTGCTTCCCGTCGAGAAGTCCGGCAAGGAGGCTCCCGCCAAGCAAACACAGGCTGGCGGCTCCGGCAAGGAGCCTGCCCCTGTAGCGGCGGCCGATAAGCAGGACGGCTCCGACAAGCAATATTGTAAAATCCACCGCACCAAGGGCCACGACCTCTCCAACTGCAAGCGCGTCGAGTACCTCGTCGAGCAGCAGAAAGCTGAGTACGAGAGGCGCGACAAGGAGAAGGCCCAAGGTGGCGGGGAAGAGCCAAGCAAGAAGCGGCCGTTCAACGGCCGGGGAGGACGCCGCGGCAAGGCCAAGCAGCGGCAAGGAGATCGACCTCCCCGGGGCCGCGACAAGGACGAAGATGACGACGAAGACATGGAGGACGAGGATAACAGCGAGCAGGAGTTCCAGAAGGCCACGGAGGTCCTGTGCGTCGACGGTGGCGCCTCCCTGCACACCTCCCACCGCCAACTAAAGCAGTGGGTGCGTGAGGTGAATGCAGCGGAGCCGCCCGTGGAGTCGCGCAGGCTCCTCAAATGGTCCAGCACGCCCATCGTTTTTGATCTTGAGGATCACCCTGACCGCACCACTGCGGTCGGGTGCTTGCCGATGCTGGTCTCACCCACCATCCGCAACCTCAAGGTCACTAAAATGTTGGTTGACGGCGGGGCCGGGCTGAACTTGATCTCCTCTGCTGTGATCAAGAAACTCCAAATTCTAGATGGCGAGCTCGAAGAGACCGGTTCTTTCCAAGGAATCAACCCGGGAAGGAGCAAGCCCAAGGGAAAGATCACTCTGCCGGTGACCTTTGGCGGGGAGCTCAACTTCAGAACTGAGCGCATCACTTTTGACGTCGCCGATATTCCATTGCCCTACAATGGAATACTTGGCCGTCCTGCCCTCGCCAAGTTCATGGCAGCTTCCCATTATGCTTACAACGTACTCAAGATGCCGGGGCCGATAAGCGTCATCACTGTCCACGGCGACAAGAAGGATGCGCTTGTCTGCGCCGACAAGATTTACCGGGATGCAGCAGCTGCGGCAGAAAAAGACACACTTGCCGCTGAAGCTCCCGGGGGGAAGAAGACGAAGACCAAGTCCGGCAAGTGCTCTGGGGCCCACTCCGGCAACCGCACCTCTCCGGAGTGCTGCGCCGCCGTCGAGGACGTTCCATCGAGCTCCACCGGCAAGTGTAAGAAGGGAATGGCCGCTCCTCCGGCAACCAAGAAGGTGTCCGCCAAGGAGGACGGCACTGGTGGTACCTTCACCATCAGTGCCACGCTTGACAGCAAATAGGAAAGCGCGCTCGTTGCCTTCCTGCGGGCGAATGTCGATGTGTTTGCCTGGCAACCATCTGACATCCCCGGTGTTCCCAGGAAGGTAATTGAGCACAAGCTTGCTGTCTGTCCTCATGCGCGGCCCATCAAGCAGAAAGTGAGGAAGCAAGCCGTGGAGCGCCAAGAATTCATCAACGAAGAAATCAAGAAACTAGAGGCAGCAGGCCTAGTTAGGGGTGTGATCCATCCAACGTGGTTGGCAAATCCGGTCGTCGTGCGCAAGGCCAACGGGAAGTGGAGACTGTGTATAGACTTCACCGATGTGAATAAAGCATGTCCCAAGGATCCATTCCCTTTGCCGCGCATTGACCAGATCGTTGACTCCACTGCCGGATGTGAGCTACTCTGCTTTCTTGATGCATACTCAGGCTATCATCAGATTTTCATGGCCAAAGAGGATGAAGAGAAGACTGCATTTATCACTCCGTGTGGCACTTATTGCTTCATACGCATGCCATTTGGATTGAAGAATGCAGGCTCAACCTTTGCAAGGGTAGTATACACTGCTTTTGAGCCACAGATCCATAGAAATGTAGAGGCTTACATGGATGACATCGTGGTGAAGAGCAAGAGCAAGGATACCCTGATCCAAGATTTGGAAGAGACATTTCAGAACCTGCGCAGAATACAGCTCAAGTTGAATCCCGAGAAGTGCGTCTTTGGAGTCCCCTCCGGCAAGCTTCTCGGATTCTTTGTGTCACAGAGGGGGATCGAAGCCAACCCCGACAAGATTAAGGCCATTGAGCAGATAGAGGCCCCAAAGCGCGTCAAGGATGTCAGAAGACTTGCAGGTTGTGTGGCTGCCCTTAGTAGGTTCATTTCGAAGTCTGCAGAACGCGCCCTACCTTTCTTCAAAATCTTGAAGAAGGCAGGTCCCATGAAGTGGACTCCGGAAGCGGAGGCAGCGCTGCAGGATTTGAAACGGTACCTGTCCTCCACTCCAATACTTGTCGCACCTAGACCACAGGAAAAGTTGTTGCTATACCTAGCGGCAACCAACCAGGTGGTTAGTGCTGCGTTAGTAGCGGAGAGGGAGTCCGACGAGGAGTCAGCACCACCGGCAAGCGAATCCAGCGACAAGCAAGGGGCTGCTCCGGCAAGCTCTGGCCCCGACAAGGACAACTCTGTGCAGGAACAAAATGAAGTGCGGAAGAAGATGGTGCAGCGCCCAGTGTATTTTGTAAGTTCCCTTCTCCAGGGGGCTAGGTCAAGGTACTCTGGTGTGCAAAAGTTGCTTTTCGGCCTCCTCATGGCCTCGAGAAAGCTGCGCCATTACTTCCAAGCACATGAGATAACAGTGGTCACTCGCTTTCCGCTGAAGAGGATATTGCACAACCCAGAAGCAACAGGCAGGATCGTTGAGTGGGCACTGGAGCTGTCAAGCTTTGGACTCAAGTTTGAAAGTACTTCAACCATACAGAGCCGAGCTTTGGCAGAATTCATAGCTGAGTGGACCCCAACACCCGATGAAGAAGTTCAAGAAACAAGTACACCCGTACAAGAAGCGACAAGTGAATGGGTAATGTATTTTGACGGTGACTTCTCGCTGCAAGGCGCCGGTGCTGGCGTGGTACTCATCGCGCCCACCGGAGAGCACCTCAAATATGTTATCCAGATGCACTTTCCCAGGGAGCAAGCGACAAACAACACTGCTGAATATGAAGGCTTGCTCGCCGGCCTCAGGATTGCGGCCGAACTTGGGATCAGGAAGCTGATTGTGCGGGGAGATTCTCAGTTGGTGGTCCGGCAAGTTAACAAGAGCTATCAGAGCCCCTTGATGGAAGCTTATGTCGATGAAGTGAGGAAGCTTGAGGAACACTTTGAAGGTCTGCAGATGGAGCACGTCCCGAGAGCTCAGAACGAAATTGCAGATGGCCTTTCAAAGTGTGCTTCGATGAAGTTACCTGTGGAACCAGGGACCTTCTTGCTCAAGCTAACTCAACCATCCGTTACACCATCAATTGGGCAGCCCAAGAAGAGAAAGTTGGTCTCCGGCGACTACTTGCCGGCGGATCTTCCAGAAACCGCCGCCAAGGTCCCCAAGATCAACAACCACAACGCTGGGGAACAGTTTGCTCCTGCAGATCCTCGGGTCTGTACAGTTGAAGCAAGCGTTCCCGACAAGCCTCGCCCCGGCGAGCTTGCCGGGGGACCATCAGCTCCGGCAGAACCAGAGGTCCATGTCGTAGAAGCTGAGGTTTTCGCAGCGGCCCTCGAGCCTTTAGTCCTTGCCGTCGAGCCTCAAGCTCCGGCATGGGCGCAGCAGATCGTCCGTTTTCTTCAAACTAGAGAACTTCCCGACGACCCAGAAGAAATAGAGAAGATAACCAGGCAGTCAAGTATGTACCAGTTCGTGGATAACGAGCTGTACAGAAGAAGGCTCAATGGTGTCAGATTGAAGTGCATCTCCAGGGAAGATGGACAGAAGCTGTTGGCAGAAATACACGGAGGCATATGCGGTCACCACATTGGCGCAAGGGCGCTTGCCGAGAAAGCTTTCCGGCAAGGGTTCTTCTGGCAAGAAGCCCTCCAAGATGCAACTGCACTAGTAACCAAGTGTGAAGCGTGCCAGTTCCATGCGAAGCAGATTCATCAGCCAGCTCAAGCTCTCCAAACAATCCCTTTGTCCTGGCCCTTCTCGGTCTGGGGGCTCGATATCCTCGGCCCTTTCCCTCGTGCTGTCGGGGGCTTTGAGTACTTGTACGTTGCAATCGACAAGTTCACAAAGTGGCCAGAAGTGGAGCCAGTGAGAAAGGTGACAGCACAGTCGGCAGTCAGGTTCTTCAGGTCGATTGTTTGCCGTTTCGGGATCCCTAACAGGATTATCACCGACAACGGTACGCAATTCACAAGTCGCACCTTCATGCAGTACGTCCAAGACCTTGGCGCCAAGGTCTGTTTCGCTTCTGTTGCTCACCCGAGGAGCAACGGTCAAGCGGAAAGGGCCAATGCTGAAGTGCTGCGCGGACTCAAGACGAGGACCTTTGACAGGCTGCGCAAGTGCGGAAGAAATTGGATAGAGGAGCTACCGGCGGCTCTTTGGTCAATCAGAAGGACACCAAGTCGAGCCACCGGACAGACACCCTTTGCTCTAGTCTATGGAGCAGAGGCAGTTCTCCCCACGGAACTCGTATACGGATCTCCTCGAGTGCTCGCTTATGACGAGCTCGAGCAAGAGCAGCTGCGGCAAGATGATGCATTGCTCCTCGAGGAGGGACGTCTCCAGGCTGCTGTACGAGCTGCTCGATACCAGCAAGCCTTGCGCCGCTACCATAGCCGCAAGGTCAAGGCCAGGAGTCTCGAGGAAGGCGACCTTGTTCTTCGGCGTGTTCAGTCCGCCAAGAATTCCAACAAGTTGACGCCGAAGTGGGAAGGCCCTTATCGGGTGAGACAAGTCACAAGGCCCGGCGCTGTCCGCCTTGAGACCGAAGAAGGCTTACCGGTGAGCAACTCCTGGAACATAGAGCATCTTCGCAAGTTTCACCCGTAAGGCGCGGTTGCCGTGATCCGCTCCGGCAACCACCTTTTGTACAAGCTTTGCCGCTGCTGCATGTAACCCTTTGTACAAAGCCGGGCGCAGACCCCGTGCATGAGTAAAGTTTTTGTGTTTTGCGCTGATTGCCTTTTGCATGTTTTTCTTTGGTATTTGCATGTGTTGTTTGGCATTTGGTGCAACACTCAAGTATCCGGTAAGCATTAGCACGCCGAAAGGCCATATACTTGTTTCCCTCTTCTTTTTCCTTGCCTCCTAAGCAGAAGGAACGTTCCTCGCGCACAAGTTTGCCGGGGGGGAAGGAAGTGGAGGAGGAACCAAGTGCTGTTCAAGAAAGAGAAGCCTTACCGGGAAGCAAGCAATATATGAAAGCTAAGTTATTAGAATTTGACCAGTTCAAATTTTTAAAATTTTAGTTGTCTTCCTTGAACAATCACACTTTGTATGGAAAACCTGTGCGCGGAGGAACCTGCCCGTAGCTTGCCGCACCCTTATCTTGTTTCCGAGTTCGCTCAACGATTTAAGTGAGCTGCGACAAGTGTCGCGCCCTTGCTTCATTTCCGAGTACGCTCAGCAAGTTAAGTGCGTTGCGACTAGCCGCGGCGACGTTACTTGCCGGTGAGACCTTGGCCAGCAGGCTGCTCAGAGTCCAGCACTCAGCGCTCGCGGCAAAGGCCCCTTGCCGGCAAGCTCCCCGGGAGCGTAGGGTGAAAAACATACAAAGTCAAGGATTAAGACAAGGAAGATAACATTGCACTGATTGATCAAAATGAGATAAATATCTTACAAAAGATAACTTGTCGCAATGATTAACGAGTTCATAACACCCTATGCAGCAACCAAAAGAGATAAAGATAATGGAGGCCTAATCTACGCGGTCGCCCTCGATCCTGGAGATCTTAGCCACCTTGGCAATGATGTGGGCGACCTGCTCCTTCAGAGCCTCCATGTCCGCGTCAGCCGGCAAGCTGCGAAGAACGTTGGTGAGGTTGATGCCCGGATTGCGGTATACGATCTTCGTCAGCACGCGCTCCAGAGTTCCCGTGCAGAGTAGGCGCGTCTCCTCGGCCAGTTGCGCGGGGATCTTCTTCCGCAGATCTGCAAGGGCCGGCGCGATTCCCCTGAAGAAGAGGCTGAGCTTGGCGCTGTGAGGGAGGTTTGGATCCGGGGAGTAGATGAGGTGCTCCAGCTTCAACGCCAGCAGCTCCTGGTCGATGTTGGACGCACATGATACTAAGTCCTCGGTCCATACCTCAACGGTTTTGCGGAAGAGCTCAGCCGCTTTGTTGGCGCTGTCCACCAAGGTCCGCTCCTTGCGGAGCTCCTCCTTCAACTTGGTCTCCCGAGCCCGGGCAGCGTGGAGTGAAGCCTTCAGTGTAGAGACCTTCAACTCCAAGTCCTCGATGGAGTCCTTGGCGGCCTTCAACTCGTCGCCCCTCTCAGAAAGACGCACCTGGAGTTCTGAATTGGTGTGGGCGTCCTTCTCGCGCTCCGTGATGAGCGCGGCGACCTTCTCTGCGCTCACCTTCAGCGACTTCTCCAGCTGCGCGACCTTGGCGGCAAGCTCCTTCTTGGCGGTCTCCGCGGCAGCCGCGGCGGCTTTCGCCTCCTTCAGTTCCCCGCCAAGGGCCTCCTCCCGAGCGGCAAGGTCCTCCTCGTGGGAGTCGAGGTTGACCTTACGCTGGGCGAGTTCTCCTTCTCGCCGGGACAGCTCCACCCCGGCGAGCCGCTGCTGCTCTTCGGCTTCAGCTTTTTCCAGCACCCACTCCTGATATTCGCCGGCGAGTCGCTCGTGCTCCTCCGCCACCTCGCGGAGGGCCGCCTGGTTGGCGGCGCTGAGCTCCGCCGCGCGCTTCTCCATCTCCGCGGAGGCCTTGGCGGCAAGGGCTTCCCGGGAAGCAAGCTTCGCCTGCCTGGCTCGGTAAAGGGCCAGGAGCTGGTGAAGCAGCTTCTCCTCCTCGGGCCCTTCACTCCCGCCGGGCGCCTCGATGACCTTCAAGCCCGCGGAGGCGAGGACTTCCCCATCAAAGGCCTCGCCCTCCGCGGGAGCTCGCGACGAAGAACCCCACGGCACCTGGATGAAGACGCCGTTGGGGGCTTCAAGATAGTAGCCCTGCTCCTTGCCGGCGGAGGGGTCGGCGGCCGGCGCAGCACTTGATGCTCCCGCCGCCTCCGGGTCGGCGGTGCGGTCGCCGTCCCCCTCCCCGGCCGCTGCGTCCGCAACCGGAGCGGCCTCTGGCGCAGCCGGCTCGGCGGCTTCAGCCATCTCCTCGGTGGCAGGGGCGTCGCCGCCGTCGCCCTGCGCGCCCTCCTCCTCAAGGTTGATGACCTCCGTCTCCATCGGCTCGGGGGGAGGAAGATCTAGAAGAAGAAGAAGAAGCAAAACAGAGTTCAAGCAAAAATCCAAAAAGAGACAACGCCAAGAAGACAAGTTATAGAGCTTACCTTGGCGGACGTCGTCAGCGGCGGGCTCCCTCGCCGGGGAGCTCTGCCTCGGCGGAGTGGCCGCCCTCGCCGGGCTGCTCGCCCTTGGCGGAGCGCTCTCCCTTGCCGGGGAGTTCGGCCTTGGCGGGGACGGCGGGGCCTGCTGCACCTCGGGGGCGGTCTCCGGAAGCTCCTGCCGCTGTGGCTCCACCTCTGCACAAGTCAAGACAAAGACATCAAGATAATAGAACAAGACATAATTTCCAAGCGCGCACCCCGACGAGCGGAAGGATGGAACCCAGACTTACGCTGGGGGCTGCTCCTCGGAGCAGCGCTCGGGTCCGGCAGGCTTGGCTCCGGCGCGTCCCCAGTTGCCGCGGTGGCCGAGTCTTCCGCGACCTCGACCACAGGCGCCTTGGCTTTCTTCGCCACGCGCTGAACCAAGGTCCTGAAATCAAAGCCACAAACAAAATTAGCATCAACAATAATCAAGACGAAACTTGAGAAGGTGTAAGATCTCGGATTCTTACTCCTGGTCCTCCTCGTCGTCCTCGCTCAAGGCGGAGAAGTCGTACTCCACCTGGGGCGCGTCTGCACGAGGAGCGGAAGACGAAGATTCCCTCGGGCGCTTGGCGGTCCCTGGGGCTGGGGGCTGCGAAGACCCAGCCCCTGTGGTGGCCGGAGCCCGGGGAGCGGGCGGAGCCGCTGCTCCGCTCCGAGAAGACTCCTGCCTGCTTGGCGCCGACCTGCGGGGCGCCTCTGCCGTGGCCTGCGCGCGGGCCGCCTCCGCCGCGGCTGGTGCGCCGGTCGCCCCCGGCGCAGCTTGGCTTCCCCGGGAAGCTTGAGCTGCCCGGCGAGCTGGTTGTTGCCGGGGCGCCTGCGCCTTCGCTCCCGTCGCCGCCCTGCGGAGACGCTTCGGGGGAGACCGCCTTGGGCTTGCCGGGGGCGGGGAGGTCTCCGACGAGGAGAGGTCGTCGGCGTAGAGCTCCGTAGATCCATCGGAGTCCTCGGCCTCCTCCTCCTCCCCGGCTAGCTCGCTGGGCCCAGCGCCCTGCGCTGCGGCCTCTTTTCCTTTGGCGCCTCCGCTCCCTCCAGCGCCTCCGCTCCCCGCGGCGCCTCTGTTCCCTCCGGCAGCGCCATCCCTTGCCGCGGCCTCGGCCACGATTCCGTGGATCCCGGAGTGCCTCAGAGAGGGGACCCCGGCGAGCGCGTCGGGAGGAAGTTGCAACAGTCTGCGGATCTCCGCCTCCTCCGCCTGGCTGGACGCATCCGCAGCCTCCGCCTCTTCAGGCGTATATCCAAAATCTCCTGCCGCTGCGGCTGCAGCGGCCTCTTCGGCCCGAGAAGCCATGTATGCAAGCTCCTGTTCGGTGGTGTCCCGCGTGTGCTCCTTGATGTCATCCTTGTTCTTCGCCACCTCCACGAGGTTGTCGAAGAAGCTGAGGACGTCTATGGGCTTGGGCGGAATCCACGTGCGGTCCACGCCGTGCGAATCACACGCGGGCATCATGGCGCAGAGACGGTCCCGGACTGTGCTGTTGCAGAGGGGCACCACTCCCCGGGGAGGTCTGAACCACTCAGGGTGGGCCGGGTCATATTTGAAGAGTTCCCGGACCATCCCCTTCAGCTCTAGCGTCGTGAAGTTGAAGTTTAGCCCGGGGCGCAGCCTCATTATATCCGCCGGGCCGCCGTACTCCCAGGCCGGCCTTTTCCTGTCTTGGAGAGGGGCGATGCGGCGGCGGAGGAAATCTGCGCCTACCTCTGCAACGGACAGCCTTGCTACCCGAAGACGAAGAATCCGGACGAGGGCGACGTCGAGCTTGATGTCGTCCGAGTCTATCTCGCTCCAGTCCCTGCCGCGCATGATAGGCGTTGTGCGCGGCGCGGTGAAGGGCTGCGGCTCGTCCTCAACGATCCAGCACCAGTCTGCACGCCACTCCTCCCACTTGCCGCGGAGCTCCCCCGGCAAGTACGACTCCTTCTTGTTCAGACGAAATACCCAAGAAATTCCCCCGGAGAGGGGGGCGCCGGCCTCTGCTCTAGGAGTGAAGAAGTGCCTAAACAGCGCTACGTTTGGGTGTATTCCTATGAAGTTTTCGCACATGTGTGCGAAAACCGCCATTGTGAGGATGGCGTTGGGGGTGAAGTCAAGAAGGTGGAGGCCATAGGTGTGCATGACGTCGCAGAAGAAATCAGAGAAAGGAGGGCAAAGACCGCAGTGAAAGAAGGCTGCGAAGAAGTAGTACCCGCCGGGGTAGATGTCCTTGGCGGCGGCCGGATAAGCTTGAGTGCGGGGGTGCGCCTTGGTTTCCTTGGCCCAGAACAAGTAATACTTGTTCCAGAGCTCCCGCGCGCCGAGCTTCGGCGGGAAGACGAGGTTCCGCTTCCGGTACGCGGTAAGCTTCGCTGCTTGCTCCGACTTCTCCCTCTTGGCTTTCTCCGCCTTCGCTTTCTCGGTCTTCGGGGCCATGGCGGAGGCGGCGAAGGAAGTGGGGAACGACGGCGGCGGAGGTCTGGAGGCGGAGCGCAAAGGGGATTTCTGGAGGAAGAAGGAGATGCAATGAAGGCGCAAGGAGGGGAACCGCTCCTGCTTCCTCTGCTTTTATGGGGAAGTGGGGGGCGTTTCGCCCTTTTTCATTGATGGAACGTGGGCACGTCCCATCCCACGACGCCGCAATCGACGCGTGCCGTTACAGGGGGATGCGGCGGATACGGAAGTGGATTCGGCGCGCCGTGGGCCGCGTGTGCCCGTGCACTGTTTTGGGCCTGGCCCAACAGCGCTCGGCACCGTGTGTGGCCCAGGCCCGGGGGCTCCTGTCGGTGTACTGAGGTAGGGGTACCTCAGTACCCCAACTTGTGCACGGGCAGTTGCAGCTTCCCGCGGCGGGGTTTACCATGCGCTCGCCGGAGACCTTCCTGCTCCATCTCAAACCATTCAAAAACAAAGTATGCAAGACAGAAGATCGAGACCCCGGCAAGTGGAGCTTGCCGGGAAGGCCGTACCAGGCTCAAGATTACCTCACTAGCACAAGACCCTGGCAAGAGGAGCTTGCCAGGAAGACTAGAAGATTCCATCATAAAAGACACGCCTCGGCGCTATATGCGTCCCGGCGAGGGCCCGGGGAGCGGCAAGACCCCGGGCCCGGCAAGATCAAGACCCCGGCAAGGTGCTTGCCGGGAGAGTTGCGCTGTGTGCCCGCGCTCCAGCTCATCGGCCCACGCGTCGCCCTGGGGCCTATCCAGGGACGCGTGGCGGATGGCTGTGCAGCCTGGGGGACACGGTGGCACTCCACGGTGGTGGATCCATCGCCGTGGCAGACGGAGACGCAAGGGCGGGAGCTTTTGGGGTCGACGGCGACGGGCATTAAATGCCCTTGTCCCCCACTGTCAAAGTAGGTAGCGACCACTGTTCGCGCACTGTAGCTCCACTATTCCCGCACTGTTACAACTACCACCTCTTTTACGTTTTTACCCCTTTCTCCTACGTTGACACCTGTCGGTGACCCCTTGTACTATAAAAGGAGGCCCATGCACAACGTGGAGGGGGTTCGGAACCTAGATCACTCATACGCTCGGTGTAGCTGCTTCTTCAAGCTCCCGAGCTCTCCAACTCAATACACAACTAAGCAGGAGTAGGGTTTTACGCGTCTACCGCGGCCCGAACCTGGGTAAAACTGCCCGCGTGCTCGCTACGATCTCCTCTTCGTGCTCCCTCCGCCCTCGTACCGCACAGACAAGGGGCTCCGGTCCCATAGGTGTTCGTGGCGGACAGTTTCCCCCGACACTTAGTCTTAAAAATCTTCAAATCCTTCTCCTTCTCCTTCTTCAGCAACTTCGTCAAATACGGGATCTAATCGTCGCAAAATAACAACGAGAAAATAAGACCACAATGAAAACAGAAAAATCAAAGTGCTCAGAAAAATGTCAACTTATTTTTCTTAAATACTAGAGGGAAAACTAAGATGGCAAAAATTCTTAGTTGGAGTTTTGGAGTTACAAAATGGAATCTAAGGATTTTAGAACAGGAGTTTTATTGTTCAAATTTGAATTTAAATTTGAACAGAACAGAAAAGGTTCATGGATTTGTGTGAAAGTGACACCATTAAATAGGTTGGAATTTTACAAGATTTTTGGAGTTGGAATTAATTCATTTGGACAATTATTTAATTCTGTGAAATTAATTGAATTAATCACAGAAATAATAAAAAGAAATGACCCTGTGCCACTGGGCCAGAGCGGCCACAATGCACGGCCCAGGGCTAACAGCCCAGCCGCACGGGAGCCAGCGCGCACGCGCCAGGTTTTCAAACCTGACGGGCGGGGCCCGGCGGTCAGTGGCTGCGAGGGGAGAGAGAGAGCGGTGAGGATGACAGGCGGGGCCCACCTGTCATCTTCAACCTTGCGGCCAAAATGACGACGAGCTCACCGGTGACGATTCCGAGCACGGCGAGGCAAACGGAGGGCAGGAACGGGCTCAGCGAGGAGTCGCCGTTCCAGTGGTGGTGGTTCGACTAGCCGGAGAGGCCTGGTTCGCTGGCGGCGAGGTGGAGTGGCGGAGGAGTGTCGGGAGGGGGTTGCTACGGTCGAATCCAGCAGCTGCAGAGAGGGAAAAGAGAGGGGAAAGCATTAGTGAGGTACGGCGGTGCCAGATCGAGTGAAAGGAGGAGCTAGGGCGGCGTGTACTGCGAGATCTCCGGTTGCCCGACGCAGCGGAGCTCCGGTCGATCCCGAGCACTGAGGCTCTCTAGGGTTGAGTGAGTGGTGCTGGAGGGCTACTGGGAGTGTGGGGAGGAGCTGAGTGCCGTTGGGGAGGCTCGGGGTGTGCAATTTATAGGGGAGCGGCGAGGTCCCGTGGTCCTGTGCGCCGGCGAGCTCACTGGCGAGGCCAGAGGCCGTGCAGGCGCTCGCTTTCGAGTCGGGGAGGATCATGGACGAGGTCTATGCCTAATAGAGGGGAGAGGAGGAGCGGGGAAGGCTCCAGAGAACGTGCGCGTGTGAGGCCGTCGAGTGGAGGTTGCGGGAGGCCAGCGCGCATGCGAAGGCGGCCACAGGAGGGCGGCGGAGGAGGGGGACAGTGCCGGGGAGGGTCGCAGACGTCGAGGCGCGTTGGTAGGCGCGAGGGAGGAGCACGAGGTGGTCGGCTGCGCTGGATTGGGCGAAGCTACAGTGCGGGTGCGCACTATAGCGCGCTCTGGAGCAAGCTTATCGCATGCCATGGCATGCCATTGGCCTTCTGGGCGTGTCCGCCGTGTCTGGGGGGTCCAGGGCGTTGTAAGCAGCCCAGCTGTGGCTTTGGATGCTCTAGATGATCAAGGAGAGAGGAGTGAAGCTGGTAACTTAGTAGAAATTGGCTGTCCAGCAAGGGGAATTGGGGTTTTCACCCCTCAATCAAGGAGCTGTGGACATGGGGGAGTTACTGGAGGTAGATAGTAACTAGATGGAGCTGTGGTAGAAAGTTGAGGCAAAAGTAAATGGTAAAAGTGGACAAGAAGATGGTTTTGGTAAAATGGCAGAAGCTGTTTGATCAAGTTTTGGGCAAGCAAATGATTTCCACTAGCCATGACACTTAACAAGATTGAATGTCATATGGAAATAGGGCGTTTCACCAAATTTGGGCTCATTTGAAGAAACTAGCCAATGTAACTTTGGTGAACCCTAGAAATCAACAGAAATAGCTTCATCTTGTTTAAGTCAAGCTAATCATCTCCCCTTGATGCACTACTTGGTGTAGTTTCATCATTTGGGGTTATGATCATGCCCACAAAGTTTGAAGCTCTAGGTAAAAAGTTGGTAATGTAAAGTTGTTCAAATTTGCATTTGAACAGAAATGGTTTTGGGGTATTCTCATCAAGTTGCCCTACTCCAAATCTTGTGCCATTTGGTCTAGATGCTTTATTAGGCCATTCTAGTATGTGCACCAAGGTTGAGAGCATTTGGATAAGTTTGGCAATGTAAAGTTGCTCAAACTTCAAATATGAACAGAATGGTTTTAGAGGGTTTTGATGATGTTTTCTTGCTTCCCAAGACATGGGGCTTGGCAAGATCGTCAAATATGTCATATATGACATGATAGAATTTCCCTGGAATTTTTGGAGGATATTTCCTTTGTAAATATTTCAAAAGCTTGAAATATCCAGAAAGGGTTTTAGAGGGATTAGCCCATTATTTTGAACATGACCAAGTGTTGAAACTCTTATATATGGACAATATATGTCCTATGAGTCTCCCTGAATTTTGGCAAATATTTTTGAAATACTTAAATAATTTTTCCCTATTAAAGACCATTTCTGGCCTTAAGAAAAAGCTTTTAAATAAAATAGGAAAATAACTTTTAAAATTATACTTTTGTGGTTTCTGGGAGTCCTATGACTACTAGGTCCCAAATATACTTTTTGAAATAATTTTCTCACCCTAAATCAAGCACTTGCAGTGCAAACCTCAATTAAGGGGTTTTTGGAATACTAAATTTTGAAAATACAATTTGGCCAAATTATTTTTATAAGAAAATACTATACTGCTATAAACACTTGGTATGATCATTGGGCAGAAGTTTTGGGTAAGGAGATGAATTCTACAAGAGGTAATAGTTGACTTTAATGAGCACATGAAAAACATAAGAAGGAAAATTCAATTCCAAATAAAAGCCAAATGATGCAAAAAAAATTGATGATCCAAATTTTCATGCTTCATTGATGCAAAGTACATGTTACAAAATGCAGGGTGTGACAGACCTACCCCCCTTACAAGAATCTCGTCCCCGAGATTCCTAAACTAGGTCTTAAAAGAAATCGGGAAACTCGGATCTAAGATAGTCTTCACGTTCCCAGGTTGCTTCTGCTTCCGTGTGGTTGCTCCACTGGACCTTGAAGTACTTGATGGTGCGGCTTCGTGTCCGTCGTTCTGCTTCATCCAAAATGCGAATGGGATTCTCGTGGTAGGTCAAATCAGGCTGGAGATCAATGGCTTGGTGATCAACATCCTTGTAGAGATCAGGCTTGTTCGGAACTTGGAGACATTTCCGGAGTTGTGACACGTGGAATACGTTGTGCACATCGGATAGCTCAGGTGGTAGTTCCAACTGGTAAGCCACTTCTCCTCGTCGTGCAGTGATCTCAAAGGGTCCAATGAACCTTGGTGCGAGCTTCCCCTTGACATGGAAATGCTTGGTTCCCTTTAGAGGAGTTACCCGCAGGTACACATGGTCCCCTACATGGAAACTCATGTCCCGATGGTGAGTGTCAGCATAACTCTTCTGCCTTGACTTGGCTGCCTTCAAACGCTCTCTGACTAGTTGGACTTGCTCTTCTGCTTCGTGGAGAATATCCGATCCAAAGACTAGCCCTTCTCCAGTCTCTGACCAGTTGAGGGGTGTGCGACATCTGCGTCCGTACAACACCTCAAATGGTGCCATCTGAAGGCTCGACTGATAACTGTTGTTATAGGAGAACTCGGCAAAAGGGAGACAATCTTCCCACTTGGCTCCATATGCCAAGACACAGGCTCGGAGCATGTCTTCGAGAATTTGATTTACTCGTTCTGTCTGACCTTCGGTCTGTCGGTGGAAAGCCGTGCTGAAAGATAATTTGGTCCCCAAGGCTTCTTGGAACTTCTTCGAGAACCTTGAGGTGAACTGGGTTCATTGATCTGACACAATCTCCTTGGGAACGCCGTGAAGGCTTACGATTCTGTCGATGTAGAGAGCTGCCAGCCGGTTGCCATCATAAGTAGTTTTGACAGGAATGAAATGGGCCACCTTGGTCAAATGGTCGACTATGACCCAGATGGAGTCATGTCCTCTATTCGACCTTGGTAATCCAGTGATGAAGTCCATCCCGACTTTATCCCACTTCCACTCAGGAACCTTGAGTGGTTGGAGCAACCCAGCGGGTCGCTGATATTCAGCCTTGACCCTTTGGCACACATCACACTTCGCAACATAGGTTGCAATCTCTCTTTTCATCCCGTGCCACCAGAATCTTTCCTTCAAGTCTTGGTACATCTTGGTTCCTCCAGGGTGGATGGAATACGGAGTGTCGTGGGCTTCTTGCAGGATCAGGTTCTTCAGCTCCATCTTGTTTGGTACGCAGATGCGGCCTTTGTACCAAACAATCCCGTGCTCGTCTTCAGAGAATCCTGGGGCCTTGCCTAGCTTCATCTTCTTCTTGATGCCTTCAATGCTTGCATGCCCACCTTGCGCCTTCTTGACTTCGTCCATCAGGGTCGGTCTTACTTCCAAATGATCCAGAAATCCAGAGGTTACCAATTCCAAACTGAATTGTTCGAGCTCCTTAAACAAGGCTGGCTGCCTCTCTTGAATAATGGCATTCAAGGAGCAAGCCTTCCTGCTTAAGGCATCGGCCACCATGTTAGCCTTCCCGGGGTGATATTGAACACTGAGGTCATAGTCTTTGATGAGTTCCAACCATCTTCGCTGCCTCATGTTAAATTCCTTTTGGGTGAAAATGTACTTCAGACTTTTGTGGTCTGTGTATGTCTCACACCGTTTCCCTAGGAGGTAATGCCGCCATGTCTTCAAGGCATGAACCACTGTCGCTAACTCAAGATCGTGAGTAGCGTAGTTCTCCTCATGAGGTCGTAGCTGCCTGGAGAGGTAGGCTATGACTCGGCCTTCTTGCATCAGAACGCTTCCCAATCCGGTTCGAGAGGCGTCACAATATATCACGAACTGCTTGTGAATATCAGGTGTTGCCAGAACTGGGGCGGTGGTCAACCTCTTCTTGAGCTCTTGGAAGCTCTCTTCGCATTTTGGCGTCCACTCAAACTTCTTGTCCTTCTTGAGGAGCTGAGTCATTGGCTGGGCAATGCTAGAGAATCCTTCCACGAATTTGCGGTAATAGCCCGCAAGTCCGAGGAAGCTTCTGACTTCCTTGACGGTCGTTGGAGATTGCCATTGGGTCACAGCTTCGATCTTCGCGGGATCAACTGATAATCCTTCTTCGGTCAAGACATGACCTAAGAATCCAACTTTATGCAGCCAGAACTCACACTTGCTGGATTTGGCATATAGTTGGTGCTCCCGAAGCTTGTCTAGGACCATCCTCAAATGTTTCTCGTGTTCTTCCTCCGTCTTCGAGAAGACAAGAATGTCATCGATGATGACAACAACGAACTTGTCCAAATATTCCATGAAGACTTTATTCATGAGATACATGAAATAGGCTGGGGCATTGGTTAACCCAAAGGACATGACCATGCACTCGTACAGGCCATATCTGGTTACAAATGCCGTCTTCGGAATATCTTGGGGTCTGATCTTCAACTGGTAGTACCCAGATCTGAGGTCGATCTTGGAGAATACCCTGGCTCCGCTGAGCTGATCAAACAGATCTTCAATCTTGGGAAGTGGATATTTGTTCTTTATTGTAACTTCATTGAGGGAACGATAGTCAATGCATAGGCGGATGGTACCGTCCCTCTTTGCCACAAACAGAACAGGTGACCCCCAAGGGGAGGCACTTGGGCGGATAAATCCCTTCCTCAGCTGCTCTTCCAGTTGCTTCTTCAACTCGGCTAATTCTTCCGTCCCCATTCTATAAGGCTTCTTATAGATGGGTCCTGCCCCGGGCACGAGCTCGATGATGAACTCAATGTCACGGTCAGGGGGCATTCCCGGTAGCTCATCTGGAAAGACATCAGGATACTCGCATACCACCGGTACTTGCTCTAGCCCAACTTCAGATAGACAATTGACTTGAGCGGCTTGAGCGGAAGAGGAGTTGGAAGCAAACTTGACTTCGACTCCTTGGTCATTGGTCACAGTGACTATCCGATTGGCACAGTCTAACAAGCCTTGGTGCTTGCTGAGCCAATTCATGCCTAGGATCACATCCAAGCCTTGTGATCTCAGGACGATGAGGTCTACTAGGAAATCTACACCGTTAATGGTAATACTGACTCCCTTACAGCCTATCTTGGCTCTCATCTCTGCTCCGGGGGTTTGTACCACCATGGGGTTATTTAGGGGTGTAGGGGTCATGCCACTTTTTAATGCAAATCTTTGAGTGACAAATGAATGCGTTGCTCCAGAATCAAACAAGACAGTTGCAGGTGCTGAGTTGACAAGGAACATACCCAGCACGACATCCGGGTCTTCCTGGGCTTCTTCAGCAGTGACGTGATTCACACGCCCCTTCCCATGGTTAGGCGGGTTGCGAGGAGCTGGGTTCCTTGGTGGCATCCCGCGGCCTTGTCCTGGGTTCTGCGCATTGGGGCGTGGGGCATCAGGCTTCTTGTTGGGGCACACCCTTGAGATGTGTCCTAACTGACCACATCCAAAGCAAGTGACTTGGTTTGGATTGTTGATCTTGTTGCCACCACTGTTATTGGGGTTGAAAGCTGGCCTTGGGTTGGCATACTGCTGAGGCTGAAAGTTGGTGCGAGGTGCAGGAGCTCTTGGTTGCTGATAGGTTGGCTTGGCGGGGGCTGACTGCCACGGGCGAGGCTTCTGGTTGCTGGAACTTCCCTTGCTGACCATCTTGCGCTTGCGAGTGTCTTCCAAGGCACGCCGCTTGTCTTCAAGCATGAGTGCTTTGTTCACCAGTTCAGGGAAGGTCGGGCAGTCGCACACGACAAGCGAGTATTGCAGAGTCTGATTGAGGCCTTCCATGAAGCGCTCCCTTTTTGCAGCATCAGTGCTGACATCTTCAGGGGCATACCTTGACAGAACACTGAACTTCTGCATGTACTCCTTGACAGTGCCACTTCCTTGCTTCAGGGCTCGGAACTCACACTTTTTGATAGCCATGATCCCGGAAGGAATGTGGGCTTTGCAGAATTCTGCCTTGAAGTTGACCCAAGTGATGTCTTGTTCAGCATGCATGACCTTGAATCCATCCCACCAAGCTCTAGCAGTCCCCCCGAGGCAGTGGGCTGCATAAGCCACCTTCTCGCGGTCTTCGGTGCATCCGACTAGTTCCAGCAAGTCCTCAATGGTGCGGACCCAGTCGTCTGCATCCAGGGGTTCAGCAGTCTCGATGAAAGTTGGCGGTGCATGCTTCTTGAACTCTGCCAACGTGGAACGTCCATTGCCATTCCCTGCCGGCTGGCGGTTGTTGGTGACAGCTTGAGCAATCAACTGGAGGGCTGCAGTGTTGGCTTGGCGTTCCTCTCGGAAAGCTTGGAGAAGCTGATCCATGTCCATGTTCGGAGGAGGTGGTGGTGGTGGAGCTTGGTCGTTGGTTTGGTCGTGGCCGGCCTCTGACTGAGCGGATGCTCCGGCTTCAGGCTGCTGGGTAGAGGTACCAGTACGAGTTACAACAGGCATCATGTTGGAGCGGTAAAAGGTCTCATGACTCGGAAGAGGGAAAGCAATATAGATGGGTGCCTAGTAAGGGGGTGGGTGTGACACTAATCAAATCATGCAAGGGCCGAAAGGTCAAAACACATTCATTAAAATCCAAACGGGTGATGTAGTCGTTTACATATTCCCGAAGGAAGAATACAACATACATCCAACACAACAAAAGCGAACACTAGATGGTTTCATATGAACCATACAAGGACTCGACTGCGCATAGGGCTTACACGACCTATCCTACCGTAGAGGTCTCGAACTGGCATATCCGAGTAGCGAATAATGCCTAAGCGGCGGAATGCTCGGTCGCGTATTCTGGCTCTTCGGGGTCTTCCTCCTTGTCTTCATCTGTCTGGGCCCCCTTGTCATTTGAGGGTGTGGGGGAGTGGAGGAGTTGGATACGACGGTGCTTCGTCGGTGGAGCAGGGAAAAGCTTGCGATATTCCCTTGCCGTCATCCGGCGTCGCCGAGGTGGTTCTTCATCCTTGGAAGATACATCTCCTGATGTCCTTCCGCCTCGGTATGCGATAGCGGACTGTCCGGAAGGTGCTCCTTCTTTCTTGATCCTATTTGTCTTCTCTTGAGCTCGACGAAGAAGTGCCTTGGTCTTGTGAAGTTCTTCTCGGAGCTTCATTGATTCCGAGGCGAAGTCTTGTGCCAAGCTATTGGCACACAGACTAAAGTAGGTCTAGAATCGAAGCGAGAGTCCTTCCTTTAGTGGAGGGGCTAGTGCGCTGCTTTCATCTTCACCTTCCTTCTGGTAAGGTAAGAAGCGGGTTGTCATCTTGGCTGCCATCTCCGGAAGAAGCTCGCGGAGACGGGTTAGTGCCTTGAGTGCAGCAGCCTCGACAGCGAGAGGTAGTGTTGCCATCTGGGGTCCCTCAAAGAACCAACTTGTGGGAGGATCGTTTGCCTTCACGATCACTTCCACATGGTACTCCACCTCAGTGTCGCTAACCCAATGCTCAATGTAGGTGAGGATGGGCGCTCGGTGGAACTGGCACTCCTGGAGGCTATCCTCGAGAAGCAAGGGAAACCCAGTGGTCAGTTGCTCTTCAGGTACCGCGGCCATCTACAAAGGTGGAATAGGAGAGGTTAATAAGCTGATGAAATCTCAGGTTGGTAAGGTTTAGAAAAGAAGAGAGGTTCAGAAGGTTTTTGAAAAGGGGGTCACATCTAACTAACGCCCATGCTAACTAAGGCTTCCTACAGTCAGAATGGCTCTGATACCAGCTCTGTGGGGACCCCAACTTAGAAGTCGAGATCACCGAATGCACGTGTACAGTGATCCCATAGATCAATGCTCACTGAACACACAGAAGCTGAATAACAAGAGTCTTACATCCATACATACCGTCTTACACAAATTATGGCCATTATGGCCAAGTCTTACATAGATAAAGCCTCATGGGCTGAATAGCAAATAACTCAAATAGCGGAAGTCTTCGATGATAAGTAGAACCCATGCCATCTGCCTTAACCCTACAGACATTCTGACTGGGATAGCATCCTAGTTCGCATGTTCGTCTCCATAGAACTCTTCTTCATAATCCTGTTCCTCCATGCCTGGCCAATTAAATAACCAGTGGCAAGCCAATGAGTACTTTGAATGTACTCGCAAGCAACCCATGATTTGGTTCAAAGTAACAATGCAATTGAATAACAATGAGCAATCTAGCTACGAGCTAGAATAAATGTTCTGCCATCAAGTATATGCATCAATAAACTCATGTAACCTCGAAGACAGGTGACCGATATCAACATGATTATGATTCATCTCATCGAGTCAATTCACCACCTTGACTCATCACACACACATACTTTTCACCGATGAAGTAAAATTCTGGACATAGTTTAAGTAGCACCACCCAACTGTCCATAACCGTGGACACGGCTATTCGAATAGTTTTACACTCTGCAGAGGTTGCGCACTTTACCCACAAGATCCGGGAAGCTTTCGTGTCACCCACGATCCCGCAGTACCTCAAGTACTCGGGGGAAGCACCCGGTCATTATCTTTCCTTAGACGACACTAACATAGAGTCCATTCGTTGGTACACAGCCCTCGAGTACAAACAACAGATCGTGGGACTTGCCCTAATTTCAATGTCACGCGTACCCGAAGGGACCAACGGTGTGTCCGGTGCCCTGTAAAAACAGTCATGGTCGTCTATCCAAGCACGACCCCGTCCCGGGAAAGACCTCAAGTCTTCCCGTCACTAGTAATACGGGCACCATGCTAGTATCGGCCTAAGTAATCAATAAAGCCCCGTCCCATAAGGGGTAGAGTGGTTGCACATGTTTGGTTGGGACGGTGGTCACACATAAATCTAATCCATCATTTCACCCATGCACAAAATTTTTACCGGCACATCACTTCTTCCTCAAGTGATGACCTAACTCAGCATCACCCTCGGGCATTAGGGGCACCCGATGGGGTTTATGAAAAGATTTCAACCACGAAGGTTTCATGACACACATGCATCACAAAGCATCACTACTAACCACATGCATTGCATCTAGCACATATCAAGATCAAGAGTAAAGCATGCATCACATGGTGGTTTTAAACTAGGTCACCATCATAACTCCTATCATCATGCATTCGGAAACAAACGGGTTCCGAAGAACACAGGTGTATCATGGTCAAAGGGTTGCTTGCCTGGATTGGCTTGGTCTTCAAATTCTTCAAATCCTTCTCCTTCTCCTTCTTCAGCAACTTCGTCAAATACGGGATCTAATCGTCGCAAAATAACAACGAGAAAATAAGACCACAATGAAAACAGAAAAATCAAAGTGCTCAGAAAAATGTCAACTTATTTTCTTAAATACTAGAGGGAAAACTAAGATGGCAAAAATTCTTAGTTGGAGTTTTGGAGTTACAAAATGGAATCTAAGGATTTTAGAACAGGAGTTTTATTGTTCAAATTTAAATTTAAATTTGAACAGAACAGCAAAGGTTCATGGATTTGTGTGAAAGTGACACCATTAAATAGGTTGGAATTTTACAAGATTTTTGGAGTTGGAATTAATTCATTTGGACAATTATTTAATTCTGTGAAATTAATTGAATTAATCACAGAAAGAATAAAAAGAAATGGCCCTGTGCCACTGGGCCAGAGCGGCCACAGTGCACGGCCCAGGGCTAAAAGCCCAGCCGCACGGGAGCCAGCGCGCGCGCGCCAAGTTTTCAAACCTGACGGGCGGGGCCCGGCGGTTAGTGGCTGCGAGGGGAGAGAGAGAGCGGTGAGGATGACAGGCGGGGCCCGCCTGTCATCTTCAACCTTGCGGCCAAAACGACGACGAGCTCACCGGCGACGATTCCGGGCACGGCGAGGCAAACGGAGGGCAGGAACAGGCTCAGCGAGGAGTCGCCGTTCCAGTGGTGGTGGTGCGACTCGCCAGAGAGGCCTGGTTCGCCGGCGGCGAGGTGGAGTGGCGGAGGAGCGTCGGGAGGGGGTTGCTCCGGTCGAATCCGGCAGCTGCAGAGAGGGAAAAGAGAGGGGAAAGTATCAGTGAGGTACGGCGGTGCCAGATCGAGTGAAAGGAGGAGCTAGGGCGGCCTGTACTGCGAGATCTCCGGTTGCCCGACGCGGCGGAGCTCCGGTCGATCCCGAGCACTGAGGCTCTCTAGGGTTGAGTGAGTGGTGCTGGAGGGCTACTGGGAGTGTGGGGAGGAGCTGAGTGCCGTTGGGGAGGCTCGGGGTGTGCTATTTATAGGGGAGGGGCGAGGTCCCGTGGACCTGTGCGCCGGCAAGCTCACGGGCGAGGCCAGAGGCCGTGCAGGCGCTCGCTTTCGAGTCGGGGAGGATCATGGACGAGGTCTATGCCTAATAGAGGGGAGAGGAGGAGCGGGGTAGGCTCCAGAGGACGTGCGCGTGTGAGGCCGACGAGTGGAGGTTGCGGGCGGCCAGCGCGCGTGCGAAGGCGGCCACTGGAGGGCGGAGGAGGAGGGGGACAGCACCGGGGAGGGTCGCAGACGTCGAGGCGCGTTGGTAGGCGCGAGGGAGGAGCACGAGGTGGTCGGCTGCGCTGGATTGGGCGAAGCTACAGTGCGGGTGCGCACTGTAGCGCGCTCTGGAGCGAGCTTATCGCATGCCATGGCATGCCATTGGCCTTCTGGGCGTGTCCGCCGTGTCTAGGGGGTCTAGGGCGACGTAAGCAGCCCAGCTGTGGCTTTGGATGCTCTGGATGATCAAGGAGAGAGGATTGAAGCTGGTAACTTAGTAGAAATTGGCTGTCCAGCAAGGGGAATTAGGGTTTTCACCCCTCAATCATGGAGCTGTGGACATGGGGGAGTTACTGGATGTAGATAGTAACTAGATGGAGCTGTGGTAGAAATTTGAGGCAAAAGTAAATGGTAAAAGTGGTCAAGAAGATGGTTTTGGTAAAATGGCAGAAGCTGTTTGATCAAGTTTTGGGCAAGCAAATGATTTCCACTAGACATGACACTTAACAGGATCGAATGTCATATGGAAATAGGGCATTTCACCAAATTTGGGCTCATTTGAAGAAACTAGCCAATGTAACTTTGGTGAACCCTAGAAATCAACAGAAATAGCTTCATCTTGTTTAAGTCAAGCTAATCATCTCCCCTTGATGCACCACTTGGTGTAGTTTCATCATTTGGGGTTATGATCATGCCCACAAAGTTTGAAGCTCCAGGTAAAAAGTTGGTAATGTAAAGTTGTTCAAATTTGCATTTGAACAGAAATGGTTTTGGGGTATTCTGATCAAGTTTCCCTACTCCAAATCTTGTGCCATTTGGTCTAGATGCTTTATTAGGCCATTCTAGTATGTGCACCAAGTTTGAGAGCATTTGGATAAGTTTGGCAATGTAAAGTTGCTCAAACTTCAAATATGGACAGAATGGTTTTAGAGGGTTTTGATGATGTTTTCTTGCTTCCCAAGACATGGGGCTTGGCAAGATCATCAAATATGTCATATATGACATGATAGAATTTCCATGGAATTTTTGGAGGATATTTCCTTTGTAAATATTTCAAAAGCTTGAAATATCCAGAAAGGGTTTTAGAGGGATTAGCCCATTATTTTGAACATGACCAAGTGTTGAAACTCTTATATATGGACAATATATGTCCTATGAGTCTCCCTGAATTTTGGCAAATATTTTTGAAATACTTAAATAATTTTTCCCTATTAAAGACCATTTCTGGCCTTAAGAAAAAGCTTTTAAATAAAATAGGAAAATAACTTTTAAAATTATACTTTTGTGGTTTCTGGGAGTCCTATGACTACTAGGTCTCAAATATACTTTTTGAAATAATTTTCTCACCCTAAATCAAGCACTTGCAGTGCAAACCTCAATTCAGGGGTTTTTGGAATACTAAATTTTGAAAATACAATTTGGCCAAATTATTTTTATAAGAAAATACTATACTGCTATAAACACTTGGTATGATCATTGGGCAGAAGTTTTGGGTAAGGAGATGAATTCTACAAGAGGTAATAGTTGACTTTAATGAGCACATGAAAAACATAAGAAGGAAAACTCAATTCCAAATAAAATCCAAATGATGCCAAAAATATTTGCTGATCCAAATTTTCATGCTTCATTGATGCAAAGTACATGTTACAAAATGGAGGGTGTGA
Source organism: Secale cereale (assembly GCA_902687465.1). Lineage (NCBI taxonomy): Eukaryota > Viridiplantae > Streptophyta > Magnoliopsida > Poales > Poaceae > Secale > Secale cereale. The sequence goes on along the minus strand of LR738711.1, from coordinate 474,458,322 downwards.
CATACACCCACCATATACCGTCCTCAAAACAGCCACCATATCTACCTATCATGGCATTTCCATAGTCATTCCGATATATATTGCCATGCAACTTTCCACCGTTCCGTTCATATGACACGCTTCATATTGTCATATTGCCATACATGTCACTCTTGATTCATTGCACATCCCGGTACACCGCCGGAGGCATTCATATAGAGTCATACTTTGTTCTAGTATCGAGTTGTAAATCAATAAAAGTGTGATGATCATCATTATTAGAGCATTGTCTCATGTGAGGAAAGGCCAAATAAAAAAAGGAGATGGCCCACAAAAATTATATAGAGAGGGGATAAAAAAGATAAAGCCCCTCCAAAAAAATGAGAGAAAAGATAGAAGGAACAATGCTACTATCCTTTTCCACACTTGTGCTTCAAAGTAGCACCATATTCTTCATGATAGAGAGTCTCATGTTTAGTCACTTTCATATACTAGTGGGAATTTTTCATTATAGAACTTGGCTTGTATATTCCAACGATGGGCTTCCTCAAATGCCCTAGGTCTTCGTGAGCAAGCAAGATGGATGCACACCCACTTAGTTTCTTTTGTTGAGCTTTCATGCATTTTTAGTTCTAGTGCATCCATTGCATGTCAATCCCTACTCACTCACATTGATATCTATTGATGGGCATCTCCATAGCCCGTTGATACGCCTAGTCGGTGTGAGACTATCTTCCTCCTTTTTGTCTTCTCCACAACCACCACTCTATTCCACCCATAGTGCTATATCCATGGCTCACGCTCATGTATTGCGTGAAAGTTGAAAGGTTTGAAAGAATTGAGTATGAAAACAAGTGCTTGGCTGAAACCAGGGTTGTGCATGATATGAATATTTTGTGTGATGAAGAGGGAGCATAGCCAGACTATATGATTTTGTAGGGATAACTTTCTTTAGCCATGGTATTTTGAGAATACATGATTGCTTTGTTAGTATGCTTGAAGTATTATTATTTCTTATGTCAAAAGAGACTTTTGTCTTGAATCTTTTAGATATGAACATTCATGCCACAATGAAAAGAATTACATTGAAAATTATGTTGGTTAGCATTCCACATCAAAAATTCTGTTTTTATCATTTACCTACTCGAGGACGAGCAGGAATTAAGCTTGGGAAGCTTGATACGTCTCCAACGTATCTATAATTTTTTATTGTTCCATGTTATTATTTATGATGTTTTGGATGTTTAATGGGCTTTGTTATACACTTTTATATTATTTTTGGGACTAACCTATTAACCCAAAGGCCCAGTCCAGATTGTTGTTTTTTGCCTATTTCAGGGTTTTACAGAAAAGGAATATCAAACGGAGTGCAAACGGAATGAACCCTTCGGGATGGATATTTTTGGAGCGATATCTTCACGGGAGACTTGAGAACCACGGAATAGGGCACACGTGGCGTCCACGAGGGTGGGGGCGCCCCCCCCCCTACAGGGTGCGCCCCCTACTTCGTGGGCCCCACGTTGGTCCCCCGATGCCCTCCTTCCTCCTATATATACCCATGTACCCGGAAAACATCAGAAAAGGAGAGAAAACCCTAATTCCACCACCGCAACCTTCTGTTCCCGTGAGATCCCATCCTGGGGCCTGTTCCGGAGCTCTGCCGGAGGGAGGATCTACCACAAAGTGCTTATACATCAACACCTTCGCCTCACCATGAGTTGTGAGTAGTTTACCACAGAACTTCGGGTCCATAGTTAGTACCTAGATGGCTTCTTCTCTCTCTTTGGATCTCAATACCAAGTTCTCCTCGGTCTTCGAGGAGATCTATTCGATGTAATCTCTTTTTGCGGTGTGTTTGTCGAGATATGATGAATTGTGGGTTTATGATCAAGATTATCTATGAGAAATATTTGGTTCTTTTCTGAATTCTTTTATGTATGACTATAATATCCTTGCAAGTCTCTTCGAATTATTGGTTTGGTTTGGCCTACTAGATCTATAGTTCTTGCAATGGGAGAAGTGCTTGGCTTTGGGTTCAATCTTGCGATGTCCTTTCCCAGTGACAGTAGGGGCAGCAAGGCACGTATTGTATTGTTGCCATCGAGGATAAAAAGATGGGGTTTTTATCATATTGCCTGAGTTTATCCCTCTACATCATGTCATCTTGCTTAAAGCATTACTCTGTTCTTATGAACTTAATACTCTAGATGCATGCTGGATAGCGGTCAATGTGTGGAGTAATAGTAGTAGATGCAGAATCATTTCGGTCTACTTGTCACGGACGTGATGCCTATATATAATGATCATGCCTACATATTCTCATAAGTATTCGCTTTTCTATCAATTGCTCGACAGTAATTCGTTCACCCACCGTAGAATTCTGCTATCATGAGAGAATCCAGTAGTGAAACCTATGGCCCCCGGGTCTATTCTCAACCTATCAATCTACAATCTACTTTACTTTTCTGTTTTTACTTTCTGTTCTTATATCCAAAAATACCAAAAATATCAAACTATCATATCTATCAGATCTCACTTTCGTAAGTGACCGTAAAGGGATTGACAACCCCGTATCGCGTTGGCTGCGAAGTTCTTATTTGTTTGTGCAGGTGCGAGGGACTCGCGCGTGGTCTCCTAATGGATTGACACCTTGGTTCTCAAAAACTGAGGGAAATACTTACGCTACTGTGCTGCATCACCCTTTCCTGTCCGAGGGAGTACAACGCAAGCTCGAGAAGTAGCACGCCCCTCCTAGGCCGGTGTAGCGACGCGACCCGAATGGAACAAGTCTCTATGCTTAAGTGTCATCCCTGGATCGGTATGCTGACACACACAGTACTCGAGGATTTATAACAGAGGTAAATCACATGTATAAGTAACGTAAATACAATTGCCTCAATCAACATAGCGGAAGTAACAAAGGTTGGGGAGTGCCTTTAACACCAACGGCAAAGTTGAGTGTAGACATCGCAACCCTAACGTATCACTTACTCGTCGGATAAAATTCCTGCAACATGAGACGTTGCAGCCATGTAGGTCAGTATATTGAATGTACTGGCAAATTCACAGCATAGAATAATGATGAACAATATCTATCACTACATGCATATTTGGCTGGTGGAGCTGTAAGGTTAATTTTGCATAAAGCTGGTTTTTCCTACAACGAAGAAATAAATTTTATTTACTACTCAGTTTAGTTAAGCAATATCGAGAATGATACCCCCATCTCAATCCCAAAATCACCAATGTCATTAGTAACCCAACAATTTAATTATATAGAGTGATGAGATCAACAAAAAATCCACTTCTAGATACTCAAAGATGTCCATAATTGTGGACACGGCTACTCATGAATAGTTTGTATACTCCGCAGAGGTTTGTGCACTTTTCCCCACAAGACTCGATCGCCTCCGTTAAATTTCTCGCACTGCATGGTGTTTGAGAAACGGATGACCGAGACAGTCTTTCAGAAGCATTCACTCTTTATCCTGGATAGACCGGTACACCTACATTCCCCCTACATCTGCTAGTCCACGACTGAAAGAGCTCACACAACCTACTCAACTATGCCAGAGCCCATAATGGCTTGTATCTGCACATGGAAGTTTCTAGGCCTGAAAATATCATATGATCCCTTTGAGCCTGGGTGGCATTCCAATAGGGTGATCACACGGGTCCTCCGGGATCCCCTAGGGCAACACTGGACCCTCCAGGTGCCCGGGCGAACCACTGGGTGCTCCAGGGTGCCCCAACCAAATCCACCCAGATGTGTATTAATGTTGCCACCTTAAACTTTCCCTTAATTATTATTACACTCACAAATTTCATGAATCTCACATACCAAGCCACGTCTATGAGCATGGCTAAGCAATAAATAAGAAAGGGTATATTCCCGGGGTTGATCTCAAGTCGTTGGGTTCCTACCTCATGAACTACATAGCAATCCCGCATGTTCCCGAATCCTGCTAATGCAAATCTTTGAGGGGTGAAACTAATGCATAGTAAAATTGGCTATTAAAAAGTATGATCAAGATGTAAACTTGCCTTGTACAATTGATGAAGATTCTTCGCACTCATAAACCATGATAGATCTACTCGTCACACTTCGATCAATCTATCATAAGAAAGCAATAGTAACCACACATAAGCAATCACTCAGAAGATCGGGAAGAACGAAGAGAACACTTCGGAAAACTTCAAAACAAGCAAATAACTCTTGCAACAAAAAAGAATTTCTAACAATACCAAAATTAGGTGAATTTGGCCTTATCACAAAGTTTAGGTCAAGAGCTCTGATTTGCAAAAAGAATCAACTAAATTGAAGTTAAGGTTAAAAAGATATGATCAAAAGAAGTTTGAATATGAATTTGAACAAATTTCGACATTTGGAAGTTGTAAAAAGTTTATTTGATATATCCACTGGATAGGTGAGATCAAGACGAAAATCTAGGCGTTGGTTTCATCTAATTTGGCTGAACGAGTAAAAAGTTATGGCTAATTGAAAAAACAGGGCCAAGCTGTTTTACGGATGAAAAAAAAATAGCTACGGCTAAAACAATTCTAGGCATGTAGTGTAAATGCAGTGCTAGTTTATAAATCTAATTATTCTACCGTATTAATCTAGAAATAATAAGCTGCGGGGTATAAAAAAACGAAGAAATATACCTTTATAGAAGAGAAAAGACGATTTCGGAGAGCGGAGATGACTTCTAGAATTCCCGCTGGAGGGAAAAATATAATATTTTCTTTTGTGACTCTAGTCAAACCAAAATATTGATTTAATCCGAATAGGATAATTTTTGGAGGCTCTATGGATCTATATTTATAGGTGAAAAATAGGTTTAGAGGTTAAAGGCTAAGCAATGTGGGACTAAACATAGATGAACAATTAAAAGAAAAGGAAAATGCACAGGCATCACGACTGGCCGTGCGCATGTTAGTTTTTTTCTTTTTTTTCGAAGTCTATTTTTTCTGAAATTTGTTTAAAAAAATGTAAACATTAAAGAAAATAGAAAAAAGAAAAAGAAAAACGGGCCGGCCTGCTGCTACTATGCTACGTTCGCGGGCGACGGTTAATTACCGGCGCACGCGCAGTTTTTTTTCTTATATAGAAACTAAAAAGGAAAACTAAATATAAAGAAAATAAAAGAAACTTTACATAGGCATATTATATATCAAAAATTTCATAAAAAAGATTTTCTACAACATGAACATTTTTCTAAGCCAAATAAAATCCACAAAAAATAAAATTAACCAAACAGTGTTTCTGGTTTATTTAAAAATCGAAATAAAATATTTTAAAATACCAAAATTACTTCAAAGTCATTATTCTCCAATTTTCCATTATAGGGAATTTTACCCTATTTTCCATATATTTTATTTTTGGAGAAAAATAATTTGAATAAAACCCAATAACTCAAATTAAAAAAATGAGTTTCTAAATACTTCAAAGGAACTTCCAACTCATATTTCTCATAATTTTGAAGAAGTCATTTTATCTTTTCTCAGGAAAATCATTGAGTTGCATAAAGTTTCTGAATTTAAAATACTTTCAAATGGAATTCGAAATTCTTTCAAAAGCCCTTTTTATTTTATTAAATGGAGAATGTCGGTGTACTAAAGTAGGGGTACCTTAATATCCCGAACTTGTGCACGGGCAGTTGCAGCGTCCCGCGGCAAGGCTTGCCGGGCGACCGCCAAGATCCTCCGTGGTTCCCTTGAAGCCATTCAAGAACAAAGTACCCAAGTCAAGGAGACAAGGCCCCGGCAAGAGGAGCTTGCCGGGAAGGCCACTCGAGGCACAAAACCACTCAAGACACAAGACCCTGACAAGAGGAGCTTGCCGGGAAGGCCAACCAAGGCATCTCAAGAAACTTGCCGCGACGCGCCACGCATCCCGGCGAGGCCCGGTGAGCGACAAGATAGCCACCGCGGCAAGGCGCTTGCCGCGGCAAGCTTCCACTCAGTACCCGCGCCCCAGCGCATCCACCCACGTGTCGCTTTGGGACCCTTCCAGGCGCACGTGGCGGATGGCACGGTGGCTAGCGGCGATGACAAGGCTACCGTCGTGGCGGACGGTGGCGCCCCTGACGGTCACTTTTTGCACTGTTTGGGCGACGGCGACGGGCATTTAATGCCCTTGTCCCCTGCCGTCGGAGTTAGGTATGGAACACTGTTCCATCTACCACCCTTTTTACACTTTTACCCTCATCTGCGTTGCCATCTGTTAGACACTCGAACACTCTCGCGCTCGGTTCCATAGCTTCCAGCGCTCCCGAGCCAAGAACTCAATACAAACCAAAGCAGGAGTAGGGTTTTACGCATCCGTGCGGCCCGAACCTGGGTAACTGCTCGTGTGCTCGCCTCGATCTGCTCTTTGTGCATCCTCCGCCCCCTTGCCGTACCGAAAAGGGGATCCGGTCCCATAGGTGTTCGTGAGCGATCAGTTTCCCCGACATCTTTGGCGCGCCAGGTAGGGGGTGCGTCGAGTTTGTGCGAATCTGATCCGGCCTGCACGCGAGCTAGATCTTCATCACCATCTTCATCAACATGCCGCCGAAGAAGAAGGCTTCGGAGGCAGCTGGTCCGTCCGCGTCGATCCCACCACCACCAGAACCAACGGCTGGTGGGGTAGACGCCGGCGGAAGGACGGACGTCGACGAGGGAACTCACGATGCCGCCAGGTCGAAGGACAAGTCTGCACTGCCCATCGGCGGCGTGGCCGGCTCCCACGACGACCGGGCGCCCTCCAAGACCTCGGCGTCCGTGCATGCACCGTGCCCCTCTCAGGAGGCGCGGGACCGGCAGCGTCATGGTACTCAAGGTACCATACGCTTGCTGGGCCAAGGTCAAGCTGGCGGATCTCGGGACGCTCAAGACCAACATACGCGCCAACATGCTGGCACGAGCAAGGCGCGGTCGCCGGACGGGATGCTGCTCCTTCTAACGTAGTTAGAAGTCCGAGCATATCCCGCTCCTCACACCGTTCACCACCGCTACCCGCCACTCCAGCAGAAGCTCTAGCACGAGCTCAACTGCTCCTAGACTTCCCTCCAGCGGCAGACAAGGCCGACGACTGGAGGGCCACCATTCAGAGTCTCATCGCCTTCGCCAACGGCGACACTCCGCAGCAGCCAAGTACATCACGGCTGCGGCAAGTCAGCCAGGCATGGGCCGATGGCGACAAGACCGGTGGGGGTGCAACTACCGTGCACTCTCCGCACCGAAGGCCAAGATCGTCGACTCGCCGGGTCAACCTCGACAGCGACTCCACCGCGTTGTCGGATCCACGAGCTCGTCGCGATCAGCGCCAAGTTCTTCAAGATCGCCAACAAGAAGACGCTCGCACTCGCATCGACCGCCAAAGAGAAGCGCGGCGTCAGTCAGACCAGCACGCTGGGCCCACTATCGACATGCAAGCGCCAGGGGGACCAGGCGACTTGCCGTATGCGGTAGGTTGTCCTGCGTTCACTCATGAGCTGCGGCAAGTCCAGTGGCCCAGCATGAAAAATTTCAAGCCAGACGTGCCGGAGAAGTACGACGGCAAGACGCACCCATCGGAGTTTCTCAGCATCTACACCATCACGGTGCAGGCTGCTGTGACGCCCGAAGACCGACATCCCAGAAGATTCCAGAAGATTCCAGATGTTCCGGGTTCTCCCGTGTGTTTCTTTGTGCTTGTGTTATTTATTTTTGCATTGCATCATGCCATCATGTCTTTAATCTTTTGCATCTCAACCTAAATAAATTGTGCGGACCTTCGGTCCAGTTAAATCGATGGAAGGATGACTTCTCTTTATAACCTATCCTCCTAGTATTATGGAGCTATTATAATTAAATATTCCATTTGTGTGGACTTAACCCAACACACTTGCATATATTCCCCATGCCTCTTTAATTCAAGTTTCACCGTCAAAACCTCCCTATATTTCTTTTTCCGTTTATCGAGGTTCCTCCAAAAACCTCAACACTTTTGGACACTTTTAAGTCATGCCCTAATTCAAATCATTTGAATTTAATTCAAATGAGTTCGATTTTATCTCTTGCATTCTTGCCTCTCCTATTTTTCGTGGACCGTGAACATTTTTATGAGTCCGAGAATAATAACCTCTTGTTCAAACTCTTTTGTAACCCTTCCTTCTCTTTTTCTCTTCTTGCCATTTTTCCCTTTTACTTCTTTTCCTTCTGTTTTTTTGGTAAAAGAGTAAGGGAGCAGTGAGCTCCAGCCAGGCCAGCAGCTGGCCCAAGGCCCATCCCTCCAAGCCGCACCTGCCCTTCTCAGGCTTTCAGGCCTTCAGGCCCAGCCGCCAGTCCTCGCTCGCCTAAACCGCAGCCCGTTCCCTTCTCCTAGCGCTAACCCTAGCGCAGCATCTCTCCCCTCGCTCTCTCCCTACAGCGCCGCAACCCTCATCCCAGCGCCCGATTCCCTCGATCCCTCTCCTCTCGCCCGAACCCTCGACCCGCTCTTCTCGATCTCCCTCTCGCTCCCCAGCGCCTGCGGGCCTTCTCCCACTTCGCCTGGCCCGAGCGACGCCCCGCCTTCGCCCGAAGCCGCAGCCTGCACCCTCGTCCCGCCTCTGCTTCGAGCAGATGAACGAGAGGCCCCAGCCTCCGTTCACCCGTCACCCGCAAGCCAGGAGCCCGAGCTCCTCCTTCGCGAGCTGCAGCAGCCCCGCGCAGCGCCCTAGGCCCCGAGCGGCCTCGCTCCCCTGCCGTCTCCGGTGCCTCACCGGAGATCCTCCATGACGCCGGCAACAGCAGCGGCTTTCCCTCCATGGAGCTCCGATGTGGGTCCTCGTCGCCGTTCCACGCCGGTTTGGAAGGGGCCCGCCGGATCTCCCCGCCTTCGCCATGGAACCATCCATCCCCGACCTCTGCCTTCCTCCAACTTCCAGCGCGCTCGCAGCTCTCTGCATCGAGCCAGAGCGAGCGCCCGAGCCCCTTCCGTTGACTGTGTCGACCCAGACGACCGCCCACCACCAGCGCACGAGTTGCTGCACCTCCATGTCCGGCGAAGTCCGAGACCGAGTCCTCGATCAGGAGCGTTTTCTTTTGGGTTCGCCAGGAACATCTCGTGTTCGACCACACGGGACAGCAAGTACATCTTCTACCACCTACGTTGCCGAGACCGAGACCGGCAAGTCCCGGATGCACCCGAACGGCTACCGGATGCGCCAAGAACGCCAAGTACCTCGACGACCCCTGGTTTCGCCAAGACCGGCAAGAACGACAAGTTCGGAGACCTCAAGTACCACGACGAACGTTTTGAAGCGCCAAGTACCGCGACGCCCGGACCACTCGGTACCGTTAAGTACATCTACGAAACGAAGTTCGACTACTTCCACTACCGTCGCCGACTAACCGTGTACCACTACCGTCGCCCCGAAGACGTCCGATGCCGCGACAAGTACCCCTACTGATGATTGTGTACCACTACTTCCTCTACGAGTTGCGAGAACGACTACTTCCACTACGTCCCTCGACCTCGAACCCCTCCGAGAACGAACGCTTCAAAGGTATAACCCCGAGACGACGCCCGTGAACGAATGTTGCTTGTGTGTTGTATGAGATGTTTCCCTTGTGTGCACCATGCCCGTGTCGTCTTTTGTCATGCTCCTCGGTTGCCTCGTCGCCAACTCATGGGAACCCGATGACGGGATCACCCCACTTTTCTTCTTGCATGACACGCTCTCCGTCATCTTTTGCACCGGTCTCTCAACGAGTTACCGGAACCGAGATGTTGTCGTTGCATCATTTTCGGATTCATTGTCGTGGCACCCTTTCTTTCCACCACGGTGACTAATACTTCATATCTCTTCATGTTCTCCTTTAATAAAAATTGCATAGACTTGATCATGTCATCCGCATCATGTTAACAACATTATATGTGTGAACTGTTGTTTGCTTAAAAATTGCTAAACATGCTCATGGGGATTTTCCCGGAATTGTTGTTGTTATTTCCGGCCTCAGTTAAACTTGCCTAAATAGGTAGTTTGCTCTTGCTTCACCTCTTGCCATGTTAACAAACATTTAATCTTGTCTTGTAAATAAACGAGAGTCAACTAAATAAATAACATGTGGTGTTTCGTCAATATGCAACTCGTTGCATATTGAGCTCCACTTAACTTGTAGTTTTGTTTGTGCACTTTGCCATGCCATGCATAATTAAACCGGACATGCATCATACTTGGATGTGCATCGTATGCCATGTTTATGCTTGTGTGTTTACCGTGTTGTTTGCTTCTTTCCGGTTGCTTCTCTTGTTAGCTTCGGTTTCGTTCTGTTGTTGTGAGGATTCGCTCGACAGTATTGCTCCGTCTACTTCATGGACTTGTTCTTCTTCCTTGCGGAATCCCAGGCAAGATGATCATACCCTTGGATACCTTTACTACCCTTGCCATGCTTAGTTGTCTCGATGCTATCGTTACATGTCGCGCTACTCATCTTTTATGTCAGCCTCTCCTTGTTGCCATGAAACCTCTAACATTTGAAACCTTCCTAGAAAAACCACTGTTTGGCTATGTTACCCGCTTGCTCAGCCCCTCTTATAGTGTTGTTAATTGCAGGTGAAGATGAAGATCGTTCCAGGTGGGAACTTGTTGTTGGTATATCGCAATATCTATAATTATTAATAACACACCTATATACTGGGCATGGGTGGAAGGCTTGGCCTTTTGCTCGGTGTTTTGTTCCACTCATGCCACCTTAGGCGCCGATAAACCGGCATTATGTTCCTTGATTTTGCGTTCCTTACACGATGGGTGGATGGGGACCCCTTGACAGTTCGACTTTGAATAAAACTCCTCCAGCAAGGCCCAACATTGGTTTTAATTTGCCTCATAATAACAACTTAATTAATTAATTAAAATTTCCTAGGGGGCGCACCCTCGGGGATTCTTTTCTACATAGGAGGGGGGGCCAGTGCTGATGGTGTTGGTCCCAAACGGGCAGACTGCGGGACCGCCTTGGGGAAACTCGAGGTATCTGGCTCCTGTAGGATGTCCCATCCGGTTGTGGCCTGAGACGAGATACGCGCGGATATTATCAGGGTGTCGGCACGCCGAGAGGTCTTGCTAGACTTGTTTTACCATTGTCGAAATGTCATGTGCACCGGGATGCCGAGCCTGATCGGATTTCCCTAAGATAAGGGGTGATGATATTATATTTATCACCTCAGCTAATCGTGAGAGCTTGTGATGGGCTAAGTTGGGACACCCCTACAGGGTTATGATCTTTCGAAAGCCGTGCCCGCAGTTATGTGGCAGATTGGAATTTGTTAATGTCCGGTTGTAGAAAACTTGACAGAGGATCCGAAGTAAAACACACAACTGTGTGAGTAACCGTGACTGTCTCTTTTCACTTTGAGAAGAGAACACGGTGGGGTTATGTTTGACTCGTATGTAGTTCAGGATCTTTAGCGATCACTTCCAGTTGCGACCGTTTGCGTAGATGCTCATCTTATTCTTGTACTCGTAAGTTAGCCACCATATTATGCTTAGCCGCTGCTGCAACCTCACCACTTTACCACTTCCTACCCACAAAGCTTTGCTAGTCTTGATACCCATGGTTATGGGATTGCTGAGTCCTCGTGGCTCACAGATACTACAACACCAGATGCAGGTTCATCCGAGTTCGATGCAGGAGCTGGTACAAGTACTTCACCGGGAGTTCCATGAAGAGAGTGGTCGTATGTTTGTGACGTTTTCGACGATCAGTAGTGGTTTCTACTAGGGGCGATTCGGACCTGTGGCTTTATGTTTTGGTATCTTTCTTTTGTATCTTTCCCCGTAGTCGGGTTGTGATGTCTTGAATGATGGTTTGCTTATGTAATGAATTGTGTGAAGTGGCGAGTGTAAGCCAACTATCTCCTTTTACATGTTCATCCCTATTTTTACATGAGTCGTGCAAAGATACCAAACTTGAGATCATTCCAGAATGGGCTTATACCTTTAAGTCGTGCCTCGACACGTAGGAGGTATAGTCCCATCCTGGGAATTACAGCTGTCGGGGGTCGAGACGACAAGATCCTTGCCAACTACTTCCCTCTGGTACTCAAACCCAACGTCAGGTCCTGGCTCATGCACTTGCCGGACAACTCCATTTCTTCTTGGGCGGACCTGTGCCATCAGTTTGTCGGTGCTTTTACAGGCGGCCACAAACCCCATGGCCAGAAGAGTGACCTTCACTTACTCGCCCAGAAGGAAGGAGAACCCCTGCGCAAGTATATCCAGAGATTCAGCCGTGTGCAGCACAACATCCCAGACGTCCACCCTGCCACGGTTATCAGCGCGTTCCATCAGAACGTGCGTAACCGCATGATGAGGGAGGAGATGGCGATGTGCAAGATCAGGGACGTCAGCGAGCTGTACGCCCTTGCCGACAAGTGCGCGCGTGCTGAGGAGGGGAGGAAACTCCCCGGAGAGGATGCAGGGGCAGGAGGGTCCGACAGTGAGGATGCCGCCCCGGCAAAGAAAAACCGGCGGCGGAACAACAGGAAGAAGAAGAACAAGGAAGTGCTAGTCGTTGAGCAGTCTGGCAAGGAGGCTGGCGCCAAGAAAGCCCAAGTTGGAAGCTCCGGCAAGGAGACTGCCGCATGCACCAACTGCCAGGCTGTGGCGGCCGCCGACAAGCAGGACGGCACCGACAAGCAGTATTGCAAGATCCACCGCACCAAGGGTCACGACCTCTAGAACTGCAAGAGAGTCGAGCAGCTTGTCGAACAGCAGAAGGCTGAGTACGAGCGGCGCGACAAGGAAAAGGCCCAAGGAGGTGGCGAAGGATCCGGCAAGAAGCGGCCATTCAACGGCCGGGGAGGACGCCGCGGCAAGGCCAAGCAGCAACAAGGAGACAGACCTCACCCCGGCCACGACAAGGACAAAGATGACGAAGATGACGAAGACATGGATGATGGTGAGACCAGTGAGCAGGAGTTTCAGAAAGCCACAGAAGTTCTGTGCGTTGACGGCGGTGCTTCTCTGCACACTTCACACCGCCAACTCAAACAGTGGGTGCGAGAAGTCAATGCAGCAGAACCACCTGTCGAATCGCGCAAACTTCTGAAATGGTCCAGCACGCCTATCATCTTTGATATTGAGGACCACCCTGATCGCACAACTGCGGTCGGGTGCTTGCCGATGTTGGTCTCACCAACTATCCGCAACCTCAAAGTCACAAAATGTTAGTTGACGGCGGGGCCGGCTTGAACCTAATCTCCTCCGCTGTGCTCCACAAACTCCAAATCCCCGACAGCGAGCTCGAAGAAACCGGCACGTTCCAAGGAATCAACCCGGGAAGGAGCAAGACGAAGGGGAAGATCACCCTGCCAGTGACATTTGGCGGCGAGCTGAACTTCAGGACTGAGAGGGTCACTTTTGACGTTGCCGATTTCCCGTTGCCTTACAATGGGATACTTGGCCGTCCGGCACTCGCCAAGTTCATGGCGGCCTCTCAATATGCCTACAACATGCTTAAGATGCCCGGCCCGATAAGCGTCATCTCTGTCCCTGGCGACAAGAAGGATGCTCTTATCTGCACCGACAAGATCTACCGAGAAGCAGCAGCCGCAGCAGATCGCAAGAAACTTGCCGCTGAAGCTCCCGGGGGGAAGGAGAAGACCAAGTCCGGCAAGAGCTCTGGGGCCCACTCCGGAAAACGCACCTCTTCGGAGTGCTGCGCTGCCGTCGAGGACGCACCATCGAGCTCCACCGGCAAGTGTAAGAAGACGATGGCAGCTCCGCCAGAGACAAAGGAGGTGTCCGCCAAGGAGGACGACACTGGTGATACTTTCACCATCAGTGCCACGCTTGATCCTAAATAGGAAAGCGCGCTCGTTGCTTTCCTGCTGGCAAATGTCGACGTGTTTGCATGGCAACCGTCTGACATCCCCGGTGTTCCCAGGAAAGTAATTAAGCACAAGCTCGCCGTCTGTTCTCACGCGCGGCCCGTCAAGCAGAAGGTCAGAAAACAAGCAGTGGAGCGCCAAGAATTCATAGCAGAAGAAATCAAGAAATTGGAAGCAGCAGGCCTTGTCAGAGGCGTGCTCCATCCTACGTGGTTGGCCAATCCTGTAGTCGTGCGTAAGGCAAACGGGAAATGGAGGCTTTGTATCGATTTCACTGGTGTGAATAAAGCTTGTCCCAAAGACCCATTTCCCTTGCCGCGCATTGACCAGATTGTTGACTCCACGGCTGGATGTGACCTACTTTCTTTTCTTGATGCGTATTCAGGATACCATCAGATCTTCATGGCTGAAGAGGATGAGGAAAAGATCGCATTCATTACTCCGTGTGGTACTTACTGCTTCATACGCATGCCTTTCGGATTGAAGAATGTCGGTTCGACATTTGCAAGAGTAGTCCATGCAGCTTTTGAGCCACAAATTCACAGAAATGTAGAAGCATACATGGATGACATAGTGGTCAAGAGCAAGGACATGGCTACTCTGATCCAAGACTTAGACGAAACCTTTGCAAATCTGCGCAAGATCCAACTCAAGCTCAACCCCGAGAAGTGTGTGTTTGGAGTCCCCTCCGACAAGCTTCTCGGGTACTTCGTGTCTCAGAGGGGGGTTGAAGCCAATCCCGACAAGATCAAGGCCATTGAGAAGATCGAAGCACCGAAGCGCGTCAAGGATGTACGAAGGCTTGCCGGCTGCGTGGCTGCTCTCAGCAGGTTTATCTCTAAGTCTGCTGAGCACGCCCTACCGTTTTTCAAAATTTTGAAAAAGGCAGGTCCAATGAAATGGACTCCGGAAGCGGAGGCTGCGCTGCAAGACTTGAAGAGGTACCTGTCCTCCACTCCAATACTTGTCGCACCTAAACCACAAGAGAAGTTGCTACTGTACCTAGCGGCAACCAATCAAGTGGTTAGTGCTGCGTTAGTAGCGGAGAGGGAGGCAGATGATGAGCCAGCAACTGCAGCAAGCACGTCCAGCGACAAGCAGGGGGCTTCCCCGACAAGCTCTGGTCCCAACAAAGATGGATGTGTGCAGGAGATACGGAAGAAAATGGTGCAGCGCCCAGTTTACTTTGTCAGCTCCCTTATGCAGGGAGCTAGGTCAAGGTACTCTAGTGTGCAGAAGTTGCTTTTCGGCCTTCTCATGGCCTCGAGAAAGCTGCGCCATTACTTCCAAGCACATGAGATAACAGTGGTCACTCGCTTTCCGCTGAAGAGGATACTGCAGAATCCAGAAGCGACATGCAGGATTGTTGAGTGGGCACTGGAACTGTCAAGCTTTGGCCTCAATTTTGAAAGCACTTCGACTATCCAAAGTAGAGCATTAGCAGAATTCATAGCAGAGTGGACGCCGACACCAGATGAAGAGATCCCAGAGACGAGCATCCCCGTCAAGGAAGCGAGCAAAGAGTGGCTAATGTACTTTGATGGTGCCTTCTCGCTGCAAGGCGCCGGTGCTGGCGTGTTTCTTGTCGCGCCCACCGGAGAGCACCTCAAGTACGTGGTCCAAATGCACTTTCCAAAGGAGCAAGCGACAAACAATACTGCAGAGTATGAAGGTTTGCTTGCCGGTCTCAGGATCGCGGCAGACCTTGGGATTAAGAAGCTGATTGTCAGGGGTGACTCGCAGCTTGTCGTCCGCCAAGTGAACAAGAATTACCAGAGCCCGTTGATGGAAGCTTATGTCGATGTAGTGAGAAAGCTTGAAGAGCATTTTGACGGCCTACAGATGGAGCACGTCCCAAGAGCTCAGAACGACATTGCTGACAGCCTGTCGAAATGCGCTGCACTTAAGTTACCTGTGGAACTAGGGACCTTTGTGCTCAAGCTGACTCAACCATGCGTGACGCCATCAACTGGACAGAACAAGAAGAGGAAGTTGATTTCTGGTGACTATCTTCCGGCAGAGCTTCCCGAAGCCACCGCCAAGAAGGTCCCCAAGATCAACGCCAAGAGTGCTGAGGAACAATCTGCTCCGGCAAGCCCTAGGGTTTGTTCCGTTGTAGCAGAGGCTCCCGACAAGTTTTGCTCCGGCAAGCTTGCCAGGGAACATCACGCTCCGACTGAGACACAGGTTCTCGCCGTAGAAGCAGATGTTCCCGCGGCAGCAGATGTGCCTTTAGTCCTTGCTGTCGAGCCACAGGCTCCACCATGGGCGCAGCAGATTGTCCGTTTCCTTCAGACAGGAGAACTTCCCGAAGAGCAAGAAGAAGCTGAAAGAGTAGCCCGGCAGTCAAGTATGTACCAGTTTGTCGACAACACACTATATAGAAGAAGACTCAACGGTGTGAAATTGAAGTGTATTCCCCGGGAAGATGGACAAAAGCTATTGGCAGAGATACACGGAGGCATATGTGGTCACCACATTTGCGCAAGAGCACTTGCCGGCAAAGCATTCCGGCAAGGTTTCTGTTGGCCAGAAGCCCTCCAGGATGCAACTGCACAAGTAACCAGGTGTGAAGCGTGCCAGTTCCATTCAAAGCAGATACACCAGCCAGCTCAAGCTATCCAGACGATCCCTTTATCCTGGCCATTTTCGGTCTGGGGGCTCGACATCCTCGGCCCCTTTCCCCGTGCAGCCGGGGGCTTTGAGTACTTGTACGTTGCAATCGACAAGTTCACAAAGTGGCCAGAAGTGGAACCAGTGAGAAAGGTGACCGCACAGTCAGCAGTCAAGTTCTTCAGGTCGATTGTTTGCCGTTTCGGAATCCCTAACAGGATCATCACCGACAACGATACGCAATTGACGAGCCGCACCTTCACGCAGTACGTCCAAGATCTTGGCGCCAAGGTCTGCTTCGCTTCTATTGCTCACCCGAGAAGCAACGGTCTAGCGGAGAGAGCAAATGCTGAAGTGCTACGTGGACTCAAGACCAGAACTTTCGACAGGCTGCACAGATGCGGAAGAAACTGGATCGAGGAGCTGCCGGTGGTTCTTTGGTCGGTCAGAACGACGCCAAATCGAGCCACTGGACAGACACCTTTTGCTCTAGTCTATGGAGCAGAGGCAGTCCTCCCCACGGAACTCGTTTACGGGTCGCCTCGAGTGCTTGCTTATGATGAGCTTGAGCAAGAGCAGCTGCGACAAGATGACGCGATGCTCCTTGAGGAGGACCGTCTTCAGGCTGCTGTACGAGCTGCTCGCTACCAGCAAGCTTTGCATCGCTACCATAGCCGCAAAGTTAACGCCAGAAGTCTCGAGGAAGGCGACCTTGTTCTTCGGCGTGTTCATTCCGCCAAGAATTCCAACAAGTTGACGCCGAAGTGGGAAGGCCCTTATCGGGTGAAACGAGTCACTAGGCCCGGCGCTGTCCTCCTTGAGACCGAAGATGGCTTTCCGGTGAGAAACTCCTGGAACATCGAGCATCTTCGTAAGTTTTACCCGTAAGGCGCGGTTGCCGTGATCCGCTCCGGCAACCACCTTTTGTACAAGTCTTGCCGTTGTCGCATGTAATCCTTTGTACAAAGCCGGGCGCAGACCCCGTGCATCAGTAAAGCTTATGTGCCCCGCACATCTTGTCATTTCATGCTTTCTATTTCCTTGCATGTATTATCTGACACTTTGTGCAGCACCTACCCCCGGTAAGCAATAACGAGCCCAAAGGCTCCATATCTGTATTTTCTCTTCCTCTTTTTTCTCAAGCAAAGGAAGGTTCCCTCGCGCACAAGTTTGCCCGGGGGGAGGAGAAGATAGTGGTATGGACCAAGCGCCGTTCAAGAAAGTTTCGCCTTGCCGGGAAGCAAATGACACAAAAGCTAAGTTGCCAAAGTTTGAGCAATCAAATTTTTAAATTTTTAAGTTATCTTCCTTGAACGACCGCAATTTGTATGGAAAACCTGTGCGCGGAGGAACCCACTCGTAGCTAGTCGCGCCCTTACTTTGTTTCGAGTCTGCTCAACGACTTAAGTGCGCTACGACTAGTGTCGCGCCCTTATCTTGTTTTCGAGCCCGCTCAACAACTTAAGCGTGTTGCGACTAGTCGCGACAAGGTTTCTTGTCGGTAGAGGCACCGCCAGCAGGCTGCTGAAGTTCCGCACTCAGCGCTCGCGGCAAAGTTGCCTGCACCAGCAAGTTCCCTAAAAGCGTGAGGGCAATAACATGCAAAGCAAGGGATCAAGTAAAGGAAATAACATTGCATTCAGTACCCAAAATAAAGTTATATTACAAAATAAGCTTGTCGCAGCTCTAACAGATTGTTCTCCTAACATGATAAACAGCGACAAGGAAAGAAGAAAGTACGCAAGCCTAGTACGCGCGGTCGCCCTCAACTCTCTTGATTCCTCCCACCTTGTCCACAATGGGTGAGACAAGGGCCTTGAGCGCCTCCTGATCGGCGTCCGACGGCAAGCTCCTGAGGACGTTGGTGAGGTTGAGGCCTGGATTGCAGAAGGCCACCTTCATCAACACCTTCTGCAGGGCTCCCGCGCAGAGCCTGCGCGACTCGTCCGCCAGTTGCTTTGGGATCTTTTCCCGGAGCTGCTGGAGGGCCGTCGCCATGCCTCTGAAGAATAGAGTGAGCTTGGCGCTGGGGTGGAGGTTCTCATCGGTGGAGTACCCGAGATACTCCGCCCCCAGCTGCTCCAACTCCTTGTCGATGTCTGCGGCGGCGTTAACGAGACCTTCTGTCCAGTGCTCGACGGTCGCCCTGAAGTTGTTCTGGGTGATGGCGGCGCTCTCCAGCAATGCCTTCTCGGCCCCGATCTCCTCCTTCAGGGTCGCCTCCAGCTCCCTGGCGTCGTCCAGCGTCTGGGTTAAGGTAGCCAGCTTCAGCTCCAGATCGGCGTTGGAGTCCTTGGCGGCGGTGAGCTCCTTGCCCTTCTCGGCGAGGCGAACCTGCAGCTCCGAGTGGCTGTGGGCGTCCTTCTCTTGCTCAAGCTTGAGCGCGGCAACCTCCTCGCCGCTCGTCTTGAGGTTGGCCTCCAGCTGCGCCACCCTCGCCTCCAACTCCTTCTTGGCGGTCTCGGCAGCTGCGGCGGCATCCTTTGCTTCCTGGAGAGCTCCGCCAAGAGATTGCTCGCATGCGGCAAGTTCATCCTCGTGGCCGTCGAGGTTGACCTTCCGCTGCGCCAGCTCGCCTTCTCGCTTGGATAGCTCCTTGGCGACAAGCCGTTGCTGCTCCTCCACTTCAGCCTTCTCGAGGATGAAGGCCTGCTGCGCCTCGGCGAGTTGCTCCCGCTCCTCTGCCAAGGACCGGAGAGCTGCTTGGTTGATGGCCCAGAGCTCCTCCGCGCGCTTCTCGATATCAGCTCCCGCCTTTGCGGCAAGAGCCTCGCGGGACTCCAGCTTGGCCTGCCGGGCGCGGTAAAGCGACAGCAGCTTGCGTAGCAGCCGCTCCTCCTCAGGCTCGCTGCTGCTGCTCGGCGCGTCGACAAGCTTCAGCCCGGCAGAGGCCAGCACCTCCCCGTCGAAGACCTCTCCCTCGACCGGTGCCCTAGACATAGACGCCCAGGGGAGCTGGATGAAGACATCGTCGCCGGCCTTTAAGTAGGCGCCTGGCTCGAGCTCATCGGAGCTGGAGGCTGCGGCGGCGGCGGAGGGCTCGGCGGTCGGTGTAGCGCCTGGCGCTCCTGCGGCCTCAGGGCCGTCAGTGCGATCCCCAGCCCCTTCGCCGGCTGCTGCGGCGGCAGCCTTGGCGGCCTCTGCGCCGGCGGGCTCGTCCGCGCCGACCGTTTCTTCGGCAACGGCGGCGTCGTCAACAACGACCTCCGTCTCCATTGGCTCAGATGCGGATGGGTCTGATGGAAGAAAAGAAAAGAAAAACAGTCAAGCAAATATCCAAAAAAGAAGATCAAAAGAAGAAAAGCCAAGGGAAGCTTAAAGCAAAGGGATTACCTGCGCGGGCCGGCTCCTCGGTGAGGTTCCTCGCCGGGGAGCTCTCCCTCGGCGGCGTGGCTGTAGCTCCCGCCGACGGAGGGTCGCTAGTGCCATCCCTCGCCGGAGAGCTCGCCCTTGGCGGAGTATTCGCCCTTGCGGAGTGTTCGCCCTTGGCGGAGAACTCTCCCTTGCCGGGGAGACCCTTGCCGGGGAACTTCCCCTTGGCGGCGTAGTTGAAGCGGGTGGCACAAAGGGTGCGGTCTCCTGGCGCTCCTGGTGCTGCTGCTCTGCTCCTACACGAGTCAACGAAAAAGACATTAGTAAAGAAGAGGCGTCCACACGCGCCTAACAGCAGAAGACGAACCACACTTACGCTGGGGGCTGCGCTGGGGGCTGCTCTGAATGTCAGTTGCCGGGTCCGGCAAGCTTGCCTCAGGCGCACCCCCTGCTGTCACGGCGGGCTCGTTCTCAATGACAATCACCGAGGCCTTGGCTCTCTTTGCCGCCCTCTGGGCCAGAGTTCTGAAAAAGAAGAACATGTTCAGAGTGGGGCAACTAAGCTACAAGACAAAGAACAAGCTGAAAGTTGAAGAAATACAAGAACGGCAAAGACTTACTCTTCTTCCTCCTCGTCGGAGCTGAGCGCAGAGAAGTCGAAATCTGGCTCACGCGTCCCGGCGCGGGGAGGTGGAGGAGTAGGCTCCCTTGGCCGCTTGGCGGGAGCAGGAGGGGTGGTCTGAGACGACCCCGTTCCGGCTGCCGCCGAGGCATGGGGAGCAACAGGGGCGGACGTAGTGGTCCAGGAAGACCCCCCTCCAGCCGCTGCAGAAGCGCGAGGTGCTCCCGCGGCAGCCTTGCTTGCCGCGGTGGCGCGCGTTACGCGGCGCGGCGGCTGTTGGCCCGTCTGCCGCTCCGTCACGTCCCCGGCCTTGCGGAGACGCCTCCTTGGCGGGGCTGGAGGCTCTACTGGTGGTGGCGAGCTACCTGAAGACGAGGAGGAGGAGGAGTCGATCTCCAGCGAGCCGCTCGTGTCCTCGGCGGGCTCGCTCGACTCGACGCCCTGTTCGGCGGGCTCGCTTGGCTCGGCGTCTTGCCCGGCAACCTTCCACGCTTTGAAAAACTCTTCTCGCTCGGCAAGGCTTGCCGCCTCTGCTGCCTCCGCCTCCTCCACGGTGAATTCGAACTCTCCCGCGGTCGCCGCTGCCGCCGCCTCTTCCAGCCTGGTGGCGATGTACGCCATCTCCCTGTCGGTGGTGTCGCGGGTGAGGCCCTTCTTCTCATCGGAGTTAATTGGCGTTTCTTCCAAGTTATCGAAGAATGCCTGCACAGCTTCGTCGGTAGGCTCTTGCCAAGTGGGGTCGATCCCGTGCGAGTCGCACAGCGGCATCATTGCACGGATGCCGCTGAGCGACGAGTTGTTGCACAGCGGAACTACGCCCCTCGGCAACCTGAACCATTCGGGATGATCGGGGTCGTACTTGAACAGCTCCTGAAGCATCCTGTTGAGCTCCAAGACCGTGAAGTTATGATTGAGGTCTGGGCACAGCCTCATGATATCTGCCGCGTTCTCGAACTCCCAGGCGGGCCTCTTCCTCTCCTGCAGGGGGGCGATGCGGCGGCGGAGAAAGTCTGTGCCAACTGCGCCTATAGTCAGCCCAGCAAGCCTAAGACGAAGGATCCGGGCAGTGGCAATCCGCAATCTACTATCCTCCGGGGCCAAGTCGCTCCAGTCGTTGCCGCGTACTACTGGGGCTTGGCGCCGGGCGGTGAATGGCTGCGGGTTCTCCTCTACAATCCAGCACCAATTGGCTCTCCACTCATCCCATTTGCCGCGGAGCTCTCCCTTCAAATACGCCTCCTTCTCGTGGGTCCTCGAGACCCAGGAGATCCCGCCGGACAGAGGCTCTCCTCCCTCAACTCGAGGCGTGAAGTAGTGGCGGAAAAGAGCTACATTGGGGAAGACTCCGACAAAGTTTTCGCATAGATGTGCGAAAACGGCCATGGTCAGAACGGCGTTGGGGGTGAAGTCAAGGAGGTGGAACCCGTAGGTGTTCATGATGTCGCAGAAGAACTCAGAATAGGGCGGGCAGAGCCCGCAGTAGAAGAACAGGGCGAAGAACGCATATCCGCCCGGGAACATTTCGCAAGCAATGGCTGGGAGTACCTTGGTGCGCGGGTGCGCCCGCGTCTCCCTCGACCAGAAAAGGTAGAAGGCCTCCCTCAACTCCTTCGCGTCAAGCTTGGGGGGGGGGAGACCGCTTTCTTCTTCCGCATCGCCGCGAGCCGCAGCGCCTCGGCCGACTTCGCGGACTTCTCCTTCTCGCCTTTCGGAGCCATGGCGGAGGCGGTGGGGGAGGTTGACGCCGCTGGTGGTGCTGGTGGCGACGGGGGGCGGAGCGCTGCTCTCCTTCGAGCTTTGGGAAGGGGGGGAGCGGCGGAGTTTTCTTGAGGATTGAAGCAAGCAACGGGCAGATGGACGAACTGCCCCTGTTTCCCCTGCTTATAAGGGGGAAGGGGGCGGACGTTCCGCATTTCCTATTAAAGAACACCCCCACGATCTCCCCCACGACGCCGCATTAAACGCGTGTCGTTAAGGGAGGGCGCGGTGGATACGGAGTGAGATACGGCGTGCCGCAGGCCGCGCATGCCCGTGCACTGTTTTGGGCCTGGCCCAACAGCGCTCGGCACCGTGTATGGCCCAGGCCCGGGGGCTCCTGTCGGTGTACTAAAGTAGGGGTACCTTAATATCCCGAACTTGTGCACGGGCAGTTGCAGCGTCCCGCGGCAAGGCTTGCCGGGCGACCGCCAAGATCCTCCGTGGTTCCCTTGGAGCCATTCAAGAACAAAGTACCCAAGTCAAGGAGACAAGGCCCCGGCAAGAGGAGCTTGCCGGGAAGGCCACTCGAGGCACAAAACCGCTCAAGACACAAGACCCTGACAAGAGGAGCTTGCCGGGAAGGCCAACCAAGGCATCTCAAGAAACTTGCCGCGACGCGCCACGCGTCCCGGCAAGGCCCGGTGAGCGACAAGCTCCCGGAGGCGACAAGATAGCCACCGCGGCAAGGCGCTTGCCGCGGCAAGCTTCCACTCAGTACCCGCGCCCCAGCGCATCCACCCATGTGTCGCTCTGGGACCCTTCCAGGCGCACGTGGCGGATGGCTGTGCAGCCAGGGGTACACGGTGGCTAGCGGCGATGACAAGGCTACCGTCGTGGCGGACGGTGGCACCCCTGACGATCACTTTTTGCACTGTTTGGGCGACGGCGACGGGCATTTAATGCCCTTGTCCCCTGCCGTCAGAGTTAGGTATGGAACACTGTTCCATCTACCACCCTTTTTACACTTTTACCCTCATCTGTGTTGCCACCTGTCGGTGACCCCTTGAGCCTACAAAAGGAGGCCCATGCGCAACGTAGAGGAGGTTCCGATTCCGGTTAGACACTCGAACACTCTCGCGCTCGGTTCCATACCTTCCAGCGCTCCCGAGCCAAGAACTCAATACAAACCAAAGCAGGAGTTGGGTTTTACGCATCCGTGCGGCCCGAACCTGGGTAAACTGCTCGTGTGCTCACCTCGATCTGCTCTTTGTGCATCCTCCGCCCCCTTGCCATACCGAAAAGGGGCTCCGGTCCCATAGGTGTTCGTGGGCGATCAGTTTCCCCGACAGAGAAGTCATATCATCTTCACTCTAGGGTTTTGTGATGAAATGAATTTGAATTCATGGAGATCGTAAATGCAAAGTGAAACTTTTGGGAAAGTCATTTTATTCCCTCTCATTTAACTTTCAAAAGTTTCAAATATTACTCAATTTCACACAGCACATCACACAAGCAATCAAAACTATCTTTTTAATATAACATTCCAAAATTTAGAATTTTTGGATGTTACAAACCTACCACACTTAAAATGAATCTCGTCCTCGAGATTCGAAGAGGCTAGCAAGAAATAGGTTGGGGTTCGGGGTCTCCTAACAAATCCATTGATTGTTATGGTCTAGTGTGCTACCATACTTAGAATCATGGTTACGGTTCTATCAAGAGCTCATATACTCCATCCCTATTTGTTGACAGGGTCGGTCTTCTTCAAATCTTCGGGAAAATTCCTTCTCCGGGTTCTTCCGGTAGTGGCATAACCTTTGTCCTCAATTCTTGTGTCCTTTCGTCTTGGTAAGGTTCTTTCGAAACTGGTTCTTCTTAGCAGACGTGTCTGGCGCCAATACTAAACATATGTCGATCACTCATGGTGGTCATCAAATAAATTAACTGGGTCCCTGCAGAAAATGGGTATGGGCTTCATTCTCACCGTATGACCTACGGTTAGCAACAACTGCCTTGTACAGGGGAAACTTTGTCATACCATTCTAAGGTTTAAACAAAGTTTTGACATCGTCGTCTCTCTACTATGGGTAAGTCACTCAGATTGACCATCCCGTATAACATAGGCGAATAATAAGAGTAAGTCGGTATGGTGATCAATCCATTCCGCACCCAGATCATTACCTTGTATATGGTTTAGTGAATCTCGCATTCTAACACTCGGTCATCCTCACAAGCATTGCAGAATTTATCTTGTCAACGAACTAAGTTTGGATAACTCCATTGATTCTGCAAGCCAGACAACCATCTATCATTTCTTCACAACCCTCGGGTTTTGCGTAGACACCTATAAGATCATCTGTTGACAAAGTCGTAACTTCTTCCAGGGTTTTTCCTTCAGCAAGAGTGTGCTTGCTTCTTTGACAGGTCCTGGGGCCTTTGGGTTATGGCACATCTCATCACTAGTAACACTTGGTCTCATCATCGGGTTGCAACTCATCATTCTTCCAACATCTAGCTCCCTTAGCATTCTTAAATCCATCAAATTGTATTGTATCCCTCCCTTCTCTTGGTACAAATTATGATGTAATTACTCAGACTCGTCATTGAGTGATCGATTCCAAAGTCTGGCGTAACTAACCACTAGCTCTTGTATTCGGGTAAAGGTGTTGGGTTCTACCACCCTTAAAATGAAAAACACCAGTTCTCTTCAAAATCTTATTCCATGTATCATGGTTTTAGTCATTGCCTATATAGTAATAACTCATAAAATCCAAAATCAATACCCTGATGCTAACTTTATTGATTCTCAACTTATTCAATCTACTGCATTTCTATTTCTTGCTTTGACTCAACTACTTAGCACAAGTCTCCTTCTCCTTGGGACGGTCTCTAGCAAAGTGCTCTGCTTCACTATAGCAGAAACATATTACTTCTGACAAGTCTCGTGGTTCCCATGTGATTACGTAGCCTCCTTAGGTCCTTGGCTTATGGGCCCACTTCAGAATTTGTATATCCTTAACTCATCCTTGGAGTCACTCTTGCTTCATACTCCAGCATTACACCCTCTTTAAATCCAATTGTTCTTATTTCCTTCATACCATTGGGGTAAGCATCATATCAAGAATAAACTCCAACTTATTTGGTGCAAACTCCACTCTTTGGAGCAACATTGTCATTTCCATTGGTCCAGCGTTCACACAGAAAAGTATCGCCCCAAAAAAAGCACTGGTTCATCAGTAATTCAGTTTCTCCTCATATCAAATCTTTTATTACTTCCTGAACCACTATTCAACACTCAAATTTCAAAGGTGCTTCACTACAAATGCTGCCATCCACATAGTTTGGTATGGTTAAGCATTCCTTCCATCTGTATTCATTTCTCATAGCTGAGGATGCTTCAGTCCCACGGGAATTGTGCAATGTTATTCTTGAAATCATCGATATTTTGCTTCGTCATGGTGGTCGTGTGCTTCATCTCCATCATCTCTGCATGCACCCCACTCGGGCATTCCTGAGCATGACGAAGTCTTGCTTCAAGTATTTCTCCAACCTGATGTATGGCCTCCAAAGCAGCTTCACGAACAGAGTCGAAGAATGTTGTTCGTGGTACTCGAGAGATGAAAAAGTATTGACCCATAGTTTTTGAGCAAACTCCTTTCACATGGTGGAGGTGTACCTCCACGTACCAAAGTTCAAATCTATTCTACATGAAGGGATAACCCTTGTAAACTGCATCTCCTTCAAGGTGAATATGCTTCATCATGTCCTTCAGGATCTTTGGGTAATCCTGATCGCTAGTTAGGGTCATGATCATTTCCGGGCCCTTGAGAAAGGACTCGTAAAGGGTTATCATCTGTAGATATAAGATAGAAGGGGTACTCAGGGCAATGTATGTATATCCTTGGGTGAAATATGGTTGTTTGTCCAAGAAAGGTTTGGGTCAGCTTGTCTATGGGTTCAAGGTTTTAGTATGGGTGAGATAGCAAAAGAGGCACTCACAATCATCCAACAACACATAACACTTCATATGGGATTCCAAACATATCAATTTCTATTGCATCACGAGCTATTACAATGACATTTCCATAACTCAACTCAACAGCGTAATGAAGAGTGCATTCCACATTTTTTTACATGCTTTATTCCAATAGCAAGAGCTCAACTATTCTGCTCAATCTTTCCTCCAGTCTGAATATTCTCTGGCAAAATGCCTCACTTCCTTGTAGCGTAAACAATGACATCAGACAAATCTAAGGCTTCGTGGTGACTATCTTGGTTCACTGGTTCTTGGCTTCCTTGTTGGGCAGTTGCTAGCGTAATGACCTAAGTCCTTGCACTTGTAACATGTGATGTGACTCAGGTCCTTTTCCACAGAAATTGGGTTGTTCTAGGGACACATGCTCTTTCTCTTTCTCGACTTCTTCGTTCTGATCAGTGCTGCTATTTCCTATGGGTCATACTCAAATTCCACTGTCGGAAATTCTACTAGATACTCCCTCGAACAATGCTGGGAAATGTGTCCTTCTTCTCCACATGAATAGCATGACTTGGTGCAAAGTTTAATGGGGTCTTCTTCGTGTGTGCCCTGAACATTTTCCTTCACCACAGGTTCTTCTAAAATATCCACAAGGGCTTCTTTCATTGCTTCTTTCTTCTGCGGGATAGTTCGTTGTACCGTGGGGTAAATGTGACACTGAGCAGGGTAGTGGGTAGTCCCTTCACACAAGAAACAAGTAATCTGCCTAGTTGGGCATTCTTCAGCTGGGTGACTTTCTTCACAATGAGGGCATTCATCCTTGTGCTCCTCCTGGGTGTGTCCTATTTCTCCACAAATCCTGCAGGCACAAGGTTTCTTCTTCCCGTTGTCACCATGCTTTCGGATGAGACGGGATTTTAATAGAGTCTTCTTGAATTCCTCCCAACTTTTTGCTCCATTACATCCTTGTATGTCTTGATGCACTTTCCACCACGTTGCAGCACTTTTTGTAAAGTACTGAAGAG
Organism: Secale cereale; assembly: GCA_902687465.1. NCBI lineage: Eukaryota > Viridiplantae > Streptophyta > Magnoliopsida > Poales > Poaceae > Secale > Secale cereale. The sequence goes on along the minus strand of LR738711.1, from coordinate 474,431,257 downwards.
CGTATTGAACCTCATACTTCCTTGCAATCAAAATTTTCCTGAAGTGATCCTCGATGTTTTGTAACCATAGCTCTGCCTCTGGCTGGGTCATCGGTCCAGAGAATACAAGTCTATCTTCATTCACCCTCTATTGGGTCCAAGGGTTTTGGGATGGGACTCGGGAGATGGAGAGAGATACACTCAATACAAACAATAGTTTTAAAGAGACGGGGTTTTATTTTGTGGTCGTTGGAAAAACATCAAGCAAATGATGGCTCACAATCCTCGCATCTAACTTAAGTACATAACAGGGGTTTGGTCTACTAAAGGTCAACATCTCTTCAAAGTCGTCAACTCTTCAAATCTTCGGAGTATCCACTGTTGTAGCTTCAACACTTCCAATGTATGGTGAAATCCTCTTTACTCCGAAGTGGTCAAAAGGAAAAAGGGTATTGTTTAACTATTTAAGGTAAAAGGGAGGATTTGACAAAGCTCGGAAAAAAGGAGAGGTATAGAATCTTTTTGAAAAGAAAGTTTTAGAGAAATCCTTTCCTATTGGCTTGCCAGTTTCTAGGGTCACGTCCTACAGTCAACATGTGCTCTGATACCATCTTGTAGCGACCCGACCCGAATGGATCAAGTCTCTGTGCTTAAGTGTCATCCCTGGATCGGTATGCTGACACACACAGTACTCGAGGATTTATAACAGAGGTAAATCACATGTATAAGAAACGTAAATACTATTACCTCAATCAACATAGCAGAAGTAACAAAGGTTGTGGAGTGCCTTTAACACCAACGGCAAAGTTGAGTGTAGACATCGCAACCCTAACGTATCACTTACTCGTCGGATAAAATTCCGGCAACATGAGACGTTGCAGCCATGTAGGTCAGTAAATTTAATGTACTGGTAAATTCACACCTTAGAATAATGATGAACAATATCTATCACTACATGCATATTTGGTTGTTGGAGCTATAAGGTTAATTTTGCATAAAGATAAGTTTTTTCCTACAACAAAGGAATAAATTTTATTTACTACTCGGTTTAGTTAAGCAATATCGAGAATGGTACCCCCATCTCAATCCCAAAATCACCAATGTCATTAGTAACCCAACAATTAAATTATATAGAGTGATGAGATCAACAAATAATCCACTTCTAGATACTCAAAGATGTCCATAATTGTGGACACGGCTACTCATGTATAGTTTGTACACTCTACAGAGGATTGTGCACTTTTCTCCACAAGACTCGATCGCCTCCGTTAAATTTCTCGCATTGCATGGTGTTCGAGAAACGAATGAATGAGACACAGTCTTTCAGAAGCATTCACTCTTTACCCTGGATAGACCGGTACACATACATTCCCCCTACATCTGCTAGTCCACCACTGAAAGAGCTCACACAACATACTCAACTATGCCAGAGCCCATAATGGCTTGTGGCTGCACATGGAAGTTTCTAGGCATGAAAATATCATATGATCCCTTTGAGCATGGGTGGCAATCCAATAGGGTGATCATACGGGTCCTCCGGGATCCCCTAGGGCAACACTGGACCCTCCAGGTGCCCGGGCGAACCATTGGGTGCTCCAGGGTGCCCCAACCAATCCACCCAGATGTGTATTAATGTTGCCACCGTAAACTTTCCCTTAATTATTATTACACTCACAACTTTCATGAATCTCACATACCAATCCACGTCTACGAGTATGGCTAAGCAATAAGTAACAAAGCGTATATTCCCGGGGTTGATCTCAAGTCCTTGGGTTCCTACCTCATGAACTACATAGCAATCCCACATGTTCTCGAATCCTACAAATGCAAATCTTTGAGGGGTGAAACTAATGCATAGTAAACTGCGTATTGAAAAGTATGATCAAAATGTGAACTTGCCTTGTAATGTTGATGAAGATTCTTCACACTCATAAATCGTTGTAGATCTACTCTTCACACCTCGATCAATCTATCATAAGCAAGCAATAGAAACCACACATAAGCAATCACTCAGAAGATCGGGAATAATGAAGAGAACACTTCTAAAAACTTCAAAACAAGTAAATAACTCTTGCAACAGAAAAGAATTTCTAACAGTACCAAAATTAGGTGAATTTGGCCTTATTAGAAAGTTTAGGTCAAGAGCTTCGATTTGCAAAAAGAATCAACTAAATTGGAGTTGCGGTTAAAAAGATATGATCAGAAGAAGTTTGAATATGAATTTGAACAAATTTCGAAATTTGAAAGTTGTAAAATGTTTATTGGATAGATTCACTCGAGGTGAGATCAAGACGAAAATCTAGGCATTGGTTTCATCTAATTTGGCTGAACGAGTAAAAAGTTAGGGCTATTTTAAAAATCATAGCCAAGTTGTTTTACGAAAGAAAAAAATAGCTACGGCTAAACAAATTGTAGTCCTATAATGTAAATACAGTGCTAGTTTATAAATCTAATTATTCTACCATACTAGTCTAGAAATAATAAGCTACGGGAGTATAAAAAAGAAGAAAGATACCTTTATAGAAGAGAAAAGACGACTTCGGAGAGAGGAGACGACTTCCAGAATTCCCGCCGGAGGGAAAGAATATAATATTTTATTTTGTGACTCTAGTCAACCGAAATATTGATTTAACCCGAACCGGATGATTTTTCGAAGCTCTATGGATCTATATTTATAGGTGTAAAAGAGGTTTAGAGGTTAAAGGCTAGGCAATGTGGGACTAAACGTAGACGAACAATTAAAAGAAAGGGAAAACGCATGGGCCTAAAGAAACATCACGGCCGGCCGCGCGCATGTGAATTTTTTTTCGAAGTCTATTTTTTCTGAAATTTGTTTCAAAAAAAAGTAAACATTAATGAAAATAGAAAAAAAAAAGAAAAACGGGCCGGCCTGCTGCTACTATGCTACGTTTGCGGGCGACAGTTAATTACCGGCGCACGCGCAGTTTTTTCTATATAGAAACTAAAAAGGAAAGCTTAATATAAAGAAAATAAAATAAAGTTTACATAGGTATATTATATATCAAAAAAAATAGAAAAAATCTTTCTACAACATGAACATTTTTCTACAGCCAAATAAAATCCGCAAAAACTAAAATAAACCAAACAGTGTTTCTGGTTTATTAAAAAATCAAAATAAAATATTTTAAAATACCAAAATTACTTCAAACTCATTTTTCTCCAGTTTTCAATTGTAGGGAATCATTTTACCTTATTTTCCATATATATTTTTTGGAGAATTTTTTTTTGAATAAAACCCAAAAATTCAAATTAAAACAAATGAGTTTCAAAATGCTTCAAAGGAACTTCCAACTCATATTTCTCATAATTTTGAAGAAGTCATTTTATCTTTTCTCGGGAAAATCATTGAGTTGCATAAAGTTTCTGAATTTAAAATACTTTCAGATGGAATTCAAAATCCTTTCAAAACCCCTTTTCATTTTATTAAATGGAACAAGTCATATCATCTTCACTCTAGGGTTTTGTGATGAAATGAATTTGAATTCATGGAGATCGTAAATGCAAAGTGAAAGTTTTGGGAAAATGATTTTATTCCCTCTCATTTAACTGTCAAAAGATTCAAATATCACTCAATTTCACACAACACATCACACAAGCAATCAAAACTATATATTTAATATAACATTCCAAAATTTAGAATTTTGGGATGTTACAGCCGGCCTCCTCCCCTCTCCTCCTTTATATACGTGGGCAGGCGGCACCCCAAAGGCACAACAGAAAATCTGTTAGCCGCGTGCGGTTCCCCCCTCCATAGTTTAGACCTCAGGTCATTGTGTCGTAGTGCTTAGGCGAAGCCCTGCACGGATCACATCACCAACATCGTCGCCACGCCGTCATGTTGACGGAACACTCCCTCGACCCTCTACTGGATCAAGAGCTCGAGGGACGTCATCGTGCTAAACGTGTGCTGAACACGGAGGTGGTGTATGTTCGGTAATTGGATCGGTTGGATCGTGAAGACGTTCGACTACATCAACCGCGTTAACATAACGATTTTGCTTTCGGTCTACGAGGATACGTGGACACACTCTCCCCGTCTCGTTGCTATGTATCTCCTAGATAGATCTTGCGTGAGCGTAGGAATTTTTTAAAATTGCATGCTACGTTCCCCGACAATGGTATCAAAGCTAGGTCTATGCGTAGATGATTTGCACGAGTAGAACACAAAAGAGTTGTGGGCAATAATAGTCATACTGCTTAGCACCAACGTCCTACTTTGATTTGGTGGTATTGTTGGATGAAGCGGCCCGGGCCGACATTACATGACTGCGTTCATGAGACTGGTTCTACCGACGTGCTTTGCACAGAGGTGGTTGGCGGGTGTCTGTTTCTCCAACTTTAGTTGAATCGAGTGTGACTATAGCCAGTCCTTGTTGAAGGTTAAAATAGCACACTTGACGAAAAATTGTTGTGGTTTTGATGCGTAGGTAAGAACGGTTCTTGCTAGAAGCCTGTAGCAACCACGTAAAACTTGCAACAACAAAGTAGAGGACGTCTAACTTGTTTTTGCAGGGCATGTTGTGATGTGATATGGTCGAGACGTGATGAGTTATACGTTATTTTATGAGATGATCATGTTTTTTAAATTATCGGCAATCGGCAGGAGCCTTATGGTTCTCTCTTTATTGTATGAATTGTGAACGCCATGTAATTGCCTTACTTTATCACTATGAGTTAGCGATAGTAGTAGAAGCAATAGTTGGCGAGATGACCACGACGCTACGGTGAAGATCATTGTGTCAAGCCGGTGAAGATGGAGATCATGACGATGCTTTGGAGATGGAGATCAAAAGCACAAGATGATGATGGCCATATCATGTCACAAATTTTGATTGCATGTGATGCTTATCCTTTTATGCATCTTATTTTGCTTAGATACGATGGTAGCATTATAAGATGATCCCTTACAAATTTCAAGGTACAAGTGTTCTCCGTGAGTATGCACCATTGTGACAGTTCGTCGTGCCAAGACACCATGTGATGATCGGGTGTGATAAGCTCTATGTTCACATACGACGGGTGTAAGACAGTTTTGCACATGCAGAATACTCGGGTTAAACTTGAAGAGCCTAGCATGTACAGACATGGCCTGGGAACACTGGAGACCAAAAAGTCGAGTGTGAATCATATAGTAGATATGATCAACATAAGATGTTCACCATTGAAAACTACTCCATCTCACGTGATGATCGGACATGGTTTAGTTGATTTGGATCACGTGATCATTTAGATGACTTGAGGGGTGTCTATCTAAGTGGAAGTTCTTTAGTAATATGAATAATTGAACTTAATTTATCATGAACTTAGTCCTGGTAGTTTTTTCATATCTATGTTATTGTAGATCAATGGCCCGTGCTACCGTACCCTTGAATTTTAATGTGTTCCTAGAGAAAGCTAAGTTGAAAGATGATGGTAGCAACTACACGAATTGGGTCTGTAACTTGAGGATTATCCTCATTGTTGCACAGAAGAATTATGTCGTTAAAGCATCGCTAGGTGAAAGGCCTGCTGCAGGAGCAACCCCTAATGTATGAACGTCTGGCAAGCTCAATGTGATGACTACTCGATAGTTCAGTGTGCCATGCTTTACAGCTTAGAATCGAGACTTCAAAGACGTTTTGAACATCATGGAGCATATGAGATGTTCCAAGAATTGAATTTAATATTTCAAGCAAATGCCCGAGTTGAGAGATATGAAGTCTCCAACAAGTTCTATAGCTGCAAGATGGAGGAGAACAGTACTGTCAGTGAACACATACTTAGAATGTCTGGGTACCATAACCACATGACTCGGCTTGGAGTTAATGTTGATGATGATAGTGTTATTGACAGAGTTCTTCAATCACTGCCACCATGCTATAGAGGCTTCATGATGAACTATAATATGCAAGGGATGCAGAAGACAATTCCCGAGCTGTTCGCTATGCTCAAAGCTGCGAAGGTAGAAATCAAGAAGGAGTATCAAGTGTTGATGGTTAACAAGACCGCTAGTTTCAAGAAAAAGGTCAAGGGAAAGAAGGGGAACTTCAAGAAGAATAGCAAGCCAGTTGCTACTCCCGGGAAGAAACCCAAGTCTGGAGCCAAGCCTGAAACTGAGTGCTTCTACTACAAAGGGACTGGTCACTGGAAGCGGAACTGCCCCAAGTATTTGGCGGATAAGAAGGATGGCAAAGTGTACCTTACTAATGCTCATAGTAGCGCCTGGGTATTTGATACTAGTTCGGTTGCTCATATTTGTAACTCGAAACATGGGCTATGGATTAAACGAAGATTGGCTAAGGACGAGGTGACGATGCGCATGGGAAATGGTTCCAAAGTCGATGTGATCGCCGTCGGCATGCTACCTCTACATCTACCTTCAGGATTAGTTTTAGACCTAAATAATTGTTATTTTGTGCTAGCGTTGAGCATGAACATTATATCTGGATCTTGTTTGTTGCGAGACGGTTATCCATTTAAATCGAAGAATAACAGTTGTTCTATTTATATGAGTAATACATTTTATGGTCATGCACCCTTGATGAGTGGTCTATTTTTGTTGAATCTCGATCGTAGTGATACACATATTCATAATATTGAAGCCAAAAGATGCAAAGTTGATAATGATAGTGCAACTTATTTGTGGCACTACCATTTATGTCATATTGGTGTAAAGTGCATGAAGAAACTCCATGCCAATGGGCTTTTGGAATCACTTGATTATGAATCACTTGGTGCTTGCGAACCATGCCTCATGGGCAAGATGACTAAGACCCCGTTCTCTGGAACAATGGGGCGAGCAACTGACTTATTGGAAATAATACATATTGATGTATGCGGTCCGATGAGTTTTGAGGCTCGCAGCGGTTATCGTTATTTTCTAACCTTCACAGATGATCTGAGCAGATATGGGTATATCTACTTAATGAAACATAAGTCTGAAACATTTGGAAAGTTCAAAAAAATTGAGACTGAAGTAGAGAATCATCGTAACAAGAAAATAAAGTGTCTACGATCTGATTGCAGAGGCGAATATTTGTGTTATGGGTTTGGTCTTCATTTGAAACAATGTTGAATAGTTTCACAGCTCACGCCACCTGGAACACCACAACGTAATGGTGTGTCCGAACGTCGTAACCGTACTTTATTAGATATGGTGCGATCTATGATGTCACTTACCAATTTACCGCTATCATTTTGGGGTTATGCTTTAGAGACAGTTGCATTCATGTTAAATAGGGCACCATCTAAATCCGTTGAGATTACACCTTTTGAACTGTGGTTTCGCAAGAAACCCAAGTTGTCGTTTCTTAAAGTTTGGAGCTGCGACGCTTATGTGAAAAAGCTTCAACCTGATAATCTTGAACCCAAATCGGAGAAATGTGTCTTCATAGGATACCCAAAGGAAACTGTTGGGTACACCTTCTATCACAGATCCGAAGGCAAGATATTCATTGCTAATAATGGATCCTTTCTAGAGAAGGAGTTTCTCTCGAAAGAAGTGAGTGGGAGGAAAGTAGAACTTAATGAGGTAAATGTACCTTCTCCCGAACTGGAAAGTAGTTCATCACAGAAATCAGTTCCTGTGATTCCTACACCAATTAGTGAGGAAGCTAATGATGATGATCATGAAACTTCAGATCAAGTTACTATCGAACCTCGTAGGTGAACCAGAGTAAGTTCCATGCCAGAGTGGTACGGTAACCCTGTTATGGAAGTGATGTTACTAGACCATGATGAACCTACGAACTATGAGGAAGCGACGATGAGCCCAGATTCCGCAAAATGGCTTGAGGCCATGAAATCTGAGATAGGATCCATGTATGAGAACAAAGTGTGGACTTTGGTTGACTTGCCCGATGATCGGCAAGCCATTGGAAATAAATGGATTTTTTAGAAGAAGACTGGCGTCGATGGTAATGTTACCGTCTACAAAGCTTGACTTGTTACGAAAGGTTTTCGACAAGTTCAAGGAGTTGACTGCAATGAGACTTTCTCACCCGTAGCGATGCTTAAGTATGTCTGAATCATGTTGGCAATTGCTGCATTTTATGATTATGAAATCTGGCAAATGGATGTAAAAACTGCATTCCTTAATGGATTTCTCAAAGAAGAGTTGTATATGATGCAACTAGAAGGTTTTGTCGATCCTAAAGGTGCTAACAAAGTGTGCAAGCTCCAGCGATCCATTTATGGACTGGTGCAAGCATCTCAGAGTTGGAATATACACTTCAATGAGGTGATCAAAGCATATGGTTTTATACAAACTTTTGGAGAAGCATGTATTTAAAAGAAAGTGAGTGGGAGATTTGTAGAATTTCTGATATTATATGTGGATGACATATTGTTGATTGAAATGATGTAGAATTTCTGATAGCATAAAAGTATACTTGAATAAGAATTTTTCAATGAAAGACCTCGGTGAAGCTGCTTATATATTGGGCATCAAGATCTATAGAGATAGATCAAGACGATTAATTGGACTTTCACAAAGCACATGCCTTGATAAAGTTTTGAAGAAGTTCAAAATGGATCGGTCAAAGAAAGGGTTCTAGCCTGTGTTACAAGGCGTGAAGTTGAGTCAGACTCAATGCCCGATCACTGCAGAAGATAAAGAGAAAATGAAAGGCATTCCCTATTCTTCAGCCATAGGTTCTATCATGTATGCAATGCTATGTACCAGACCTGATGTGTGCCTTGCTATAAGTCTAGCAGGGAGGTACCAAAGTAATCTAGGAGTGGATCACTAGACATCGGTCAAGAACATCCTGAAGTACCTAAAACGGACGAAGGATATGTTTCCCGTTTATGGAGGTGGCAAAGAGCTCATCGTAAACGGTTACGTCGATGCAAGCTTTGACACTGATCTAGATGACTCTAAGTCACAAACCAGATACGTATTTTTGTTGAATGGTGAAGCTGTCAGTTGGTGCAGTTTCAAGCAGAGCGTCGTGGCGGGATCTACGTGTGAAGCGGAGTACATAGCTACTTCGGAAGCAGCAAATGAAGGAGTCTGGATGAAGGAGTTCATATCCGATCAAGGTGTAATACCTAGTGCATCGGGTCCAATGAAAATCTTTTGACAACACTGGAGCAATAGCCTTCGCAAAGGAATCCAGGTTTCACAGAGAACCAAACACATCAAGAGACACTACAACTCTATCCGCGATCAAGTCAAGGAGGGATACATAGAGATTTGCAAAATACATATGGATCTGAATGTTCGGACCCGTTGACTTAGCCTCTTCCACGAGCAAAACATGATCAGCACTAAGACTCCATGGGTGTTAGAATCATTACTATGTAATCTAGATTATTCACTCTGGTGCAAGTGGGATACTGAAGGAAATATGACCTAGAGGCAATAATAAAGTTGTTATTTATATTTCCTTATATATCATGATAAATGTCTTTTATTCATGCTAGAATTGTATTAACCAGAAACTTGATACATGTGTAAATACATAGACAAAACAGAGTGTCCCTAGTATGCCTCTACTAGACTAGCTTGTTAATCAAAGATGGTTGAGTTTCCTAACCATAGACATGTGTTGTCATTTGATGAACGGGATCACATCATTAGGAGAATGATGTAATGTACAAGACACATCCGTTAGCTTAGCATAATGATCGTTTAGTTTTATCGCTATTGCTTTCTTCATGACTTATACATGTTCCTATGACTAAGAGATTATGCAACTCCTGAATACCGGAGGAACACCTTGTGTGCTATCAAACGTCACAATGTAACTGGGTGATTATAAAGATGCTGTACTAGTGTCTCCGAAGGTGTTTGTTGAGTTGGCATACATCAATAATACGATTTGTCACTTCGAGTGTCGGAGAGGTATCTCTGGGCCCTCTCGGTAATGCACATCACTATAAGCCTTGCAAGCCATGTGAATAATGAGTTAGTTACGAAATGATGCATACGGAACGAGTAAAGAGACTTGCTGGTAACAAGATTGAACTATGTATGATGATACTTGTCGGCGTCCTGGGAATGGGGGTACCCAGACTTGCCTGCTTGTGGCCCGTGATGCGGCTCCATCAACGGCCTGATACGGCCCAACTTCAGCAACTACAACTCAAGACCCTCGCGAGGGACCAAGCCTCGTGAGGCGAGCGACAGCAAGACCTCCCTGGGGGCAGTCTCTCTAGGCTGGCTCCCGAGGAGCGGAGATATCTATGCAAGGTGCACCTCGCGAGGTTCACGTCACATGAGCCATGACGACCAAGGCCAGGCAGGCGCCAGCAGGCGCAATGTACCAGTTTCCTCTTTGGTGCTAAGAGGGCAAGCGCAGGCGCGGAGTCCTGAGGGATCAGGCAAAGGTTTCCATATCGGTGCAAGAAGACCAAGAACCATTAGGGCTGCAGAACAGAGGTCATCATGGAGCCCGGCGCGGCGTCACCGCCAGAGCCTTTGGCAGACGAAGACTACTTTTGTCAGGATAACTTGTACTAGCTGTCCCCCTTCAAATTTGGCCGTTGTGGGATCCCTTCCCGTCGATATTTGGGAAGAGGACCAAGGCCACTATAAATAGGACCTAGCCACCACCATAGAGGGGCATCTGGTTTGGCATCGGATCCATTCCACCCCAAACTTACCACAAGCTCATCCGAGCCCAAGAACACCTCTCCTCCAGAGGTTGTTCATCCCTTGTACTAGTTAATCCTTAGCCATACAAGGCAATCCACCACACACAATGGAGTAGGGTATTACACCAGAGGGTGGCCCGAACCAGTATAATCCTCGGTGTCACTTGTTCTTTGAGTTCTTCGAGCTAGGCCGCGGAATCATAGAGTGAGCGCGCTGGGGAGAGAGTGTTCTTCGTGCACACCCCAAAGTTCGAACCTCTCAAGGGTTTGCGGAACCCGAAATCCGACATTTGGCGCGCCAGGTAGGGGTGCGCCAAAGTTCTGCCTCTCCATCCACCTCGCTCTCCACCCGCTAGGCTCCTATGGCGGGTGCCTCTCCTCTGATCGGCTCGGTGGGCGCGCACAGCAACGTTGCAGGCCACCGAGCCTTCACCCCTGCCTTGCGCCAGGTGCAGTGGCCACTCAGGTTTAGGCCGGAGATGCCACCCCATTACGACAGAGTGGCAAATCCGGCTGTTTTCCTCCAGGCCTATGAGGAGGCCGTTTCGGCGGCTGGCGGCGACAGCAAGGTCATGGCCAGCTGGCTCCTCGTGGCACTCACCGGCGTACCACGCGCCTGGTTTCTCAGCTTGCCAGAGTCATCTGTGGCATCCTGGGAGGAGCTGCGCGGTCTCTTCACCATGCACTTCGCGGAGCCGGCACCCCACGCTGTTGCGGCCCTCCTCAGCGGCTCTCAGGCGCCGCCCTCAGATCTCCATGTCAAGCATTTCTTCCATCAAGTGGGCTCCACCTGAGCCTCATGGGGAGCCCCTCGAAGATGGGCTACGCCTGAGGCCGATCTCACCTTCGACTCCAGAGACCACCTGGTGGTCACCATAGGCGCAGGCGCGCTCCCGATGCTCTGCACCCCCACTATCTGCCACATGGCGGTAACCAAGACCCTCATCGACGGTGGGGCCAGACTCAACGTGCTCAACCAAAAGCATTCGACATGCTCCATGTGCCACCCGAATGGCTCCGTCCCTCCAGGCCGTTCTCCGGGGTCGTCGACGACACCACCAGACACATGGGGCAGATCCGGCTCCCCGTCACCTTCGGCACCCGCAACAACTACCGCACCAAGCTTATCAACTTTGACATCGCCCACATCGGCCTCCCCTACAACGCCATTCTCGGGTACCCAGCCCTAGCCAAGTTCATGGCAGCAACTCACCCAGCCTACAACCTCATGAAGATGTCGGGGAGCAACGGCGTCCTCACTGTGGCTGGAGATACCAAGGAGGCCCTGGGGGCTCTCAAGCTTGCCTTCAGGCCTGCAGCGGTGGCACACCCAGCCAACGAAGCAGCTCCGGAGGCCGTGGGGGATGCGCCAGCCAAAAAGAAGCAGTTTTTATCTCAAGAACGGGCCGAGACGAAGCAGGTGCTGGTGGATGAAGACGGGCGTCAGGAGCCACCTTCACCATAGGCGTTGGCCTTCCCCCAGCTCAAGAAAAGGCGCTAGATGTATTCCTGCACGCCAACAAGGAGGTGTTCATATGGGAACCCAAGGACCTGGCAGGAGTCCCAAGGGTGGTGATTGAGCATCACCTAAACGTATGCCCCAATGTGTGCCCAGTAAAGCAGAAGGCCATGCGCCAATCCACTGAGAAGCAGTCTTTCATCATGCAAGAAACTAGCAAGTTGCAAGAAACTGGCGTGATCCGTGAAGTGCGATACCCAGAGTGGTTGGCAAATCCGGTAGTCGTGCCCAAGAAAGGTGGGAAGGAGTGCATGTGTGTCGACTTCACCAACCTCAACAAGGCTTGTCCACAAGACCCGTTCCCATTGTCGCGCATGGACCAGATTGCCGACTCCACCGCCGAGTGCGACCTGCTGTGCTTCCTGGATGCCTTTTCAAGCTACCATCAAATCAAGATGGCGGTACAAGACGTCGAAAAGACTGCCTTCCTCATCCCGTGCGCGGTATACTACTACACTTGTATGCTGTTCGGGTTGCGGAATGCAGGAGCAACTTTCCAGTGGCTGATGCATATCGCCCTGGGAGAGCAACTCGGGAGGAACGCTGGGGCTTACGTTGATCACATCGTGGTAAAATCTCGGGAGGCCAAGACCCTCATTGAAGAGTTGAAAGAGACCTTCGCCAGCCTGCGCAAGGTGGACCTGTGGCTCAACCCGGAGAAGTGTGTGTTCGGCATCCTGTCAGGCAAGCTGCTGGGTTTCCTGGTATCGCACAGAGGAATCGAGGCTAACCCCGAGAAGGTCAAGGCCATAAAAAAGAAGAGTCCACCGAAGACCCTCAAGGAGATGCAGAAGCTGGCCGGCTGCATGACGTCGCTCGGGCATTTCATTTCGAAGATGGGGGAGCGCGCCCTACCCTTCTTCAAGCTGATGAAAAGGAAAGGCCGTTTGAGTGGACTCCATAGGCCTATATAGCATTCAAAGACCTCAAGAATTACCTCACTAGCCCGCCGGTAATGGTGGTGCCGAAACCCCAAGAGCCCTTGGTGCTTTACCTAGCAACGACACCACAATCCGCCAGCGCAGCACTGGTGGCAGTCCGGGAGGAGCACCAGGACAAGGCCGCACAGCCTCGGGGCGACACTCACGAGGCTCCGCCAGGGCCAGCCGACGACCAAGCTCCACAAGACAACGTTCCTAAAGCCCCAACCGCTACGTCTGGTGACCAAGCCCCTGAGGCCCTCTCACCTCGGGAGGCACCACAACCTCAGGAGAGTCTGGCCCCCACCCTCGTCGAGCACTCGGTGTACTTCGTCAGCACGATGCTCCGCGACGCTCAGGCACGCTACCCCATGCCGCAGAAGCTTCTGCTCGCGCTCCTCGTTGCTTCGCGCAAGCCGCACCACTACTTCCAAGGCCACCCCATCAAGGTTGTATCTGCTTACCCGTTCGACAGGTTGTTGAGGAGCCCCGATGCTACGGGAAGGGTCGCCGAATGGAACATCGAGCTGCAAGCATTTCAACTGGAGTTCAGCACTACCAGGGTCATCAAGGGCGTCGTGTTTGCCGGCTTCGTGGCGGAATGGACCAACATCCCAAAGCCCGGAGTGGGTGAGGACCGGTCCCTCCTGCTAGGGAGTGAAGCACCAGATGGCTGGGTCATGTACTTTGACGGCGCCTTTGCCCGCCAGGGTGCAGGGGCTGGCGCCGTGCTCATCTCGCCCACCAAGGACAAGCTCTACTACGTTGTGCAGCTCTGCTTCCAGCACGGTGAGAAGGTCTCCAACAACATCGTGGAATACGAAGGCCTAATCGCCGGCCTGAGGGCTGCAGCGGCCCTTGGTGTGAAGCGCCTCACTATCAAGGGCGACTCTTAGCTTCTCGTCAATTTCTCCAACAAGGTCTACGAGGCCAGGGGATAGCACATGGAGGCATACCTAGTGGAGGTACGCAAAATGGAGAAACAATTCTTGGGCCTCGAGCTGTAGCATGTATCGCGGGGCATGAACAAGGAGGCAGACGACATCACCAAGAGGGCATCCAAGCGGCAGCCGCAGGAGCCCGGCGTCTTCAAGGAACGGCTCTTCAAGCCCTCGGTCGCTCCACTAGCTACGGAGCCAACACTGCCTCAGGAGGATCTCCCCCTCCGCCGACCTTGGGAGCTCCTGCATGTGGCCTGACCTCACGAGCATGCTTGCTCCTTGCTCTCGAGCCCCAGGAGGGGTCCTGGACTTAGGAGTTCAAGACCTACCTGCTGCATGGAACCCTGTCGGAGAAGGAGGAGGACGCAGAGCGTGTAGCCCGGCAGGCCATGGCTTACTGCCTCCAGGATGGTGAGTTGTACCGAAAACGATCTAATGATGTTTCTTTGAGATGCATCTCCAGGGAGCAGGCTCACGAGCTCCTAACTAACATACATAGCGGGGACTTTGGGCACCACTCGTCCTCGTGCACCCTGGCGGGCAAAGCGTTCTGTAGTGGATTTTATTGGCCTACAGCACTCAACGACGCTGCCGAGCTGGTGAAATCCTACGAAGCCCGCCAGTTCCATGCTGAGCAGATCCACCAGCCAGCTCAGGGCCTTCAAACTATCCCACTCTCATGGACGTTCGTGGTCTGGGGGCTGGACATCTTGGGGCCCTTTCCTCGAGCGCCCGGGGGCTACCGCTACCTCTACGTCGCCATCGACGAGTTCACCAAGTGGGCTGAGGTGGAGCCAGTGCGCACCATCCCCGCCGGCTCGGCGGTCAAGTTCATCAGGGGCCTCGTGAGCCGGTTCGGGGTCCCTAATCGCATTATCACCAACAACTGTTCACAATTCACTAGCAACCTCTTCAAAACATATTGCGCTAACCTTGGAACGCAGATATGCTACGCCTTAGTGGCACATCCCAGGACCAATGGGCAAGCTGAGCGCGCCAACGCGGAGGTCCTGAGGGGCCTCAACGCAAGGACCTTCAAGAAGAACCTCGAGGCCTGCAGCAGGGGCTGGCACGACGAGCTCCAGTCCGTGTTGTGGTCCATTCGCACCACCGCCACCAAGTCAACAGGCGAGACCCCGTTCTTCCTCGTCTACGGAGCCGAAGCAGTTCTCCCTCATGAGGTCAAACATCACACCGTGTGGGTCCTGGCGTTTGACGAGGCATGCCAGGACGTTGTGTGGGGGGTGGATCTCGTGCTGGGAGAGGAGCGCCGATGACAAGCCTCACTCCGAGCAGCAAAGTACCGGCAGGCATTGCGACGGTACCACTACCGCAATGTCCGTTCCAAGACGCTCGAGGTAGGCGATCTGGTCCTGAGGCGTGTGCTCTCCAGGGAAGGGCTGCACAAGCTCTCACCCATGTGGGAGGGCCCGTTCAAGATTGCCCACATCTACAGGCCTGGCGCCGTACGCCTGGAGACGGGGAACGGCGTCCGATCCAGAATGCCTAGAACATCCAGCACCTTTGGAAGTTCCACCCATGAAGCAAGGCCTAGTGCATGTGAAGCCAAGGCCCAGTGCCTGTGAAGCAAGGCTCACACCTCTGAAGGTCTCCACCCGTGACACTCTCACATAATAATGAGTGGGGCTGTACATGCCCCAGGGTCACCGGAGTGCCGCCCTCGGGCCTCGGGGGCTCCCTCCCACGTCCTAGTAGCAGCACTAAGCTCCGCGCTGGTGAGAAAACTAGACTAGGTGCCAGACGCGGCTGTTCATTTGCTTTCTGTATCTGGTTGCGGTCTTTTAATGGATTTGGAGTTCTGTATCCTTCGGTTGCTTGGTTGAATTTTCCTCTTTTTCGCTTTGTTCGCTCTTTTTCTTGCCTCGGGGAAGATGGCAGTTGCTTGACGTTCTCCCTCGAGCACCTCCTCGGGGGCTAGGCAGGAGTGTCCGTGACCGTGCGCTGGCCAGCTCACGTCATGGGCATGCCTTCCCACAACCCTATCGCCCCAGGGCTTCGGCCTCCTTGATCTTCCCGAGGCGCTCTCGTTTGAGCTCGTGAGTGGCGCACCCCCCTCAAGTCCGTGCCCCCGGAGTACCGCGACGCGGTGCGTCAAGCCATGATCAGCACACGCCTACGGGCTCGCGCAAGGAGGAACGAGGTATCTGGCAGATCCCCTAACAAATTTTGCAGATACCCCTCTAAGGCCATTAGCGCCCATGCCGGCAGCAAGGAAGCTCCTCCAGGTGCCAGGAGACGCACCCTCGCGGTACCCCCGAGCGTATCAAGCTAAGTTGCCCCTTTACCCTCTCGAGGCGCATAAATATCCTAACACAGCATGAGAGCATAAAGCATAACATAACAGCAGGCGTCACAGTTCATTACACGCCTCAGTTGGGCTGCTTGCCCCTTTTCCGAAACGCAGGAAGGAAGGAAAGCTAAACAAAAGCAGGCCGCACGGCCGCAGCGGCTCGCGAGACCCGACCCCAGGGGCCTCCGGGGCTCAGCTCAGTCTGAGCCCTCCTCGCGCTTCACCACCGCAGGGCGGCGGGATGACCCATCACTGACCTCGAAGCAAGCCTGACGGCGCGGTGACTAGTCGTAACCACCACTGCTCGAGCTCTCACTGGCGGAAGAGCCGCCGCCGCTGGAGGAGTCACGGCCGTCGCCAAGGGCGAGCCCACCTGCGGCCTCGTCGCGGCCGTCGCAAAGGCCGATCCCGTCGTCGCCACTACCGTCTTCAGGGCAGCACCCTGCACCGCGGCCGTTCGCCCCAAACACCCTCACAAAGAGGGTCGCGGCGACATCGTACTTGAAGTGGAGGGTGCATCACCTGCCCAGGCCGCATGCGCAGGCGAAAGTTTGCCAACCATAGGCCAGTGCCACGTTGCCCGTGGCAGAGATCTCCAACGCAACCTAGGATGCCTTGCTACAGCAGTCGTCGGCCTGCAGCCAAAGGACATCAAGACCCTCCGCCGGCAGCTCATGGGCGAAGAAGCGTGGCAGCTGGAGCCAGGCGCCGGCCGGATTCTTCGGCCACACGAAAAACTCCAGGAGCGCCTCCGACGAATGGGAGCCCGACCGAGGAGGCCGGACGACCACGGCGTGCCTTCCCGTGGCGAAGGGGCTGCCGCAACGAGGGCGGCCCCTACCACAGGAAGAAGGGCCGTCGTTACCGCCTGAGGTGGCATCAACCCCGGAAGGAGTACGCATGTGACCCCAAATCGCCACCGCGGGGGTAGCAACATGCTTACGGGGGCAGCCCCGCCCCCTCTTGAGCGACGGCAAGTCGGACTCTTCCTGGCGAGCTTTCCCCTTCTCCACGGCAGAGGACCTCTTTGGTGGCGCCATGGAAGTTGCAACAAGAGGGCAAAGGAAGGAGGAAGAAGAAGGAGCGGGTGACAAGAAGAAGGAGATGGGCAACGGGAGCTTCACCCCCTCCCCATTTATAGCCTAGAGAAGGCCAACCGTCGGCCTCCAAGATCTCACATAATGATGTTTCTCTTCGCATGCAGCAGGGTCTCGTCAAGTCAGGCAGTTGCCGAGGCAGCCTGGGGAAGTGGAGACGCCCACGTCCAATCAAGTCGCCACGCGTCGACCAAGGCCATAGGCATCTTGGGCCCACGGTGCTTCGCCCTTGTCCCTTTGGCTTCGCCTTGCAGCCAAGTCCGTGCGCGCCTTGGGCCCGGGGGCTACTGTCGGCGTCCTAGGAACGGGGGTACCCAAACTTGCCTGCCTGCGGCCCGTGACATGGCTCCATCAGCGGCCTGATACGGCCCAACTTCAACAACTACAACTCAAGACCCTCGCGAGGGGCCAAGCCTCGCGAGGCGGGCGACAACAAGACCTCCCTGGGGGGCAGTCTCTCTAGGCTGGCTCCCGAGGAGCGGAGATATCTATGCAAGGTGCACCTCGCGAGGTTCATGTGACGTGAGCCATGATGACCAAGGCCAGGCGGGCGCCAGCGGGCGCAGTGTACCAGTTTCCTCCCTGGTGCTAAGAGGGCAAGCGCACGCGCGAAGACTCGAGGGATCAGCCGAAGGTTTCCATATCAATGCAATAAGACCAAGGACCGTTAGGGCCGTAGAACGGAGGTCATCGTGGAGCCCGGCACGGCGTCACCGCCAGAGCCTTTGGTAGGTGAAGACTACTTTTGTCAAGATAACTTGTACTAGCTGCCCCCTTCAAATTTGGCCGTTCTGGGATCTCTTCCTGCTGATATTTGGGAAGAGGACCAAGGCCACTATAAATAGGACCTAGCCACCACCATAGAGGGGCATCTAGTTTGGCATCGGATCCATTCCACCCCAAACTTACCACAAGCTCAACCGAGCCCAAGAACACCTCTCCTCCGGAGGCTGTTCATCCCTTGTACTAGTTAATCCTCGGCCATACAAGGCAATCTACCACACACACTGGAGTAAGGTATTAAACCACAGGGTGGCCGAACCAGTATAATCCCATGTGTCACTTATTCTTTGAGTTCGTCGAGCTAGGCCGCGGAATCATAGGGTGAACGCGCTGGGGAGAGAGTGTTCTTCGTGCGCACCCCAGAGTTTGAACCACTCAAGGGTTTGTGGAACCCGAAGTTCGACAATACTGATGATCGAATCTCGAGCAAGTAACATACCGATGACAAAGGGAACCACATATGTTGTTATGCGGTTTGCCCAATAAAGATCTGCGTATAATATGTAGGAGCCAATATGAGCATCTAGGTTTCGCTATTGGCTATTGACCGGAGATGTGTCTTGGTCATGTCTACATAGTTCTCGAACCCCTAGGGTATGCACGCTTAACGTTCGATGATGATTTGTATTATGAGTTGTGTGTTTTGGTGACCAAAGTTTGTTCGGAGTCCCAGATGAGATCACGTACATGAGAAGGAGTCTTGAAATGGTCGAGAGATAAAGATCGATATATTGGATGATGGTATTCGGACACCGGAAAGGTTTCGAGACATTTCGGATATTTATCGGAGTACCGAGGAGCTACCGGATTCCCCCGGGGAAGTATTGGGCCTACATGGGCCATAGGGGAGAGAGGGGAGCCCATAAGGGTTGGCCGCCCCCCCATGGGTTGTCTGAATTGGACTAGGGGAGGGGTGCGCCCCCCTTTTCCTCTCCCTCTCCCTCTCCCTTCCTTCCTTCCTTCTCCACAAAAGGGATTAAAGGGGAATCCTAGTCCTGCTAGGTTTGGTGTCCTAGTAGGCCTCCTCCCCATGGCGCGCCTCACCTAGGCTAGCCTCCTCCCCTCCCCTCCTTTATATACGTGGGCCGGGGCACCCCAAAGGCACAACAGACAATCTCTTAGCCGTGTGCGGTACCCCCCTCCATAGTTTACACCTCAGGTGATAGTGTCGTAGTGCTTAGGCGAAGCCCTGCGCGGATCACATCACCAACACCGTCGCCACGTCGTCGTGCTGACGGAACTCTCCCTCGACCCTCTACTAGATCAAGAGCTCGAGGGACGTCATCATGTTGAACGTGTGCTGAACACGGAGGTGTCGTATGTTCGGTACTTGGATCGGTTGGATAGTAAAGACGCTTGACTACATCAACCGCGTTAGCATAATGCTTCCGCTTTCTGTCTACTAGGGTACATGGACACCCTCTCCCCGTCTCATTGCTATGCATCTCCTAGATAGATCTTGCGTGAGCGTAGGAATTTTTTTGAAATTGCATGCTACGTTCCCCAACAGAACATACGTGCATGTTACGGGAATCACAAACCTTAACACAATTATTTCTTTAACCTCACAAACTACCATTAGCATGACTCTAATATTACCATCTTAACATCTCAAAACAATTACAAGGAGTCAAACTTCACATAGTATTCAATGCTCTATGTATGAAAGTTTTTATTATATCTCCTTTGGATGCCTACAATATTAGGACTAAATTCATAACCCAAGCAAATTACCATGTTGTTCTTCAGGACTCTCAAAATAATATAAGTGAAGCAAGAGAGTTCAGCAATTTCTATAAAATAAAACCACCATCGTGCTCTAAAAAGATATAAGTGAAGCACTATAGCAAAATTGCCTAGCTCAAAAGATATAACTGAAGTAAAAAGAGTATTCTAATAAATCACAATCGAAGCGTGTCTCTCTCAAAAGGTGTGTACAATAAGGGTGATTGTGGAAAACTAAAAAGCAAAGACTCATATCATACACGATGCTCCAAGCAAAATACATATCATGTGGTGAATAGAAATATAGCCTCAAGTAAAGTTACCGGTAAATGAAGACGAAAGACGGGATGCCTTCCTGGGGCATCCCCAAGCTTAGGCTCTTGGCCGTCCTTGGATATTATCTTGGGGTGCCTTGGGAATCCCCAAGCTTAGGCTCTTTCCACTTTTTATTCCATAGTCCATCAAATCCTTACCCAAAACTTGAAAACTTCACAACAAAACTCAACAGAAATCTCGTGAGCTCCGTTAGTAAAACAAAGCAAATAACCACACTGTTATGATCTTATTCTTATTTTATATTGGTGTAATATCTACTGTATTCCAACTTTTCCATGGTTCATACCCCCCGATACTAGCAATAGATGCATCAAAATAAGCAAACAACACATAGAAAATAGAATCTGTCAAAAACAGAACAGTCTATAGCAACCCAAAAAATTTGCATACTTCTGTAACTCTAAAAATTCTTAACAATTAGGACGACGTGGGGAATTTGTATATCAATTTTGTGTAAAAAAATCATAAGGTTTTCACATTCCAGTGCATTATTGAATTTTCTTCACTAGGCACAAAAGTTTCTGTTTTTTAGCAAAATCAAATCAACCATCACCGTAATCCATCCCAAAGGTCTTACTTGGCTCAAACACTAACTAAAACACCAAAACATAATTACTACCGAAGTAATAATGTGTTATTATTGAAAAACAGAAGCAAAGGGTAAAAAACAAAAATAAAATTGGGTTGCCTCCCAACAAGCGCTATTGTTTAACGACCTTAGCTAGGCATAAAACACGAATAGATCTAGGTATTGTCATCTTCGGTATGCAATTATTTTCTCATAAAATCCTCTAAGACTTGTCTAAAAAATTATATCCTTTCCTTTATTTCCCTCCTAGTAGATGAACTTAGATCATGAAAAGGACTTTGATTTGTGATTTTAACATTCATAAACTCATAGTCGGGATCATCACCGTGTATATCGTCATATAAAATACGTAGCTCGTTTCTAATGGGTTCCTTCATCATTTTATTCAACCAATTCCTATAAAATCCTACGTAAATTCCCCTAGTTATCCAATCAAATTTCTTAAAGGCTTCAAGATACAAAGATTGAGATATTTCTGAGTGGGGCACTCTTCTCCTAAGATTTTTGCTATAAGATTGATAATCCCTAGATTCCAAACTACGCATAGTTTCTTTATCATGAAGGATATCTATAATTAGTGGGTGTTCAACCTCCTTTTTATAGAAAGCAAAGATATCCCTAGCTTCTTGTATTATAAAATCAAATTGACTTATAAGGATAATAGCGGTAATCTTCTTAGCTATTGGATGATTAATATGTGACACCCCGAGACCGGTGCACCAGGTGTCAGTCAGTTATTCGTTGTCAGTGCCATGTCATCTGCTTGCGTGTTGCATCTTGCCATGTCATCATGTGTGTTGCATCAGCATGTTTTCAAAACTTGCATCCGTCCGAGTCCCCTCATCCTCTCTGTTGTCCGTTCTGAGCCCAGACACACTCGCACGTGCCCGCGGTGCCTCCGAATATTTATTTTATAAGTGGCCGAAAAACGTTCTCGTAATGGGTTGAAACTTGGCGTGTGGTCTTATTATGGTGTAGACAGGCCGCCTGCCAAATTTCATCGCATTCGGAGCTCGTTTGATAGCCCAACGGAAAAATATAGCGGCACTAGTAGCCGGTCCAAACGTCGGACGTTTTCGGTCTCCGAAAACCCCCGCGGGCCTCTCTCCCTCTCCTCTCATCTCAGCACTACTACTTCTACACAGCCCACTAGGCCTGCCTAACTCCCTCTCCGCTCCGGAGCCGTCCGATCGGTATCCGGTGGTCCGAATCGGTGCAAAACCCCCCTAACCTAGCCACTTTCCCTATTTAAAGACCCCCTCATGCCAAATTTGGCATAACCTAGCCTTCCCTAACCTCTAGCCAGCCCTCTCCTTGTTCCGCGCAGATCCACCTCCCCTCTGCCAAGTGTCGCCGCCGCACAGGCCAGCGCCGCCGTCCCGGACGCTCGCAGCCAACCGTGGCCTGCCACGTGGCCCTCACGCCTCCACCCTCAGCTCCCCGCCGCCGAGGCCCTGCGGGCCCAGGCACGGCCCGCATGGCCCGATCGCTCCGCCGCCGCAGGCCCGTGCGCGCCCCCGCGAGCCCGCTCCCTGCTCCGCGCCTCCCGAGCCTCGAGCGCTAATCCCGTCCGCGAGCTGCCTCCTCTGCCGGCCAGCGCCCCTGCCACTCCTCGCCGCCGGCAACCAATCCTCACCGAAGACCGCCGCAGTCCGGCCAGGTCAGCCCCAGCACCTTCTCCCTGCTGTCTCTCCGTCCCTCTCATCTCGTTTTCTCTCTCCCGTAGAAGCTTTTTCCATGGCCGTAATGTCGTCGCCGCAGCCGGATCTCACCAGCACAAGCGCCGCCGACCACCACCGCGGCCAGATCCGGGGTCCCCAGGCCCGGATCTGCCCGTTCCCGACGACGCGTCCTCCTCCCCGCCTCCCTGTTGTAGGGCGTCGCCGCCCCTGCCATGGCGCCTCCCTCCTGCTCGTCGGGGGGAGCACGACGGCCGCCGCTCGCGTTGACCCCGCGTGGGCCAAGGCCCAGCTGCGGCCCAGTCCGACGATGCTCCCTCGGCCTGCCTCTGCCCCGTCTCGGCCTCGTGGGCTGAGGCCCAGCTCCACCGGCCCGAGCTGCCTCCTCGACTGGGCCGAGGCCCACTAGGTGAGAACACCCGGCCAACCCTATCCTCCGCCCAGAGCGCTTTTTAGCTAAACTGCACTCACTAGTTTTTTTCCCTGGGGTTAAATACGACTAAGTCCCAGAATTGTTGTTTCCTGATGCATTGTTGTGAGTGTAATAACTTTTTGTGTGCTTATCCAAATTGAGTGAATGAAATGTCAAAATGATCGTGGTGATATGCTCTACACTTTGTTCCATTGTGCCATGCTTGTTTGACTTCATCTAGATACTCTAATCTCTGTTGCAAAAGTGCTACTTGTTATAAACTGTTGTTACTTGTTATTTTGTTGCCATCTTTGAGATATGATAACTTGGTGCATGTTTATCCAAATGATGCATATGATATGTCAAAATGTTCATCATGAGATGCTTTACATGATGGTTGCTGTAGCATGCTTGTTTGAGTTCATCTTGCCTTGTAAATTTCTGTTGCAAAAGTGCATTTGGCTGTTAAGTTCTAAAACTTGTTATGAGATGCTGATTTCAATTGCTCATTCCTAGTGATGTGTTTGACCTCATGCCACATGTCTAGATGTTTTAGAAGCACCATTATATGGTCTTTGCTGTGGTGCATTTCACTTTCCATGATATGCCTTGAGGTGACTTAAACATGCTTGCAAACATGCCATGCCAACATAACTGTTTTATACTTAGTGAAAATTCTGCTAAGTCTGGAATCTGCCATATCCTGATGCTATGTTTGCTTGATGCCCTAGGCAAATCCATGTTAGTTTTGGGGTGGCCATTGATCACTCCTTGTTGTGCATGTTGTTGTCTATCCATTCATGCCCTTACTTGCTCATATGACCTGTTGTAGCTTATTTATTTCTTGCTCTCAAGTTGCTATAAAATATAACTGTCAGGATTTTATCAGCATGTTCAATTTGGTGGAGCTTATTTCTATTGATCCATGCCTCCTATGGAGATGCTCCAATGGAGTTGTTTGTTGTAGGATATGTCTACTACATGTCCATGCTCTTTATGTTCTTAATAGAGTTGATATGCTTGTTGTTTTGTGCCTCCGAAGGCAGCATCGTGATGATGTTTTTGCCTTCCCAGATTTTGGCTAAGTCAGGAATATTTTATTGCAACTTGCCATGCTTGGTTAATTGTGTTCCAGCAAGCTTTTGGGTGTGTTCTAAGTTCATGCTTGTTAAGTAACATGTCTACTTCACATCCATGCTTCTTGTTATCATGTTTGAGTGTTGTAGGTTATATTTACCTTGCTCCAAAGTAGATATGTGGCTGTTAACTTCAGCTTGTTGTTATATCTTGTTTCATGTGTCTGTGTTGAACCGTTGCTCCGTTTTCAGCGTGCCCTATATGAAACTTGTGTGATTTTGCATATAGAATCATAATATCATGTAGTTTTCATGTTTGGAGTGTGTTTGCTTGATGTTTGGGTGCATCTTGCACCGTTGTCATGTTTGTCTTGTTTTGCTCATATCTTCTAGGCCGTAGCTCCGAATTAAACAAACTTTATATGAAACTTGACTAGAATTTCATGTAGATCATCATGGTGCATGTTAACTTGCTGTTTAACAACTTTAACTTAAGGTTTGTTCAGATCTGGACTAATTTCAAATTATGCACATGAGGGCTTACCGGATTTGTTATATGTTGATTCCGGCCTCATTTAAACTAGTTGGCTTGTGTTGTTTTTGAGTGCTTGCTACCTTGACATGTTTTGCATCATATATAGACTTGTCTTACATCATACTTGGTTGAGCATATTGTCATGTTCTTGTGTTGTGTGTTTACCTTGTTGTGTGCTTTTTTCTCGCTAGTTCTTTTCCGTTGCGATCGTGAGGATTCGTTCGTCTACACGTGGTTCGTCTTCAAGGCTTCTTCAAGACTTCTTGGATCCGTTCTTCTTCCTTGCGGGATCTCAGGCATGATGACCATCACCTTGGATACATTTACTACCATTGCCATGCTTAGTTCTCTCGATGCTATCGTTATATGTCGCGCTACCCATCTTTATTGTCAGCCCCTCTCCTTGTTGCCATGAAACCTCTAACCTTTGACACCTTCCTAGCAAACCATTGTTTGGCTATGTTACCCGCTTGCTCAGCCCCTCTTATAGTGTTGTTAGTTGCAGGTGAAGATGAAGATCGTTCCATGTTGGAACTTGTTGTTGGAATATCACAATATGTTATATATATTTTAACACACCTATATACTGGGCATGGGTGGAAGGCTTGGCCTTTTGCTCGGTGTTTTGTTCCACTCATGCCACCTTAGGAGCCGATAAACCGGCATTATGTTCCTTGATTTTGCGTTCCTTACACGGTTGGGTATATGGGGACCCCTTGACACTTCGTCTTTGAATAAAACTCCTCCAGCATGGCCCAACATTGGTTTTAATTTGCTCATAATAACAACTTAATTAATTAATTAATTGCATAGGGAGTTAGCGCTACCCGAGATTCTTTCTACATAGCAGGGGGGCCAGTGCTGATGGTGTTGGTCCCAAACGGGGAGCCTGCAGGGCCACCTTGGGGTAACCCGAGGGCTGGTTTTACCTGTAGCATCGCCCATCTGGTTGTGGCCTGAGACGAGATACGCGCGGCTACTATCAGGGTGTCGACACACTGGGAGGTGTTGCTGGACTTGTTTTACCATTGTCGAAATGTCTTGTGCACCGGGATACCGAGCCTGATCGGATTGTCCCTAAGATATGGGGTGATAATATTATTATTACTTCTGTTGATCGTGAGAGCTTGTGATGGGCTAAGTTGGAACACCCCTGCAGGGTTATAATCTTTCGAAAGCCGTGCCCGCGGTTATGTGGTAGATTGGAATTTGTTAATGTCCGGTTGTAGAAAACTTGACAGAGGATCCGAAATAAAACACACAACTGTGTGAGTAACCGTGACTGTCTCTTTTCATTTTGAGAAGAGAACACGGTGGGGTTATGTTTGACTCGTAGGTAGTTCAGGATCTTTAGCGATCATTACTAGTTTGCGACCGTTTGCGTAGATGCTCATCATATTCTTGTACTCGTAAGTTAGCCACCATATTTATGATTAGCCACTGCTGCAACCTCACCACTTAACCTCTTCCTTCCCATTAAGCTTTGCTAGTCTTGTTACCCATTGTTATGGGATTGCTGAGTCCTCGTGGCTCACAGATACTACAACAACAGTTGCAGGTGCAGGTTTCCGATGATTCGACGTGAGAGCGTTATTTGTTGTGTTGGAGTTCTTTCTTCTTCTTCTTCTTCTTCAGTCTTGGGTTAGGTTCCTGGTCGGCAGCCTGGGATAGCTGATGGATGTCGTTGTGCTTTTCTTGCTTGCATCCGTAGTCGGAGGCCTTGTATTGATGTTGTTGTATTCGTGTGACTTGTATATATTGTTGTATCCCCCATGTATGTATGTAATGGTATGATGTAATGATATCCATCTTGCTAAGCGCCCAAAATGCGGTTGTGCCCCAATCACGTAAGTGTCACGTGATCGGGATAGAATCGCATCTTGGGCCTGACAAGTTGGTATCAGAGCCTCGACCGACCATAGGAGCCCCCTTCATTGATCGTAGCTTGGCCGTGTCGAGTCTAGCAGAAAACTTTTTCGGAGTCTAGTTATATCGGAGAGTAGGAATTCTTTTACTCCGCAGCCCCTTCGTCGCTCTGGAGAGGAATCTTGACGTAGGTGTTTTGAATTACTCCTCTTCCCCTTCAATTTTTTTTAGGATTGCGCGGTTAGTTTCCGTTCGTTGCATTGTTAGTTCTTTCATCTGGTGTATCTCTCGTCAAGTGGACTCGACCCTCTTCTTCTTTGCAAGTTCAATCCTCGGTTCTTTCCAACCGATGTTGTTTCGCCTTCTGAAGTTGTCTTTCTTTTTCCCACCCGCCCACCCTTTTGCTTCTCGGACCGGAGTCCTTAATCAAGTATCCATCCTACTCGTGTGATCCTCTGCATTCTTCCTGAGTTATTTCAACTCGTGAATTCTCGTCTAGTTTGTCCTTCTTCATCTCTTTTCTTTTTCGGTGGATTCAATTCAAGCATTCGGTGTCATTCATATTCTTTTCCCTCGGCTCGGATATTCCACTTGATCGTTTACCTCTCGCCATTTAATTATTCCGGAGTTTCGTAGACATCTCAGGAGATTCGTCTGTGTTCCAATTAATTCGAGGTTGTCACCTCATTTGAGGCTTTTAATCGTTCTGGCGCATTATCTCCTTTTCAATCCTTTTCAATGGTGTTTTCTCTTCGGTGGGCCCTAACCCACAGGTCTTTCCCAGGATCTTACCTGACTCTTCTAATTTCCCGGAGTGTTCCAAATTCTTTTCAAAGTGTGACGTAAGTATGGATTCCATCAGTCATATGCCTTCTCCAAGATCGCTTTTAATTCTTTTCATCGTTGGCTCAACCTTTTCTATCTTTTCATACTTCCGGAGTATCTCAATAATTTTGGTGGCGTTCCTCGTCGTCATTTGAAGTCCGAAGAAGAGTTTTACTCTAATTCTTGTCTGTTCTCCCGAAGATTCTTCGTTCAAGATCGTTGCGATCTCCTTAATTGTTACGATCATCAAGACTTCTTTTTCTATAACCATTCGGAGTTTTTCATGAATTCTTTTTATGGTGTTCCTCCGAAGGCCATCCTTTCAGAAGATTTCTTCGTTCTCAGTTTTCAACTTTGTCCTTTAAATATTCTTCATTGATGCCTCTTGGTTCGTCTCACATTCGTCCGGTGCTTTGTTAAAGTATTCTTTAATCAGTTCACGATCTCTTCGTTCTCGTCATTCTAATTCCCCAAGTGCTTATTCTCCCGGCGATTCATCGTATTCACTCAATTTTAATTCTTCACGGTGGCTTGTCCTCTTGCATCGTTCAATTTCATTCCTTACCGTTGTCATTCTCGTTCTTCACTCGATTTTAATTCTTCCCGGTGGTTTGTTCCTTTTCTTCACTCGGCTTTAATTCTTACGGTGATTCGCTCAAGAGTTCTTTTCCGGTGCTATCATATCAATCCATTCATTTTATTCCAATCCTACCGGTGTTTCACGAAGATTTTCGCAAGTTCGCGATATATCCCTCTTTAATCATTTCAACGGGAATAAGTAGTATGCGAATCCATTGCTTCGCATCAATTTAATTGGCGAAGGATAAGCATAACGTAATTCTCATTCTTCAAGTTGTCCAATCCCTTACCTCAGAGTTTATTCTTGAAGAATAAATTCTAGTTCCTAGTGCTTTTATCTTTTCTTTTCCGGAGTTCAATTTTTCTCGGTTATCTCGTCGGAATCCCCATCTAAATCATCGCAAGCTTAATCTCATTCTTTTCATCCTTGATTCTATATCTTCATCCTTTCGTTATCGGAGTTTTTCATGGTGATTCATCGCAATTCAAATCATTCGTCAATCGTTCATCTAATTCTTCTGGTGCAGCTCAAGCATTCTTATTCTTGCGTCCTGAGTGCAAATAATTCTCCGTATTCTTTTGAAAGGAGTTTTGCATTTCTTCATTCTCGGTTGTTCAATCTTTTGGTTGCGGCATAATTCACCTCAAGTTTTGAGATGTTTTCATAAGTCCACGACAAGCTTATTCTTTTCGTTGTTGATTTTCAACGACTCCGTTCATCCTTTCTTCGCAAGGATGCTCTTTCAATTCTTTCGTGATGGAAGTTGTCATTTTATTCCGTTCTTTTCATCCGACTCTTTCAATTCTTTCGGAGGCATTGTCTTATTCATTTCATCATGTTTTATTCCATCTCTTCAAGTTCTTGTTCCATTCTATTCATGTTCAACCGGTGTGCTATTTCTTTCATTTTCAGCAAGAGTGCTACCCGAATTCCTTCGTGAAGATACATTTCTATCTCTTCTTAACCGGAGTGGTTTCGAATTCATTCTCGTTCCTTCAGCTCTTGCTTCGTGTCTTTCAACCTCCTTGGTTCTCGTCATATTCCTTCTTCCTTTTGGTTAACGAAGTCTTTGCAACTTCGTTCATCTAAGTTGTATCCTTCTTTCATAATTGTTCAACCTCTCAGGTTCTTTCGTTTCGCTCTTTTGTCCTCGAAGAACTTTGTTCTTCCTTTTTCCTCCCGTCTCGTTCCTAAGATCTCGGGACAAGATCTCTTGTTAGTAGGGGAGTGTTGTGACACCCCGAGACCAATGCGCCAGGTGTCAGTCAATTATTCGTTGTCAGTGCCATGTCATCTGCTTGCGTGTTGCATCTTGCCATGTCATCATGTGTGTTGCATCAGCATGTTTTCAAAACTTGCATCCGTCCGAGTCCCCTCGTCCTCTCCGTTGTCCGTTCTGAGCCCAGACACACTCGCACGTGCCCGCGGTGCCTCCGAATATTTATTTTATAAGTGGCCGAAAAAACGTTCTCGGAATGGGTTGAAACTTGGCATGTGGTCTTATTATGGTGTAGGCAGGCCGCCTGCCAAATTTCATCGCATTCAGAGCTCGCTTGATAGCCCAACGGAAAAATATAGCGGCACTAGTAGCCGGTCCAAACGTCGGACGTTTTCGGTCTCCGAAAACCCCCACGGGCCTCCCTCTCCTCTCATCTCAGCCCAACTACTTCTACACAGCCCATTAGGCATGCCTAACTCCCTCTCCGCTCCGGAGCCGTCCGATCGGTATCCGGTGGTCCGAATCGGTGCAAAACCCCCCTAACCTAGCCACTTTCCCTATTTAAAGACCCCCTCATGCCAAATTTGGCCTAACCTAGCCTTCCCTAACCTCTAGCCAGCCCTCTCCTTGTTTCCTGCGCAGATCCACCTCCCCTTCGCCAAGTGTCGCCGCCACACAGGCCAGCGTCGCCGTCCCGGACCCTCGCAGCCAACCGTGGCCTGCCACGTGGCCCTCGCGCCTCCACCCTCAGCTCCCCGCCGTCGTGGCCCTGCGGGCCCAGGCGCGGCCCGCCTGGCCCGACCTCTCCGCCGCCGCAGGCCCGCGCGAGCCCGCTCCCCGCTCCGCGCCTCCCGAGCCTCGAGCGCTCCTCCCATCCGCGAGCTGCCTCGTCTACCGGACAGCGCCCCTGCCACTCCTCGCCGCCGGCAACCAATCCTCGCCGGAGACCACCGCCGTCCGGCCAGGTCAGCCCCAGCGCCCTCTCCCTGCTGTCTTTCTGTCCCTCTCATCTTGTTTTCTCTCTCCCGCAGAAGCTTTTGCCATGGCCGTTACGTCGTCGCCACAGCTGGATCCCGCCAGCACAAGCGCCGCCGACCACCACCGCGGCTAGATCCAGGGTCCCCAGGCCCGGATCTGCCCGTTCCCGACGATGCGGCCTCCTCCCCGCCTCCCTGCTGTAGGGCGCCGCCGTCCCTGCCATGGCGCCTCCCTCCTGCTCGTCGGGGGGAGCACGACGGCCGCCGCTCGCGTTGACCCTGCGTGGGCCAAGGCCTAGCTGCGGCCCAGTCCGACGGTGCTCCCTCGGCCTGCCTCCGCCCCGTCTCGGCCTCGTGGGCTGAGGCCCAGCTCCACCGGCCCGAGCTGCCTCCTCGACTGGGCCGAGGCCCACTAGGTGAGAACACCCGGCCAGCCCTATCCTCCGCCCCGAGCGCTTCTTAGCTAAACTGCACTCACTAGTTTTTTTCCCTGGGGTCAAATATGACTAAGTCCCAGAATTGATGTTTCCTGATGCATTGTTGTGAGTGTAATAACTTTTGTGTGCTTAGCCAAATTGAGTGAATGATATGTCAAATGATCGTGGTGATATGCTCTACACTTTGTTCCATTGTGCCATGCTTGTTTGACTTCATCTAGATGCTCTAATCTCTGTTGCAAGAGTGCTATTTGTTATAAACTGTTGTTACTTGTTATTTTGTTGCCATGTTTGAGATATGATAACTTGGTGCATGTCTATCCAAATGATGCATATGATATGTCAAAATGTTCATCATGAGATGCTTTACATGATGGTTGCTGTAGCATGCTTGTTTGAGTTCATCTTGCCATGTTAATATCTGTTGCAAAAGTGCATTTGGCTGTTATGTTCTGAAACTTGTTATGAGATGCTGATTTCAATTGCTCTTTGCTAGTGATGTGTTTGACCTCATGCCACATGTCTAGATGTTTTAGAAGCACCATTATATGGTCTTTGCTGTGGTGCATTTAACTTTCCATGATATGCCTTGAGGTGACTTAAACATGCTTGCAAGCATGCCATGCCAACATAACTGTTTTATACTTAGTGAAAATTCTGCTAAGTCTGGAATCTGTCATATCCGGATGCTATGTTTGCTTGATGCCCTAGGAAAATCCATGTTAGTTTTGGGGAGGCCATTGATCATTCCTTGTTGTGCATGTTGTTGTCTATCCATTTATGCCCTTACTTGATCATATGACCTGCTATAGCTTATTTAATTCTTGCTCTCAAGTTGCTATAAAATATAACTGTCAAGATTTTATCAGCATGTTCAATTTGGTGGAGCTTATTGCTATTGATCCATGCCTCCTATGGAGAAGCTCCAACGGAGTTGTTCGCTGTAGGATATGTCTACTACATGTCCATGCTCTTTATGTTCTTATTAGAGTTGATATGCTTGTTGTTTTGTGCCTCCGAAGGCAGCATCGTGATGATGTTTTTGCCTTCCCAGATTTTGGTCAAGTCTGGAATATTTTATTGCAACTTGCCATGCTTGGTTAATTGTGTTCCAGCAAGCTTTTGGGTGTGTTCTAAGTTCATGCTTGTTAAGTAACATGTCTACTTCACATACATGCTTCTTGTTATCATGTTTGAGTGCCATAGCTTATATTTACCTTGCTCCAAAGTAGCTATGTGGTTGTTAACTTCAGCTTGTTGTTATATCATGTTTCATGTGTATGTGTTGAACCGTTGCTCCGTTTTGAGCGTGCCCTATATGAAACTTGTGTGATTTTGCATGTAGAATCTTAATATCATGTTGTTTTCATGTTTGAAGTGTTTTTGCATGATGTTTGGGTGCATCTTGCACCGTTGCCATGTTTGTCTTGTTTTGCTCATATCTTCTAGGCCGTAGCTCCGAATTAAACAAACTTTATATGAAACTTGACTAGAATTTCGTGTAGATCATCATGGTGCATGTTAACTTGCTGTTGAACAACTTTAACTTAAGGTTTGTTCAGATCTGGACTAATTTCAAATTATGCACATGAGGGCTTATCGAATTTGTTATATGTTGATTCCGGCCTCATTTAAACTAGTTGGCTTGTGTTGTTTTTTAGTGCTTCCTACCTTGCCATGTTTTACATCATATATAGACTTGTCTTGCATCATACTAGGTTGAGCATCTTGTCATGTTCTTGTGTAGTGTGTTTACCTTGTTGTGTGCTTTCTTCTCGCTAGTTCTTTTCCGTTGCGATCGTGAGGATTCGTTCGTCTACACGTGGTTCATCTTCAAGGCTTCTTAAAGGCTTCTTGGATCCGTTCTTCTTCCTTGTGGGATCTCAGGCAAGATGACCATCACATTGGATACCTTTACTACCATTGCCATGCTTAGTTGTCTCGATTCTATCATTATATGTCGCGCTATCCATCTTTATTGCCAGCCCCTCTCCTTGTTGCCATGAAACCTCTAACCTTTGACACCTTCCTAGCAAACCATTGTTTGGCTATGTTACCCGCTTGCTCAGCCCCTCTTATAGCGTTGTTAGTTGCAGGTGAAGATGAAGATCGTTCCATGTTGGAACTTGTTGTTGGAATATCACAATATGTTATATATATATATATATATATATATATATATATATATATATATATATATATATATATATATATATATATATATATATATATTAACACACCTATATACTGGGCATGTGTGGAAGGCTTGGCCTTTTGCTCGGTGTTTTGTTCCACTCATGCCACCTTAGGAGCCGATAAACCGGCATTATGTTCCTTGATTTTGCGTTCCGTACACGGTTGGGTATATGGGGACCCCTTGACACTTCATCATTGAATAAAACTCCTCCAGCAAGGCCCAACATTGGTTTTAATTTGCTCATAATAACAACTTAATTAATTAATTAATTGCATAGGGAGTTAGCGCTACCCGAGATTCTTTCTACTTAGCAGGGGGCCAGTGCTGATGGTATTGGTCCCAAACGGGGAGCCTGCAGGGCCACCTTGGGGTAACCCGAGGGCTGGTTTTACCTGTAGCATCTCCCATCCGGTCGTGGCCTGAGACAAGATACGCGCGGCTACTATCAGGGTGTCGACACACCGGGAGGTCTTGCTGGACTTGTTTTACCATTGACGAAATGTCTTGTGCACCGGGATACCGAGGCTGGTCGGATTGTCCGTAAGATAAGGGGTGATAATATTATTATTACTTCTGCTGATCATGAGAGCTTGTGATGGGCTAAGTTGGGACACCCCTGCAGGGTTATGATCTTTCGAAAGCCGTGCCCGCGGTTAGGTGGCAGATTGGAATTTGTTAATGCCCGGTTGTAGAAAACTTGACAGAGGATCCGAAATAAAACACATAATTGTGTGAGTAACCGTGACTGTCTCTTTTCATTTTGAGAAGAGAACACGGTGGGGTTATGTTTGACTCGTAGGTAGTTCAGGATCTTTAGCGATCATTACTAGTTTGCTTCTGTTTGCGTAGATGCTCATCTTATTCTTGTACTCGTAAGTTAGCCACCATATTTATGCTTAGCCGCTGCTGCAACCTCACCACTTAACTTCTTCCTTCCCATTAAGCTTTGCTAGTCTTGTTACCCATGGTTATGGGATTGCTGAGTCCTCGTGGCTCACAGATACTACAACAACAGTTGCAGGTGCAGGTTTCCGATGATTCGACATGAGAGCGTTATTCGTTGTGTTGGAGTTCTATCTTCTTCTTCTTCTTCAGTCTTGGGTTAGGTTCCTGGTCGGCAGCCTGGGATAGCAGATGGATGTCGTTATGCTTTTCTTGCTTGCATCCGTAGTCGGATGCCTTGTATTGATGTTGTTGTATTCGTGTGACTTGTATGTATTGTTGTATCCCCCATGTATGTATGTAATGGTATGATGTAATGATATCCATCTTGTTAAGCGCCCAAAATGCGGTTGTGCTCCAATCACGTAAGTGTCACGTGATCGGGATAGAATCGCATCTTGGGCCTGACATAATATTAGAAAGTTCATAAAATACCGATTGTGAAGCATGATGAAGATGCACAAATTTCCTTTTAAATTTCTCAATAAGCATAACAATAGCATATGCATAACAGTTTGTCTCAAGAAGAATAGATCATTTATTAATAGGCATGGGTCCCATACAATCAAAGAATTCTTGGATAATACTCTTTCCAATAATATTACCATCCCCCACACAAAAACTTTTTGTTTTGTAATTAGGAGGAGTCTCTCTGCATTTCGATGGACAAGATTCGAGTTTTTCCTCAAAATTTTCAATGATAGTCTCCCCGGTTTTAGACATGGTGGCAACAAACAAAACCAGCAAAAGCGCGAGCGAAGAAGACGAACGAAAGAAGGGCGAAGAAAAGGCAAATATTTTCGAAAATCATTTTAGAAGTGGGGGAGAGGAAAACGAGAGGTGAATGGCAAACAATGTAAGTGTGAGAGATGAGAGTTTAATGAAGGGTAATTGGTAGGTCTTGACTTGACGTAGATCTCCCCAGCAACGGCGCCAGAAATTCTTCCTGCTACCTCTTGAGCTTGCGTTAGTTTTTCCCTTGAAGAGGAAAGGGTGATGCAACAAAGTAGAGTAAGTATTTCCCTCGGTTTGAGAACCAAGGTATCAATCCGGTAGGAGACTACACACAAATCGCCAAATACCTTCACAAACAATCAAGCAACTTGCACCCAACGCAAAAAGGGGTTGTCAATCCCTTCACAGTTATTTGCAAAAGTGAGATTCGATAGAGATAGATAACTTGTCAAGTAAATATTTTTGGTATTTTTGGTTTATAGATTGGAAAGTAAAAGATTGCAAAATAGTAGATCTGAAACTTATAAGATGGAAAATAGACCCGGGGGCCATAGGTTTCACTAGAGGCTTCTCTCATGATAGCAGATATTTCGGTGTGTGAACAAATTACTGACAAGAAATTGATAGAAGAGTGCATAATTATGATGACATCTAAGGCGATTGATCATGAATATAGGCATCACGTCCGTGTCAAGTAGACCAACTCCTGCCTGCATCTACTATTATTACTTCACACATCGCCCGAAACGATTTTGCATCTAGAGTATTAAGTTCATAAGAATAGAGTAAAGCATTAAGTAAGATGATATGATGTAGCGGAATTAACTCAATCAATATGATGAAAACCCCATCTTGTTATCCTCGATGGCAACAATACAATACATGTCATGTCCTCTACTGTCACTAGGATTGAGCACCATAAGATTGAACCCAAAGCAAAGCACTTCCTCCATTGTAAGAAATACCAATCTAGTTGGCCAAACCAAACCGATAATTCGAAGAGAATTACTAAGATATCAAATCATGCATATAAGAATTCAGAAGAGACTCAAATATTATTCATAGATAATATGATCATAAATCCACAGTTTGTGAGATCTTGGAAAACACACCGCAAAAGATTATTACATCGGATAGATCTCCATGAACATCGAGGAGAACATGGTATTGAGAATCAAAGAGAGAGAAGAAGCCATCTAGCTACTAGCTATGGACCCGTAGATCTGTGGTGAACTACTCACACTTCATCGTAAGGGCAATAGGGTTGATGTAGATGCCCTCCGTGGTCGAATCCCCCTCCGACAAAGTACCGAAAAAGGCCTCCCGATTGGATCTCTCGGAAACAGAAGGTCACTGCAGCGAAAAAGTGGTTTCGATGGATGTTCTGATGTTTTTGGAATATATGTGAATTTATAGGTAGAAGAAATAGGTCAGGGGGCGCTCAAGGGGCTCAGAAGGGTGGGGCGCGCCCTCCGTCCTTGTGGCCACCTCGCAGCTCCCTTGACATGTACTCCAAGTCCTCTGGATGTCTTCTGGTCCAAGAAAATCCTCGTAAAGTTTCGTTCCGTTTGATATTCCTTTTCTGCAAAACTCAAAAACAAGGAAAAAATAGAAACTCGCACTGGGCTCTAGGTTAATAGGTTAGTCCCAAAAATAATACAAAATAGCATATTAATGCATATAAAACATCCAAAATAGATAATATAATAGCATGGAACAATAAAAAAATTATAGATACGTTGGAGACATATCAGGCTCTTGATCCAAAGGCTGGCCTGCTCAGAATGGTTCGCCAATGTGTCCTCAGCATCCTTTTGGGAGACTCTCGCATTGTCCAAATCCTTCATCAGCTACTTCTCACGAGCCTCGCTGGACTCGATCGATTTCTCCAGCGTGCCGATCCTCGCCCTCATATCAGTGATGGTGTCGTTGGTGGTTTCGAGATATTGGCCCTTGAAGGAGAGCTGTGATTGCACCTTCTTCAGGAGGACCTCCACTTTCTGCACCTCCTCCTTGAGGGTCGTGATCTCATTGGCACTCCCAGTGAAATCCTCTGTCTGCTTGGCCAGCTGTTGATCGAGATAAGTTTTGGCAGCAGATGCAGCGGCAAGGTCATCAGCAACCTTCTTCAGCCGAGTGGTAGAATCCCCGGAGAGCGCATCGAGGGCTTCCTTGTGCTTGTCCTCTAGCTCCTTGGTGTGTTGCCGGACAAGGCCCTCCAGTTCTTCGTCCTTACTGCAGAGGGCAACCTCGAGGTTCTATTCCCAGGAGAAGATGTCCTTCTCCTTGGCGTTCAAGAGAACTGTGCGCGCCACTAGACGGGCCTCCCGGGCAGCGACATCCTCCTTCTCCATGGTGATCGTCTCCTGTTGCCGCAAGAGGCTTTGGAACTGCTTGTTGTGACACTCGTGCAGCTCGCTGCTCTTTCCCCTCAGCTTCTGGTCCACGCGATTGGCGGAGTGCGTCGCTCCTTGAGCACTTGCCACTTCCGACCTTCCGGTTTTGCATCTCCTTGATGCGCTCTGCCACGAACTCCGGGAAGTACAAGTCCATGGCAACGGCGGCATAATCGTCCGCCCCTTCAACCCGTTGATACTATGGCGCCAAAAGACGCTGGATCTCTTCATCAAATTCCGTTGCAGTCTCTGCGGATGTGTCGGGGGCTCCGAGCCCGGGCTTAGCAAGGACCAATGCCACCTTCCTCGACGATGACGGTGGAGCTGCGGTTGAAGTGCCAAATTGGGGGGCTCATGGTTTGGAGAGGAAGTTTCTCTTCGACCATTACCTCCAGTACTGACACACCCCCGGGATCATCTCTGCTTCCTGCGGAGCCTTGCGAATATCCCCGGCAGTGTGTTATGGCCCCTCTATGGCAGCAATTTTGGCAGCTTCTTTACCGGCGTCCTTCCCAATGTTGGCAGCAGCTTTGGCTCTTCGGCTGGCGGGTCTGCAGACAAGGTCAGAGAACAGTAATGAGGAGATGGTACATATTTGCGAGCCAGAGATATGGGTCAGAACGATGCAAATGAGGGAACCAACAAGTTACCAGGAGTTGTTTGTCGCGGAGGATCTTCGGTTTCTCCGGCAGCAACGGTTGCCGGGACATGGACAACATCTCCTTCCCCGATAACCATGGTGTTGGCCTGAGCAGACCCTTCCGTGGAAGCCCTCTCCAGGGAACCCTCAACTTGACCAGCGGGTGGAGCGGGCCCCTCCTGGAGGGTCTTGCTTTGAGTAATTCCCCCTCCCCTCTGGCTGGGGATAGGGGTTGCTCTCCTACATTGCTCTTGGTAGGGGAAACCATGTCGGCGCTTCCGTGCCGGGGGCTGGGCTGGGGGCTTTGCGCTGGTTCATTCACGCTGCTCCCCGCCAAGCCCGTGCCTTCCATGGACTTCGGCGGCTCCGCATGCTTGAGCCGTTGGACCCGATGGATGAGGGTCTCCTCCTCCTCCCTGACAAAGGCAACAAACAAGATTGATCAACAAACTGGCAAGCACACCAAAAATTCCAGCAAGGAAAGAAGTGTGTTATTCCTTACTCATCATCAATAAGCATGGAGCTCAGCGCGAACTCCATGGGCGTTGAAGGTGCTTTACTCCTCCTCAGGGTCGGGGGAACAGAGCTTCCTGGCAACTTCAAGCCCTGCTGAGGTGCAGGGGGCTCCGACGAGGACGAGCCATGTGAAGAGCTTGAGCCAGATTGGGAGCTAGAGTCGACTCCCGTGGCTTTCAATCGGTTGGCCGGAGGGGTTTTAGCCCCGGAGAGACGAGAAGAAAGCCGGCGCATCGTGTCCGGCTTGTTGCCCTTGGAGGTGGTCTTCTTTACCGTCTTGGCAGCGGGCATAGGAGCAGGAGCCACTGTGCCCCGGCTAGCCGCCCGCCTATGAGGGCGCTGATCCAAGACTGGCTCAGGGGCTTGTGGGCCTGTTGCGAGCCACTCCTCCCCAGGTTGCTCCGCCTCCTCAGCTTCGTCCTCTTCCTGGGCCTCTGCTGCCGTGGCATACAAGGCTTCGATACCGGCGGGCTCATCCCCGGCAGGATCAGCCCCGACAAGGTCGGCCCCGGTAGGATCATCCCCGGCAACCCCCTCTGCGGCATGCGCCTCACTTCTTCCGTGGGAGGAGCCTTGAGGGATCGAAGAAGGTGAGAGTGTCTAGAGGGGGGGTGATTAGACTACTCGACAAGATAAAAATTCTGTCTTTTATCAGGGACAGATTTTGGCAGATTTTGCATAACACACAAGTCAAGTAGCACACTACACATGCAATTCTAGAGTATGGGCAGCGGAAAGTAAATTGCACAAGTAGTAAAGAGAAGTGGAGAAGATCAAACGCAATTTGGAGACGCAATGATTTTTCCCGTGGTTCCGATAGGTGGTGCTATCGTACATCCACATTGATGGAGACTTCAACCCACGGAGGGTAACGGCTGCGCGAGTCCACGGAGGGCTCCACCCACGAAGGGTCCACGAAGAAGCAACCTTGTCTATTCCATCATGGCCTACGCCCACGGAGGGCTAGCCTTACTCGGGGTAGATCTTCACGAAGTAGGCGATCTCCTTGCCCTTACAAACTTCTTGGTTCAACTCCACATCTCGATGACGGAGGCTCCCAAGCGACACCTAACCAATCTAGGAGGCACCACCCTCCAAAAGGTAATAGATGTTGTAGATGATGATGAACTCCTTGCTCTTGTGCTTCAAATGATAATCTCCCCAACACTCAACTCTCCTCACTGATTTGGCTGTGGTGGAAGAAAGGATTGAGTGGAAAGCAACTTGGGAAGGCTAGAGATCAAGCTTCATATGGTGGGAGTGGAGCAACTTGATCTCAACACAAGGGTAGGTAGTTCTCTTCTCAGAAATGTAAGGTGGGAGTGGTAGTTCTTTCTGATGGCTCTCTCCACGAATGAAGAGGGGGTGGAGGGGTATAAATAGCCTCCACACAAAATCCAACCGTTACACACATATTTGAGCAATCTCGGTGGGACCGAAGTGGACAACTCGGTGAGACCGAAAGTTCAAATAATGTGAACGTTGGGGTTTTCGGTGGGACCGAAAATACCATCTCGGTTAGTCCGATTCGTGCAAAAGACAAGAGCTTGCCAGTTTCGGTGAGACCGACTTCATCATCTCGGTGACACCGATTTGATGACAGAAGGTTACAGAAGCTTGGCAACTCATGTTTCGGTGAAACCGATTTCAGAATCGGAATATCCGAGATTTCTAGGGTTTGGCTTATGGCTGAGGTGGTTCATCTCGGTGTGACTGAGTTTGGATAATCGGTGGGACCGAGATTACTTATGAGTGTATATGGCAGTGAAAGTTGCTGATAGTTTAGGAGATGTATCACTAAGCACTTGAGCAACCAGATCATCAACATAACCTCATCCCCTTTTAATAGTATTGGCTTTTCCTATGGACTCAATGTGATCTTGGATCACTAAACCAAAAATGGAGTCTTAAGCTTTTGCCAATGCTTGCCTTAGCATTTTGAGGGGTCCACTTCTTCAGTCCTTTTGCCATGCCAATGTGATTGAATTTCCTGAAACATACTTGATAAAAGCATTAGTCCAACCACAAAGTATGTAGTCATTAATTACCAAAACCACCCAGGGAGCAAATGTGCTTTCAAGCCTTCATCCTCAGCCTCCTCTTTCTCCTCCACCCTTTCGGCCTTCACCTTTTCGGCAGCCCATAATGCTTTGTCCTCCTCGATCCGCGTCTTGATGAACTCCTCCGCCTCAGAGATGCGCTTGAACATGTGCTCTCCATCCTGGTCGCCCTTTCCACCAAGCTGGAAGTCCATTCGAGCTCTGCATCCAGATCAGGTAGTTGTCAATCACCCGCAACCCTGTGAGTGTTGCAATCGGGCATCCATTCAAGATATGGTCTCGGGCGGAGTTGACATTTAGCGGAACTATCCCTGACGGCAACTTGAATGGTCCAAGGCTGCCAAACTGATGTTTGCATAGCCAAGCATGGTCGTACACTGACAGGTTGTTGGTCAAGCCTGGGTACAATCGCATTATGTTTGCAGCATCTCTGTACTACCATGCAAACATGTCTCTCTTCTGCAACAGTGCAATACGGCATCGAAGGAAATCGGCCCCCGCGTGCTCGATGGTCAGCCCGGCAGCCTTTAAACGGGTTATCATGTTTATTGCCGGGCGGAGCCTATCGTATGTAAGGCTGAATTCCCTTCAGTCATTCCCACGCACAAGGCACACATCCGTGCCTGACAAAACTTCGGGGCTCCCTCATCCTAGATCCAGCACCAGTCTGCCCTCCACTCCTCCCATATGCCGCGCTGCTGGCCAGGGAGGTAATCTCAATTTTCCATCACTACCCAAGGGATCCAGCTTATATTCCCGATATGGTGGGTCTTGTTTTCCACTCGCGGGACAAAAAGTGCCTTAACAGATCCACATTGGGGGCAACACGAACAAAGTTCTCGCACAAGTGGGCAAAAATTGCCATGCACGCGGTTGCATTCGACGCAAAGTCCAGAGGGTTGAACCCATACACCAACATCATCGCCTCAAAGAAATCTGAGAAGGGGGGCAAAGGCCTCAGAAGAAGTATGCGCAAAATAATCGGTACGAGTTCGGCGGATCCTTTTTCCCCTCCGCCAAGACCTTAGGTGCGCCATGCCCCTTTGGGACTTCCCTCCCCCACATATATTCATACCTCGCAATCATGGCATCACCATCCAAATTTGACGGGAGGAAGACCACATCTCCCCTTCGCCTCTTATCCAGGTCTGCTGCTCTTTTCTTGCTCCCCTCTGCGGCCACCTCCTTCGTGGCAGTCGCCCGCTTCCCCTTGGAGCGGCGGTTTTCTTCGCCATCCTCGTGAACCATGGGAGAGGTGGAAGAACATAAACTGGCTGAGAGATCGAAGCGGATATGGGCGCAAGTGTAGTTTCTTGGCTTGAGGAGGAATATGATGAAGGGAGGGAGCAGGTGCGAATGAGCAGTGCCCCTTTGCGTTTTCTCCCTTTATGGGGAACGTACGTGGGAAGGAAGGCGCGGCTCTTCGATGCTTCCTCTCAAAAAGTTACTGTTTTACATTAACAGCTACAGTCCCACGACACCACGACCTGCGGTAATTATGCGGAGTGGACGTTGGATTGATTGGTCATCATGAAGAACTGCTGCACGCGCCACACCACCTCGCCACGCGTCAGCGCACCACTTTCGGCCCTAACTCAACGTGCCCGGCAACACATATGGCTCAGGCCCGAGGGCTTCTGTCAGGGTACACAAACAGGGGTGTATGTTTCCCCCTGACTTGTGCACGGACAGACCAACCTCGGGCATGGCAGAAGTATATATGCGGCAACGGCAAGACAAGGCCAAGCTGAAGAAATAGCTCTTTGAGAAATCAAAGGGTGGATCAAGAAGTCCAAGACTAGGCAAAGGAGAAAGATATCACTATGAAGAAACCTCCCTTACCGAGCAAGCGAACCCGGCCAGGTCGAGGCCGCAGCAAGACAAGTCTCAAGACTCCCCCGGCAAGCTTGCCGGGGATGCCAAGGGTGGGTCATCCCGCCAAGGCACCACCACTCCACCGCACAGCAACTCTGATCACTTATCAGTGTGGTGTCGAGCCCTCAGATGATTAAGTGGCATCCACCTAGCACGTGGTGGACACCTAGAAGGCAAATATTTGGGGTAGTTCCGCTTCT
Organism: Secale cereale; assembly: GCA_902687465.1. Taxonomy (NCBI): domain Eukaryota; kingdom Viridiplantae; phylum Streptophyta; class Magnoliopsida; order Poales; family Poaceae; genus Secale; species Secale cereale. The sequence continues at coordinate 474,389,291 of LR738711.1, read as the reverse complement.
AGTGACCATTTTCTTTGCAGTAAAAGCACTTGGTTTCAGGCTTGGTTCTAGCTCTGGACTTCTTCTGGGGAGTGACAACTTGCTTGTCATTCTTCTTGAAGTTCCCTTTATTTCCCTTGCCCTTTTTCTTGAAACTAGTTGTCTTGTTAACCATAAACACTTGATGTTCTTTCTTCAATTCTACCTCCGCCGATTTCTGCATCGTGAAGAGCTTGGGAATCGTTTTAGTCATCCCTTGCATATTATAGTTCATCACAAAGTTCTAGTAGCTTGGTGATAATGACTAGAGAATTTTGTCGATCATTGTCTCATTTGGAAGATTAACTCCCACTTGATTCAAGTGATTGTAGTACCCAGACATTCTGAGCACATGCTCACTGGCTGAGCTATTCTCCTCCATCTTGTAGGCAAAGTACTTGTCAGAGGTCTCATACCTCCCGACACGGGCATGAGTCTGAAATACCAATTTCAGTTCTTGGAACATCTCATATGCTCCGTGGCATTCAAAACGTTTTTGAAGTCCCGGTTCTAAGCCGTAAAGCATGGTGCACAAAACTATTAAGTAGTCATCATATCGAGCTTGCCAAACGTTCATAACGTCTGCATATGCTCCTGCAATAGGTATGTGACCTAGCGGTGCATCAAGGACATCATTCTTCTGTGCAGCAATGAGGATAATCCTCATAACATGGACCCAGTCCGCATCATTGCTACTATCATCTTTCAACTTAGTTTTCTCTAGGAACATATCAAAAACATAGGGGAGCTACAACGCGAGCTATTGATCTACAACATAATTTGCAAATACTATCAGGACTATGTTCATGATAAATTAAGTTCAATTAATCATATTACTTAAGAACTCCCACTTAGATAGACATCCCTCAAGTCATCTAAATGATACGTGATCGAAATCAACTAAACCATGTCTGATCATCACGTGCGATGGGGTAGTCTTCAATGGTGAACATATCTATGTTGATCATATCTACTATATGATTCACGTTCGACCTTTCGGTCTCCAGTGTTCTGAGGCCATGTCTGTACATGCTAGGCTCGTGAAGTTTAACATGAGTATTACGCATGTGCAAAACTGTCTGCACCCGTTGTATGTGACCGTAGAGCTTATCACAGCTGATCATCACGTGGTGCCTCAGCACGACGAACTGACGCAACGGTGCATACTCAGGGAGAACACTTATACCTTGAAATTTTAGTAAGGGATCATCTTATAATGCTACCGCCGTTCTAAGATAAATAAGATGCATAAAAGATAAACATAACATGCAATCAAAATATCTGACATGATATGGCCATCATCATCTTGTGCTTTTGATCTCCATCTCCAAAGCATCGTCATGATCTCCATAGTCACTGGCTTGACACCTTGATCTCCATCGTAACGTTGTGGTCATCTCAGAAACTATTGCTTCTATGATTGTTACTAACTCATAGCGGTAAAGTAAAGCAATTACATGGCGCTTGCATTTCATACAATAAAGAGACAACCATAATGCTCCTACCGGTTGCCGATAATTTACAAAACATGATCATCGCATAAAATAACGTATAACTCATGACGTCTTGACCATATCACATCACAACATGCCCTGCAAAAATAAGTTAGATGTCCTCTACTTTGTTGTTGCAAGTTTTATGTGGCTGCTACGGGCTTCTAGCAAGTACCATTCTTACCAACGGCACAAAAACCACAACGATGATTTATCAAGTTTGATGTTTTAACCTTCAACAAGCACCGGGCGCGGTCAAATTAGATTCAACTAAAGTAGGAGAAACAGACACCCGCAAACCACCTTTATGCAAAACTAGTTGCATGTTTGTCGGTGGAAGCAGTCTCATGAACGTGGTCATGTAAGGTTGGTCCGGGCCGCTTCATCTATAAGTGCATCTAGTGCCCCTTAGTGATTTTGGTGTATTGAAGACTTATAGGTTAAGGGACTAATGTGTTTTTGAGTGTACAAAGGTCTTATAAGTCAATGAGGAGTTTGATATTTACGAAGAAAGTCGACCCCTAAAAATGTATGTCTTTAGTTGAAGACTTTGGTTTTCTTGAAGACTTTGAAAGTGAGGAAATTGGTGTGACCTTGAATACTTGGATGTTCATGCGAGGATTATGAAGCGTGAAGATGTTTGTTTTTGTAGTTTCATTTTCTCTTTCTTGAGTCATAGGAAACACCGTACTGTTAAAGGGGGTCGAGGTAAAACTACGGAAACATATTTCCAAGTGATGCTCAACTCAAAGCCTACACTACCCAATCCTTTCAAGTGAAGCCATTGGAAATCTCATACAGTTCAGTCAATTTCATCAGTGACAGAGACGAAGTTCTTTTGGTCTCTAAGGAATTTGTTCTGACTGAGGAGTTAGGAATTCGCTAGTGCGGATTGCCTACAAGTGAGGAACATGATAGCCCTAAGGAATTTGAGAGCTCAAATTTCCGACCGTTGTTGTGCTATGCGCCAGCAGCCCAAAATATCTTATCCACCTAACGGTCATATCATTTAAGGGCATTTATGTCTTATCATCTTGGGATGATCCCTAGGCTATAAATAGCCGCCCCCTACAACCACTAGTTGGTTGGCTGCTCCGAGAGAAACTGACACTTGTCATAAGAGTAACCCATCCTCCGAGGACTTTGAGCGAAAATCATCAAGTGAGGAGAAACCCCAAACCCAAACACCTAAAACCCCAAAGTGATTGAGCATCACTAAAGAAAGTGTTCCTGTGTGGAGCCGACGCTTGTTACCTTTGAATACTATGATCTTCCACATGGTTAGGTGTCAATGGTCTAGAGCATCCAAGAGGAATTGTGGATCGCTGAGTGACCAAGTCTGTGAAGGTTTGGAAGTCACCTGTGAAAACTTACCACGAGTGATTTGGCGAGGTCTGTCTGACGTTAGCTTAAGGGGGATACGGTGAGGACTTGGTGTCTTGGACCGTGTGTCCAAGACTGGGTGTCCGGGACTATGTGTCCTCAACTTTAAATACCTAGCTGCCCTAATCAAACGTACAACTGTCACAGCAGTTAGAACTGGTCAAACAAATCTTTGTCTTCATCAAGCCTACTGGTTCTATTTCCTCAACTCTTCCATTTAATCATTCATGTGTAGATGAACTTGATATGTATTGTTTGAAGACTTTGACTGAAGACTTTCTCAAGTTTCTCAAACCAATTTCTTTAGTCCTCAGTCCTCGGCCTGCTTATCCTGTTTACACGCTACTTGTACTCTGTGCTTGTTTTCATTTCATCATGATGACCATGTTACTATCTTGTTACGCTTGCACTTGAGTATCTATTCCGCTGCTAAGTAGTTCGTTGCTTAGGAAATTCCTCAGCTAGAATTTCCTCAGTGACGAATTTGTAAAATTCGCCTATTCACCCTCTCTAGTTAATATAACACACTTTCAATTGGTATCAGAGCTAGGTACTCCCTTGTTCTGTGTGATTTTGGTTTAACCACCTGGAGTTTTAGTTCGGTCGACTGCAGGTATGATCAAAGTCTCGGCTGGGTGTCCTACCTTTGATGGGACGGACTACCCCAACTGGAAGAACAAGATGCGCATGCATCTTGAGGCAATTGACAACAATCTTTGGTACATTGTGGAAATTGGTGTTCCATCCATCTCTCCTTCCGTGAACGCTACTGATGTGAAGAAATTCAACCAACTCGACTCTCAAGCGAAGAATATAATATGTGGCCATCTGAGCAAAGGGCGGTATGGCAGAGTGAGTGCTTTGGAGACTGCAAAGCTTATCTAGGACAGGCTGTCCAAGGTCAATGAAGGAGTCTCAACTCAACATGACTCTCGAGTTGATGTTCTTCGCAACCTCTTCAACCGCTTCAAGAGACTTGACAACAAAAATGTTCAGCAAACCTTCGATCGCCTCACTGACATCTCAAACAAGCGGCAGGCACTTGGTGCTATAGACATCACAGACCACGAGGTGGTGAAGAAACTGCTAAGATCACTTAACTCCTCATTTGACACTCTGGCACTGATGATTCAAGAGCGTGGAGACTACAAGTCACTTGATCCAGCTGATATCCTTGAGAAGCTAAACACTCATGAATTCCAACAAGCTAAGAAGAGAGATCTCTATGGTCCAAGCTATGGTAGATCACGTGCACTAAAGGCCAAGGCAGTTTCCTCTTACGAAGGTGAAGATTCTAATAGCAGCCTTGGCGATCCTAAAGAACTAAGTCAGGAGCTGGCAATGCTCGTGAGGAAATTTCAGAAATTCTCAAGATGTGGTCGCTTTGGAAGATCTTCAAGAGGTGATGATGTGAGATCTGATTCCTCATCTCGTGATTCCAAAAAGAGTACTTGCCACAAATGCAAGAAACCGGGTCAGTTAATCACTGATTTTCCTCCATGGGAAAAGGAATCGAAGAAGAAGAAATACAAGGATTACAGCTCAGACGACTCGAAGAAAAAGAAGAAATCTTCAAAGTCTGTATCATCAAAATCTTCAAAGTCTTCCTCCCACAAGAAGAGTTGTTCCAAGAAAGCTCGGGCATTCGTTGGCAAGGAAATGGATTCAGCTGAATCTGAAGAAATTGAGGAACAGGAAGAAGCTGAGGAATCAGACTCTGGTGGGGCTAGCATGGCTCTCGCAACCGCATTCGTCAGCAAGTCCATCTTCAACACTGAGGAAAATGACTTCCCCGACACTGCTAACGACGGCAACAATGACTACTCTCCCACCTACTGCTTAATGGCAAAAGGTGCCAAGGTACTCAACCGTTCCTCGTCTGATTCTAGTGAAGATGAATCTGATGAAAACCTCAAACCTAGCTATTACAAACTTGCTAAAATTGAGATAAAACAGCAAAAAGCCTTTGATAAGGTTCAAAATCTGCTAGAAAGAAGTGATGACTGCTACCTCTTGAGCATGTTGGTTTTCCCTTGAAGAGGAAAGGGTGATGCAGCAAAGTAGCGTAAGTATTTCCCTTAGTTTTTGAGAACCAACGTATCAATCCAGTAGGAGACTACACTCAAATCCCTCGTACCTACACAAACAAATAAGAACCTTGCAACCAATGCAATAAAGGGGTTGTCAATCCCTTCACGGCCACTTGCAAAAGTGAGATCTGATAGAGATAATAAGATAAATATTTTTGGTATTTTTGTTGTATAGATTGAAAAGTAAAGATTGCAAAATAAAAGATAGCTAGTTGACTAAAGATTAATATGATGGAAGATAGACCCAGGAGCCATAGGTTTCACTAGTGGCTTCTCTCTAGATAGCATATTCTACAGTGGGTGAACAAATTACTGTCGAGCAATTGATAGAAGAGCGCAGAGTTATGAGAATATCTAGGCATGATCATGTATATAGGCATCACGTCCGTGACAAGTAGACCGAAACGATTCTGCATCTACTACTATTACTCCACACATCAACCGCTATCCAGCATGCATCTAGAGTATTAAGTTCATAAGAACAAAGTAACGCCTTAAGCAAGATGACATGATGTAGAGGGATAAACTCATGCAATATGACATAAACCCCATCTTTTTTCCTCGGCGGCAACAATACAATACGTGCCTTACTGCCCCTGCTGTCTCTGGGAAAGGACACCGCAAGATTGAACCCAAAGCTAAGCACTTCTCCCATTGCAAGAAAGATCAATCTAGTAGGCCAAACCAAACCTTATAATTCGAAGAGACTTGCAAAGATATTTAAATCATGCATATAATAATTCAGAGAAGAATCAAATATTGTTCATATATAATCTTGATCATAAACCCACAATTCATCGGATCTCGACAAACACACCGCAAAAAGTATTACATCAAATAGATCTCCAAGAAGATCAAGGAGAACCTTGTATTGAGATCCAAAGAGAGAGAAGAATCCATCTAGCTAATAACTATGGACCCGAAGGTCTGTGGTACACTACTCACAACTCATCGGAGAGGCTATGGTGCTGATGTAGAAGACCTCCATGATCGATTCCCCCTCCGGTGAAGCTCCGAAAAAGACCCCAAGATGGGACCTCAAGGGTACAGAAGGTTGCGGTGGTGGAAATAGGGTTTCGTGGTGCTCTCGGATGTTTTCAGGGTATATGATTATATATAGGAGGAAGAGGTACGTCGGTGGAGCTACGAGGGGCGCACGAATGTGGGGGCGTGACTACCCCCCTGGGTGCGCCCTCCTACCTCGTGGCCCCTGTGGCTTCCCAGGCGTGTACTCCAAGTCTTATGGATTGCGTTTGTTCCAAAAACGATCCTCGCGAAGGTTTCATTCCGTTTGGACTCCGTTTGATATTCCTTTTTTGCGAAACACTGAGATAGGCAAAAAAAATAGCAATTTGCACTGGGCCTTGGGTTAGTAGGTTAGTCCCAAAAATAATATAAAAGTGCATAATAAAGCCCATTAAACATCCAAAACAAATATAATAATAGCATGGAACAATCAAAAATTATAGATACGTTGGAGACGTATCAAGCATCCCCAAGCTTAATTTTTGCTCGTCCTCGAGTAGGTAAATGATGAAAACAGAATTTTTGATGTGGAATGCTACCCAACATAATTCTCAATGTAATTATCTTTATTGTGGCATGAATGTTCAGATCTGAAAGATTCAAGACAAAAGTTTAATATTGACATAAGAATGATAATACTTCAAGCATACTAACAAAGCAATTATGTCTTCTCAAAATAACATGGCCAAAGAAAGTTCATCCCTACAAAATCATATAGTCTGGCTATGCGCTATCTTCATCACACAAAATATTTAAATCATGCACAACCCCGGTTTTAGCCAAGCAATTGTTTCATACTTTAATTTTTTTCAAACTTTTTCAACTTTCACGCAATACATGAGCGTGAGCCAGGGATATAGCACTCTAGGTGGAATAGAGTGGTGGTTGTGGAGAAGACAAAAGGAGGAAGATAGTCTCACATCAACTAGGTGTATCAATAGGCTATGGAGATGCCAGCAATAGATATCAATGTGGGTGAGTAGGGATTGCGATGCAACGGATGCACTAGAGCTATAAGTGTATGAAAGCTCAACTAAGGAAACTAAGTGGGTGTGCATCCAACTCGCTTGCTCACGAAGACCTGGGGAATTTTGAGGAAGCCCGTCCTTGGAATATACAAGCCAAGTTTTATAATGAATATTCCCACTAGTATATGAAAGTGACTAAACAAGAGACTCTCTATCATGAAGATCATGGTGCTACTTTGAAGCACAAGTGTGGAAAAAGGATAGTAGCATTGCCCCTTCTCTCTTTTTCTCTCATTTTTTTATTTTCTCTTTTTTTTCGTGGGCCATTTCTTTTTTTTCTTTTTTTATGGCCTCTTTTTCCTCCTTTTTTCGTCCGGAGTCTCGTCCCGACTTGTGGGGGAATCATAGTCTCCATCATCCTTTCCTCACTCGGACAATGCTCTAATAATAAAGATCATCACACTTTTATTTACTTACAACTCAAGATTTACAACTCAATGCTAGAACAAAATATGACTCTATGTGATGCCTCCGGCGGTGTATCGGGATGTGCAATGGATCAAGAGTAACATGTATGAAAAATTATGCATGGTGGCCTTGCCACAAATATGATGTCAACTACATGATCATGCAAGGCAATATGACAATGTTGAAGCGTGTCATAATAAACGGAACGGTGGAAAGTTGCATGGCAATATATCTCGGAATAGCTATGGAAATGACATAATAGGTAGGTATGGTGGCTGTTTTGAGGAAGGTATATTGTGGGTGTATGGTACCGGCGAAAGTTCCGCGGTACTAGAGAGGCTAGCAATGGTGGAAGGGTGAGAGTGCGTATAATCCATGGACTCAACATTAGTCATAAAGAACTCATATACTTATTGCAAAAATCGAAAAGTAATCAAAATAAAGCACTAAACACATGCTCCTAGGGGAAGGGTTGGTAGGAGTTAACCATCGCGCGATCCCGACCTCCACACAAAGGAAGACAATCAATAAATAAATCATGCTCCAACTTCATCACATAACGGTTCACCATACGTGCATGCTACAGGAATCACAGACTTTTTACACAGGTATTCCTCAAATTCATGATTACTCCACTAGCATGACTCTAATATCACCATCCTCATATCTCAGAACAATCATCAAGTATCAAACTTCTCATAGTATTCAATGCACTTTATATGAAAGTTTTTATTATACCCATCTTGGATGCCTATCATATTAGGACTAATTTTATAACCAAAGCAAATTACCATGCTGTTCTAAAGGACTCTCAAAATAATATAAGTGAAGCATTATATATCAATAATTTCTATAAAATAAAACCACCACCAAGCTCTAAAAGATATAAGTGAAGCACTAGAGCAAAACTATCTAGCTCAAAGGATATAAGGGAAGCACATAGAGTATTCTAATAAATTCCTATTCATGTGTATCTCTCCCAAAAGGTGTGTACATCAAGGATGATTGTGGTAAACTATAAAGCAAAGACTCAAATCATACAAGACGCTCCAAGTAAAACACATATCATGTGGTGAATAAAAATATAGTCTCAAGTAAAGTTATCGATAGACGAAGACGAAAGAGGGGATGCCTTCCCGAGGCATCGCCAAGCTTAGGCGTTTGGTTGTCCTTGAATTTTACCTTGGGGTGCCTTGGGCATCCCCAAGCTTAGGCTCTTGCCACTCTTTGTTCCATAGTCCATCAAATCCTTACCCAAAACTTGAAAACTTCACAACACAAAACATAACAGAAAATCTCGTGAGCTCCGTTAGTATAAGAAAACAACCCGCCACCTTAAGGTACTGTATTGAACTAATTATTTATTTATATTGGTGTTAAACCTACTGTATTCCAACTTCTCTATGGTTCATACCCCCGATACTACTCATAGATTCATCAAAATAAGCAAGTAACACACGAAAAACAACATCTGTCAAAAACAGAATAGTCTGTAGCAATATGTAACTTCCAAATACTTCCGTAACTCTAAAAAATTAAATAAATGGGTGGACATGAAGAATTTGTCTATTAATCATCTGCAAAAAGAATCAACCTAAAATCACTCTCCAGTAAAAAATGGCAGCTAATCTTGGGAGCGCAAAAGTTTCTATTTTTTACAGCAAGATCGCAAAGACTTCACCCAAGTCTTCCCAAAGGTTCTACTTGGCACAAACACTAATTATGACACAAAAACACATCTAACCAGAAGCTAGATGAATTATTTATTACTAAATATAAGCAAAAAGAAAATAAAATTGGGTTGCCTCCCAACAAGCTCTTTCTTTAAAGCCATTAAGATAGGCTTGAGAATTCAATGATGCTCACATGAAAGACAAGACTTGAAGCACAAAAAGAGCATCATATAGCATGTGAAAATCACATCTAAGTCTAACATACTTCCTATGCATAGGCATTTTATAGGAAAACAAATTAGCAAGACAATCAAGATCTAACATATGCAAGCAAGAAGAATGAAACAAGATCAATCTCAACATGAAGAGAGGTAATTTAGTAACATGAAGATTTCTACAACCATGTTTTCCTCTCTCATAATATTATCATGTAGGATCATAAGCAAATTCAACAATATAGCTATCACAAAACATATTCTCAACACGATCCACATTCATACGAAGTTGACACTCTACCAAAATAGTGGTATCAATATTAACTAAAGTCATGACCTCTCCAGACCCACTTTTATCAAAAAGTTCATAAGATTGAACATTCTCCAAATATGTGGGATCTAAAGTTGACACTCTTCCAAACCCACTTTCAATATTATTGCAAACATTATTATCAATCTTACATTCATCATGGGGATTAAATAAATCTTCAAGATTGTAAGAAGCATCACCCCAATCATGATCATTGCAACAAGTAGTGGGCATAGCAAAATAAGCATCCCCAAGCTTAGGGTTTTGCATATCATTAACACAATTGTCATTAATAGATTTTAAAATAAAATCATTGCAATCATGTTTTTCATTCAAAGAGCTATCGTGAATCACTTCATAAGTTTCTTCTTTCAACACTTCATCACAAATTTTAGATTCACGAATTTCAAGCAAAACCTTATAAAGATAATCTAGTGCACTCAACTAACTAGCAATTGGTTCAACATAATTGGGTCTTTTAAAAAGATTAGCAAGTGGATGAGGATCCATAAATAAATTTTTAGCAAGCCAAGATGCAAGAAAATAGAAGGCACAAGGCAACACAAGCAAACATAAGATCTAACGAGAAAAAGGCAAATATTTTTGAATATCGTTTTAGAAGTGGGGGAGAGGAAAACGAGAGGTGAATGGCAAATAATGTAATGCGAGGGAGAAGAGTTTGTGATGGGTACTTTGTATGTCTTGACTTCGCGTAGATCTCCCCGCCAACGGCGCTAGAAATCCTTCTTGCTACCTCTTGAGCATGCGTTGGTTTTCCCTTGAAGAGGAAAGGGTGATGCAGCAAAGTAGTATAAGTATTTCCCTCGGTTTTTTAGAACCAAGGTATCAATCCAGTAGGAGACTACACTCAAATCCCTCGTACCTGCACAAACAAATAAGAACCTTGCAACCAATGCAATAAAGGGGTTGTCAATCCCTTCACGGCCACTTGCAAAAGTGAGATCTGATAGAGATAATAAGATAAATATTTTTGGTATTTTTGTTGTATAGATTGAAAAGTAAAGATTGCAAAATAAAAGATAGCTAGTTGACTGAAGATTAATATGATGGAAGATAGACCCGGGGGCCATAGGTTTTGAAGGAAATATGCCCTAGAGGCAATAATAAAGATGTTATTTGTATTTCCTTGTATCATGATAAATGTCTTTTATTCATGCTAGAATTGTATTAAACGGAAACTTAGTACATGTGTGGATACATAGACAAAACAGTATGTCCCTAGTATGCCTCTACTAGACTAGCTCATTGATCAAAGATGGTTATGTTTCCTAGCCATAGACATGAGTTGTCATTTGATCAACGGGATCACATCATTAGGAGAATGATGTGATGGACAAGACCCATCCGTTAGCATAGCACTATGATCGTTAAGTTTTACTGCTATTGCTTTCTTCATGACTTATACATGTTCCTATGACTATGAGATTATGCAACTCGCGAATACCGTAGGAACACCTTGTGTGCTATCAAACATCACAACGTAACTGGGTGATCATAAAGATGCTCTACAGGTGTCTCCGAAAGTATTCGTGGTGTTGGCATAGATCAAGATTAGGATTTGTCACTCCGAGTGTCGGAGAGGTATCTCTGGGCCCTCTCGGTAACACACATCACAATAAGCCTTGCAAGCAAAAGACTAATGAGTTAGTCACGATATGATGTGTTACGGAACGAGTAAAGAGACTTGCCGGTAACGAGATTGAACTAGGTATAGAGATACCGACGATCGAATCTCGGGCAAGTAACATACCGATGACAAAAGGAACAACGTATGTTGTTATGCGGTTTGACCGATAAAGATCTTCGTAGAATATGTAGGAGCCAATATGAACATCCAGGTTCCGCTATTGGTTATTGACCGGAGAAGAGTCTCGGTCATGTCTACATAGTTCTCGAACCCGTAGGGTCCGCACGCTTAACGTTTGATGACGATTGGTATTATGAGTTTATGAGTTTTGATGTACCGAAGGTAGTTCGGAGTCCCGGATGAGGTCACGGACATGACGAGGAGTCTCGGAATGTCTGAGACATAAAGATTGATATATTGGACGACTATATTCGGACACCGGAAGTGTTCCGGAAAAGTTTCGGATTTAACGGGATTGCCGGAGGGGGTTACCGGAACCCCCTACGAGGGGGGATGGTCCATAGTGGGCCTTATGGAAAAGAGAGAGGCAGCCCATAGGGGCTGGCCGACGCCCCACCTAGGGTTCCTAGTTGGACTAGGATTGGGGGGCACCACCTCTCCTTCTTTTCCTTTCCCTCTCTTCCTTCTTTGGTAGTTCCTACTAGGAATAGGATTGCAATCCTATTCCTAGTAGGATTGCACCCCTAGCCGCACCATAGAAGGGCCGGCCGGCCTCCCCCCTTGATCCTTTATATACGGGGGCAGGGGGCACCCAAAGACACACAAGTTGAACTGTTCCAGCCGTGTGCGGTGCCCCCCTCCACAGAAACACACCTCGGTCATACCGTCGCGGTGCTTAGGCGAAGCCCTGCGCCGGTGAATACATCATATCCGTCACCACGCCGTCGTGCTGACGAAACTCTCCCGTGAAGCTCAACTGGATCAAGAGCTCGTGGGACATCATCAAGCTGAACGTGTGCTGAACGCGGAGGTGTCGTACGTTCGGTGCTTGATCGGTTGAATCGCGAAGAAGTTCGACTACATCAACCGCGTCACTTGACGCTTCCGCTTCCGGTCTACGAGGGTACGTAGACACACTCTTCCCTCTCGTTGCTATGCATCTGGTAGATAGATCTTGCGTGGTCGTAGGAAAATTTTAAAATACTACGTTCCCCAACAGTGGCATCATGAGCCAGGTCTATGCGTAGATGATATGCACGAGTAGAACACAATGAGTTGTGGGCGATACTAGTCATACTGCTTACCAGCATGTCATACTTTGCTTCGGCGGTATTGTGAGATGAAGCGGCCCGGACCGACATTACGCGTACGCTTACGCGAGACTGGTTTCACCGTTACGAGCACTCGTTTCTTAAAGGTGACTGGCGGGTGTCTTTCTCTCTCACTTTAGTTGAATCAAGTGTGCCTACGCACGGTCCTTGTGAAGGTTAAAACAGCACATACTTGACGAAACATCGTTGTGGTTTTGTATGCGTAGGTAAGAACGGTTCTTGCTAAGCCCGTAGCAGCCACGTAAAACATGCAACAACAAAGTAGAGGACGTCTAACTTGTTTTTGCAGGGCATGTTGTGATGTGATATGGTCAAGACATGATGAGTTATACGGTTTTGTATGAGATGATCATGTTTTGTAAAGTTATCGGCAACTGGCAGGAGCCATATGGTTGTCGCTTTATTGTATGAAATGCAATCGCCATGTAATTGCTTTACTTTATCACTAAGCGGTAGCGATAGTCGTAGAAGCAATAGTTGGCGAGACGACAACGATACTACGATGGAGATCAAGGTGTCACGCCGGTGACGAAGGTGATCATGAAGGTGCTTTGGAGATGGAGATCAAAAGCACAAGATGATGATGGCCATATCATGTCACATATTTTGATTGCATGTGATGTTTATCTTATTATGCTTCTTATTTTGCTTAGTTCGACGGTAGCATTATAAGATGATCCCTTACTAAATTTCAAGGTATAAGTGTTCTCCCTGAGTATGCACCGTTGCGAAAGTTCGTCGTGCCGAGACACCACGTGATGATCGGGTGTGATAAGCTCTACGTTCAAATACAACGGGTGTAAGCCAGTTTTACACACGCAGAATACTCGGGTTAAACTTGACGAGCCTAGCATATGCAAATATGTCCTCGGAACACTGGAGACCGAAAGGTCGAGCGTGAATCATATAGTAGATATGATCAACATAAGATGTTCACCATTGAAACTACTCCATCTCACGTGATGATCGGACATGGTTTAGTTGATTTGGATCACGTGATCATTTAGATGACCGGAGGGATGTCTATCTAAGTGGGAGTTATTTAATTAATATGATTAAATTGAACTTTAACTTATCATGAACTTAGTCCTGATATTTTTTGCATATCTATGTTGTTGTAGATCAATGGCCCGTGCTACCGTTCCTTTGAGTTTTAATGCATTCCTAGAGAAAGCTAAGTTGGAAGATGATGGTAGCAATTACACGGACTGGGTCCGTAACCTGAGGATTATCCTCATTGCTGCACAGAAGAATTATGTCCTTGAAGCACCGCTAGGTGACAAGCCCCCTCCCGCTAATGTGGACGCTCTGAACGTCTGGCAATCGCGGTCTGATGACTACACGATAGTTCAGTGTGCCATGCTTTACGGCTTAGAACCGGGACTTCAATGACGTTTTCAACGTCATGGACCATATGAGATGTTCCAGGAGTTGAAGTTAATATTTCAAGCAAATGCCCGGATTGAGAAATATGAGATTTCCAATAAGTTCTACAGCTGCAAGATGGAGGAGAATAGTTCTATCAGTGAACACTTGCTCAGAATGTCTGGGTACTACAATCATATGACTCAACTTGGTTGCAAAGTTGACGAGGATAGTGTTATTGATAGAGTTCTTCAATCACTGCCACCAAGCTATAAAAGCTTCGTGATGAACTATAATATGCAAGGGATGCAAAAGACAATTCCCGAGCTCTTCGCTATGCTCAAGGCTGCGGAGGTAGAAATCAAAAAGGAGCATCAAGTGTTGATGGTTAACAAGAAAACTAGTTTCAAGAAAAAGGGCAAGGGAAAGAAGGGGAACTTCAAGAAGAATAGCAAGACAGTTGCTACTTCCACGAAGAAACCCAAGTCTAGAACCAAGCCTGAAACTGAGTGCTTCTACTGCAAGGGGACTAGACACTGGAAGCGGAACTGCCCCAAGTATTTGGCGGATAAGAAGGATGGCAAGGTGAACAAAGGTATATGTGATATACATGTTATTGATGTGTACCTTACTAATGCTCGTAGTAGTACCTGGGTATTTGATACCGGTTCGGTTGCTAATATTTGTAACTCGAAACAGGGACTACGGATTAAACGAAGATTGGCTAAGGACGAGGTGACGATGCGCGTGGGAAACGGTTCCAAAGTCGATGTGATCGCCGTCGGCACGCTACCTCTACATCTACCTTCGGGATTAGTTTTAGACCTAAATAATTTTTATTTGGTGCCAGCGTTGAGCATGAACATTATATCTGGATCTTGTTTGTTGCGAGACGGTTATTCATTTAAATCAGAGAATAATGGTTGTTCTATTTTTATGAATAATATCTTTTATGGTCATGCACCCTCAAAGAGTGGTCTATTCTTATTGGATCTCGATTGTAGTGATACACATATTCATAATATTGAAACCAAAAGATGCAAGGTTAATAATGATAGTGCAACTTATTTGTGGCACTGCCGTTTAGGTCATATTGGTGTAAAACGCATGAAGAAACTCCATAGTGATGGACTTTTGGAATCACTTGATTATGAATCACTTGGTGCTTGCGAACCATGCCTCATGGGCAAGATGACTAAAACTCCGTTCTCCGGAACTATGGAGCGAGCAACATATTTGTTGGAAATCGTACATACTGATGTATGTGGGCCAATGAGTGTTGAAGCTCGCGGCGGGTATCGTTATTTTCTGACCTTCATTGATGATTTGAGCAGATATGGGTATATCTACTTAATGAAGCACAAGTCTGAAACATTTGAAAAGTTCGAAGAATTTCAGAGTGAAGTAGAGAATCATCGTAACAAGAAAATAAAGTTTCTACGATCTGATCGTGGAGGAGAATATTTGAGTTACGAGTTTGGTCTTCATTTGAAACAATGTGGAATAGTTTCACAACTCACGCCACCCGGAACACCACAGCGTAATGGTGTGTCCGAACGTCGTAACCGTACTTTATTGGATATGGTACGATCTATGATGTCTCTTACCGATTTACCACTATCGTTTTGGGGTTATGCTTTAGAGACATCTGCATTCACGTTAAATAGGGCACCATCTAAATCCGTTGATACGACACCTTATGAACTATGGTTTGGCAAGAAACCAAAGTTGTCGTTTCTTAAAGTTTAGGGGCTGCGATGCTTATGTGAAAAAGCTTCAACCTAATAAGCTCAAACCCAAGTCGGAGAAATGTGTCTTCATAGAATACCCAAAAGAGACTGTTGGGTACACCTTCTATCACAGATCCGAAGGCTAGATATTCGTTGCTAAGAATGGATCCTTTCTAGAGAAGGAGTTTCTCTCGAAAGAAGTGAGTGGGAGGAAAGTAGAACTTGATGAGCTAATTGTACCTTCTCCCGGATTGGAAAGTAGTACATCACAGAAAATTGTTCCAGTGATTCCTACACCAATCAGTGAGGAAGTTAATGATGATGATCATGAAACTTCGGATCAAGTTTCTGCTGAACGTCATAGATCAACCAGAGTACGTTCCGCAACAAAGGGGTACGGCAACCCAGTTATGGAAATCATGTTCCTAGACCATGATGAACCTGCGAACTATGAGGAAGCGATGATGAGCCCAGATTCCGCAAAATGGCTTGAAGCCATGAAATCTGAGATGGGATCCATGTATGAGAACAAAGTGTGGACTTTGGTTGACTTGCCCGATGATCGGCAGGCCATCGAAAATAAATGGATCTTCAAGAGGAAGACCGACGCAGACGGTAATGTTACTGTTTACAAAGCTCGACTTGTTGCGAAAGGTTTTCGACAAGTTCAAGGAGTTGACTACGATGAGACTTTCTCACCTGTAGCGATGCTTAAGTCTGTCCGAATCATGTTAGCAATTGCCGCATTTTATGATTATGAAATCTGGCAAATGGATGTCAAAACTGCATTCCTGAATGGATATATCAAAGAAGAGTTGTATATGATGCAACCAGAGGGTTTTGTCGATCCAAAAGGTGCTAACAAAGTATGCAAGCTCCAGCGATCCATCTATGGACTGGTGCAAGCATCTCGGAGTTGGAATATACGCTTTGATGAGGTGATCAAAGCATATGGTTTTATACAGACTTTTGGAGAAGCCTGTATTTACAAGAAAATGAGTGGGAGCTCTGTAGCATTTCTAATATTATATGTGGATGACATATTGGAAATGATATAGAATTTCTGGACAGCATAAAAGGATGCTTGAATAAGAGTTTTTCAATGAAAGACCTCGGTGAAGCTGCTTATATATTAGGCATCAAAATCTATAGAGATAGATCAAGACGCTTAATTGGACTTTCACAAAGCACATACCTTGATAAGATTTTGAAGAAGTTCAAAATGGATCAGTCAAAGAAAGGGTTCTTGCCTGTATTACAAGGTATGAAGTTGAGTAAGACTCAATGCCCGACCACTGCAGAAGATAGAGAGAAAATGAAAGTCCTTCCCTATGCCTCAGCCATAGGATCTATCATGTATGCGATGCTGTGTACCAGACCTGATGTGTGCCTTGCTATAAGTTTAGCAGGGAGGTACCAAAGTAATCCAGGAGTGGATCACTGGACAGCGGTCAAGAACATCCTAAAGTATCTGAAAAGGACAAAGGATATGTTTCTCGTGTATGGAGGTGACAAAGAGCTCGTCGTAAACGGTTACGTCGATTCTAGCTTTGACACTGATCCGGATGACTCTAAGTCACAAACCGAATATGTATTTTTATTGAACGGTGGAGCTGTCAGTTGGTGTAGTTCCAAGCAGAGCGTCATGGCGGGATCTACGTGTGAAGCGGAATACATAGCTGCTTCGGAAGCAGCAAATGAAGGAGTCTGGATGAAGGAGTTCATATCCGATCTAGGTGTAATACCTAGTGCATCGGGTCCAATGAAAATCTTTTGTGACAACACTGGAGCAATAGCCTTGGCGAAGGAATCCAGGTTTCACAAGAGAACAAAGCACATCAAAAGACGCTTCAATTCCATCCGCGATCTAGTCAAGGAGGGAGACATAGAGATTTGCAAAATACATACGGATCTGAATGTTGCAGACCCGTTGACTAAGCCTCTTCCACGGGCAAAACATGATCAGCACCAGGACTCCATGGGTGTGAGGATCATCACTTTGTAATCTAGATTATTGACTCTAGTTCAAGTGGGAGACTGAAGGAAATATGCCCTAGAGGCAATAATAAAGATGTTATTTGTATTTCCTTGTATCATGATAAATGTCTTTTATTCATGCTAGAATTGTATTAACCGGAAACTTAGTACATGTGTGGATACATAGACAAAACAGTATGTCCCTAGTATGCCTCTACTAGACTAGCTCATTGATCAAAGATGGTTATGTTTCCTATCCATAGACATGAGTTGTCATTTGATCAACGGGATCACATCATTAGGAGAATGATGTGATGGACAAGACCCATCCGTTAGCATAGCACTATGATCGTTTAGTTTTACTGCTATTGCTTTCTTCGTGACTTATACATGTTCCTATGACTATGAGATTATGCAACTCCCGAATACCGTAGGAACACCTTGTGTGCTATCAAACGCCGCAACGTAACTGGGTGATCATAAAGATGCTCTACAGGTGTCTCCGAAAGTATTCGTGGTGTTGGCATAGATCAAGATTAGGATTTGTCACTCCGAGTGTCGGAGAGGTATCTCTGGGCCCTCTCGGTAACACACATCACAATAAGCCTTGCAAGCAAAAGACTAATGAGTTAGTCACGAGATGATGTGTTACGGAACGAGTAAAGAGACTTGCCGGTAACGAGATTGAACTAGGTATAGAGATACCGACGATCGAATCTCGGGCAAGTAACATACCGATGACAAAAGGAACAACGTATGTTGTTATGCGGTTTGACCGATAAAGATCTTCATAGAATATGTAGGAGCCAATATGAACATCCAGGTTCCGCTATTGGTTATGGACCGGAGAAGATTCTCGGTCATGTCTACATAGTTCTCGAACCCGTAGGGTCCGCACGCTTAACGTTTGATGACGATCGATATTATGAGTTTATGAGTTTTGATGTACCGAAGGTAGTTCGGAGTCCCGGATGAGATCACGGACATGTCGAGGAGTCTCGGAATGTCCGAGACATAAAGATTGATATATTGGACGACTATATTCGGACACTGGAAGTGTTCCGGAAAAGTTTCGCATTTAACGGGATTGCTGGAGGGGGTTACCGGAACCCCCTACGAGGGGGGATGGTCCATAGTGGGCCTTATGGAAAAGAGAGAGGCAGCCCATAGGGGCTGGCCGGCGCCCCACCTAGGGTTCCTAGTTGGACTAGGATTGGGGGGCGCCACCTCTCCTTCTTTTCCTTTCCCTCTCTTCCTACTTTGGTAGTTCCTACTAGGAATAGGATTGCAATCCTATTCCTAGTAGGATTGCACCCCTAGCCGCACAATAGAAGGGCCGGCCGGCCTCCCCCCTTGCTCCTTTATATACGGGGGCAGGGGGGCACCCAAAGACACACAAGTTGAATTGTTCCACCCGTGTGCGGTGCCCCCCTCCACAGAAACACACCTCGGTCATACCGTCGCGGTGCTTAGGCGAAGCCCTGCGCCGGTGAATACATCATATCCGTCACCACGCCGTCGTGCTGACGAAACTCTCCCGTGAAGCTCAACTGGATCAAGAGCTCGTGGGACGTCATCAAGCTGAACGTGTGCTGAACGCGGAGGTGTCGTACGTTCGGTGCTTGATCGGTTGAATCGCGAAGAAGTTCGACTACATCAACCGCGTCACTTGACGCTTCCGCTTCCGGTCTACGAGGGTACGTAGACACACTCTTCCCTCTCGTTGCTATGCATCTGGTAGATAGATCTTGCGTGATCGTAGGAAAATTTTAAAATACTACGTTCCCCAACAGGTTTCACTAGTGGCTTCTCTCAAGATAGCATATTCTACGGTGGGTGAACAAATTACTGTCGAGCAATTGATAGAAGAGTGCATAGTTATGAGAATATCTAGGCATGATCATGTATATAGGCATCACGTCCGTGACAAGTAGACCGAAACGATTCTGCATCTACTACTATTACTCCACACATCGACCGCTATCCAGTATGCATCTAGAGTATTAAGTTCATAAGAACAGAGTAACGCCTTAAGCAAGATGTCATGATGTAGAGGGATAAACTCATGCAATATGACATAAACCCCATATTTTTATCCTCAATGGCAACAATACAATACGTGGCTTGCTGCCCATGCTATCACTGGGAAAGGACACCGCAAGATTGAACCCAAATCTAAGCACTTCTCCCATTGCAAGAAAGATCAATCTAGTAGGCCTAACCAAACAGATAATTCGAAGAGACTTGCAAAGATATTTAAATCATGCATATAAGAATTCAAGGAAGAATCAAATATTGTTCATAGATAATCTTGATCATAAACCCACAATTCATCGGATCTCGACAAACACACCGCAAAAAGTATTATATTAAATAGATCCCCAAGAAGATCAAGGAGAACTTTGTATTGAGATCCAAAGAGAGAGAAGAAGCCATCTAGCTAATAACTATGGACCCAAAGGTCTGTGGTAAACTACTCACAACTCATCGGAGAGGCTATGGTGTTGATGTAGAAGCCCTCTGTGATCGATTCCCCCTCCAGTAGAGCTCCGGAAAAGGCCCCAAGATGGGATCTCACGGGTACAGAAGGTTGCGGCGACGGAAATAGGGTTTCTGAAGGAAATATGCCCTAGAGGCAATAATAAAGTTGTTATTTGTATATCCTTATATCATGATAAATGTCTTTTATTCGTGCTAGAATTGTATTAACCGGAAACTTAGTACATGTGTGAAAATATAGACAAAATAGAATGTCCCTGGTATGCCTCTACTAGACTAGCTCATTGATCAAAGATGGTTATGTTTCCTAGCCATAGAGATGAGTTGTCATTTGATCAACGGGATCACATCATTAGGAGAATGATGTGATGGACAAGACCCATCCGTTAGCTTAGCACTATGATCGTTTAGTTTTACTGCTATTGCTTTCTTCATGACTTATACATGTTCTTATGACTATGAGATTATGCAACTCCCGAATACCGGAGGAACACCTTGTGTGCTATCAAATGTCACAACGTAACTGGGTGATTATATAGATGCTCTACAGGTGTCTCCGAAAGTGTTCGTGGTGTTGGCATAGATCAAGAATAGGATTTGTCACTCCGAATGTCGGTGAGGTATCTCTGGGCCCTCTCGGTAATACACATCATAATAATCCTTGCAAGCAAATGACTAATGAGTTAGTCACGAGATGATGTATTATGGAAATAGTAAAGAGACTTGCCGGTAACGACATTGAACTAGGTATTGAGATACCAACGATTGAATCTCGGGCAAGTAACATACCGATGACAAAGGGAACGACATATGTTGTTATGCGGTTTGACCGATAAAGATCTTCGTAGAATATGTAGGAGCCAATATGAGCATCCAGGTTCCGCTATTCGTTATTGATCGAAGATGAGTCCCGATCATGTCTACATAGTTCTCGAACCCGTACGGTCCGCACGCTTAACATTCGATGACGGTCGGTATTATGAGTTTATGAATTTTGATGTACCGAAGGTAGTTTGGAGTCCCGGCTGAGATCACGGACATGACGAGGAGTCTCGGAATGTCCGAGACATAAAGATTAATATATTGGACAACTATATTCAGGCACAGAAGTGTTCCGGGCGTTATCGGATAAAACCACAATGCCGGAGGGGGTTACCGGAACCCCCCCCC
>LR738711.1:474284460-474367880 GCA_902687465.1 Secale cereale | reverse complement strand
CCCCCCCCCCCCCCCGAGGAAGTATGGGCCATAATGGGCCATTGAGGGAAAGAGAGGGGCAGCCCATAGGGCTGGCCGCACCCCCCCTAAGGTTCCTAGTTGGACTAGTAAAAGGGGGGAGCGCCCCCTCTCCTTTCCTTCTCCTCTCCCCTTTCCTTTCCTTTCCTACTCCTAGTAGGAATAGGAAAAGGGGGTCCCTATTCCTACTAGAAGTAGGAATCCTACTCCCTGGCGCGCCTATAGGGGCCGGCCGACCCTCCACCTTGCTCCTTTATATACGGGGGCAGGGGGCACCTAAGGACACACAAGAAACATTGTTCTAGCCGTGTGTGGTGCCCCCCTCCACAGAAACACACCTCGGTCATACCGTTGCAGTGCTTAGGCGAAGCCCTGCGCCGGTAGCTTCATTATCTCCGTCACCATGCCGTCGTGCTGACGAAACTCTCCCGTGAAGCTCAACTAGATCAAGAGCTCGTGGAACGTCCTCGAGCTGAACGTGTGCTGAACGCGGAGGTGCCGTACGTTCGGTGCTTGATCGGTTGGATCACGAAGACGTTCGTCTACATCAACCGCGTCACTAGACGCTTCCGCTTTCGGTCTACGAGGGTACGTAGACACACTCTCCCCTCTCGTTGCTATGCATCTAGTAGATTTATCTTGCGTGATCGCAGGATTTTTTTTTTGAAATACTACGTTCCACAACAGTGGCATCATGAGCCAGGTCTATGCCTAGACGATATGCGCGAGTAGAACACAATGAGTTGTGGGTGATAATAGTCATACTACTTATCAGCATGTCATACTTTGATTCGACGGTATTGTGAGATGAAGCGGCCCGGACCGACATTACGCGTACGCTTACGCGAGACTGGTTTCACCGTTATGAGCACTCGTTGCTTAAAGGTGACTGGCGGGTGTCTGTCTCTCTCACTTTAGTTGAATCGAGTGTGTCTACACCCGGTCCTTGTGAAGGTTAAAACATCACATACTTGACGAAAAATCGTTGTGGTTTTTGTATGCGTAGGTAAGAACGATTCTTGCTAAGCCCGTAGCAGCCACGTAAAACATGCAACAACAAAGTAGAGGACGTCTAACTTGTTTTTGAAGGGCATGCTGTGATGTGATATGGTCAAGACGTGATGAGTTATACGTTATTGTATGAGATGACCATGTTTTGTAAAGTTATCGGCAACCGGCAGGAGCCGTATGGTTGTCTCTTTATTGTATAAATTGGGAAGGCCATGTAATTGCTTTACTTTATCACTATGAGTTAGCGGTAGTAGTGGTAGCAATAGTTGGCGAGATGACCACGACGCTATGATGAAGATCATGGTGTCAAGCTGGTGATGATGGAGATCATGACGTTGCTTTGGAGATGGAGATCAAAAGCACAAGATGATGATGGCCATATCATGTCACATATTTTGATTGCATGTGATGTTTATCTTATTATGCTTCTTATTTTGCTTAGTATGGCGGTAGCATTATAAGATGATCCCTTACAAAATTTCAAGGTACAAGTGTTCTCCCTGAGTATGCACCGTTGCGAAAGTTCGTCGTGCCGAGAGACCATGTGATGATCGGGTATGATAAGCTCTACGTTCACATACAATGGGTGCAAGCCAGTTTTGCACACGCAGAATACTTGGGTTAAACTTGACAAGCCTCGCATGTACAGACATGGCCTCGGAACACTGGAGACCGAAAGGTCGAGCATGAATCATATAGTAGATATGATCAACATAAGATGTTCACCATTGAAAACTACTCCATCTCACGTGATGATCGGACATGGTTTAGTTTATTTGGATCACTGATACGTCTCAAACGTATCTACTTTTCCAAACACTTTTGCTATTGTTTTGCCCTCATTCTTGCATGATTTGAACTAAACTAACCCGGACTGACGCTGTTTTCAGCAGAGCTGCCTGTATGGTTTTATTGTGTGCAGGAAAACGGATTTTTAGGTATCTCAGAAAATTCCAAGAAAAATCACAGAAAATCCACGCACCCGAAGGGCCCTTGTGCCAGAAGAGGGGCCAGAGGGCAGCCAGGGGGGCCCCAAGCGCCCTGCCCAGGCGGCCCCACCCCTGGCCGCCTCGAGAGGCCGCCTGGGCGGGTCCTTCCCCCTCTGGTGCCCTACCTTGGCCCGTATTTATCCCCGTGATGAGAAAACCCAAGAACAGAAGTCGTTTTTCCAGTTTCCGTCGCGGAGCCGCCGCCACCCTCTGTTCTTCTCCGGGAGGGCTAATCTGGAGGCTGATTTGGCCTCCGGAGAGGGGAGATCGTCGCCATCGTCATCATCATCACCACTCCATCCTCCCTCCATGGCTTCTCCTTCCATGTGTGAGTAATTCCCCGTTGTAGGCAAAGGGGATGGTAGGGATTGGATGAGTTAGATCATGTAATAGTTTATCAGATTGTTGGGGGCATGTTGCCTATCATCTATTATGGTGTTTATCATCTTTAATCCAACTTGTTGCTCTTAATGCTTATCACTTAGGGCCCGAGTGCCATGATTTCGTATCTGAACCCTATGTGTTTGCATGAATATATTTGTGTTCTTGATCCTATCTATGAGTTGTTTGCACCTATTATAGTCCGGAACCGGCGATCCCAAAAGTGACAGCTTGGAACACCAAAGGGGATGGTCCATAATTTGAGGATTCCATGTATCCATTGAGTTTATTGCTTTGTTCCGGTGCTCTTTGACAGGAGCACATTAATCTCCATAAGTTCCTTTTGGCCCCGTTCGTAGCGGGATGGTAGGACAAAAGATGTTGTGCAAGTTCTTATTGCAAGAACGTACAACTACCTGTGGGATACATGCCTAATGTTTGATATCTGCCTAGATGATCATTACTTTTCTATGTGCCTTGCCCCAAGTTAGATTCATGATGTATCTCATCCATGCAGCGCCCAACCATCCATCTCCCTAGCCTACAGTGTTTCAATCCTGCTGGTTATTAGTTGTTACTTTTGCTGTTTACTTTTGCTGTTACCACCATCACTATCATATCACCGTTACCACTTATCTTTTGTTGCAAGTAAGTATATTTCAGGTGCGGTTGAATTGACAACTCAACTGTCAAAGCTTATAAATACTCTTTGGCTCCCCGTGTGTCGAATCTATAAATTGGGTTATTCTTACCCGCGAAGACTATCTCGATCCCTTATGGTTGAGGGTTATCAAGTACCATTTTTTGGCGCCGTTGCCAGGGAGCATAGCAATATTTACAAGTCTACTTGAAGTATCCTACCTCCTGCACTTCATCCTCTATGGGTAAGAAAGGAGACCCCAAGGTTCCGATCTTACTATCCACTACAAGAAGAGGTACTGTTCTGAACACTAGTGCTACACTTGATTCACCTTCTGTTATGAGTAAGTTTGCCTCACCACCACCACATGATGCTTCTACTGAATCTGTTACTATGTCTGATACTTTTGATCATGCTTCTACTACTCTTGATGATATTAGTTCACTTGGTTATGCTCTTGAGAAACATATCGCTGCTGCAAAAAAAATCTGGAATTGAAATTCCTGTTACTCGCTACCCTATTGGTGGAACTTATGATTATCCTGATTTGAGTAAACTCAAGGAGAGACTCCTTGATGATGATTACATTATGCTTGATGATGATTTATGCAGGGAACTGATAGAGTTTGCCGACTCTGACCCTGAAGCTATTAAGAAGCTGCTTGAAAACACTCCTTGAAGAACAAGACTGTTCCTGATCCTGAATTTGCTACATCTCCTATATGCATCAATGATCCTGATTATGATTTCTCTGTTGATCTTTCACTTATATCTATGGTTGAAGCTGACCCCTTTTATGGCAGAGAAAATGATGATGCTATTGCACACCTGACGAAACTCACTGAGTTGGGTGGCTTGTTTACCACGGATGAAAAGATACGAAACTTTTATGTGACTAAGCTTTTTCCTTTCTCTTTGAAGGAAGGTGCTAAAACATGGTATGATTCACTACCATGTGGTTCCATTAAGAGTCCTCAAGACTTAGCTCACTCTTTTATTGATAAGTACTTTCCTGCTCATATGCAACATGCTGCTTTACAAAGAATTTATAACTTTAAACAGTTGCAGGATGAGCACCTCCCTAAAGCTTGGGGGAGGTACTGTAGTCTGATCCAGGCTAGACCAGGACATGGAGTCCCTAAGAATGAATTAATCGATATATTTTATGCTGGTCTAACTGATGAATCCAGGTCCTATTTGGATAGTTGTGCTGGTTGTGTTTTCAGGAAAAGAGCACCGGACGATGCAGAAGAATTGATGGCACGATTGCCAAAAACCATGAAGATTGGTCCGTCCCTGAACCACCTCCACCACCAAAGAAGAGGGGCATGTTTGTTCTAAGCCCCGAAGATATGCAAGAAGCAAAGAAGTCTATTAAAGAGAAGGGTATTAAAACTAAAGACGTGAAGAATCTACCCCCTATTGAGAAGTTGTGTGAGCCTACCACTCACCCTCCTATGGTAGAGGTACACTCTCTTTTAGATTTCAACGCAAGTGACATCCCTCATGGTAAGCCTCCTGATCAATGTTTAGATGAGCTTGATAATTTCATTATGAAGCAAAGTCATTTTAATGAGAGGATACAAAGTCAATTGCATGATAATTCCCTTGCTATCAAAAGTTTGCTTGATGTTCTAGGTAGAACAGTTAATGATGTTAAATGTCTTGTGAAGCATTTTCATATGGTTCAAACTCAGCTTGAACAAATTTCTAATGTGCAAAAAGATTTGCTTGCTAACAATGCCAAACAAGATGATTTGCAGGCCTTCGGGATTAAGACCCGAGGAGGAACTAGCACTCAAGATCCTCTCTATCCAGATGGGCATCCGAGGAGAATCGAGCAAGATTCTCAAATGCAGGAAGAAGATCCTATTACAAGTGATAAGCCAGCTGTTGATCCCAACAGTATATCTACCTCCGATGCTGAGACTGAAGACGGTGCCGAACCTGAAGATAAGGATAAGGAGAAGAATGATCCGCCCGAGGTTCGAGAAGAAGAAGCACCTGACAAACGCAAAAAGTACACTAGAGAAGACTTCGTCGCAAGAAGACATGGGAAGGAAAGAGAACCATGGATACAGAAACCCATGCCCTTTCCAGGTAAGTCTCTCAAATCTAAAGAAGAAGAGCATTACAATAAGTTTTGTGAGTGGATGAAACCTCTCTTTCTTCAAATCCCTTTGACTGATGCTATTAAGTCACCTCCCTATTCAAAATATATGAAAGATATTGTCACTAATAAAAGAAAAATTCCTAATGAAGCAATATCTACTATGCTTGCTAACTACTCTTTCAGTGGCAACATTCCTGAGAAGCTTGGTGATCCAGGTATACCCACCATTCCTTGCTCCATAAAGAATAATTATGTCAAAACTGCTTTATGTGATCTTGGAGCAGGAGTGAGTGTTATGCCTTTCTCTCTTTACAAGAGGCTTTGTTTAGAGAAGCTAATCCCTACAGATATTTCTCTTCATATGGCTGACAAGTCAACCGCTGTCCCGATAGGTATTTGTGAGGATGTTCCCGTAGAAGTTGCTAATTGTTTGATCCTTACTTATTTTGTCGTGCTTGACATGCCCGAGGATGGGAGCATGTCCATTATTCTTGGTAGACCTTTTCTTAACACCGCAGGTGCTATTATTGATTGCAATAAAGGAAAGGTTACCGTCAATGTGAATGATAAAGAACACACGGTGTATTTTCCAAAGAAGACCGACAAGAGGCATGGCCTCAACTCTATAGAAAATATCGAGACCGTGAAGATTGGAGAATGGGACTGTCCACTACATGTGCACCACAGATACAAAACTATTATGGTGGGGACAATGTCCATTAAAGTAAAGGTGCAATGATCACTTGGTAAAAAGTTGAGCTTGTTATGTTTTCATTTGTTTTAGCTTTTGTTTTCCTTGCTGTACCAAGTGTTTGTGTTTTTGAAGCTTCACAATACTAATCACTGCTTTAAGTTTTCAGAAAGTTTTGCAGCTTTTTGAACTTCGAAAAAATTTCAAAAGTGAAGTTTTCAGAAAAAATCCAGAAAAATAAAAATAAAAATTTCCATGTCGGGAGTGACCCAGAGGCACCTGGGGCTGACCAGGGGGAGCCACCAGTGGCCCAGGCGGCCAGCTGGCGCGGCCTGCCCCCTGGTCGCGCCCATAGGGCGCCTGGGGCCCACAGGCCCCGCCTCCAGGTGAGTCTTCTTCCTCTCTCTCTCTTTCTCTCCGAAAACACGAGTTCTGCACCTGTTCTTGCGTTCTTGCTGTTCTTGGAGGCGATTTTCAATCTCTCTCTACAGCCTATCATTCGAGCTGAGATTTTGAACAAATACTCCCTGGTATGTAACTCCTCCACCCCTCCAATTAGATTTTTGGTTGGTGGCTTCATTTGTGAGTATTTAGTAGTTCTTGGTGTTGTGTAGATGAGCTTGCATGCATGTGTAGAAATTTATTTTCCAAGTTTTGATGCAAGTTTATGCCTTAGGTAAGTGAGTTGAGTAGTTTGCCTTAACCCACTTTGTTTAAATCCTTGTTTTGGTAATTTGTCAAAAATTTCAGAAATGAGTTTGTTAGGAAGGGCAAAGGGGTGGCTTGAGAAGAAGAAGCCTACGCACTCCGATTGAGTTACTAGAGCCACAACTTCACCCTCGATTGCTAGGGTGAGCTACAATGAAGATCATGTGCCCCTAGAGTTGTTGGAAGACACAAAGCCAGCACGTGCGATGATGTTCCCATGTAATGAATTCCTTGAAGCTGCAGGAATTAAGGATGAGTTTTATAATCTTTGTGCTAATGCAGGTCTGACACGGCTCGTCACGTGTCGTGTTGTTCAGTATCAAAAACTCACCTCCGGTTTCATTAACAGTTTTAGATATAACCTTGATACTGGTTCTATTGAGTTTAAAATTTACAATAATCTTTTGACCATGCCCTTGGAAAAGTTTTGTGAAATAATAGGTGTGCCAAACGTTGGGCGGACGGCGAAGATGACCTCTCAGCCCTCCGAGCTGAGAACCGTCCTCAACTCTCTCTGCAGCATGGGTACGAGGGATATACATCGGTCAAAAATCTCCAGCATCTTATTCCCTCACCTCAGGTATTTTGCGTATTATGTTGCTAGATGGGTGTTAGCTCATGACAACACGAGCAACATTTCTGCGCCGGATATTGCTATCCTGGCAGTCGCCCTCTCAGGGAGGTTTGATTATAATTTGTGCCCTAATTGCTCGACGCCTTGCTATGAACGGTAACAAGGGAGATTTATTTGGTGGTGTTTATGCCACACTTATCTTAGAGTATCTTAAAGGCACCCCACACCCTGATGATAAGCCTGTTACTTATTTAAGTTTTGATCTTGCTGCTATGAAAAGGCATAAGTTTGTTACCATGACTTCTGAATTTGGTAACCTTGTTTATATCTTGCGTTTCGGAACTACCGCGGAACGCAAGATCCGTCTACCTGCACCTCTTTTGTTTGATTTTTCTCGCAGGAACGGATGGTCCTTTGATGTTATCCAGTTCGATGAGTTCATGGTCCAACATCAGCTTCATAACCCCATGGAGGGGGTTGTGCCCGACGAGGAGGAGCACGGTGAGTTGCCACCTTTTCAGGGGGAGACCGTCACCCAGTTTGGTGAAGGGTCTTCCTCTGCTTGGAGTGCGGACCCTTCTTTGTGGGAGGATTCGAGGACTTCGGTGTACGCGCCGGAATCCTTTTACGACCCTTGGACTCACCAGTACCACCCCGGAGCAGGAGGCTCCTGGGGGCAGTAGCTACTACCAACTTAGGCCAAAAGCCTAAGCTTGGGGGAGTACGTGCCCTTCTCACTTTTCCATTGTATTATCCGTTTTATTTTTGTTTGCTTTGATCTTTTTGAAGTTTTTGCCCGTTCTTCTTTGTTCTTTCTTTGCAAAAACAACAAAAAGATTTTCTCTTTCTTTTGCTTTCGTTCAATCTTTGAAATAACCCAAAAAGATTTCCTTTCTCTCTTTAGTTTGCTTTGTTTTCAGAGTTCAGCTCGAGTCCGTGATGGCATTTAATTATATTTCCTACGTTCGATCGTGCAAGTGACAAGGCAGTAATGACGAAGATCGACGGAAGGGAAGCAACAAGGAAAACCGGTATGAACTCTTCTTGTTTCTACTTTTGTACATATGCCTGTACTTATGATCTAGAGACCAGCTTGTAGCGACATAGTGCTATGTTTACAATGCTTTCCCAGTGGTTCATGCTTTCCTTGTGGTTAATCTCAAATAGCTAGAGTATATAATGTGTTATTGGAATGATTTACATGCATTGCATTGTTCATAGTTTGGTATACTAAGGTGGTACTTCCCTTTGGAGAATTCTTGGATTGACTTGGCACATGTTTACACATGTTTAAGACTAAAAAGTCTGCTTTGCCTTGATGATCTTTGAGTTTCAGAATAGTTATATCAATTTCATGCCCGATTCAATGTTGCTTTGTCGCTCTGCATGATTATGACCGTTATTGCTCTCTAGTTGGTCACTTCCCAGTCTCTTGCTAGCCTTCGCTCGCACTAAGCGGAATTCTGCTTGTGCATCCAGATCCTATCAAACCAGTTATTCCATATGAGTCCACCATACGTTCCTATGTGGTATTTACCGGCCATCCTAACGAAGACTTTCTTGTACCATCTCGAAATTATTGAAATTTACTCCTGTTTTGTGCCTCTATTTTAGCTCATGAGGAAGTAGTAGTTAATTCATGATCTTTTAAGATTGGACAAGTTTTACCCCGGGATTGCATGTCTAATCTGCAAACCCCTAATACGAGGACGAACTGGCATGAGTGCGCCCGGCTCATAAAAGATAATACAACAAACAAACCCTCCTTCACGCTTTGTTCATGAGAAATCAGAAAACTTTTGGCAGTGATAAACAAAGGAGATTAAGGGGATGTGATCGTCCCCGTGCGGGAGCCGTTCCTCGAAACTTGTCCAGTTCGAGAAGTAATTGGGTTGTCTACTAACATTCATTGATGAAATATGCACCTCCCAAAATCATTTTTACCTCTGTTTTCAAAACCAAGAGCTCTGGTACATGTTTAGTCTTTGCTTCCAACCACAGGTTTTCAACCTCGCCATCAAATTCCACGGTTCGAGAGTCTCCACCTTCCTTCTTCAAAGCACCAACTAGGAGAGCATAATTGTCATTCTGAGTGTAATGTGCATTGTCCCAAAGTATTACATTGTCTTCTGCATGCTTGTGGTATTATTTATTCAGAAATTCTTAGTTCTAGTCTCCTTTAAAACTCTGGAGGAGTTTCTGCATTTATGTTTTGCTTCACTCATGGAGGCTAGCGAGATACCACTCTAGTATGTTCAAGCTATGTGCAATGTAATCTTGTCTTGATTTTCAGTAGCATATTATTTACTTTTGGTTATTTGTGATTGGTCACTTGAAAGAAGGATTGCTTCGTGCATTGTCCTCATAGCATTGTTTCAATACTTGCTAGACTCTTTTCGTAGTACATGCTTATATACATCTAATGAAGCAAAAGAGTTTGTCAAAGTTTTATTTGTCGCGTCCAGTTCGTTGAACTGAATTGCTTGAGGACAAGCAATATGCTAAGCTTGGGGGAGTTGATACGTCTCAAACGTATCTACTTTTCCAAACACTTTTGCTATTGTTTTGCCCTCATTCTTGCATGATTTGAACTAAACTAACCCGGACTGACGCTATTTTCAGCAGAGCTGCCTGTATGGTTTTGTTGTGTGCAGGAAAACGGATTTTTAGGTATCTCAGAAAAATCCAAGAAAAATCACAGAAAATCCACGCACCCGAAGGGCCCTTGTGCCAGAAGAGGGGCCAGAGGGCAGCCAGGGGGGGCCCAGGCGCCCTGCCCAGGCGGCCCCACCCCTGGCCGCCTCGGGAGGCCGCCTGGGCGGGTCCTTCCCCCTCTGGTGCCCTACCTTGGCCCGTATTTATCCCCGTGACGAGAAAACCCCAAAACAGAAGTCGTTTTTCCAGTTTCCGTCGCGGAGCCGCCGCCACCCTCTGTTCTTCTCCGGGAGGGCTAATCTGGAGGCTGATTTGGCCTCCGGAGAGGGGAGATCGTCGCCATCGTCATCATCATCACCACTCCATCCTCCCTCCATGGCTTCTCCTTCCATGTGTGAGTAATTCCCCGCTGTAGGCAAAGGGAATGGTAGGGATTGGATGAGTTAGATCATGTAATAGTTTATCAGATTGTTGGGGGCATGTTGCCTATCATCTACTATGGTGTTTATCATCTTTGCTTCAACTTGTTGCTCTTAATGCTTGTCACTTAGGGCCCGAGTGCCATGATTTCAGATCTGAACCCTATGTGTTTGCATGAATATATTTGTGTTCTTGATCCTATCTATGAGTTGTTTGCACATATTATAGTCCGGAACCGGCGATCCCAAAAGTGACAGCTTGGGACACCAAAGGGGATGGTCCATAATTTGAGGATTCCATGTATCCATTGAGTTTATTGCTTTGTTCTGGTGCTCTTTGACAGGAGCACCTTAATCTCCATAAGTTCCTTTTGGCCCCGTTCGTAGCGGGATGGTAGGACAAAAGATGTTGTGCAAGTTCTTATTGCAAGCACGTACAACTACTTGTGGGATACATGCCTAATGTTTGATATCTGCCCAGATGATCATTACTTTTCTATGTGCCTTGCCCCAAGTTAGATTCATGATGTATCTCATCCATGCAGCGCCCAACCATCCATATCCCTAGCCTACAGTGTTTCAATCCTGCTTGTTATTAGTTGTTACTTTTGCTGTTTACTTTTGCTGTTACCACCATCACTATCATATCACCGTTACCACTTATCTTTTGTTGCAAGTAAGTATATTTCAGGTGCGGTTGAATTGACAACTCAACTGTCAAAGCTTATAAATACACTTTGGCTCCCCGTGTGTCGAATCTATAAATTGGGTTATTCTTACCCGCGAAGACTATCTCGGTCCCTTACGGTTGAGGGTTATCAATCACGTGATCATTTAGATGACTACAGGGATGTCTATCTAAGTGGGAGTTCTTTAGTAATATGATTAATTGAACTTTAATTTATCATGAACTTAGTCCTGATAGTTTTTGCATATCTATGACATTGTAGATCAATGGCCCGTGCTACCGTTCCCTTGAATTTTAATGCGTTCCTAGAGAAAGCTAAGTTGAAAGATGATGGTAGCAATTAGACGGACTGGGTCCGTAACTTAAGGATTATCCTCATTGCTGCACAAAATAATTATGTACTTGAAGCACCGCTAGGTGACAAGCCCCCTCTTGCTAATGTAGACGCTTTGAACGTCGGGTAGACGTGGTCTGATGACTACACGATAGTTCAGTGTGTCATGCTTTATGGCTTAGAACCGGGACTTCAACGATGTTTTGAACGTCATGGAGCATATGAGATGTTCCAGGAGTTGAAGTTAATATTTCAAGCAAATGCCCGGATTGAGAAATATGAGATTTCCATTAAGTTCTACAACTGCAAGATGGAGGAGAATAGTTCTATCAGTGAACACTTGCTCAGAATGTCTGGGTACTACAATCATATGACTCAACTTGGATGCAAAGTTGACGAAGATAGTGTTATTGATAGAGTTCTTCAATAACTGACACCAAGCTATAAAGGCTTCATGATGAACTATAACATGCAAGGGATGCAGAAGACAATTCCCGAGCTCTTCGCTATGCTCAAAGTTGCGGAGGTAGAAATCAAAAAGGAGCATCAAGTGTTGATGGTTAACAAGACCACTAGTTTCAAGAAAAAGGGCAATTGAAAGAAGGGGAACTTCAAGAAGAATAGAAAGACAGTTGCTACTCCCACGAAGAAATCCAAGTCTGGAGCCAAGCCTGAAACTGAGTGCTTCTACTACAAAGGGACTGGACACTGGAAGAGGAACTGCCCCAAGTATTTGGCGGCAAAGTGAACAAAGGTATATGTGATATACATGTTATTGATGTGTATCTTACTAATGCTCGTAGTAGCACCTGGGTATTTGATACCGGTTCGGTTGCTAATATTTGTAACTCAAAACATGGGCTACGGATTAAACAAATATTGGCTAAGGACGAGGTGACGATGCGCGTGGGAAATGGTTCCAAAGTCGATGTGATCGTCGTCGGCACGCTACCTCTACATCTACCTTCGGGATTAGTTTTAGACCTGAATAATTGTTATTTGGTGCCAGCATTAAGCATGAACATTATATCTAGATCTTGTTTATTGCGATACGGTTATTCATTTAAATATGAGAATAATGGTTGTTCTATTTATATGAGTAATATCTTTTATGGTCATGCACCCTTGAAGAGTGGTCTATTCTTGTTGGATCTTGATCGTAGTGATACACATATTCATAATATTGAAGCCAAAAGATGCAAGGTTAATAATGATAGTGCAACTTATTTGTGGCACTGTCGTTTAGGTCATATTGATGTAAAGCGCATGAAGAAACTCCATAGTGATGGACTTTTGGAATCACTTGATTATGAATCACTTGGTGCTTGTGAACCATGCCTCGTGGGCAAGATGACTAAAACTCTGTTCTCCGGAACAATGGAGCGAGCAACAGATTTGTTGGAAATCATACATACTGACGTATGTGGACCGATGAGTGTTGAGCCTCGCGGCGGGTATCGTTATTTTATGACCTTCACTGATGATTTAAGCAGATATGGGTATATATACTAGATGAAGCACAAGTCTGAAACATTTGAAAAGTTCAAAGAATTTCAGAGTGAAGTAGAGAATCATCGTAACAAGAAAATAAAGTTTCTACGATCTGATCGTGGAGGTGAATATTTGAGTTACGAGTTTGGTCTTCATTTGAAACAATGTGGAATAGTTTCACAACTCACGCCACCCGGAAAACCACAGCGTAATGGTGTGTCCGAACGTCGTAACCGTACTTTATTAGATATGGTGCGATCTATGATGTCTCTTACCGATTTACCACTATCGTTTTGGGGTTATGCTTTAGAGACAGCTGCATTCACGTTAAATAGGGCACCATCTAAATCTGTTGAGACGACGCCTTATGAACCGTGGTTTGGCAAGAAACCAAAGTTGTCGTTTCTTAAAGTTTGGGGATGTGATGCTTATGTGAAAAAGCTTCAACCTGATAAGCTCGAACCCAAGTCGAAGAAATGTGTCTTCATAGGATACCCAAAGGAGACTGTTGGGTACACCTTCTATCACAGATCTGAAGGCAAGATATTCGTTGGTAAGAATGGATCCTTTCTAGAGAAGGAGTTTCTCTCGAAAGAAGTGAGTGGGAGGAAAGTAGAACTTGATGAGGTAATTTTACCTTCTCCCGAATTGGAAAGTAGAACATCACAGAAACTAGTTCCAGTGATTCCTACACCAATTAGTGAGGAAGCTAATGATGATGATCATGAAACTTCGGATCAAGTTACTGCTGAATTTCGTAGATCAACCAGAGTACGTTCCGCGCCAGAGTGGTACGGGAACCCGGTTCTGGAAGTCATGTTACTAGACCATGATGAACCTACGAACTATGAGGAAGCGATGATGAGCCCAGATTCCGTAAAATGGCTTGAGGCCATGAAATCTGAGATGGGATCCATGTATGAGAACAAAGTGTGGACTTTGGTTGACTTGCCCGATGATCGGCAAGCCATTGAAAATAAATGGATCTTCAAGAGGAAGACCGACGCAGACGGTAGTGTTACTGTCTACAAAGCTCGACTTGTTGCGAAAGGTTTTCGATAAGTTCAAGGAGTTGACTACGATGAGACTTTCTCACCCGTAGCGATGCTTAAGTCTGTCTGAATCATATTAGCAATTGCCGCATTTTATGATTATGAAATCTGGCAAATGGATGTCAAAACTACATTCCTAAATAGATACCTCAAAGAGGAGTTGTATATGATGCAACCAGAAGGTTTTGTCGATCCTAAAGGTGCTGACAAAGTATGCAAGCTCCAGCGATCCATCTATGGACTGGTGCAAGCATCAAGGACTCGGAATATACGCTTTGATGAGGTGATCAGAGCATATGGTTTTATACAGACTTTTGGAAAAGCCTGTATTTACAAGAAAGTGAGTGGGAGTTCTGTAGCATTTCTGATATTATATGTGGATGACATATTGTTGACTGGAAATGATATAGAATTTCTGGATGGAATAAAAGGATACTTGAATAAGAATTTTTGAATGAAAGACCTCGGTGAAGCTGCTTATATATTAGGCATCAAGATCTATAGAGATAGATCAAGACGCTTAATTGGACTTTCACAAAGCACATACCTTGATAAAGTTTTGAAGAAGTTCAAAATGGATCAGTCAAAGAAAGGGTTCTTACATGTGTTACAAGGTGTGAAGTTGAGTAAGACTCAATGCCCGACCACTGCAGAAGATAGAGAGAAAATGAAAGTCATTCCCTATGCCTCAGCCATATGATCTATCATGTATGAAATGATGTGTACCAGACCTGACGTGTGCCTTGCTATAAGTTTAGCAGAGAGGTACCAAAGTAATCCAGGAGTGGATCACTGGACAGCAGTCAAGAACATCCTGAAGTACCTGAAAAGGACAAAGGACATGTTTCTCATTCATGGTGGTGACAAAGAGCTCGTCGTAAATGGTTACGTTGATTCAAGCTTTGACACTGATCCGGATGACTCTAAGTCACAAATGGATATGTATTTTTATTGAATGGTGGAGCTGTCAGTTGGTGCAGTTCCGAGCAGAGCGTCATGGTGGGATCTACGTGTGAAGCGGAGTACATAGCTGCTTCGGAAACAGCAAATGAAGGAGTCTGGATGAAGGAGTTCATATCCGATCTAGTTGTAATACCTAGTGCATCGGGTCCAATGAAAATCTTTTGTGACAACACTAGAGCAATAGCCTTGGCGAAGGAATCCAGGTTTCACGAGAGAACAAAGCACATCAAAAGACGCTTCAATTCCATCCGCGATCAAGTCAAGGAGGGAGACATGAAAATTTGCAAGATACATACGGATCTGAATGTTGCAGACCCGTTGACTAAGCCTCCTCCACGAGCAAAACATGATCAGCACCAAGACTCCATGGGTGTTAGAATCATTACTATGTAATCTAGATTATTGACTCTAGTTCAAGTGGGAGACCGAAGGAAATATGCCCTAGAGGCAATAATAAAGTTGTTATTTGTATTTCCTTATATCATGATAAATGTCTTTTATTCATATTAGAATTGTATTAACCGGAAACTTAGTACATGTGTGAATATGTAGACAAAACAGAATGTCCCTGGTATGCATCTACTAGACTAGCTCATTGATCAAAGATGGTTATGTTTCCTAGCCATAGACATGAGTTGTCATTTGATCAACAGGATCACATCATTAGGAGAATGATGTGATGGACAAGACCCATCCATTAGCTTAGCAATATGATCGTTTAGTTTTACTGTTATTGATTTCTTCATGACACACAAGAAACATTGTTCTAGCCATGTGCGGTGCCCCCTCCACAGAAACATACCTCGATCATACCATTGCAGTGCTTAGGCGAAGCCCTGCCCCGGTAGCTTCATCATCTCCGTCACCACGGCGTCGTGCTGACGAACTCTCCCGTGAATCTCAACTGGATCAAGAGCTCGTGGGACGTCATCGAGCGGAACATGAGCTGAAAGCGGAGGTGCCGTACGTTCGGTGCTTGATCGGTTGGATCACGAAGACGTTCGACTACATCAACCGCGTCACTAGACGCTTCGGCTTTCGCTCTACGAGGGTACGTAGTCACACTCTCCCCTCTCGTTGCTATGCATCTAGTAGATAGATCTTGCGTGATCGTAGGATTTTTTTTTTGAAATACTACGTTCCCCAACAGTTTTGTGGTGCTCTCGGATGTTTTCAGGGTATATGAGTATATATTGGAGGAAGAGGTACGTCGGTGGAGCTACGAGGGGCCCACGAGGGTGGGGGAACGCCTACCCCCCTGGGCGCGCCCTCCTACCTCATGGCCGCCTCATGGCTTCCCAACGTGTACTCTAAGTCTTCTGGATTGCGTTTGTTCCAAAAACGATCCTCGCGAAGGTTTCATTCCGTTTGGACTCCGTTTGATATTCCTTTTTTGCGAAACACTGAAATAGGCAAAAAAACAGCAATTTGCACTGGGCCTTGGGTTAGTAGGTTAGTCCCAAAAATAATATAAAAGTGCATAATAAAGCCCATTAAATATCCAAAACAGATAATATAATAGCATGGAACAATCAAAAATTATAGATACGTTCGAGACATATTAATGACATGTTGGGTGAGGAAATTGATCGATCTAAAATCTTGACTAAGAATCTTCAGAGACTTCAGTCCAAGTTTGATAACCTTCTGGATAATCATAACACTCTCTTATCTGATCATGAGAAGCTTTCCTATGAATTTTTTCAAAGAAAGCAAGATCTTGAGAAGCTTAGGGAGAGTTATGAAGATCTTCAGAAGGAACACAATTCATTGCTCTCTCAATAGATCAGCTCTGCTCAGGAGGAATTCATTCCACCATGTCTTAAATGCATTGAACGTGAAACTGCAAATTCTTCACCTGAAAGTTCAAATGCTCCTACTATTACAAATTCTTCAACTGTTTCTATGGTGACAATTTCCTCAACTGAGGAAAACATCGATGCTACTGACGAAAATGCAGGGTTGAAGGAATTATATGTGATAGGCATGTACAAAAGCCTCAAAGGTCATCAGACTTTTTGTGATGTGCTTAAAAAGCAGATTCTCAACAGGGACCCTAGGAAAGAGGGTATTGCCTTTGAGAGGAAACTGAATGTTGATGGGACCTACTGGAAACCTGAGCAGTATCCCAAAACCTCATGGGTTGCTTCAAAAGGACCTCCTGTAGATCCATCTACCTTATCTGGCTTTACTTGTGAATCTTCACATTCTTCTGATGAGTCATTTGACTCCAACTATAAACTGTTCAAAAATCAGAATGGTGAAGTATTTGCTAGATATGTTGGAACTAACTGCAGGAACGGTCCCCCTATGAAGAAAATCTGGGTCCCTAAGAGGCACCTTGAAAATCTTCAAGTGAATGTCCGCATGACACCACCTGTGAAGAATAGGAAACCCATATCAAATTCTTCATATGGATCCAAATCCTCATATGGGCCAAATTCCTCAAGTGGATCAAATTCCTCATATGATCATCATTGTGCTAACACATATGTTTCACAGGGAAAGAAGGATTATGAATATGTGCATTATTCTTCAAATCATTATGTGCATAAGTCCTCGAAGAATTTCTATGCTTACTCATATTCATACTCTAACCCCTCTCCTGTGAAACGAAGTGCACTTGCTTTAATGCCACCATTCTCAATTGGTGCTCGTCGAATGATGAACTCTTTGCCACCCCTCTAGATGTGGGTGGTGAAGAAAAGGAACTAATCTCTTATGTAGGGTCAGGTCTCCAGACGAACTTAAACATCTGAAGAATTTGCTGAAGACCTGAAAATGCTTGAAAGAATGCAAGCTAAAAATGCAGAAATGATTCATTCGTTTCTCTCGTCCTCATTCTTCATATATTGCTCTTATTGATGAAATTCATTCTAATGAAATTGATGTCATATTCTTCACTATGAAGCATATGAGTTGTAAGATGCACTAATTCTTCTACATGATGACTCCCTCAAAGCTACTGAGTGGGTCCTCGACAGTGGATGCACAAATCACATGACCGGTGACAAGAACCTACTAATGGACTGTGCTTTATCTCCATCTCACCTGAAGCATGTCACCTACGCTGACAAAGGAAAAAAGCAAGGTATTGGGTCTAGGTAAAGTTGCAATCTCAAAAGATCGACACATGGACAAAGTCATGCTTGTCGAGTCTCTTGGATTCAACCTCATCTCTGTCTCAATGCTTTGTGATCTTGATATGGTTGTTGTCTTTGGAAAATATCGCTGTGTTCTAGTTTTAGAATCTGATAATTCCAAAGTCTTCGAAGGCTTTAGGAGAGGAGACTTGTATATTGTTGATTTCTCTACAGGACCATAACCTGCCACATGCCTAGTTGCAAAATCTTCAAAAGGAAGGCTATGGCATCGATGACTCGGTCATGCTGGCATGAGGAACTTGCACACGCTTGTGAAGAAGAAGCATATCCTTGGAATTGAGGGTATCAAATTCCTCAAAGATCATCTTTGTGGAGCTTGCGAAGCTGGAAAGATGACCAAATCCAAGGATCCCTCGAAGACCATCATGACTACCACTCATCCTTTTGAATTGCTTCACATGGACCTCTTCGGCCCTACACATTACTCTGCATTCACAAATGTAGTATCTCTTTATGGCTTTGTCATTGTTGATGACTATTCTTGTTATACATGGGTGCATATCATCACATTTAAGCATGAAGTGCAGGAAATCTTCAAGCGATTTTCCTCAAGGGCCTCAACGAATTTCGGTGTGAAGATCAAGCATAGTCGGAGCGACAATGGGACCGAGTTCAAGAACACTGGTCTTGATGACTATCTTAATGAACTTGGTATTACTCATGAGCTATCAGCCCCATACACTCCTCAGCAGAACAGCGTTGTGGAGCGCAAGAACGGGACTCTTGTTGAGATGGCTCGCACTATGCTTTATGAATACAAGACGCCTCTTCGGTTCCGGCCTGAGGCTATCAACACCGCGTGCCACATCATCAATAGGGTATATCTTCACAAACTCCTCAAGAAAACCTCATATGAACTACTCACTGACAAGAAACCCAATGTGAGTTATCTCAAAGTCTTCGGTGCTAAATGCTAGGTTAGAGATCCTCATCACAATTACAAATTTGCACCGAAAGCACATGAAGGTTTTATGCTTGGTTATGGAAAGGACTCGCACACCTACATAATCTTCATCAATCATCTCCACAAGATTGATGAGACTATAGATGTGTGGTTCGATGAAACTAATGGCTCGCAAAGAGAGCAACTGCCTCCTGTGTCAGGTGAAATACCTCCTAAGGAATCCATCAAGTTCAAATATACTGAATATATCATCCCCACTGAAGAATGAGCTGAAGAAGTCATTCCTAACAATGAAGAAAATCATTCTGATGCTCCTGAAGAAACTGCTGCTGAAGAAAATGCTCAGTCAGACCAAAGTCGTCAACCAGCTCATCCTCGTGTCGCAAAAGAAGTACAGATCGAGAAAATCATCGACGACATCAATGCGCCAGGTCCTCTCACACACTCAAAAGCTTCACACTTATCTAATTTTTGTGGGCACTTTGCTTTTGTCTCTATCACAGAGCCCACCAAAGTTGATGAGGCATTTCTGGAACCTGAGTGGATTCAAGCTATGCAAGAGGAATTGTATCAATTCGAGCTCAACCATGTGTGGGAACTCGTCAAGCGACCAAATCCTCAAAAGCACAACATCATCAGCACCAAGTGGATCTACCGAAACAAGCAAGATGAAAATGGCCTTGTAGTGAGGAATAAGGCTCGTCTCGTAGCTCAAGGCTACACATAGGTTGAAGGAATTAACTTCGAAGAAACTTTTGCTCTTGTTGCTAGACTTGAAGCTATTCGCATATTACTTGCTTATGCTAACCATCATAATATCATCTTATATCAAATGAATGTGAAAAGGGCATTCCTCAATGGTAAGCTTGAGGAAGAAGTATATGTTGCTCAAACCCCAGGTTTTGAAGATCCTAAACATCCTGACAAAGTCTTCAAACTTAACAAGGCCATCTATGGTCTCAAGCAGTCCCCTCGGGCGTGGTATGCTACTTTGAAGGAATTCCTCATGAAGAAAGGCTTCAAACCTGGTTTACTTGACCCAACTCTTTTCACTAAATCATATGATGAAGGAATTCCTCATGAAGAAAGGAATTCCTCATGTAAAATCTATGTGAACGATATTATCTTTGGTTGTACTGATGAACGTTGCAGTGACGAATTTGGCTGCATGATGCGTGAAGAATATCAAATGTCCATGATGGGAGAGCTGAAATTCTTCCTAGGCCTTCAAATTCGTCAACAATGCAATGGCATCTTCATATATCAAGAGAAATACCTCAAGGATGTTCTGAGGAAATTCGGCATGCAAGATTGCAAAGGCGTCAAAATCCCTATGCCCACAAATGGCCAACTGTGCACCGATGAAAATGGCAAAGACTTCGATCAAAAGGTATACCGCTCCATGATTGGCTCTTTATTGTGTCTATGCGCATCTAGGCCAGATATTATGCTTAGTGTTTGCATGTGTGCCCAATTTCAAGCTACACCGAAGGAATCACACCATAAGGTTGTGAAGCATATTCTTCGATATCTAGCTCACACTCCAACACTTGGATTATGGTATCCCAAGGGCTCTGATTATGATCTCAATGGATATTCTGACTTTGGCTATGTTGGTGATCGAGTGGATCGCAAGTCTACATCCGGCACATGCCATTTCCTCGGACGATCCTTAGTATGTTGGTCCTCGAAGAAGTAGAACTGTGTATCACTCTCCACTGCTGAAGTTGAGTACATAGCTGCTGGTTCATGTTGTTCTCAATTACTGTGGATGAAGCAAACCCTCAAGGACTATGGCGTCAACATGAAGAATGTGCCACTCTATTGTGACAATGAGAGTGTCATCAAGATTGGTCACAACCCAGTTTGGCGCTCGAAGACAAAGCACATCCAGATCCGTCATCATTTTCTTCGTGATCATGTCTTCAAGGGCGACATTTCCATCTACCACGTGAAGACTGGAGACCAGCTGGCAGATATTTTCACTAAGCCCTTGGATGAGAAGAGATTTTGCATGTTGCGGTGTGAGCTAAATTTCTTAGAATATACGAATGTTCTTTGAAAGGACACGCATCCTAACTGTCAGGACCCCGATCCTAAGTCACACTGATCTAGCTGTAACACGTCATATCACTTTGCGGCCTCACGCACGGTATCCCCACGGGTGCTACCTTACCTGGCCCGGGACCGTTTCTGCATTTTGGCACACGTATATGACAGTGTCTCTAGCATCCATATGACAGAGAACCCGGGCCGACATGGCTAGTTATAAACCAAAAGTGGCACTAAATTACAGAGACAGGCATCCATGACCCAGCAACGAACGTGTCGGTCATCAACGTATGAACCCAAGTCGTAGCAAGCTACATGGACTTAAAGGAACAACGCGTGACATTTCCCCTAAGGGACAGACACAGGAACGAAGAAGGACACATGCCGGCCAGCCTACGTGTTCCGAGCAGTAGAAAGCTACCAAGGCTCATTGGAAGCACTAGGAGGCATTTCCCTGTAAGATAGGCTACCAAAGGAAAACAACTAGGTGTCGGATCCCACACATACCAAGCATTTCAATCATACACACAATATGCTCAATATGTGCAAATACAACATTGCATCACAACAAAACTCTATGACTCAAAGTACTTTATTTAAGAGGCTCCAAGAGCCATACATAATATATCCATACAGGTAGGGGTCACATGACCCAACACTCAAGTCATACAGTCACACAAGCACAAGCGGAAGCTAACATGTCTGAGTACAGACAACTTGGAAAATAAAACAGGCTTGGTGTAGCCTGACTATCTACAAGGCCCTTCACAAGCTCCAGATCTCCGTCTGGGTAGCAAGCTACTCGTTGACGTCAACGTCTATGTAGAACCCATCAGAAGGGGCAGGGTTCTCCTCTGCAACAGTTATTAAGCAAACATGAGTACAAAGGTACTCAGCAAGTCTTACAACAGAACCTATCATACATGCAACATTATCAACAGGGGTAGTGGAGTTCATAGCAGAAAGCCAGCTTTGACTCTTGGCTAACCTATACTACAACTCTCAACAGATTGCAAGATATTACTACGTACACGAGTCCTCTACTCACCACAACAATACACCACCGAGGATCCTCTTCCGTCATCCTACGGAAGGGCCATCCATGGCACTCACACTTGTCTTGAGGCTTTTAGTAGTATCCATCAACTTGTCTATGAACAGTAAGAGTAACCAAGTAGTCCGTACCGCGAACAACGGCTATTCGAATAGATTGATAACCCTGCAGGGGTGTACATCTTCACACACGCTTCCACCACTTATCATTGTTTACTCGACATGTACTCGGCAACCTTCAAGTGGAAGCCCAGCGAGGGTGTCAGCCACGACCTGACTAACTACACCAGTCTCTCGTCCAGGTTTATCGCCTATTTGGGTTCCATCCGTGGGGAGATCCGGCCGGGGTGTCGCTCATGGCCCCAAACGATGTGTACAGGGTTCCCGGGTCACCAAACGGGCAACCGGTACACCGTGCCACGTACCTGTCGCATCACAGCCCACCCCGAGGGTCAGCGCTGTGCACGACCACCAGTAAACTACAAAGACCAAAAACTAATTGCAACTCCTGGACAGAGATCAAGGATAATTAATAAGTCGAGAGGGTCAATTAAGGATCCCAATGTGTGGTAGTAGCTGAAACTTGAACCACACATACAGATCTCGGGTCCTATGGACGGTTCCAATGAAACAACCCACCACGTACTCCTACATGGCCTTTCATCGATACATTTACCAAACATGTTCCACACTTCCTTCTCCTTACCGGTATGATCATTTCACTCTGATCCATCACCCAGATGAATCAGACCTGACACAACTCTAAGCATAGCAGGCAACATAAACAAATAGCATGGTGGATCACACATCACATGGCTCAATCAACTCCTACACATGCTAGTGGGTTTCAACTATTTACTGTGGCAATGACAGGTCATGCAAGGGAATAGGGTTCAACTACCGCAGCAAGTAGCAGTTCACACGCTGTTGCCTTAATGCAGTAAAAGAGAGCAAAAGCAAAAAGATGGGTTTGTATCGGAATGATCAATGATTGCTTGCGTGACAGAGTGGTTGTCGGGTACTGCTCTTCAGTTGGATACGTAGAAGTATCCTCGGGAGCAGGACCTAACACGGAGAATATCGGCGATACAATCAATAAGCAAACAAATGCAACAATATGATGCATGCTCATGATATGGCAA
Organism: Secale cereale; assembly: GCA_902687465.1. Taxonomy (NCBI): domain Eukaryota; kingdom Viridiplantae; phylum Streptophyta; class Magnoliopsida; order Poales; family Poaceae; genus Secale; species Secale cereale. Next base: position 474,344,838 of record LR738711.1, on the reverse strand, counting down.
GATGCACGTGATTTGGGCTCATGCAACTATAACCAGAAGGGTTTGAGCCCATTTGAATCAAAGATTCAAATTGCAACTCAAACTATTATTTAATTAAGTGCATTATCATGTTTTAGGGTATACAGCAAGGTTAACTTGCTCAAACATGCATGAAACCAGTGCCATTGGAAAGATTGGATTTTTCTGATCAATTTTCATATATAAATCTTTTCCATCTGAGCTACTGTTGAATTTATATGCTTTTTTGAAGTTTAAAGCATTTTCTGGAATTTCCTGAATTGTTTTTAAATCAAATAATCCCAGAAAATCCTTTACTACGTCAGCATGACATCATGCTAACGTCAGCAAGTCAACAGACCTGATCCAGGTCAAACCTGACTGGTGGGTCCCTCATGTCAGTGTCTCTGGAGCTAATTATGGTCAAAACTAGAGTTGACTAGGTTTGACTAAGCGATGGGGCCCACTGTCAGTGATTGTGGTGGTTAATCTAATTAATGTTAGCTCCTAATTAATAGGCCACGTCAGCCCGCCGGAGTTTGGCCGGCGGCGACCATTTCGCACGGCGGTGACTCGTCGGAATCCTTGTTCCGGCGACCATTTGTCGCGCGGATGGGCTCTATGTGCTCCTGGTGATGCACCGCATCCAACGGTGCCACTGGTTGGTCGATTGGTCGCCGGAGTCGACGACAACGAGCTCGTCCGCGGCGGCGCTCGCACGGAGTTGGCCGGGACGGCGTTATGGTGCACGGTAGGAGGAGTTAGAGCTGGCATTAGCTTGCTGGTGATCTACTGATCCTAATGGAGTGCTCAGCTGCGAGGCACAGTGGCTGTGGCCACGGCGGCGAGTTGGCCGGCGGCGGTGAGCTACGGTCAGCAAGGGGGCGGCGGCTACAAGGCGTAATCGAGCCCGTCGAGAGAGGGGTTCGAAGCGTGAGCTCACAGCGGTCGCACAGGGCGTCGAAACGAGCTCGGGGGAGGTCGGACGGCGACGTACGGGCGGCGGCGATCTCCGGTGCCGAAGGTTGAAGACGACGGTGGGGAGGGCGTTGCAGAGCTTCTGGCGTCGTGTGCGTCGGTGGGGAGCTTCGGGGCATTGCGGCGGAGCTAATGGTGCGTCGGGGAGGCGAGGGAGTGGCGTAGGGCGCGGTGGCAGCGATCGACGGCGACGAGCTCGCTCGGTGGAGCTCGGCGGAGGGGAGAGACTAGGGGAAAGACACGGGGGAGAGGGGAAACGGTCGAGGAGGTCTGCGTGGCGTCGTCCGGGTCCATCCAGAGGGTCGAGGAGGCCAGCCAGGCAGGCAGGAGGTGGCCGGCGCGTCGGCGGCGCTCGCCACCGAGCTGCTTCGTGCGCTCGCATGGCGAAGAAGACGGGGATGCCCCTGGTGGGCTAGGCCGTCTAGGCCAGCAGGTAAGTGGGCTCAGGTAAGTCTGCTTCTTCCTATTTTTTCTATTTACTTCTTGTTTCATTTCTTTTGCAACTTTGTTGAATTAATAAAAATGCCAGAACATTTTTATAACTCGTAGAACTAGTCGTGCCCACTGTTTATAAAATGAACAGTATGGAACATTTTAGTTTATGATTATTTGGGCACATAGAATATTTTATAGCATTTAAATGCCCAAATGCAAATACCATATGATTTAATCCAGAGACCTTGGATGTCCTAGAAAATTGTGCACCATTTTTGGCAGAGGTTTAAGACCAAGGAAGAAATGATGAACATTTTTGTAGGGCATTTTGGGTACATTGGAAATAATTTTATTAAACCCTAGTTGTTAGAAGAGGGGTGCTGGGGTTTCTGTCATTCCCATTTCAAGTTTCTTTTGAAAGTAAACATGATGCACACTCTAGCTAGTCCTGATGCAAGCACTGATTAGGGATGTGACAACTCACCCCCACTCAAAAGAATCGCGTCCCGAGATTCGGGTTCCTCCGGAAAGAGGGTGGGGAACTCAAGTCGAAGACGATCCTCCCTTTCCCAAGTAGCTTCACTCTCGGCATGATGTGACCATTGAAGCTTGAGAAACTTGATATTGTGACGTCGAGTGGTACGCTCGGTTTGATCAAGAATACGAACGGGGTATTCTCGATATGTGAGATTGTCCTGGAGATCAAGCGTTTCGTGGTCCACTCCGCGGATAGGATCCGAGAAGCAACGCCTGAGTTGAGATACGTGGAAGACATCATGAACTCTGGAAAGGTGCGGAGGTAGTTCCAATTGGTAGGCAACTTCTCCTCGTTTGGCAAGAATGCGAAAAGGACCGATGTAATGAGGGGCCAATTTGCCTTTGATACCGAAGCGATGGGTTCCCTTAAGAGGAGTAACCCGAAGGTAAGCCTTATCGCCGACTTCAAAAGTCACAGCCTTATGATGACTATCATATTGGCTCTTCTGGCGAGACTGGGCTGTTTTCAATTTCTCACGAACGATGCGAACCTGCCCTTCTGCTTCCTGGATCATATCCGGGCCAAAGAATTGTCTTTCCCCGGTTTCTGACCAGTTAAGAGGTGTTCGACACCTTCGTCCATATAGAACTTCGAAGGGAGCCTTGCCCAAGCTGGCTTGATAACTATTGTTATAAGCGAATTCGGCAAATGGAAGACACTTCTCCCAATCCGTACCGAAAGAGATGACAGAGGCTCAAAGCATATCTTCCAGAATTTGATTGACTCGTTCCACTTGACCACTTGACTGGGGATGGAAGGCGGTGCTAAAAGAGAGATGAGTCCCCATAGCATTCTGGAAACTTTCCAAAAATCGTGAAGTGAAAAGACTTCCACGGACTGAGTTAATCTCCAATGGCACACCATGAAGTGATACTATCTGAGAGATATATAAGTCTGCTAGCTGGCTAGCGGTTATACTCTCTCGAACAGGTAGGAAGTGGGCTACTTTGGAGAGGCGGTCGATAACGACGAAGATAGCATTATTCCCTTTCTTGGTCCTGAGAAACCCGGTAATGAAGTCCATACCGATCTTGTCCCATTTCCATTCAGCAATAGCTAAGGGTTGGAGGGTGCCAGCAGGCCGTTGATGCTCTGCTTTAACTCGACGACAAACATCGCAGTTAGCAATGAATTGAGCGATTTCTCTCTTCATCCTAGTCCACCAGAACCTCTGGCGTAGGTCCTGATACATTTTGGTACTACCGGGATGAATTGTGAGAGGAGATTCATGAGCCTCCTTAAGAATCATCTGTCGTAGTTGTGGTTTCTTGGGTACCAATAAACGGTTCTCGAAGAAGACAACACCTCGATCATCCGTAGAGAAACTTTTAGCAACTCCGCTAGCAATGTTCTCCTTGATCCGAGATATACCTCTATCATACCGCTGGGCAACTATGATTTGATCCGTAAGGGTAGGTTTCGCCACCAAGGTGGAAAGGAATCCTCGAGGAATAATGTGAAGGTTAAGCTTTCGAAATTCCTCGTGGAGAAATGGTTGCCCTTGTTGTAACATCAAGTTGTTACAGTATGACTTAGGACTTAGTGCGTCAGCCATGACATTGGCCTTCCCAGGGGTGTAAGTGATTCCTAAGTCGTAATCTGTGAGCAACTCAACCCAACGTCTTTGCCTGAGATTTAGATCCGGTTGGGTGAAGATGTAATTAAGACTTTGGTGATCAGTGAAGATTTCACAGCGATTACCAAGAAGGTAATGTCGGCATGTTTTGAGTGCGTGGACTACAGCTGCAAGCTCTAGATCATGTGTAGGATAGTTATCCTCATGTGGACGCAACTGTCGGGATGCGTAAGCAATCACTTGACGATCTTGCATGCGTATGCAACCTAGTCCTTGTCGCGAGGCGTCGCAGTAGATAATAAAGTCCTTGGAGAAATCTGGTGGTACCAGTACGGGTGCAGATGTCAGGCGTCTTTTCAGTTCCTGGAAGCTGGACTCGCACTGCGGGGTCCATTCGAACTTTTTATCTTTCTTGAGGAGTTCAGTTAGAGGTTTAGCAACCTTGGAGAAATTCTCGACGAAGCGTCGGCAATAGCTCGCTAAGCCAAGGAAACTCCTAACTTGCTTGACCGATTCAGGGGGAGTCCAATCAAGGACGGCTTGAACTCGCTCGGGATTGACAGCAATACCCTTGCCAGAGATCACATGACCTAGATAGGTCACTTCCGGCAACCAGAATTCACATTTAGAGAATTTGGCATAAAGGCGGTGCTCTCGAAGTTTCGTCAATACCAGCCTTAGATGCTCGGCATGATCTTTCTTGTTCTTGGAGTAGATGAGTATATCATCGAGGTATACCACGACGAATTTATCCAAATACTCCATGAATATAGAATTCATTAGCCGGGAGAAGGTGGTTGGGGCATTGGTTAACACGAAGGACATGACGGTGTACTCGTATTGGCCATAACGAGTAACAAAAGCCGTTTTAGGAATGTCCCCGTTCTTGATCTTGATTTGATGGTAGCCCAACCTCAAATCCATTTTGGAAAAGACTGAGGATCCAGCGAGCTGATCATACAGATCATTGATCCTAGGGAGCGGATACTTGTTCTTTATGGTGACCAGATTGACAGGTCGGTAATCTACAACCATCCATTCCGTTCCATCCTTCTTCTTGACGAAGAGGACGGGACAAGCCCAAGGAGAAGAACTAGGATGGATGAAACCCTTTTTCAAGGACTCATCGAGTTGTTTCTTAAGCTCCGCTAATTCTAGAGGTGCCATTTTATAAGGTCTCCTAGAGATTGGGACAGTTCCAGGAATAAGATCTATCACGAACTCGACATCTCTGTCAGGTGGAACACCTGGCAGTTCTTCTGGAAAAACATCCGGAAAGTCACGGACTACCGGGATATCTTCGAGTTCTGGTAGAGGGCTGGCATTAAGAGAGTAGAGCTGACGCTCAGCCATTCGGGTCAAGACATTGACTGTCTTGCCGGATGGGTGTGCAAGTTGAACGGTCCTAGTGTAGCAATCAATCTTGGCATAATGAGTTGTCATCCAATCCATACCCAAGATGATGTTTATGTCCGAGGACTTGAGAGCGATTAGAGATGCAAGAAAAACAAGTCTATCGACAAGAATTTCATTTCCATGGCTTACCCTAGAGGTTTGCCACTTTGAACCAGGAGTTTGAATAACCATGGAAGTAGGCATGTCACAAAAAGTCATGTTGTGCATTCGAGCATAGCTCTCAGATATGAACGAATGGGATGCTCCAGTATTGAAAAGAACAGATGTCGGATGGCAGTTAATAAGAAGCGTACCAAGGACGACGTTAGGATCCTCATAAGCTTCCTCAGCAGAGACATAGTGAAAGTGCAACTAATCCCCGGGTGGTTTTGGCAATTAATAACAACATATATATCATTGAACTAATAGTTACTTGAGAATCATTTCAGAGAAGTTCAGTGATATGGGTATGGCAATGTCTGAAGAAGTGGACCCCTCAAAATGCTAAGGCAAGCATTGGCAAAAGCTCAAGACTCCATTTTTGGTTTAGTGATCCAAGATCACATTGAGTCCATAGGAAAAGCCAATACTATTAAAAGGGGATGAGGTTGTGTTGATGATCTGGTTGCTCAAGTGCTTAGTGATATATCTCCTTTAACTATCAGCAACTTTCACTACCAAACACACTCATAAGTAATCTCGGACCAACCGATTTTCCAAACTCAGTCCCACCGAGATGAACCACCTCAGCCATAAGCCAAACCCTAGAAAAATCGGTCAATCCGAGTTTGAGATCGGTCTCACCGAAATATGGGCTACCAAGCTTCTGTAACCGTTTGTCCTCAAATCGGAAAAACCGAGTTGATGATTTCGGTCTCACCGAAACTGGCAAGTTCCTGTATTGACTCAAATCGGACAAACCGAGATGGTATTTTCGGTCCCACCGAAAACCCCAACGTTCACTATATTTGAACTTTCGGTCTGACCGAGTTGTCAACTTCGGTCTCACCGAGATTGCTCAATTATGTGTGTAACGGTTGGATTTTGTGTGGAGGCTATATATACCCCTCCACCCCCTCTTCATTCGTGGAGAGAGCCATCAGAAAGAACTACCACTCCTACCTTACACTTTCTGAGAAGAGAACCACCTACCCTTGTGTTGAGATCAAGTTGCTCCATTCCTACCATATGAAACTTGATTTCTAACCTTCCCAAGTTGCTTTCCACTCAATCCTTTCTTCCACCACAGCCAAATCAGTGAGGAGAGTTGAGTGTTGGGGAGATTATCATTTGAAGCACAAGAGCAAGGAGTTCATCACCATCTACAACATCTATTACCTTTTGGAGGGTGGTGCCTCCTAGATTGGTTAGGTGTCGCTTGGGAGCCTCCGTCATCGAGATGTGGAGTTGAACCAAGAAGTTTGTAAGGGCAAGGAGATCGCCTACTTCGTGAAGATCTACCCCGAGTAAGGCTAGCCCTCCGTGGGCGTAGGCCATGATGGAATAGACAAGGTTGCTTCTTCGTGGACCCTTCGTGGGTGGAGCCCTCCGTGGACTCGCGCAGCCGTTACCCTCCGTGGGTTGAAGTCTCCATCAACGTGGATGTACGATAGCACCACCTATCGGAACCACGGGAAAAATCACCGCGTCTCCAAATTGCGTTTGATCTTCTCCACCTCTCTTTACTACATGTGCAATTTACTTTCCGCTGCTTATACTCTAGAATTGCATGTGTAGGGTGATGCTTGACTTGATCATAATTGTGAATCTGCCAAAAACTGTTCATGATCAAAAGGCAAAATTTTTATAATTACAAGTAGTCTAATCACCCCCCCCCCTCTAGACATACTTTCGATCCTACAAGTGGTATTAGAGCTTTGGTCTCCATTGTTTGGTTTCCATTGCATTGGACTCCATAAGCTTGGTTTCACAACCTAGGAGAGTATGGCGTCTAGTGAGGGTAATTATCGTAGAGGTCCTTACTTTGATGGTACAAATTTTGCTAGTTGGAAGCATAAAATGAAAATGCATATTCTTGGTCATAACCCAGCCGCATGGGGCATTATTTGTGTTGGTATGCAAGGTGAATTCTTCGAGGAAGGAAAAGTTCCGGATCGCGAAGCCACACCTGAAGAATTGCGGATGTTGCAAAACAATGCTCAAGCTTGTGACATTCTCTTCAATGCCTTGTGTCCCGAGGAGTTCAACAAAATCAGCCGTGTTGAGAATGCTAAAGAGATTTGGGATACTTTGGTTGAAATACACGAAGGTACCGAGTCTGTGAAGGAATCAAAGCTAGATATTCTTCAAGGTCAACTTGACAAGTTCAAGATGAAGGATGGTGAAGGAGTCGCTGAAATGTACTCTAGGCTTGCTCTCATCACAAATGAGATTGCCGGCTTAGGAAGCGAAGAAATGACCGACCGATTCATCATCAAGAAGATTCTAAGAGCTTTGGATGGAAAGTATGACACCGTGTGCACTTTGATCCAAATGATGCCAAACTACAAGACTCTCAAGCCAACAGAAGTCATTGGAAGAATTGTTGCTCATGAGATGACACTTAAGGATAAGGAAGAGCTTCACAACAAGTCAAGTGGTGCTTACAAAGCTACAAGTGATGCTCCCACATCCTCAAGTGACAAGTTAATTTCCAATGAAGAGATAAGCCTAATGGTTAAGAACTTCAACAAATTCTACAAGAATAGAGGCAAAGAGAGAAGCTCAAAGTCTAGATCATATGATGAAAAGAGATCTTCTAGTCGTGATCGAAACTGCTACAATTGTGGAAGACCCGGAAACTTCTCAAATGAGTGTACGGCTCCCCACAAGAGAAGAGAAGAATCTCCAAGAAGAAGATCAAGAGATGAGTCACCTCGGAAAGAGAGAAGGAGTAGAGATGATCGTTATGAACGAAGACCCTCTCGGAGAAGCAAGGATTCGGAGAGGAAAGACAAGTCATCAAGGAGCTACACAAGAAGAAGACATCAAGCTCATGTAGGTGAATGGGTCTCCGGTTCCGACTCCGACAATCAATCCGATGGAAGTTATCACTCCGACTCCGACTACAGTCAAGATGAAGGTGTTGCCGGTCTTGCACTCGTATCCTCCAACTCCAACTCCTACGACTTATTTGATTCACCAAATGAGGGAATTGGAAGATGCTTCATGGCTAAAGGCCCCAAGGTATCACACCCTGAATTCATTGACTTTGATAGTGATGAGGATGACTTGCTTGGTGAAGATGAGCTCTTGCATGATAAATCTAGTGAGCTTAGTAACGATGAAAATGCTAGTAGTCTTTATAGTCGAGAAGAGTCGAATGACAATGCTATGAAGGAGATTGAGCGTCTAACTAAAGAACTAAACACTCTTAAGTTAGCTCATGAAACAACTCAAGAAGATCATAGAGAGCTCCTAAGATCTCATGAGAAGCTACGCTTCGAGAAGCTCACTCTAGAGCAAGAACATGAGTTTCTAAAAGCGATCAATGACGATCTTCGAAAGAAGAGTTCTTCATATCTTGCCAAACGACTTCTCTTGTCTAATTTCTTGCCACCTATTAAGACTAAGCATGACAAGCATAAGAAAAATTCTTCCTCTAGTAGTAACAATAACCATGTTAAATCTAATGTTGTTACTTCTAGTAGTTCTCTTGATTCCACTAACAATGTTTCAAGCCAAGTTACACTTGAGCAAGAGAATAGCTTATTGAAGGAAATCATAGAGAAAGGTGTCTACAAGAGTCTTGCCGGAAGCAAGAACTTTGAGGAAATTGTTCGCAAACAAGGAAGGCACCGGAAGAATCAAGGAATTGGTTTTGAGCGAAAGTTCAACGCTGAAGGTGTTGAGTGGGAAGAAGGTCAATACCCTACTCCACAGTTTGTTTCTCAAAAGGAGAAGTATGATCCTACTTCTTCCAATGTGGAACAAGCTCAAGATGACCTTCCACCACAAGACCACAAGCTAAAAGCCAAGGACAAGCTTCAAGAGGAGATTGATGCATTCATTGAAGCACCTCAAGCCATGGTCAAGTGGGTTCCCAAGGACACATCAAGTTCTACTTCGTCAAGCTCAACTACAACCCCAAGGATTCCCATCAAGATGATGTGGATCCCGAAGAAGAAGAACTAGAAGGTTCTTGAGGGTGACTCCGCCAACATACTTCACTCATATTCATTTTGGCAACTTGTGCAATCAACTTCCACATCATGCACTAGTTCATGGAGTCACAAACCCTCTTGTTGGTAAGTCAAGGGACAAGGTAATCATTGCTTTCATGGACATCATCTTTTGTGAACTTCAATCTATGTCTATGGATATCTTTGTTTGTTCCTTGTGGGACTAACCCATGTAGGTATTGAAAGTGCCCTAATCCAAAGGATAGCTCCCAACTCTTGATGATCTACATCAACATTGAGCATCCACATCTTCAACATCTACATGAAGTCTTCTACGACAACCCAAGGTTAGTTTGACCCTTTAAAAGGGGTTCTCACATCTAGGGGGAGCTTTGCTCTAAAAATTGAGCTAAAGCATCTTCAAAAGATGTGAACACATCAATGCTTTATGTAAAAGTGGTAACCCCACTTGTGCTTAAACGATGAGTATGACCTATGATCAAATGTTCTCATTTGGCTCCTAAGTCAAAATACTCATATATAGATGACCTAGTCATCGACAAATTGTGTGCTAGTAGCTAGAGTTTTGGTTGTGCATGTTTGACACATATTTCATTTGCTATCTTACTGTGTGAGCATGTTGAATGCATGATTTTATCCATTCGAGGACATCCATTTGTTGTTTTGGTTGTTTTGATTTTTCTGGCCAAATGGATGGACAAGAATGCCTAAGTACCTCCCCTAGCTATCTATGCTTTCTTGTCTCAAATTCTATTCATGCTTATATCACAAACTTTGAACAAGTCATTTTCGGACCCTTCGAGTGAGGAGCACTCGGAGCCACCGATCCGTCTAGGGCTAACTTCCAAAACCTTCTAAGTAATTTTCGGACAGACCAACTTCTCCCACTCGGTCAAACCGAAAAGCACTTAGACTGATCTAGGTTTCATCTCGGTGAAACCGAGTTCTAAATCTCGGCGTGACCGATATGCGTAACTGCATAGCAGTTATCCATCTTGGTGTCACCGAGTTTTTCAACTCGGTCCCACCGACAGCAAGGGGATATAAATATCGAGGGCAGCGCGCGTTGATTAATCCTTCAAACGTTTTCGCTCCCACATCCCCTGCTGCCGTCGCCCTGATCTCCGGATCGTCGCCGTCGTCGCCTGTGCGCCCTCGCCGCAGGACTCCGCCGCCGTCAACGGTCTTCTCCTCCGCGCCGTTGCCACCGTAGAGGGACTCCACCAAGTTAGGGTGAGTCTCGATCCCTCTCGTGCTCCCCATCCGATTCATTGCACGTTTGGTTTGCCCTGTATCTAGCCACGATTGAAAAACTTCCTTTCCATCAGATCGTTCTTGTTTCGAGTAAAATTCTTAGGGTTAGGTTTCCACGGAACACATCTCGGTGAAACCGAATTTAAATTTTCGGTGTGATCGATTCGGCCTCTGGCCATTGCACTGCACTTTCGGTCTAACCGAGTCGTGCAAATCGGTGTGACCGAAGTACAGTTTTAGTGAAACCCTAGTTTATCGGCAGGACCGAAACCCACTTCGGTCTGACCGAAAGTGGTGTGTAAGTTTCTGTTATACACTTCGGATTCACCGAAACTGAAAATCGGTTTGACCGAAATGCATTCTGTGAAAACTTAAAACTAAGATTTGAACTCATTTTGTTTGCAAAAACTTCTGCAGTTTGTGATAACTCTTCTACTCTGCCTATACCTTATCTATTCACAGGTTGTCAGCCATGTCAGATGCCAGTGACAACCAGAACAGGTCAGAGTCACCTTTTGCAGAGATTCCTGAGGCAGATACTAGTCCTGAGGCTAGTAGCCCTATTGATGATGGTGAGAGGAGTACACCTAGTGGCTTGCCTCCTGCAGCCACCAGAACCAGAAAGGAGAGGAACTCAGATGATGAGGATTCTGATTTTGTAGCTGAGGAAGAAGTATCCTCCAAGCCTAAGAGAAAAGTTGTTGCCAAAGAGGACCAAGGGCATCAGTCAAAGAAAGGCACCAGCAAGGTCAAGCAATCAGCTGTTGCCAAGAAGCTGAACTTGGAAGAGCCAGCTCCAAGTAAAGTGAAGATAACTTCCAAGAGAAAGAGGGTAGTGTATGCTGAACCTCATGCAGATGCAGCAGTGGATGAAGAAGAAGAAGAAGCACCCCAGCCTCCTCCTCAGAAGGCTAAGCTCATGGGTGATGCTATTAGGGCTGGAACCACTTCAAAGCCCAAGAAGCCTGCTCAAGCTAAGGCAGCTCCAGCAAAGCCTTCTGCCAAGCCCAAGAGGACTACCAGGAACATTCCAGCATCTGAGAAGAACAAGGGTGATGTGCCACCGTCTGAGTCTGAAGAAGAACATGTGTTGCTGAAACTCCGTCCAAAACTGCCACTCCACAATGATGCTCATCCTCAAGCCGAGGATATGAAGGCAAGGAAAGATAGAGGTCTCAGGATATGGAGACAGTCTGATCCATATGCCGTGAGGAGAAGGACTGCAGTGGACCCCAGATTCCACACCAGAGAGCAGCAGGACTTCTATGAGACTGTGCTGATGGACAAGAAGCCTATTGTTGCAGATACCAGATATGTTGACTGGAAGTACATTGACAGTGAAGAGCACCGAGACTTCTTTCCCCATGTGCATGAAAGCTTCACTGCATGTGGAGTTGCTGAGTTTGTGGGTCAGAAGCTGACAGACTGGAACGAGGAGATGATTATGCAGTTCTATGCCACAGCCCACTTCTATCCTGATGGGAAGATCACCTGGATGACTGAAGGTCAAAGGTTTTCTTCGTCTGTTGAAGAATGGGCAGAACTTCTGAATGCTCCAGTGCAAAGAGAGGATGACATTAATGTCTATGGGATTCCTAAGAAGAACCATGATTCCATGAAGAACATGTACAAGGAGATCCCCGCAAGAGATTTGGAAGTGTGGAAGCTTGGCTCAGTGTACTATCTCCAGGCAGGTCTACCTACCACTAACACTATTTTGAGGCATACCTTGATGCCCAAGTCTGGAGATCATCGCATGATTAGAGGCTATTCTATCAACATGCTGCACATACTTGATGAGAAGGCACCTTTCAAGGTGATGGACTTAATGGTAGAGACCATTAAGAGGACTGCAGCTGACCAGAAGAGGTCATGTGGATTTGCCCCGCAGATTCAGATGCTTATCAATGCCAAGTTTGGCACGGGCAAATTCATGTTGGATAGGAAACACTTGCCACTACAGCCAGAGCATGAAGATAATGTTGTTGTGATGGATGAGGAGGATCCAACTTCGGTTGAAGGTCAAGCCAAGATTGAAGCTGCTAGGAAAGCCAAAGCTGATAAAGAGGCAGCAGCAGCAGCTAAACCAAAGAGCTTCGGAGAGCAGATTCTTGAAGCTACCCAGAGGATTGAACAACGCCTGGCCAGCATTGAACAATCTCAGGAGAGCCTAGAGAGGATTGTTGACGACAAGATCCACGCTCTGGATGTGAAGCTGACTGAGATTCAGGTGATCGTCAACAAGCTTGAGGCAGACATGGAGGAAGCTAGGCAGGACAGAGCAGAGCTCATGCAGGATGACCTAGTCCAGGACTCTCATCGCCAGACTGCTCCGGTTCCCAGAGGATCCCGATCAGCTGCTATTCCAGTGACTGACTCCAGGACTACCACTTCAGCACCTCCTACAGCTCCAGCAGTCACTCCAGCCACAGCTCCAATATCCACTCCTCCAGCGCAGACATCAGCTGAAGTCTTCGCCGATGCCGTCATATCTACTCCGACATCTACCCAGACAGGAGCCGCCAGCAGAGCCCACAGTGACGTTTAGCTCTATGCTTTTTCAAACTTTTTGGTAACTTGTTGCCAAAGGGGGAGAAATTGTATAGATCATAGGGCTTCGAGAGAGAGAGTGCTCTTTCGTTCTTTTGTGCTCTTTCGTTCTTTTGCGGTTTCATTTGGTACTTTTGGTTCTTGAAACTTTCAGTGTGCTTGATACTACGTTTGATGCTACCTTAATGAGTGCTTGGTCGTACTATGCTTTAATGTGTGCTTAATGCTTATCATATGCTATTCATATCTTGTATGGCTATTTACTCATGTCTTGGTGATTGGGTGCATGTTATTCATTCTTATCATTTTGTGCGCTCCACCAAGATGTATGTGACATGGAAGAGTGACCCATGATCCTAATTGATTGTGCATTTGCATTCAAACGCAAATTTTAAATAATGCACAAATTTAGGGGGAGCTCTTGCTTATCACATACTTCTCAAAGCGACGATATTATTCATTAATTATACCCTTTGTCGAAGCTTTGATCTATATGTTGTCATCAATTACCAAAAAGGGGGAGATTGAAAGTGCAACTAATCCCCGGGTGGTTTTGGCAATTAATAACAACATATATATCATTGAACTAATAGTTACTTGAGAATCATTTCAGAGAAGTTCAGTGATATGGGTATGGCAATGTCTGAAGAAGTGGACCCCTCAAAATGCTAAGGCAAGCATTGGCAAAAGCTCAAGACTCCATTTTTGGTTTAGTGATCCAAGATCACATTGAGTCCATAGGAAAAGCCAATACTATTAAAAGGGGATGAGGTTGTGTTGATGATCTGGTTGCTCAAGTGCTTAGTGATATATCTCCTTTAACTATCAGCAACTTTCACTACCAAACACACTCATAAGTAATCTCGGACCAACCGATTTTCCAAACTCAGTCCCACCGAGATGAACCACCTCAGCCATAAGCCAAACCCTAGAAAAATCGGTCAATCCGAGTTTGAGTTCGGTCTCACCGAAATACGGGCTGCCAAGCTTCTGTAACCGTTTGTCCTCAAATCGGAATAACCGAGTTGATGATTTCGGTCTCACCGAAACTGGCAAGTTCCTGTCTTTGCTCAAATCGGACAAACCGAGATGGTATTTTCGGTCCCACCGAAAACCCCAACGTTCACTATATTTGAACTTTCGGTCTGACCGAGTTTCCACTTCGGTCTCACCGAGATTGCTCAATTATGTGTGTAACGGTTGGATTTTGTGTGGAGGCTATATATACCCCTCCACCCCCTCTTCATTCGTGAAGAGAGCCATCAGAAAGAACTACCACTCCTACCTTACACTTTCTGAGAAGAGAACTACCTACCCTTGTGTTGAGATCAAGTTGCTCCATTCCTACCATATGAAACTTGATTTCTAACCTTCCCAAGTTGCTTTCCACTCAATCCTTTCTTCCACCACAGCCATATCAGTGAGGAGAGTTGAGTGTTGGGGAGATTATCATTTGAAGCACAAGAGCAAGGAGTTCATCATCATCTAAAACATCTATTACCTTTTGGAGGGTGGTGCCTCCTAGATTGGTTAGGTGTCGCTTGGGAGCCTCCGTCATCGAGATGTGGAGTTGAACCAAGAAGTTTGTAAGGGCAAGGAGATCGCCTACTTCGTGAAGATCTACCCCGAGTAAGGCTAGCCCTCCGTGGGCGTAGGCCATGATGGAATAGACAAGGTTGCTTCTTCGTGGACCCTTCGTGGGTGGAGCCCTCCGTGGACTCGCGCAGCCGTTACCCTCCGTGGGTTGAAGTCTCCATCAACGTGGATGTACGATAGCACCACCTATCGGAACCACGGGAAAAATCACCGCGTCTCCAAATTGCGTTTGATCTTCTCCACCTCTCTTTACTACATGTGCAATTTACTTTCCGCTGCTTATACTCTAGAATTGCATGTGTAGGGTGATGCTTGACTTGATCATAATTGTGAATCTGCCAAAAACTGTTCATGATCAAAAGGCAAAAAATTTATAATTACAAGTAGTCTAATCACCCCCCCCCCTCTAGACATACTTTCGATCCTACACATAGTTGACATGACCACGTGTAGTGGGGATTGGCTTGACATAATTCACTTTTCCGGTTGGCTTACCACAGCCAATGGGTTTTGCTGGCTGGTTCTGGGGACACTCACGCACGTAGTGCACCGGTTCTCCACACTTGAAGCATGTCACAGTGCCAGTGCGTGGAGCAAAGTTGGTAGGTGGTCCTCCATAAGTCTTGGCAGGTGCATACTGTTGAGTTGGGCGAGGCGCCTCATAGGATGGCCTCGGTGTGTACTTGGGTGGCACAGCAGTGTTAGGAACCCACACACGGCGCTTGTGAGAGCCAGAGCTGGATGAGGAACCAAAGTCACGAGGATGCTTGCGTGTGGCTTCGAAATCAGTCTGGCCCGTCTCAGCACTGATAGCTTTGTTTACCAGCTTCTGGAAGGAAGTGCACTCGTGCAGTCGTAGATCCCGGCGAAGTTCGGGGCTGAGTCCCTTGCGGAACCTCGTCTGCTTCTTGGCATCCGTGGATACTTCCTGAGGTGCATAGCGTGCCAAGTTGCCAAACTCGCGACTATAGCCATCCACGGTTAACCGGCCCTGGGTGAAATTGCAGAATTCCTCCCGCTTGCGATCCATGAGACCTTCCGGAATGTGATGTTCACGGAATGCCTCACTAAACTCAGCCCAAGTAGTGATTTGGCCAGCAGGACGCATAGCCTCAAAGTTCCCCCACCATAGACTGGCAGGGCCCTCATGATGGTAGGCGGCGTAGATAACCTTGTCAGCTTCGGCCACACGGGCAGAGTGTAACTTGTGGGTGATACTACGAAGCTAGTCATCCGCATCCAGAGGTTCGGTGGAATGATGGAACTTAGGTGGGCACATCTTTATAAAGTCATTGATTGACACCACGTCATTCCTCTGACGGAACCCAGTGTTCTGCTCTATGCGTTCCAGCAGACGGTTGGTCTCTCTCTTGTTCCGTTCTGCCTCGAGCATAACTTCAGACAAGGAGGGTGGCTGGGGCAGATTCTCATCTCTAGCCCCACTAGCCTCACCCTGCTCCTGAGCAGCAGGAGTGCTGCGAGTGTTGACCATCCTAGGAAAACAAAACAACGGTTTAGACAAGGATGGCAAAAACTTGACATAGGAGTGCAGAATGTAATGGATGACACGGAATGCAGAGATGTTCATCCGTACGACATGGTAATATAGAAACTGCCATATATACACTAGTGGCCATACACACCATACATAGTTTAGTACAAGCCAAGGCTAAAGTACAACTGCGGTGAAAGACGATACATCCCATCAGAGGAATTCTGAGCTCCTATACATTATTTAACTACACCTCCGGAACTCAGTACTAGCTAAGTCATATTCCACAAGACGCGCAGGACTGTGGAAATACAACTACTACAATACTACTACCGCCACGGTCTAGCTCAGACGTTCCCGTAGTAATCTTCGTAAAGATTACCACCGTAGCCTGGGAGTGGAACAGATGGATCATGAAACTCTTGAGCACTCGAAGGCTGTGGACCATAGGGACATGGATGTGGCCTCGGGCCTGATGCTGGTGGTAACCGACGCCCACGTGGAGGTGTAATACCCCCAACGTCACGCCAATCCATACGATCAGGCAGACGAGTCCGCACGGGGTACAAATCCCGCATATCCAGATATCCGGCGTGCACAGCAGGTGCAAGCCGTGTCAAAGTAGTCCAGTGGGCGGCTCGAGTGTTATACAGCTCCATTCGGAGGGCACGGACCTCACGGTCCCTATCCTCCAGCATCTGAACAGTAGTCTGAAGCAGTGGCTCCTCATGAGCAGGATCAGTGTACAGACCAGTGTAGTAGCCTTCCTCTCTGGGGAGTGAGGCTAGCATGTAACAGAACTCAGTGTTCAGCAACAGGGCATGCCTAGCCCGGAGGATGGTCATCATCGAAAAAACAGCATCCTGCACTGCCATCTCGATAGTAACCCCGAGTCCATAAGACCAATGGATGGGGTCGTTAGCTCCGGGTTATGAGGGGTATATCCGGACTGTGCAGAAATACTGACTCTGATTGAAATCCCGGTACTGTTCCTCCACGGTGTACTCAGGATACCAGCGGTAACCGGTCTCAGTCAGCACACGGACTAGCATGGCCGTGTGACCGGGCACATTAATGCACCGAGTCAAACGAACCACTTGGTGAGATGTGCGGCCATACATCTGAAACACGAAGTAATGCAAAGGCATTAGTGTTTCTGGAAGAAATCGTGCAGCTTAACAACTGTAAATGCTCAAAAAGATTTTAAGACATCATACAAATGATAGCATAGCCACTCAACAATATCATATCAAGGTTCCGGGTCCAACAAATCATCATACTAAAAAGGTAGAAACTGAACTGAGGCTTGAAACCAACAATCCTAAAAGTCTACGGATTAGTAACACGTGAACCTAGTAAGGATAAGAGGCCTAGTCCTAAATCCCCGTGGAAAGAATAGACTGACTCAGATCAGAAGGGCATAAGGTAAAGGAGTAAAAAGAGCCTTACGTTCCCTTCCACAATCAATTCCCCTACATATAACTAAGAATTTTTCTAGACTCAACATCGACAAGTTTGGCTTGAGAAACCTACAGGCAGCCCGGCTCTGATGCCAACGCTGTCAGGACCCCGATCCTAAGTCACACCGATCTAGCTGTAATGCGTCATATCACTTTGCGGCCTCACGCACGGTATCCCCATGGGTGCCACCTTACCTGGCCCGGGATCGTTTGCGCATTTTGGCACACGTATATGACAGTGTCGCTAGCATCCATATGACAGAGAACCCGGGCTGACATGGCTAGTTATAAACCAAAAGTGGCACTAAATTACAAAGACAGGCATCCATGACCCAGCAACGAACGTGTCGGTCATCAACGTATGAACCCAAGTCGTAGCAAGCTACATGGACTTAAAGGAACAACGCGTGACATTTCCCCTAAGGGACAGATAGAGGAACGAAGAAGGACACATGCCGGCCAGCCTACGTGTTCCGAGCAGTAGCAAGCTACCAAGGCTCATTGGAAGCACTAGGAGGCATTTCCCTGTAAGATAGGCTACCAAAGGAAAACAACTAGGTGTCGGATCCCACACATACCAAGCATTTCAATCATACACACAATATGCTCAATATGTGCAAATACAACATTGCATCACAACAGAACTCTATGACTCAAAGTACTTTATTTAAGAGGCTCCAAGAGCCATACATAACATATCCATACAGGTAGGGGTCACATGACCCAACACTCAAGTCATACAGTCATACAAGCACAAGCGGAAGCTAACATGTCTGAGTACAGACAACTTGGAAAATAAAACAGGCTTGGTGTAGCCTGACTATCTACAAGGCCCTTCACAAGCTCCAGATCTCCGTCTGGGTAGCAAGCTACTCGTCGACGTCAACGTCTATGTAGAACCCATCAGAAGGGGCAGGGTTCTCCTCTGCAACAGTTATTAAGCAAACATGAGTACAAAGGTACTCAGCAAGTCTTACAACAGAACCTATCATACATGCAACATTATCAACAGGGGTAGTGGAGTTCATAGCAGAAAGCCAGCTTTGACTCTTGGCTAACCTATACTACAACTCTCAACAGATTGCAAGATATTACTACGTACACGAGTCCTCTATTCACCACAACAATACACCACCGAGGATCCTCTTCCGTCATCCTATGGAAGGGCCATCCACGGCACTCACACTTGTCTTGAGGCTTTTAGTAGTATCCATCAACTTGTCTATGAACTGTAAGAGTAACCAAGTAGTCTGTATCGCGAACAACGGCTATTCGAATAGATTGATAACCCTGCAGGGGTGTACTTCTTCACACACGCTTCCACCACTTATCGTTGTTTACTCGACATGTACTCGGCAACCTTCAAGCGGAAGCCCATCGAGGGTGTCGGCCACGACCTGACTAACTACACCAGTCTCTCGTCCAGGTTTATCGCCTATTTGGGTTCCATCCGTGGGGAGATCCGGCCGGGGTGTCGCTCATGGCCCCAAACGATGTGTACAGGGTTCCCGAGTCACCAAACGGGCAACCGGTACACCGTGCCACGTACATGTTGCATCACAGCCCACCCCGAGGGTCAGCGCTGTGCACGACCACCAGTAAACTACAAACACCAGAAACTAATTGCAACTCCTGGACAGAGATCAAGGATAATTAATAAGTCGAGAGGGTCAATTAAGGATCCCAATGTGTGGTAGTAGCTGAAACTTGAACCACACATACAGATCTCGGGTCCTATGGACGGTTCCAATGAAACAACCCACCACGTACTCCTACATGGCCTTTCATCGATACCTTTACCAAACATATTCCACACTTCCTTCTCCTTACCGGTATGATCATTTCACTCTGATCCATCACCCAGATGAATCAGACCTGACACAACTCTAAGCATAGCAGGTAACATAAACAAATAGCATGGTGGATCACACATCACATGGCTCAATCAACTCCTACACATGCTAGTGGGTTTCAACTATTTACTGTGGCAATGACAGGTCATGCAAGGGAATAGGGTTCAACTACCGCAGCAAGTAGCAGTTCACACGTTGTTGACTTAATGCAGTAAAAGAGAGTAGAAGCGAGAAGATGGGTTTGTATCGGAATGATCAATGATTGCTTGCCTGACAGAGTGGTTGTCGGGTACTGCTCTTCAGTTCGATACGCAGAAGTATCCTCGGGAGCAGGACCTAACACGGAGAATATCGGCGATACAATCAATAAGCAAACAAATGCAACAATATGATGCATGCTCATGATATGGCAAGATGCATGTGATTTGGGCTAATGCAACTATAACCAGAAGGGTTTCAGCCCATTTGAATCAAAGATTCAAATTGCAACTCAAACTATTATTTAATTAAGTGCATTATCATGTTTTAGGGTATACAGCAAGGTTAACTTGCTCAAAAATGCATGAAACCAGTGCCATTGGAAAGATTGGATTTTTCTGATCAATTTTCATATATAAATCTTTTCCATCTGAGCTACTGTTGAATTTATATGATTTTTTGAAGTTTAAAGCATTTTCTGGAATTTCTTGAATTGTTTTTAAATCAAATAATCCCAGAAAATCCTTTACTGCGTCAGCATGACATCATGCTGACGTTAGCAAGTCAACAGACCTGATCCAGGTCAAACCTGACTGGTGGGTCCCTCATGTCAGTGTCTCTGGAGCTAATTCCGATCAAAACTAGAGTTGAGTGGGTTTGTCTAAGCGATGGGGCCCACTGTGAGTGACTGTGGTGGTTAATCTAATTACTGTTAGCTCCTAATTAACAGGCCACGTCAGCCCGCCGGATTTTGGCCGACGGCAACCATTTTGCACGGCGGTGACTTGTCGGAATCCTTGTTTCGGCGACCATTTGTCGCACGGATGGGCTCTATGTGCTCCTGGTGATGCACCGCATCCAACGGTGCCACTGGTTGGTCGATTTGTCGTCGGAGTCGACGGCGACGAGCTCGTCCGTGGCGGCGCTCGCACGGAGTTGGCCGGGACGGCGTTATGGTGCACGGTAGGAGGAGTTAGAGCTGGCATTAGCTTGCTGGTGATCTACTGATCCTAATGGAGTGCTCAGCTTCGAGGCACAGTGGCTGTGGCCACGGCGGCAAGTTGGCCGGCGGCGGTTGATGTCTACACACGCTTCTACTCTTGTAGACTATGTTGGGCCTCCAAGCGCAGAGGTTTGGTAGGACAGCAGCAATTTCCTCAAGTGGATGACCTAAGGTTTATCGAACTCAGGGAAGTAGAGGTTGAAGATGGTCTCTCTAAAGCAACCCTGCAACTAAGATACAAGAAGTCTCTTGTGTCCCCAACACACCTAATACAACTAGGAGTTGTATAGGTGCACTAGTTCGGCGAAGAGATGGTAAAATATGGATGATAGGAGTGGCAAAGCAAAGTAATATAAATCTGTAATAAAAAGTGCAGCAAGCAAACAAGTGGTAAACGTGAGCACAAATGGTATTGCAATGGTGGAAACAAGGCCTAGGCTTCATACTTTCACTAGTGGCAACTCCCAACAACATTAACATAATCGAATCACATGATATATCCCATAAAACATGCAATGGAGACGCACCCGGAGGTCATTCCTTCGTGGTCAAGAGAGGACGAGAATTATGTAGGGCTACAAAAGCACACCTCAAAGTTCGTAGTTCTCAATCTAAGGATTTCCCAATGTCACCGCGGCCATCCAAAGAGAGTCCCACAATCACCACAACATATCTAAAGGATAGTCAAAGACAAGCACCAAGAGACTCTCAATCTTCAATCAACACAAAAGAGAGGAAATCACTCATGAAAATATTTTTCTAATCCATGTCCAATAGACCGCTGTCACCTTGGTCTCGGGGATTATACTAGATAAAGACAAGTGAGTACATCAATCCAATACATAGAGGAAGGGGAAATATCATGGGATCACCCTAGATTAACATAGCCTATGATCACAACGAAGATCACATCATGGGAGAGAGAATTGACCACATAGCTACTGGTAGAAACCTCAGCCCCGAGGAGGAACTACTCCCGCATCATGGAGGGAGGAAGCAACGTCGATGGAGATGAATCCGGGGGCACTTCCCCGTCCCGGCAGGGTGCCGGCACAGGAATTCTGGTCCCCCGAAGCTTGATGGAGATGGCGGCGGAGATCGGAATTGTGTCTGGAGAAAAGGGGTTTGGAATCAGGGTTTCTGCGACGCGGTGTAAATATATGCCAAAGGGGGTCGCCAGGGGAGCTAAGGGGGGCCCAGGCGCCCCCCGGCGCGGCCTGGAGGGGGGCCGCGTGGCCAGGGCGCCTGGAGCCCTGGTGGCCCCCCTCGGACCCTACTTTGGCCGCATGGAAGCTTCCGGAACGCTGATTTTTTATATATTTTTCCCGGAATTTTTCTGGCAGTTTACGTAATGGGAAAACCTGAAATACAAAAACAGCAGAAAACAGAAACTGACACTGGGGTGCACTAAGTTAATAGGTTAGTCCAAATATGATCAAAAGTGTATGGAAGTGCATAAATATCATAGCAATATCACACAAAAGAGGCATGGAGCAAGCAGAAATTATAGATACGTTTTGGACGTATCAACATCCCCAAGCTTAATTCCTGCTCGTCCTCGAGTAGGTAAATGATAACAAGCATAATTTCTGTGGTGACATGCTATTAACCATATAAGAACTTTTCACAGTCACATGACAAGTGCTTACTGAGACAATGAATCTGTAGTAATTAAGTTGCCTCATGAGAAAATCACAAAGAACTGAAAGTTTTACAATATGATACTGAAACACTCAATAGATTTGTAGTGAGCATAGTGTGCAAATATGACAAAGTGATATCTCGCTTGCCCCCTTTGGTGAAGCAAAACATAAATGCAGGGGCTCCTCCAAGGTTTAAGTGACGACTAGATACAATGATTTCTGAATAAACGATATCATAATCATGCAAAAGACAATGGTACTTTGGGACAATGCACATTACACTCAGAATGACAATCATCCTCTCAATAGTTGGTGCTTTAAAGAAAGAAGGTGGAGACTCTCGAACCGTGGCTTTTGATGGCAAGGTTGAAAACCCGTGGTCGGAAACAAAAACTAAACATGTACCAGAGCTCTTGGTTTTTAAAAACAGAAGTAAAAATTATTTTTTTAGAGATGCATATTTCGTCAACGAATGCTAGTAGATAACTCAATTACTTCTCGAGCTGGACAAGTTTCGAGGAACGGCTCCCGAATGAGGACGATCACATCCTCTTAATCTCCTTTGTTTATCACTGCCAAAGTTTTCTGATTTCTCATGAACAAAGCATGAAGGAGGGTTTGTTTGTTGTATAATTTTTTAATGAGCCGAGCGCACTCTATGTCAGTTCCTTCTCGTCTTATGGGTTTGCACATTAGACATGCAATCCCGGGGTGAAGCTTGTCCAACTTAAAAAGATCATGAATTAACTACTACTTCCTCATGAGCTAAAACAGAGGCACAAAAGAGAAATGCTTTTTTTGAATAATTTCGAGATGGTACATGAAAGTCTTCGTTAGGAATGGCAGGTAAATACCATGTATAGGAAGGTATGGTGGACTCATATGGCATAACTGGTTTAAAGGATTTTGGATGCACAAGCAGTCAGTCCGCTTAGTACAGGCGAAGGTTAGGAAAAGACTGGGAGCGACCAACTAAGAGAGCAATGACGGTCATAATCATGCAGAGCGACAAAGCAACATTGAATCAGGCATGGAAGTTATATCGCTACTCAGAAATAAAAGATCATCAAGGCTTGACAGACTTTCTTTACAGTCTTAAATATGCGCGAGCATACGCCAAGTCAATCAAAATAAATTCTCGAAGGAAGATATCACTAAACCATACCACATCATAGGCAAACAAATCATGTTGGTACTCCAATAACACATTGGGAACCCCCCAGCTATTTGAGACTAACCATAAGAAAACATGAATTACTAAGCACCATTATGCACGTAGCATTTTTATCATAGACATATCGACCAATGCAACAGAAGCCAACTCTCTTAACAAGATAAGCATGATAACTAAAGAGAGTTCCAGCGACCAACTAAACAAAAGCTCTTTAAAAAGATAAGCATGAAAACTAAGAGCTAAACATGATAGTAGCTATTGAAAGACCAAGAACACACACAGCAAGGATAGACATGAAAATTCTATGTTATGTTCTAGGTTGAAGTGGAGCGTGTTTCTCTCCCACACAAAGAAAGCTGAGTTCCAACTCGTTATGAACAGCAAGCAAAGCTAAAGAAAACTAAAAAGGAAACTAAAAGCAAGACGCTCCAAGCATAGCGCATAACACATGAAGTGATAAAAATATAGTGGAACGAAAGACGAACTGATAATTGTTGATGGAGAAGGGGATGCACGGGGGCATCCCCAAGCTTAGACGCTTGAGTCTTCTTGAATATTTCTTAGGGGTGCATGGGGGCATCCCCAAGCTTGAGCGTTTGACACTCCTGAATCTTTTTATCATCTTCCCTCGCATACTTGAAAACTCCCTTCATACATAACTCATCATAATCTGATTAGCGAGGTTAGTACCCATAATAAAATAATTTTTCCTTGCTCGAAATAAAGATATTCTTGAAGGTCAACTGTTTCTCAAGATTGCCAAAAGGTTTTTGCAAAGAAAAAGCAAGCTCAAGGTTTGCAAAATGAAGGAAAGGCAAAACAGGACAGAATATGTGAAAAACAGACCAGCAGGTAGTAAATAATTTTTTCGGAGCACTTCTGCAACTCAAATCAAAAAACTCAGAACAGACGCCCGAAAGCCAATTGTATAGAGCACGCTGTCGAAAAAATTCAGACCAAAGCGATGATCTGGTGATTTTATACGAATTTTTCTGTCCAAGGACAGAATCTGTTTTCTAGACTGCACGTCACAACTTTTGAACTTTCTTGCAATCAGAGGCTACACTTGGCACAAAGCTGAAAAGTAAAGATACAATGATGATGCTACTGTAGTAAAAAACATCAAGACCACTAAAAACTGAAAGAACAAACTGAAAGCAAAGATAACAAGGGTTGTCTCCCTAGAGCTCTTTCTTTATAGCCATAAAGATAGGCTTAAGACTTTAATGATGCTCTCGTAGGAATAAGAGTTGAAGAACAAAAGAGAGCATCAATAAGCATATATAAAACATATTTAAGTCTAACATACTTCCTATGCATGGGAATCTTGTAAGAAAATAAATTATTGAAGCATAAAGCAACTAGCATAGGAAGGCAGAACAAGCACAACTTCAAAATATTCACCATAAAGAGAGGGAACTTGATATTATTGAAATATCTATAAGCATATGTTCCATTCTCATAAGAATTTTCAGTGGGATCACGAATAAACTCAACAATATAAGCATCACATAAAGCATTGTTACCATGATCCACATGCAAAAAGGTACTCTTACTCTCCACATAAACATAATCTTTCTCATTGGTAATAGTGGGAGTAGGACTATCATAAACAACTTGAACACTATAGATTAATTGTGTATTAGGAGGGTGGTGTTCAACAAGGGAGTAATTCCCTCCATGATTATGACAAGTTTCATAAGGATAATTTCTCCTTATGTCATAGGTACCTTTATAATCACTATAGATTGGAGTTATAACATCATCATAGTAGAGAAGAGCATTATCATTGCTAGCAACTATATTTGTAATCATGTTGAGTTTATTCTTACTAGCAAAAGAATTATCAATTGTGACATCACTAGTGGGTAAAGGATTTGCAATCCTATCATCCCAAGCTTAGAGCTTTCCATATCATCACTTTCAGAGTTGGTACCAAAAAGATTTTCAAGATCATAAGTAGCATTATCATCATTTTCCCAATCACAATAAGTAACATGCATATCATAATCAAAATCATCTTCAATGGTACCTACGGATGTATCATCAAGATGATAATTAAGGCAATAAACTTCACCTTCTTTAAACTTACAACCGTTAGGATAAAAGTTGATGGGAGGAATATGCTCAGGCCAGGTTGATACCCATTGTTCTTCCTTCTTGCTCCTCTTCCTCCTCCTCTTCTTTTTATTCTTTTTCACCTTAGGAGGGAGTGGTTGGAGATGAAGCTTCTCCACATATACTGGTTTATCATTAGAAACAATAGGGGAAACTTGGGAGACACTCTCCTTTTTATTAGCAGAAATATAAGAGACATTTTTATACTTTGGTAAAGTTCCCTCCTTCCTAATCTTACTTATGTAATTATTTTCATGGCAATTAACAACACAATAGAGATGGCAATTTTGCAAAGTGTTTTTTATTCCTATGGCATTAACATCTAGCCAAGAAGTCTTTTCTGTTAACTCTTCACACATCAAAAATAACATAAGCTCATCATAAAGATCAGAGGTGATCATGTTATCACACAACTGGGTAACAGTTATGTTTTGGAAGCGCATGCATTGAAAATTAAAGTGACCCTCTATACGGCAAAGTTCACAAGTAAAAGGATAAAGGTCACACAATTCTCTAGCAATTTCATTCAAATCTCTGACCCAAGTGATTGTTCTTTCATGCTTATGTTGCTTACAATACTTCTCTTCTTCAATCATAGGCCTTTCACAAGGTCTATCCACTCCACAAAAATTGACATGCTTATATAAAACTTCATTTTTAGGAATTAGATCATGCATGTTGCAATCATCATGAACAATTTCATTTTCTTTGCAAATCTCTTTAAAAGGTTTATGATGCTTGATCCAATCCTCCTTAGGCATATTAAGATGTGAAGCAAAAGATTTGAGGAAATCAACAAGGAGTTGAGAATCAAGCCCAAACTTAGCACTAAACTTATTAAAACTTGTAGTTTCAACAAAGGACTTAATGCAATCATACTCATAAATTATACCTGACTCTTTACCTTTGTCGATCTCCCAATCTTCAGTGTTGCGTTGGATTCTTTCAAGGAGTTCCCATTTAGCATCAATCTTTTTGTTTGTGAAAGAACCCATAAAGGAAGCATCGAGCAAATCTTTATCCTGTCGAGAGAGCCTCGCATAGAAATTAGTAATAATCATATCTTTGGGGAGCCCATGGTTAGGACATTTTAGCATTAACGTTTTCAGTCTCCCCCAAGCTTTAGCTATGCTCTCTCCGTCATGAGGATAAAAATTATAAACATAATTCCTATTCTCATGGACTTCATGAAGAGGATAAAACTTGGAGTAAAAGAGAGATATAAGCTCTTGCAAATCAAGCGAGTGCGAGTTATCGAGAAGCTTATACCAATCTGAAGCTTTATCTATAAGTGATACGGCGAACAATTTCCTCATGACAAACTCCCTTGATACACCTGCAAGCCTAAATAATGAACATAATTGTGACAGATATAGCAAGTGTTCACCGGGATGTCTGTCTCCTGCATAACGATTAGCCAAAACATAGTCGATAATACCAGCTGGTATTTTATAGGGCACAATTTCAGTAGGGGGAGGAGCAACCACCACAGGTGTGGGGCGTCTTCCCACAAGCAACGAACTAAGAATGCGGTTTTCCATAAACATAACTAGTGAAATAAAAACAAGAAACAAAAAGATTTAATTGCAAGATCTAAAGATATACCTTCAAGCACTCACTTCCCCGGCAACGGCGCCAGAAATAGCTTGATGTCTACACACGCTTCTACTCTTGTAGACTATGTTGGGCCTCCAAGCGCAGAGGTTTGTAGGACAGCAGCAATTTCCCTCAAGTGGATGACCTAAGGTTTATCGAACTCAGGGAAGTAGAGGTTGAAGATGGTCTCTCTCAAGCAACCCTGCAACTAAGATACAAGAAGTCTCTTGTGTCCCCAACACACCTAATACAACTAGGAGTTGTATAGGTGCACTAGTTCGGCGAAGAGATGGTAAAATATGGATGATAGGAGTGGCAAAGCAAAGTAATATAAATCTGTAATAAAAAGTGCAGCAAGCAAACAAGTGGTAAACGTGAGCACAAATGGTATTGCAATGGTGGAAACAAGGCCTAGGCTTCATACTTTCACTAGTGGCAACTCCCAACAACATTAACATAATCGAATCACATGATATATCCCATAAAACATGCAATGGAGACGCACCCGGAGGTCATTCCTTCGTGGTCAAGAGAGGACGAGAATTATGTAGGGCTACAAAAGCACACCTCAAAGTTCGTAGTTCTCAATCTAAGGATTTCCCAATGTCACCGCTGCCATCCAAAGAGAGTCCCACAATCACCACAACATATCTAAAGGATAGTCAAAGACAAGCACCAAGAGACTCTCAATCTTCAATCAACACACAAGAGAGGAAATCACTCATGAAAATATTTTTCTAATCCATGTCCAATAGACCGCTGTCACCTTGGTCTCGGGGATTATACTAGATAAAGACAAGTGAGTACATCAATCCAATACATAGAGGAAGGGGAAATATCATGGGATCACCCTAGATTAACATAGCCTATGATCACAACGAAAATCACATCATGGGAGAGAGAATTGACCACATAGCTACTGGTAGAAACCTCAGCCCCGAGGAGGAACTACTCCCGCATCATGGAGGGAGGAAGCAACATCGATGGAGATGAATCCGGGGGCACTTCCCCGTCCCGGCAGGGTGCCGGCACAGGAATTCTGGTCCCCCGAAGCTTGATGGCGATGGCGGCGGAGATCGGAATTGCGTCTGGAGAAAAGGGGTCTGGAATCAGGGTTTCTGCGACGCGGTGTAAATATATGCCAAAGGGGGTCGCCAGGGGAGCTAAGGGGGCCCAGGCGCCCCCCCGGCGCGGCCTGGAGGGGGGGCGCGTGGCTAGGGCGCCTGGAGCCCTGGTGGCCCCCCTCCGGCCCTACTTTGGCCGCATGGAAGCTTCCGGAACGCTGATTTTTTATATATTTTTTCCGGATTTTTTCTGGCAGTTTACGTAATGGGAAAACCTGAAATACAAAAATAGCAGAAAACAGAAACTGGCACTGGGGTGCACTGAGTTAATAGGTTAGTCTAAATATGATCAAAAGTGTATGGAAGTGCATAAATATCATAGCAATATCACACAAAAGAGGCATAGAGCAAGCAGAAATTATAGATACGTTTTGGACGTATCAGCGGTGAGCTACGGTCAGCAAGGGGGCGGCGGCTACAAGGCGTAATCGAGCCCGTGGAGAGAGGGGTTCGAAGCGTGAGCTCACAGCGGTCGCAGAGGGCGTCGAAACGAGCTCGGGGGAGGTCGGACGGCGGCGTATGGGCGGCGGCGATCTCCGGTGCCGAAGGTTGAAGACGACGGCGGGGAGGGCGTTGCAGAGCTTCTGGCGTCGTGTGCATCGGTGGGGAGCTTCGGGGCGATGCGGCGGAGCTAATGGTACGTCGGGGAGGCGAGGGAGTGACGTAGGGCGCGGTGGCAGCGATCGACGGCGACGAGCTCGCTCGGTGGAGCTCGGCGGTGGGGAGAGAGGATGGGAAAGACACAGGGGAGAGGGGAAACGGTCGAGGGGGTCTGCGTGGCATCGTCCGGGTCCATCCAGAGGGTCGAGGAGGCCAGCCAGGCAGGCCGTAGGTGGCCGGCGCGTCGGCGGCGCTCGCCACCGAGCTGCTTCGTGCGCTGGCACGGCGAAGAAGACGGGGATGCCCCTGGTGGGCTGGGCCGTCTGGGCCATCAGGTAAGTGGGCTCAGGTAAGTCTGCTTCTTCCTATTTTTTTTATCTATTTACTTTATGTTTCATTTCTTTTGCAACTTTGTTGAATTAATAAAAATGCCAGAACATTTTTATAACTCATAGAACTAGTCATTCCCACTGTTTATAAAATGAACAATATGGAACATTTTAGTTTATGATTATTTGGGCACATAGAATATTTTATAGCATTTAAATGCCCAAATGCAAATACCATATGATTTAATCCAGAGACCTTGGATGTCCTAGAAAATTGTGCACCATTTTTGGCAGAGGTTTGAGACCAAGGCAGAAATGATGAACATTTTTGTAGGGCATTTTGTGTACATTGGAAAAGATTTTATTAAACCCTAGTTGTTAGAAGAGGGGTGTTGGGGTTTCTGTCATTCCTATTTCAAGTTTCTTTTGAAAGTAAACATGATGCACACTCTAGCTAGTCCTAATGCAAGCACTGACTAGGGATGTGACACTAACACTTATGCAAATTTGATGACTTTGATGCGCAACACGAGAAGTAACTTTTTTCTTCAATCAATGAAGACTAACCCTCTAAGTGTGAAGAAATTGATTCTCAGAGCCCTACGACAATTGTACGTGGTGTCTGAAATCATCATTCTTATACGGTGGGTTACGCCACCACCCAAAGTTGAGATTGACTTTTCCTCTAAGTGAATGTGATCGGACCGTTCCCCCTCTATTCTTAACTCAATCTAGTCTATTCACAATTTCTTCATATGCGTTTTATTTGAAACTTGTTCAAAATCTTCACTATGTCCTTGATAGCTCAAGAATTTGTGAACGCAACATTAAAATTTTATTATCCAAAATTTTCGGCTTTTGCTGCTCAAACCTTTCCGCATCCCACGATGGATTAAACAACTCACCCACGATCCCCACTATCTTTACTCCTCAGAATGTGGGTGACACATATCGCTAGGATAGCAAAGGGCAGGGGCACGTTCGTCCAATTTCTTCGGACGGGCAGTTTTCACTGTTGGCTATAAATACCCCTCCCCTATCACAGTGCCTCATTTACTCCGTTCGACATCTCCATCTCACTCGAGCTCTCAGACCTAGCGCCTCCGCTACTTTCATGGACACCGGTGAGGAAGAGCTTCGCTGCCTCGACCTCCTCATCGTCGTACTCGTGCCGGCTGCGGAAATCTTCACTCCGCCGTCGCCGTAGCTATCTCCCTCTGCCAAGCTAGGGCGTGGGAGATCTGGACCGACAAGCTTCACCACAGTTCATCTAGTTCGTTGTGTTCTTCACCAAGGGTAATTAAAATCTAATTTTACTACCCTTCTTTGATTCTCATGTTTTCACAATTTCTTCAAAAGGTGTTTATTCTTCAACTCCCCACTATTTGAACACCCAAATCTGTCTATTCTTGATTTGTTTCTCTAAGATGAGTTTTTCTTCATGATTCCTCAATTGTGTGGATTTTCTGATCCATACAACTCTAGAACCTTAAAGCAAAAACACTTAGTGAAAATCTTCAAGACTCCCATGGTCAAATTCCTCAAACTTGATTCTTTTGAAAAAAAAAATCTGAGAACGCATATGACCTCTCCAAATTCTTCGCACATATACTCTGTTCACAGGTACAAATGTATGCTGCTGAATCTCTAGGTTCTCATCAACTGAACTCATTTTTACCATTCCTCG
Organism: Secale cereale; assembly: GCA_902687465.1. NCBI lineage: Eukaryota > Viridiplantae > Streptophyta > Magnoliopsida > Poales > Poaceae > Secale > Secale cereale. The sequence goes on along the minus strand of LR738711.1, from coordinate 474,314,100 downwards.
AAGAACAGTTACATACTTGCTCAGAAACCTCAACTGTTCAAAATCCTCAAGTGAGGAAAATGGCTGAAGGCAAGAGTCTACAGAAGGGAGGAAAGACACCTGAGACAAACACTGCATTTGAAATCCCTGAAGACATCTATGATGAATATTGCACACTAGATGAGGCTACTCATGGCAAAGAAAAAAATCAGCGCAAAGTGTGCATTCAGAGGATTGAGAGAAGATGGTCCAAGAAATGGAGGGAGTACCGCTATGTGTCTCCAAAGTACATGAAGAAATTCACAGTAAACCCTCCAGGCACAAGACCTCCTTTGGCGCCAGGCCAAGTTGCAGATCCCACAAGTGTCAGGCGTAGCAAAACTTTAACGTGCAGCCAAAGAAGCAGTGAAGAAATCCAATGAAGACTCTGCTGCTGAGGCCTCTACTAGTAAGCCCAAGAAGGCCATGCTGAAGAAATCAGCTATCAAGCCACACTCCTCAACAGCAATGCCCTCAAGGACAAATTCCTTCAAGCCTTCCAGACATATTCCTCAGGCAACTTCCTCAAGGGCCGCCTCAGTTCCCTCTGTTGCTGCTCAATCTTCAGTTGCTGCTGCAAAATCCTCAACTCATGTGCACCTTGCAACATGTCGATGAACTGCACGGTTCTCAATTGCTTCAGGAGCCTCTGCAAGTTCATCAGCTCCACCAAAATCCTCACCTGGTCCGGCCTTGCTAAAAGTGAAGACCACTGCAGGCCGTGGAAAGAGGCCAAGTCCTCAGAAGAAGGTGGCCTTTCAAGTTCCGTCTGATGACGATGAAGCTGGTGATGAAGAACTTGCTGCTATCATCACGAATAGGCAGATCAAGGCCGCTAGAACCAAGGGCAGTTATGTGCCTCTCATGTTGGATCCCAAGAAGATCCTCAATTACATTGATCTATGGCACAAGGATCCCAACACCCCTCTCCCTGACATGAGTCTCACACCTGGTCAAAGTCACATGTTGGCTGCTTTCATTGGAGAAAAAAAATGGAAGTTTGAACAAGCCACGAAAGCAAAGAAGGATCAGTACAAGAAAGTACGATTCTTGAAGAAAAATGTTGTGAACATGACTCTTGAGGACCTTGTGAAACTACAATCTAAAATCAAAGGCCTCAGTGATGAATTTGACAGATGTCGTGCTGATTGGCTAGGAGCCAAAGTCAGATTTGCCAAGCTCTCCAAGTCACTCAAACTTGGTGGTGAAAGTTCCTCACAAAAAGCAATTCATCTTGATGAGGAAACTGAAAGCGCAACTGACAATGTCACTGATGAAGAAACTAAACGTGCCAGGACTGATGAAGAAATTCCAATCGCTGAAGAAACTGCCAGGGCAACTTCCAATGTTGCGCCTGAAGAACAATCCAGGGCTGCTGAAGAAACTAAAGTAGTGCCTGAAGAAACTGAGAATGCCAGGGCGACTGCAAGAGTCGTGCCTAAAGAAACTGAACAAATGTCATCTGCACCTCATGCAAAGTCTTCACCTGTGAGGACTATCAAACTTCCTTCTGCATCAGAAGTGAAGAAGACCAAGGTTGCAGAAAAGGCAGCCGTAAAGAAAAGGAAAGCATCACCAACTGCTGAATCCTCAGCTCCCAAGAAAGTGAGGACTTTGTCAAGCTCCGTCACAAATCCCATTGATGTTGTTCCAATTTCCATTGTGCCAGCAAAGGAGATTGTTCCCTTTGGTGAGGATTATCAAATTCCTGATGACAATGTTGAAGAAAATCCTTCTGCTGCTTCTTCAGAGCAGTTGGATGAAGAAACTGAAGCGGATGCTATCCCTTCAACTCCTCTGGTATCATCGCCCATGCCTCAGTTCACTGCAGAAGAGGCCGGCGTTGAAGAAATGGAAGAAGATGAGGATGTGGACATTGGGTCTAGCACACTTGTGCTCAATGATGATTATTGGGAAATGACTCATCCAAATTCCCCACTGACCACACCACTGTAGCAAGTTCCTCAGTCCCCTACTCAAACTGAAGAAGTACACACGGGCTCTGAAGAACTTCACATTCCACTTATGTCCTTTCCTGAACAAGCTCCAGCTGCATCAGCTGAAGAATCAGAACAGCCTAAAGTTGTTGAAGAACCTGAAGCTCAAATTCCTCAGGCGGCAGCTCCAGAAGTCATAACTCAAGAGGCTGCAAAATCTTCATTTTCAAATCTTCAGCCCAAGCAGAAGAACCCTCATGCTACAAAGCAAAAATTCAAGGCTGATGATTACTTTGCTGAACACATATTCTTCACAGAATTCAATCCCTATGACTCAGCAAGACATTTTCGCGAGCGCTTCTGAACTGCCACTCAAATGAACTTCTATTACTCACTGCTTTCGACAAGGATAAGGTATTTGAGCATCGTCAAATTCCCCATGTTGACATGGAGTCCATACCTTGCTTTGAGCCTGTGCTGAATTTGCTGCATGAAGCTGGGCTTCTGAGCTTCTGTTCTGACATCTGTGATTGGAATGAAGAGCTAATTCTTCAAATCTATGAAACCTTGCACCTGACTGGTAATGCTGCTGACATCAATTCATGGGTGTTGGACTGGATGACTGACAACACTCACTATAAAGCTCCAGCTTCTGAATTGCTTCATGCCATACTTGTTCACCCTCCAGCTGAAGGCGCAAGATTGATTTATGAGGAACCTGAAATTCCAAATTATCTGATGCAAGTGCTGATGAAGCCTTTGAAGGCTGGCCACCCTCCAAGAACAACCTTCCTAGTGAAGATTTGCAATATGTGCCAAGGATAATATACCGCATTCTCACCAAAATCCTCAGTCCAATCAAAGGCCACAACTCTGAAGAAGAAGACATTGTTGGCATCATGAAGAATCTTCTATTCAATATCATGCATGGGATTCCCATCAACTATCATGATTTCTTCATGAGGACTTTGGCAAATGTTGCACTGTCACCTTTTGATTGAAGCCTTATGCTCCCTGGATTATGAGATTCATCAGAACAAGGTCTCCAATTGCATACAAGGCTGACTTTCAGAATCACCTCAGCTATTTGCCTCCGGTTGAAGTCCTCAAACGGATAATTTCCCCAGCTGGTGGAAAAGGCAAAGCTGCAATCATCGATGAAGGTACTCATCCCTTGGATGGGCAGATTCGCAAAGCTGCATCCTATTCCATGAATGATGATTCTGCAACCCAAGACACTGCCGCAAATGCTTCAAAGCACATTCCTCAAGCAACTGTTCCACGTGTGATGAGTGACCGTGAGCTTCTCCTCAGTCTTCATCAGAAAGTTGATAGAAATCACAAGTGGGTCAAGCATCAGTTTGTTGTAATTCTTCAAAACATGACTGTCACTCAGAACACCATGAAGAAGAATCACTACTATGCGTATGAAATCTTTGACCGCACTTGGGCCATTCTTTCACGTCACTTCAATGTTGAAGAACTCAAGGAGATGGAATTCCAACAGTACATTGACTGGTCTCGGCCACCTTCGAAGAAATTCAAGAAGGTCAAAGTTCCTCAGCTGGTCACAAGCTCATTTTCTTCATCGTGCGCGACGGATGAAGCTGAAGACTTGGACGACACTGCAGCAAGCCCTACATCAACGGATGACTCCAACAACACCGACGCTCCTCCATCAACATCATGATGATATTCTTCACGGGCGTTAGTCCTCATTTTTCACCCCTTTTGGTCATTTGATGGCAAAGGGGGAGAAATTTGAGTTAGTCTTCAAGAGGGTCTTTATTATGGGCTATATTTTTGTTAAGTTAAAACTCTCGTTCTTCTGAGGTGTTTGCTTTGATGAGTTGTAAACTTAAGCCCTATGGTGGTATGACACTTTTTGAACTACTTCTGCATGCTTATTTCCTCAATACGTTAATGCACGCATGCTGAATTTCGTCAGGCACCATATTTCATCATGCATTTCAAATTCTTCATATCATATATAAAATGCGTGTATGAATTACAAGATATAAGGGGAGATCTCCATGATACTACTCTACAATGTGCATTTGCTAACACAAGCAAAATCCTCAAAAGTGCACATCTTCAGGGGAGTTCTTCTATATCGTGTAATCAAATTCCTCAATATCAGTTGTTACACTTCATATGTTTATCCCCGTTGAAAACTTAACCTATTTGTCATCAATCACCAAAAAGGGGGAGATTGTAAGTGCATCTAGTGCCCCTTAGTGATTTTGGTGTATTGAAGACTTATAGGTTAAGGGACTAATGTGTTTTTGAGTGTACACATGTCTTAAAGTCAATGAGGAGTTTGATATTTACGAAGAAATTCGACCCCTAAAAATATATGTCTTCGATTGAAGACTTTGGTTTTCTTGAAGACTTTGAAAGTGAAGAAATTGATGTGACATTGAAGACTTGGATATTCATGCGAGGATTATGAAGCGTGAAGACTTTTGCTTTCGTAGTTTCATTTTCTCTTTCTTGAGTCATAGGAAACACCGTACTATTAAAGGGGGTCGAGGTAAAACTAAGGAAACATATTTCCAAGTGATGCTCAACTCAAAGCCTACACTACCCAATCCTTTTGAGTGAAGCCATTGGAAATCTCATACAGTTCAGTCAATTTCTTCAGTGACATAGACGAAGTTCTTCTAGTCTCTGAGGAATTTGTTCTGACTGAGGAGTTAGGAATTCGCCAGTCTGGATTGCCTACAAGTGAGGAACATGATAGCCCTGAGGAATTTGAGAGCTCAAATTTCCGACCGTTGTTGTGCTATGTGCCAGTGGCCCAAAATATCTTATCCACCAAACGGTCATATCATTTAAGGGCATTTATGTCTTATCATGTCGGGCTGCTCACTATGCTATAAATAGCCGCCCCCTACAACCACTAGTTGGTTGGCTGCTCCGAGAGAAACTGACACTTGTCATAAGAGCAACCCATCCTCCGAGGACTTTGAGCGAAAATCATCAAGTGAGGAAAAACCCCAAACCCAAACACCTAAAACCCCAAAGTGATTGAGCATCACTTAAGAGAGTGTTCCTGTGTGGAGCCGACGCTTGTTACCTTTGAAGACTGTGATCTTCTAGACGGTTAGGCGTCAATGGTCTAGAGCATCCAAGAGGAATTGTGGATCGCCGAGTGACCAAGTCCGTGAAGGTTTGGAAGTCACTTGTGAAGACTTACCATGAGTGATTGGCGAGGTCTGTGTGACCTTAGCTCAAGGGGAATACGGTGAGGACTTGGTGTGTTGGACTGTGTGTCCAGGACTGGGTGTCCGGGACTGTGTGTCCTCAGGTTTAAATACCTAGCCGCCCTAACCAGACGTACAACTGTCACAGCAGTGGGAACTGGTCAAACAAATCTTTGTCTTCATCAAGCCTACTGGTTCTATTTCCTCAGCCCTTCCATTTACTCATTCATGTGTTGATGACCTTGATCTGTACTGTTTGAAGACTTTGACTGAAGACTTTCTCAATTTCCTCAACCCAATTTCTTCAGTCCTCAGCCTGCTTATTCTGTTTACACACTACTTGTACTATGTGCTTGTTTTCATTTCATCATGATGACCATGTTACTGTCTTGTTACGCTTGCACTTGAGTATCTATTCCGCTACTAAGTTGTCCGTTGCTTAGGAAATTCCTCGGTTACGAATTTGTAAAAATCGCCTATTCACCCCCTTCTAGTCGATATAACACAGTTTAATCATCCAACAATACCGCCGAATCAAAATAGGACATTGGTGGTAAGCAGTATGACGATCACCGCCCACAACTCTTTGTGTTCTACTCGTGCATATCATCTACGCATAGATCTGGCTCATGATGCCACTGTTGGAAAACATAGCATGCAATTTCAAAAAAAATCCTACGCTCACGAAAGATCTATCTAGGAGATGCATAGAAACGAGAGGGGGAGAGTGTGTCTATGTACCCTCGTAGACCGAAAGCGGAAGCGTTTGACAACGCAGTTGATGTAATCGAACTTCTTCTAATTCTGACCGATCAAGCACCGAACGTACGGCACCTCCGAGTTCTACACACGTTCAAATCGATGGCGTCCCACGTTCTTTTGATCCAGCAAGGTGTCTAGGCAGTAGACGAGTTCCATCAGCACGACGGCATGGTGACGATGATGGTGAAGTGATCTGCGTAGGGCTTCGCCTAAGCACTACAAGAATATGACCGGAGGCGTAAACTATGGAGGGGGTGCCGCACACGGCTAAGAATTGTTCGTGTGTGTTCTAGCGGTGCCTCCCTCGTATATATATGTTGGAGGGGAGGAGAGGCAGCCAAGGGGCGCCACAAGTAGGAGGAATCCTACTTGGGCGCCTCCCAATTCGGCCTTCCCCCTTCCATATTCATGCGGAGGAGAAAGGAAGGAGGAGGGAGGAGAAAAGGAAGAAGGGGGCTGAATTGCTCCCCTTCCTTTCTCTCTTCCACTCTTTCCTTCCACCTTATTTTGGCTTACATAGGGCGCACCAGCCCCTTAGGGGTTGGTCTGTCCCACTCTTGGCCCAATAAGGCCCATATCTTTGTCGGGGGTGCCCGCAACTCCTTTCCGGTGACCCAATATGTACCCAGTACACTCGAAACACTTCTGGTGTCCGAATATCATCATACTATATATGAATCTTTACCTCTCGACCATTTTGAGACTACTCGTCATGTCTGTGGTCTCATCCGGGACTCCTAAAACATTCGTTCACCAAATCACATAACTCATATAATACAAAATCGTCATCGAACGTTAAGCGTGCGGACCCTACGGGTTCGAGAACTATGTAGACATGACCGAGACACCTCTCCGGTTAATAACCAATAGCGGAACCTGGATGCTCATATTGGTTCCTACATATTCTACAAAGATCTTTATCGGTCATATCGTAATGACAGCATACGTTATTCCCTTTGTCATCAATATGTTACTTGCCCAAGATTCGATCGTCGGTATCTCTATACCTAGTTCAATATCGTTATCGGCAAGTCTTTTTACTCGTTCCGTAATTGATACGTCCCAAACGTATCTATAATTTCTGCTTGCTCCATGCCTCTTTTGTGCGATATTGCTATGATATTTATGCACTTCCATACACTTTTGATCATATTTGGACTAACCTATTAACTCAGTGCACCCCAGTGCCAGCTTCTGTTTTCTGCTGTTTTTGTATTTCAGATTTTCCCATTACTTAAATTGCCAGAAACATTCCGAGAAAAATATATAAAAAATCAGCGCTCCAAAAGCTTCCACGCGCCAGAAGTGGGGCCAGAGGGGAGCCAGGGGCAGCCCAGGCGGCCTGCCCACGCGGCCCCACCCCTGGCCGCGCCGGGGGGGCGCCTGGGCCCCCCTCTCCGCCTCTGGTGACCCCCTTTGGCATATATTTACCACGCGTCGCGAAAACCCTGATTCCAGACCCCTTTTCTCCAGACACAATTCCGATCTCCGCCGCCATCGCCACCAAGTTTCGGGGGACCAGAATTCCTGTGCCGGCATCCTGCCGGGACGGGGAAGTGCCCCCGGATTCATCTCCATCGACGTTGCTTCCTCCCTCCATGATGCGGGAGTAGTTCCTCCTCGGGGCTGGGGTTTCTACCAGTAGCTATGTGGTCAATTCTCTCTCCCATGATGTGATCTTCGTTGTGATCATAGGCTATGTTAATCTAGGGTGATCCCATGATATTTCCCCTTCCTCTATGTATTGGATTTATGTACTCACTTGTCTTTATCTAGTATAATCTCCGAGACCAAGGTGACAGCGGTCTATTGGACATGGATTAGAAGAATATTTTCATGAGTTATTTCCTCTTTTGTGTGTGGATTGAAGATTGAGAGTCTCTTGGTGCTTGTCTTTGACTATCCTTGAGATATGTTGTGGTGATTGTGGTACTTTCTTTGGATGGCCGCGGTGACATTGGGAAATCCATAGATTGAGAACTACGAACTTTGAGGTGTGCTTTTGTAGCCCTACATAATTCTCGTCCTCTCTTGACCACAAAGGAATGACCTCCGAGTGTGTCTCCATTGCATGTTTTATGGGAAATATCATGTGAATAGACTATGTCAATGTTATTGGGAGTTGCCACTAGTGAAAGTATGATCCCTAGGCCTTGTTTCCACCATTGCAATACCATTTGTGCTCACGTTTACCACTTGTTTGCTTGCTGCACTTTTTATTACAGATTTATATTACTTTGCTTTGCCACTCCTATCATCCATATTTTACCATCTCTTCGCCGAACTAGTGCACCTATACATCTGACAAATGTATTAGGTGTGTTTGGGACACAAGAGACTTCTTGTATCTTGATTGCAGGGTTGCTTGAAAGGGGTACGTTCAACCTCCACTTCCCTGAGTTCGATAAACCTTGGGTTACTCACTTAAGGGAAATTTGCTGCTGTCCTACAAACCTCTGCTCTTGGAGGCCCAATACTGTCTAGAGGAATAGAAGCGTGTAGTAGACATCAAGCTATTTCTGGCGCCGTTGCCGGGGAAGTAAGTGCTTGAAGGTATATCTTTAGATCTTGCAATTAAATCTTTTCGTTTCTTGTTTTTAGTTTCACTAGTTATGTTTATGGAAAACCGCACTCTTAGTTTGTTGCTTGGGGAAGGCCGCTTTACCACACCCGTGGTAGAGAAGTCTCCTCCACCTACTGAATGTATCCCGTTCCAAATACCACTTGGGATAATTGAAATAATTAGGAATGATTGTTATGATGGGACAGTCAATCCTAGTATTCATTTGTTGAAACTTACAGAACTTTGTGAGTTGTTTAAGATTTCAGGTTTGACAAGAGATGGAGTCATGAGGAAATTATTTGCCTTGTCACTGAAAGGAAAAGCATTGGAATGGTATAGGCTACTAGATGACTCTCACCTGGATTGGGAAGAGATCCAGTCTCTCTTTTACTCCAAGTTTTATCCTCTTCATGAAGTCCATGAGAATATGAATTATGTTTATAATTTCTATCCTCATGACGGAGAGAGCATAGCTCAAGCTTGGGGGAGACTGAAAACGTTAATGCTAAAATGTCCTAACCATGGGCTCCCCAAAGATATGATTATTACTAATTTCTATGTGAGGCTCTCTCGACAGGATAAAGATTTGCTCGATGCTTCCTCTATGGGTTCTTTCACAAACGAAAAGATTGATGCTAAATGGGAACTCCTTGAAAGAATTCAACGCAACACTGAAGATTGGGAGATCGACAAAGGTAAAGAGTCAGGTATAATTTATGAGTATGATTGCATTAAGTCCTTTGTTGAAACTACAAGTTTTAATAAGTTTAGTGCTAAGTTTGGCTGGATTCTCAACTCCTTGTTGATTTCCTCAAATCTTTTGCTTCACATCTTAATATGCCTAAGGAGGATTGGATCAAGCATCATGAACCTTTTAAAGAGATTTGCAAAGAAAATGAAATTGTTCATGATGATTGCAACATGCATGATCCAATTCCTAAAAATGAAGTTTTATATAAGCATGTTAATTTTTATGGAGTGGATAGACCTTGTGAAAGGCCTATGATTGAAGAAGAGAAGTATTGTAAGCAACATAAGCATGAAAGAACAATCACTTGGGTCAAAGATTTAAATGAAATTGCTAGAGAATTGTGTGACCTTTATCCTTTTACTTGTGAACTTTGCTGTATAGAGGGTCACTTTAATTTTCAATGCATGCACTTTCAAAACATAACTGTTAACCAGTTGTGTGATAACATGATCACCTCTGATCTTTATGATGAGCTTATGTTATTTTTGATGTGTGAAGAGTTATCAGAAAAGACTTCTTAGCTAGATGTTAATGCCATAGCAATAAAAACACTTTGCAAAATTGCCATCTCTATTGTGTTGTTAATTGCCATGAAAATGATTACATAAGTAAGATTAGAAAGGAGGGAACTTTACCAAAGTATAAAAATGTCTCTTATATTTCTGCTAATAAAAAGGAGAGTTTCTCCCAAGTTTCCCCTATTGTTTCTAATGATAAACCAGGATATGTGGAGAAGCTTCATCTCCAACCACTCCCTCCTAAGGTGAAGAAGAAGAAAAAGAAGAGGAGGAGGAAGAAGAGAAAGAAGGAAGAAGAATGGGTATCAACCTGGCCTGAGCATATTCCTTCCATCAACTTTTATCCTAACGGTTGTAAGTTTAAAGAAGAAGGTGAAGTTTATTGCCTTAATTATCATCTTGATGATACGTCCGTAGGTACAATTGAAGATGATTTTGATTATGATATGCATGTTACTTATTGTGATTGGGAAAATGATGATAATGCTACTTATGATCTTGAAAATCTTTTTGGTACCAACTCTAAAAGTGATGATATGGAAAGCTCTAAGCTTGGGGATGATAGGATTGCAAATCCTTTACCCACTAGTGATGTGATAATTGATAATTCTTTTGCTAGTAAGAATAAAGACAACATGTTTACAAATATAGTTGCTAGCAATGATAATGCTCTTCTCTAGTATGATGATGTTATAACTCCAATCTATAGTGATTATAAAGGTACCTATGACATAAGGAGAAATTATCCTTATGAAACTTGTCATAATCATTGAGGGAATTACTCCCTTGTTGAACACCATCTTCCTAATACACAATTAATCTATAGTGTTCAAGTTGTTTATGATAGTCCTACTCCCACTATTATCAATGAGAAAGATTATGCTTATGTGGAGAGTAAGAGTACCTTTTTGCATGTGGATCATGGTAACAATGCTTTATGTGATGCTTATATTGTTGAGTTTATTCGTGATCCCACTGAAAATTATTATGAGAAGGGAACCTATGCTTATAGATATTTCAATAATATCAAGTTCCCTCTCTTTATGTTGAAGGTTTTGAAGCTGCACTTGTTTTGCCTTCCTATGCTAGTTGCTTTATGCTCCAATAATTTATTTTCTTACAAGATTCCCATGCATAGGAAGCATGTTAGGCTTAAATGTGTTTGGTATTTGCTTCTTGATGCTCTCTTTTGTTCTTCAACTCTTATTCCTACGAGAGCATCATTAAAGTCTTAAGCCTATCTTTATGGCTATAAAGAAAGAGCTCTAGGGAGACAACCCTTGTTATCTTTGCTTTCGGTTTGTTCTTTCAGTTTTTAGTGGTCTTGATGTTTGTTACTACTGTAGCAACATCATTGTATCTTTATTTTTTCAGCTTTGTGCCAAGTTTAGCCTCCGATTGCAAGAAAGTTCAAAAGTTGTGACGTGCAGTCCAGAAAACAGATTCTGTCCTTGGACAGAAAAATTCGTATAAAATCACCAGATCATCTTTTTGATCTAAATTTTTTTGACAGCGTGCTCTATACAATTGGCTTTCGAGCGTCTGTTCTGAGTTTTTTGCTTTGAGTTGCAGAAGTGCCCCGAAAAAATTATTTACTACCTGCTGGTCTGTTTTTCACAGATTCTGTCCTGTTTTGCCTTTTCTTCGTTTTGCAAACCTTGAGCTTGCTTTTTCTTTGCAAAAACCTTTTGGCAATCTTGAGAAACAGTAGCTCTTCAAGATTATCTTTATTTCCAGCAGGGAAAAGTTATTTTATTATGGGTACTAACCTCGCTAATCAGATTATGATGAGTTATGTATGAAGGGAGTTTTCAAGCGTGCGAGGGAAGATGATAAAAGAAGATTCAGGAGGGTCAAACGCTCAAGCTTGGGGATGCCCCCGTGCATCCCCTTCTCCATCAACAAATATCAGTTCGTCTTTCATTCCACTATATTTTAATCACTTCATGCGTTATGTGCTATGCTTGGAGCGTCTTGCTCTTCGTTTCCTTTTTAGTTTTCTTTAGCTTTGCTTGTTGTTCATAACAAGTTGGATCCTAGCCTTCATTGTGTGGGAGAGAAACACGCTCCACTCCACTGTAGAACACAACATAGGCTTGCATGCGTATCTTCTTGTGTGTGTTCTTTATCTTTTCATAGCTGCTGTCATGCTTAGCTCTTAGTTTTCATGCTTATCTTTTTAAGAGCTTTTGTTTAGGTTGTTGCTTCTGGAACTCTCTTGAGTTGTCATGCTTATCTTGTTAAGAGAGTTGGCTTCTGTGGCACTGGTTGATATGTCTATGATAAAAATGCTATGTGCATAATGGTGCTTAGTAGTTCATGTTTTCTTATGGTTAGTCTCAAATAGCTGGGGGTTCTTAATGTGTTATTGAAGTACCAGCATGATTTGTTTGCCTATGATGTGGTATGGTTTAGTGATATCTTCCTCCAAGAATTTATTTTGATTGACTTGGCATATGCTCACGCATATTTAAGACTGTAAAGAAAGTCTATCAAGCCTTGATGATCTTTAATTTCTGAGTAGTGATATAACTTCCATGCCCGATTCAATGTTGCTTTGTCACTCTGCATGATTATGACCGTCATTGCTCTCTTAGTTGGTCGCTCCCAGTCTTTTGCTAGCCTTCACCTGTACTAAGCGGATTGACTGCTTGTGCATCCAAAATCCTTGAAACCAGTTATGCCATATGAGTCCACCATACCTTCCTATATATGGTATTTACTTACCATTCCTAACGAAGACTTTCTTGTACCATCTCAAAATTATTCAAAAGCATTTCTCTTTTGTGCCTCTGTTTTAGCTCATTAGGAAGTAGTAGTTAATTCATGATCTTTTTAAGTTGGACAAGTTTTACCCCGGGATTGCATGTCTATTCTGCAAACCCCTAATACGAGGAGGAACTGGCATGAGTGCGCCCGGCTCATAAAAGATAATACAACAAACAAACCCTCCTTCACACTTTGTTCATGAGAAATCAGAAAACTTTTGGCAGTGATAAACAAAGGAGATTAAGGAGGTGTGATCGTCCCCGTGCGGGAGCCGTTCCTCGAAACTTGTCCAGTTCGAGAAGTGATTGGGTTGTCTACTAACATTCGTTGACGAAATATGCACCTCCCAAAAATCATTTTTACCTCTGTTTTCAAAACCAAGAGCTCTGGTACATGTTTAGTCTTTGCTTCCAACCACGGGTTTTCAACCTTGCCATCAAAATCCATGGTTCGAGAGTCTCCACCTTCTTTCTTCAAAGCACCAACTATTGAGAGCATGATTGTCATTCTGAGTGTAATGTGCATTGTCCCAAAGTACCATTGTCTTCTCCATGATTATGATATCGCTTATTCTGAAATCATTGTATCTAGTCGTCACTTAAACTTCGGAGGTGCTCCTGCATTTATGTTTTGCTTCACTAAAGGGGGCAAGCGAGGTATCACTTTGTCATGTTTGCACACCATGCTCACTACAAATCTATTGGGTGTTTCAGTATCATATTGTAAACTTTCAGTTCTTTGTGATATTCTCGTGAGGCAACTTAATTACTAAAGATTCATTATCTCGATAAGCATTTGTCATGTGATTGTGAAAGACTCTTTGGTAGCATGTCACCACAGAAATTATGCTTGTTATCATTTACCTACTCAAGGACGAGCAGGAATTAAGCTTGGGGATGTTGATACGTCCCAAACGTATATATAATTTCTGCTTGCTCCATGCCTCTTTTGTGTGATATTGCTATGATATTTATGCACTTCCATACACTTTTGATCATATTTGGACTAACCTATTAACTCAGTGCACCCCAGTGCCAGCTTCTGTTTTCTACTGTTTTTGTATTTCAGGTTTTCCCATTACTTAAATTGCCAGAAACATTCCGGGAAAAATATATAAAAAATCAGCGCTCCAGAAGCTTCCACGCGCCAGAAGTGGGGCCAGAGGGGAGCCAGGGGCAGCCCAGGCGGCCTGCCCACGCGGCCCCACCCCTGGCCGAGCCGGGGGGGCGCCTGGGCCCCCCTCTCCGCCTCTGGTGACCCCCTTTGGCATATATTTACCACGCGTCGCGAAAACCCTGATTCCAGACCCCTTTTCTCCAGACGCAATTCCGATCTCCGCCGCCATCGCCACCAAGTTTCGCGGGACCAGAATTCCTGTGCCGGCATCCTGCCGGGACGGGGAAGTGCCCCCGGATTCATCTCCATCGACGTTGCTTCCTCCCTCCATGATGCGGGAGTAGTTCCTCCTCGGGGCTGAGGTTTCTACCAGTAGCTATGTGGTCAATTCTCTCTCCCATGATGTGATCTTCGTTGTGATCATAGGCTATGTTAATCTAGGGTGATCCCATGATATTTCCCCTTCCTCTATGTATTGGATTGATGTACTCACTTGTCTTTATCTAGTATAATCTCCGAGACCAAGGTGACAGCGGTCTATTGGACATGGATTAGAAGAATATTTTCATGAGTGATTTCCTCTTTTGTGTGTGGATTGAAGATTGAGAGTCTCTTGGTGCTTGTCTTTGACTATCCTTGAGATATGTTGTGGTGATTGTGGTACTCTCTTTGGATGGCCGCGGTGACATTGGGAAATCCATAGATTGAGAACTACGAACTTTGAGGTGTGCTTTTGTAGCCCTACATAATTATCGTCCTCTCTTGACCACAAAGGAATGACCTCCGAGTGCGTCTCCATTGCATGTTTTATGGGAAATATCATGTGATTAGACTATGTCAATGTTGTTGGGAGTTGCCACTAGTGAAAGTATGATCCCTAGGCCTTGTTTCCACCATTGCAATACCATTTGTGCTCACGTTTACCACTTGTTTGCTTGCTGCACTTTTTATTACAGATTTATATTACTTTGCTTTGCCACTCCTATCATCCATATTTTACCATCTCTTCCCCGAACTAGTGCACCTATACATCTGACAAGTGTATTAGGTGTGTTAGGGACACAAGAGACTTCTTGTATCTTGATTGCAGGGTTGCTTGAAAGGGGTACGTTCAACCTCCACTTCCCTGAGTTCGATAAACCTTGGGTTACTCACTTAAGGGAAATTTGCTGCTGTCCTACAAACCTCTGCTCTTGGAGGCCCAACACTGTCTACAGGAATAGAAGCGTGTAGTAGACATCAGTAATACATCATCCCGTGACTAACTCATTAGTCATTTGCTTGCAAGGCTTATTATGATGTGTATTACCGAGAGGGCCCAGAGACACCTCTCCGATACTTGGAGTGACAAATCCTAATCTCGATTCACGCCAACCCAACAAGACACCTTCGGAGATACCTATAGAGCATCTTTATAATCACCCAGGTACGTTGTGACGTTTGATAGCACACAAGGCATTCCTCTGATATCTGGGAGTTGCATGATCTCATAGTCCTAGGAATATGTATTTGACATGAAGAAAGCAATAGTAGTAAAATTGAACGATCATTCTGCTAAGCTAACGGGTGGGTCATGTCCATCACATCATTCTCCTAATGATGTGATCCCGTTCATCAAATGAAAACACATGTCTATGGTTAGGAAACTTAACCATCTTTGATTAACGAGCTAGTCTAGTAGAGGCTTACTAGGGACACGATGTTTTGTCTATGTATCCACACATGTATCAAGTTTCTGGTTAATACAATTCTAGCATGAATAATAAACATTTATCATGATATAAGGGAATATAAAATAACAACTTTAGTATTGCCTCCAGGGCATATTTCCTTCAAGAGCAATTCTGGCAACACCTTCATCTTGAGTATATTGGAAGTCGGAGTGATAGCTTCTCTCGGAGTAGTTGTCGGAGTCGGAACCGGATACCCATCGACCAACGTGAGCTTGATGTCTTCATCTTGTGTAGCTCTATGATGACTTGTCCTTCCTTTCCGAATCCTTGCTTCTACGAGGGGGTCTTTGTTCATAACGATCATCTCTACTCCTTTTCTCTCTTTGAGGTGAGTCATCTCTTCTACTTCTCTTTTTTGGTGAATCTTCTCTTTTCTTGTAGGGAGCCGTATACTCATTGGAGTAGTGTCCGGGTCTTCCACAATTGTAGCAATTACGATCATGACTAGAAGATCTTTTTTCATTGGGATCTTGACTTGGAGCTTCTCTCTTTGCTTCCGTTTTTGTAGAACTTGTTGAAGTTCTTCACCATTAAGCTCAATTATTCATTTAAGATTTGTTTCTCACTTGATGTTGTAGGAGCATCACTTGAAGCTTTCTAAGCACCATTTGACTTGTTGTGGAGCTCTTCCTTATACTTAAGTGACATCTCATGAGCAACAATTCTACCAATGACTTCCATTGTCTTGAGATCTTTATAGTTGGGCATCATTTGGATCAATGTGCACACGGTGTCATATTTTCCATCCAAGGCTCCTAGGATCTTCTTGATGATGATTTTTTTGGTCATCTCTTCGCTTCCTATGCCGGCAATGTCATTTGTGATGAGAGAAAGCCTATAGTACATATCGATGACTCCTTCACCATCCTTCATCTTGAACTTGTCAAGTTGACTTTGCAGGACATCCAATTTAGATTCCTTGATGGACTCTGTGCCTTCGTGCATATCAACCAAAGTATCCCAAATTTCCTTTGCAATCTCAAGGCGGTTGATTTTGTTGAATTCTCTAGGGCACAATCCATTGAAGAGAATATCGCAAGCTTGAGCATTGCATTGCAACATCTTCATTTCTTCCGTTGTCACTTCATGATCTGGTTCTCTTCCATCCTTGAATTATTCACCTTGCAATCCAATACGAATAACAGCCCAAACGGCAGGGTTATGACCAAGAATATGCATTCTCATCTTATGCTTCCAACTAGCAAAATTAGTACCATCAAAATAAGGACCTCTACGGTGGTAATTTCCCTTGCTAGACGCCATACTCTCCTAGGTTGCGAAACCAAGGCTATGATCACCAAAGCTACGGAAATCAAGGCAAATGGAGACCAAAGCTCTGATGCCACTTGTAGGATCAAAAGTAGGTCTAGAGGGGGTGATTAGACTACTTGACCAAATAAAAATATAATAGTTTCCCAATTTTAGTTGTGGGCAGATCTTAGCAATTAGCACAAGTCAAGCAATCACCCTACACATGCAATTCTAAGCGTGTAGCAGCGGAAAGTAAAACATTGCATATGAAGGTAAGTGGGAAAGGTTTGGAGAATGCAAAGGCAATGAAGACACGGAGATTTTTTGGTGTGGTTTCGATAAGTGGTGCTATTGTACATTCACGTTGATGGAGACTTCAACCCACGAACGGTAACGACTGCGTGAGTCCACGGATGGATCCAACCACAAAGGGTCCACGAAGAAGCAACCTTGTCTATCCCACCATGGCCATCACCCACGAACGACTTGCATCACTCGGGTAGATCTTCGCGAAGTAGGCGATCTCCTTGCCCTTACAAACTTCTTGGTTCAACTCCACAATCTTGTCGGAGGCTCCCAAGCGACACCTAACCAATCTAGGAGACACCACTCTCCAAAAGAAAATATATGGTGTGTTGATGATGAACTCATTACTCTTGTGCTTCAAATGATAGTCTCCCCAACACTCAACTCTCTCTCACAGATTTGGATATGGTGTAAAGATGATTTGAGTGGAAAGCAACTTAGGGAACGCTAGAGATCAAGATTCTTGTGGTAGCATTGGTATATCTTGGTCTCAACATATGAGTAGGTGGTTCTCTCTCAGAAATGTATGCTGGAAGTGTAGGCACGTTCTGATGGCTCTCTCACAAATGGAGAAGGGGGTGGAGGGGTATATATAGCCTCCACACAAAATCCAACCGTTACACACATTTGACCCAACTCGGTCAGACCGAATAGAAGAACTCGGTGAGACCGATTCAATTCAAAATGTGAACGTTAGGAATCTCGGTGGGACCGACTGGAACAACTCGGTGGGACCCACTGGAACAACTCTGTGGGATCGATGTGCTAGGGCTAGGGCAAAACCTGATCTCGGTGACGTCGATAGCTTGATCCCAGTGAAACCGATTTTAGCAAAGAGCAGACAGAGAGTTGGTCAGGCAAACTCGGTGGGACCGATCTCTCATTTCGGTGAGACCGAAATGTTACGAAGGGAAACAAAGAGTTTGCAGGGCCATCTCGGTGAGGCCGAGATACGTATCGGTGTGACCGAACTGTTAGCGTTTCTGGTAGTGGCTATGTCATGAGAACTTGCTGGTGCCGGATAGAAAGAATCGGTGAGGCTGAGTTTGACTTGGGGTTTTGGACATATTTGGAAACGAGAAAGTGGTTGAGGGTTTTGGAGCAATATCACTAAGCACTTGAGCAAGTAGACCATTAAGCAACACCTCGTCCCTTTTTAATAGTATTGGCTTTCCTATGGACTCAATGTGATATTGGATCACTAAAATATAAATGAAGAGTCTTGAGCTTTTGCCAATATGTGCCCTTAGCATTTTGAGGGGTCCACATCTCTAGTCCATGCCATGCCATTCATTGAAATTTCTTAAATATCAAACTTGAATGGATATTAGTTCAATGAGCTATATGTTGTTATGAATTACCAAAGTCACCCGGGGATTAGTTGCACTTTCAAGGATCATGACACCCTTCTGATGATGAGTCGCCGCCTCAAGTGATGGGCCATAAGTTGGCCCGCTTTACAAGTTGCCCTAAAGGCCTTGAGGTTATCGTCACAACCTAACTCAAGTCTTGAACTTCAGGCATGCCACTGGATAACCCGGCCCTAAATGGGCGGGTCATACCGTGGGGTTATATCCCCAGCAATTACCTCGCCAACGTAGTGCACACACACAATTCCGTGTCATGGGTGCGGCGTGCGGGCAAAAGCTAGTATGTGTTACAACCAGTATTGCCACTCCAACTATCACCTTTAGATATGTAAACGGATAATAAATAGATATTAATTAAAAGATGTCCCACACATGTTATTTCAGGATGAAAATTAACATAAAACAGAGTAGCAGCCATGTCTCGAACCCATCACTAGACCCTAAAAACTACGCCGCGCGAACCACTACAACATCCACATTTACTTGATTCTTATGAATAAGTAAAGTAAATGTACTAGAATAAAAGCGTTCGTGGGGCTGGAATGGCCTACGCCCAGTGCGGCTCATTTTTGTACCTGTTAGTTTTTTAGAAATTTGTATATAGTATATAAATATAATTTCAGTGATAAAGTAACCTTTAGATAATTGTGTGTTATAAATATTGTACATACAAATTGTCCAAAAATATATATTATACGAAATAAATAACCTAATTTTAAAATTCTCCATGTATTATTTTACAAATATTTGTATATTTAAGATACTGTTTATGCATTATAAAAATGTATAATTAAACATTCACAATTTGAAATTTAAAGATTTAGTTATGAATATTCAATTGCGCCTGATATTTAATTTTTTTAAATATAAGTCACGAATAAAAATTATAAGTGATTGAATATGCATAAATATTTAGTAAAGGTTTGTCCTCATAATTTTAAATAATTTAAATATGAGCCATGATGAATAATTTTTATGGATTTATTAGACATATGTATTTAAAAAATGTCCATATTAACTAAATGTTTTCTACATCATACACATGTTTGTATATAAATGTTTTTGTTTCTACTAATCATTGTGTGTATGTGTAGTATGTTTAACACATAAATACATATACATATATTATAATTACTCATGCAAAATAAGCCGCAGTATAGGTAGTCCATTTAAACTCCATATGCATGCATTCCCATTTGCTACATATTGGATTGTTATCCTTGTCAAACATGTCGACGACATGGCTTACTGAGTGGCTAGGCTAGCTACTGTGGTAAATCTAGGCCGTGGGTTCGAAGCCGATCGCCCCCATTTTAAACTTTGCATATAGATACGTATTATTTTGTTGATATATGGCGCACCTCTTTCTCTCACACAAATGTGTAGGAGCATGTACTACAGTCGACTATTAATTAGTAGTCCGCTTCTCTTCTTTCTTCTCTTTTCTCACCACCAACTCATTGAAAATATAATATTTAAAGTCTATTTACGTGTTAATTTTTGTAGTACAGTATTGCTTGCTTTTTTGGAAATAAAAAAATTGTAAGGTCATTGGTGCAAAAATGCTTCGCAACAGTCAGCTTTTTCCACAAATAAAAAATATAAGGGTGTTTTGTGCAAAAATGCATCAGCCTAGAGTCATCATTCAATGACAAGTATGGCCATACACATGGATACACCTACATATGCATTTTGTGACCGTATGTGCATGTTTAAGTCAAATTAAGTGAAATTTCGTATTTTTAAAGTTCTAGCACCAACTGGGCATCGAGTGCAAGTTATATGACCCCAATGATATTACGTCTTAGTTGTTTACCGCATCAACATGTTTTGTTAGTCCCGACTGCATGATACCAGCTAATATACAACACTATGGCCAATCTTAGACTATCTATAGTGGGTAGTAATATATGTGTAGTGTCATGCAACATTTCATTTACTAGTTTGTAGATTCATCTTATCTTAGTATGTGTGATGTTACCTATCTATGTTCGATATGTCTTTCTCTTTATTAATTAGCTGTCACATCATTTTTAGGTGCCATTTAGCTCTTAGCTACGCTACTCGCACTATGGTAGTCTTAAGTGTGTTTGGTATGATGCATGAAGGGCAAAGTTCCCAACCTAACCCATTTTTGCATGTTTGGTAGGGTGTATGGGCTCATGTGGGCTATGCCCATATGATGTAAAAAAGGACCCTCAGTCATGGCCATCTCATGCACCCCAGAGCGGGTGCATGGAGGCGGCCATGCTCACTTCGGCCCTCGTCCCCACCCATCAGACCACGTCCAGATATGTTTAAATTTTCAAAAAATGTTCACAATATGTGTAGTGTCATGCAACATTTTATTTACTAGTTTGTAGATTCATCTTATCTTAGTATATGTGATATTACCTATCTATGTTCGATATGTCTTTCTCTTTATTAATTAGCTGTCACGTCATTTTTTAGGTGTCATTTAGCTCTTAGCTACGTTACTCGCACTATGGTAGTCTTAGGTGTGTTTGGTATGGTGCATGAAAGGCAAAGTTCTCAATCCAACCCATTTTTGCATGTTTGGTAGGGTGTATGGGCTCATCTGGGACCCTCAGTCATGGCCATCTCATGCACCCGAGAGAGGGTGCATGGAGGCGGCCATGCTCACTCCAACACTCGTCCCCACCCACCAGACCACGTCGAGATATGTTTAAATTTTCAAAAAATGTTCACAATTTTAAAAATTGTTTAAATTTTCTAAAAACTCAGAATTTCAAGATTTGTTAAAATTCTGGAAAAGTTCAGAATTTCAAATTTTGTTTACATTTTAAAAATATATTTAGAGATTCAAATTTTGTTTAAATTTTCATAAAATGTTCAGAGTTTCATTTTTTTTTTCAAAAAATGTCTAGAGTTTCAATTTTTGTTTGAATTTTCATAAAAATGTCTAGAAATTCAAATTTTATTAAGCTTTTGAAAAGTGTTCAGAATTACAAATTGTGTTTAAATTTCCAAAAAAATAAAAAAATATTTGTTTAAATTTTTGAAAAATGTTCAGAAATTCATTTTTTGAATTTTTTTGAAAAGTGTATAGAATTTCAAAATGTTCAGAAATGCATTCTTTTTTAAAATTTTAAAATTATGTTCAAATTTTTCGGGAAAAAAAACAGAATTTCCAATTTTTTGAAATTTTCAAAAAATTGTTCTGAATTCAAATTTTATTTGAATTTTCATAAAAAGTTCACAATTTGAAAATATGTTTACTTTTTTCACGTTTTTTCATTTGGTACCATTCAAAAAAAATATTTAAATTTCGAAATTATTGAGAATATCTAAACACATGCAGGCTCCTAAACAAAGGCTCAGCTCAGTATGTCTCAGCACATACACAATTGTCAAACAACACTAAATGCATGTGAG
This sequence comes from Secale cereale, assembly GCA_902687465.1. NCBI lineage: Eukaryota > Viridiplantae > Streptophyta > Magnoliopsida > Poales > Poaceae > Secale > Secale cereale. The sequence goes on along the minus strand of LR738711.1, from coordinate 474,292,404 downwards.
GAGCCCGCCTACCATCATGGCTTGGGCTAGCCCCTTGGGCCAGCTAGGCGGCCTGGCTCACTCAGGAACCACCAATGCGATAAGAACCCGAAAGGAGGCGACAAACAAAGCATCCAGTGGATCACGGCATGAACTGGCGGCGGCTTCTTCCCCTTCCTCCTTCTTCCCAATTCTTGTATCCAATCTTTGTAATAGCTATTGTGATTGGATTCCCTTGGAGGATTACTAGTTCGTGTGTGAGATATCAAGGAGGATCGTAACATCTGGTATCAGACACCAGCCACCGCTCCTTCCTTGCGTTTCCTCAAGCTCGTTCGCATCGGGCAGCCATGGAACCATGGATGCAGGAGTATCTCGAGTGGCTGGACGCCATGCTTGACGCCTACAGCGACGCCGCTAGGACCCTCACCAAGAAAGTGGACGCTCTGGTCGTTGCCTGGCGGCCAGACCTGGAGAAGAGGTCCTCCCACACTGCCGTCGTCCACGATCCACCCGCGTCGACCCGTGCGCTCGAGACCACTACCGGGGCATCGGCGCCCGTCCTTGACGTCTCTTGCTCCACCACCAAGGCCCAGAAAGTTCTCGAGGTCATCCACGACACACCACCTGCGTGCATCGCGATGGCGCACACCATCTGTTCGACATATGGTTCGAACCAAGTTGTCCCCATCAACAAGGTCACGACCGTCTGCCTCGACTTGGCCATCGACATCAACACCACTACCGCACTTGGCCTCAAGCCTGTGGTCGACCTCTGAAACACCACGACGACCATCGAGGTTGGCAGCAGGTTTGGCGCCCTCAACATTCCTGTGGCGGTCAGCATCAGCCCGTGTTTTCATGTCCAAGTCCCATTCCCCAAACCTATCGCCGACAGCACTCACCGCGTTGATGTTGGAAGACCAGACGAGTACGGGCTCGTGGCGGCCACTCCAAACGTTGTCATTGAGCTTGATGTCCTCCCGGGTGTCTCCTCATTCATCAACAAGGCCCACGAGGCCTCTGCTGTTCTGCACGGTGCACCCCTTGGCTGCGTCACCATGGTGCCTTTGACCTGTTCGACATAATGCTTAACCCAAGACAACGGCGCGCTGGGGTTCGCACTTCCAATCACGACAGTGTTGCGGCTCCCAGCAACCGCACCGATGCTCGTCACCGACCGCCTTCACTCAGTTACCGCACTGCCGTTTCTATGCAGTTGTTCCGGAAACATGACCTGGATGTCTCGTCGCCCACAAGGTCCGAAGGGCCTGTCATGGTTCTAAGTCGGACAGTACGAGTAGGGGTACGTAAGAGGAGGCAAGGTCCTAGCTATGGTGAGATTGTACGCAAGATGTTTACGAGTTCAGGCCCTTCTCGGAGGAAGTAAAAGCCCTACGTCTCGGTGCCCTGAGGCAGTCGACTGGAATGTATATGGGGTGTTTGAGTTACACGGGGTGCGAACCCTTGTACTGGGGGAGGCGGTGACTTATATAGAGTGCGCCAGGACCCCAGCCATCCCCACGTTACAAAGGGCTCAATGTACATAAAGGCAGGGCGTTGCTGATAATGCCTGCAATGAAGAGTGATAAAGGCATTAATTGTCACAGAATGAATGCCGGAACGCTGCTGTCCTAAGGGACCTTTGACCTTCGGGGGTCGAGTGTCTTTGCATGGTCGAGTGTCCTCATCCTTCCGAGTGGAGTTGAGTCGTCTGAGTGGGAGTATGCAGTCGAGTGGAATGTCCTCTTGGACCGTATCAGTCGACTGTTTGTCTCTTGAGCTTTTGGGGTAGTGACCTTGGGTGGGGGCTCCTGGGTCAGGCCCGTGACCCTACCCTAGGTCTGTAGCATCATCAGTAGCCCCCGAATGGATTGAGGTTCGAGTGGAGGAGAGTGTTGAAGTTAGCCTTGGTTCGGGTTCGATGCCTCTGGGGGATCCTCTTTGAGCTTGCGGACCAGGCTGACTCTTCAACTTTGACTTGATCACATTAATCGATTCTAGGACCACCGAGTGTTCTTGTTTGTGTTGACCGTCGACTGAGCTTTGTGTGCGGTTCCGAGTGCTGGCGGGGTGCGCAGTTTTCGGCGGGATTGGCCGCTCTCTGGTCTCTGGATTTTGCGGGATTTCGAAATTTGGGGAAGCGCGCGAGATGGGTCGTGCCGCGGCAATCAGATCGGATATGCTCGGGACGCCTCCATCTCTGTGCCGCTTTTTTCTCCACGTATCATGTGCGCGCCTGTTGCGGGATTTGATGGGATAGCTCGGGGCCACCAGTCAGTCACTCGACCGCTGCGCAATAAATGTGCGCCACGGCCGAGGCGGAGGCACTGTGTGCCCATTTTTTGCTTCTTCCTCCTCTGCTCCTCCGCCGCGCTCCTGCTCTCCGCTTTCCGACGCTCGGTCTGCACCGGCTCGCCTTCCATGGGCAAGGACAAGACGGCGGCTCTGGAGCGCTCGAAGAAAGCGGCGACGACGGGGAAAGGGAAGAGATCCAACCGAGGGGGATCGTCATCGAGGTCCGGGCTCCCGCCTGGCTGGATCCAGGGGGACTGGATCAGGTCCACAATGACGCCGGAGGACATGGATGAGTTGGTGGAGGAGGGCCTAATCGCCCGCGACTCCTGGAGGCTGCCGGAGGACGAGCTCGAGCCCCAGCCGCGGGAGGGCGAGTGTGTTCTCCTCGCGACCCACGTCGACCGAGGTTTTTCTTTACCCCTGCACCCTTTCTTCCGTGGTTTTCTGGCCTTCTACGACGCCCAGCTGCACCACTTCACTCCCAACACCATCACATACTTGGCTGCATTTATTTCGATGTGCGAGAACTTCCTCGGGTGCCGACCGCACTGGGGCCTGCTTAAGCATATCTTCACTTGTCGTTCCCAAACTATCAAGGAAGCGAACCCGAGTGACGAGAAGACGCATGTCATCCAGATGTGCGGTGGATTGAGTATCCAGCTCAGGGGTAGGAGCGCTTTCCTTGCATGACCCTTTTTGAGTCGGTCCAGGGTTGGCAGTCGACTTGGTTCTATTGTATGAACGTTCCGACTCTTGGTCAGCCGACCGGGCTTCCCCCGTTTTCTTTGGGTCGAGTCAACCAGCCACCGACGTTGCTCGTGAGTCGGGCTGAGAGGGTAGAGGTAGACATGTTGGTGGAGCTCGTGGTTCAGCTGGTCCGCGATGGGGTCACGGGGATGGATCTGCTTGAGGTGTTCCTCAAGAGGAGGATCCAGCCCCTCCAAGCCCAGGACCATCCAATGTGGATGTACTCCGGCGCCGATGACACGTCTCGGGTCCATCCGGAGGAAGCTGCCGCGCTGATGGTGGCGCAGTGCTTGAAGTGTATCACGGGGAACAAGGACAACCCTCGGGGGACTAGAAGAGTTCGCCCATTCGACGCAGACCACCAACCAGACAAGGTTCGGCCTTGGCTTCCGAGTGAACTTTATATTTTCTGCTTGCGGACGGCTGATGAATCCGATTGACGTATGATTATTCTTCTTTTCTACGGATCTATACCGAAATGTTTTCGGTGCCCAACGGTGATCAGGTCCAGGAGGGCGAAGAAGGCGTAGGCGAGGCTTCCGACTGGAAGTCTGTCGATGATACTGAAGAGGATAGCGAGGATTCCAGCAGTGGCGAGTAGGTCGAGTCGCCTCCCCGCGGCAAGAAGCGCTCCAAGGAGAAGCACGACCCAGAGGCCGCGCGCACCAGGGCGGGCCCTTCTAGCTCCCAAGTGCAGAAACAAACTCGCACGTCCACTCCATATCCGACTGAAAAGGCACCAAAGCAGCCTAAGGTCGCTGTTGTCAAACCCCGGAAGGCCTTGCCCAAGATCAAAGTGGACGTCCCGATCGCCTCCATGTAAGTGTAGCTCTCCCTCATTTTTTCTTCCCTTTTGGAGACCAACTTTGCTTTTATCGACTCACTTTCTGCGAAATCTTCAACGCTGCTGCTTCTGCGACCTCGATGGATGTTGACAAGGGCCGCGACGACGAGGAGACCGCTGACGCTGCCACGTCCCGCCCAGGTGCGGATTCTCGACCACGCTTTGTCTTTTACTCATTTGGATAGTCAATCGACTGAATTTCTTGATTGTCTTCTGAAGGGCCACGCAATGTGATTGAGCTTCCCGACGACGATGACGATGAGAAGGAGCGCGCGGAGGTGACTTGACGAGGCGCAGGAAGGAGGGGTCGGAAGACACCCTCTGGCACTGAGGCCCGGCGACAGGGGGACGTGGCCCGGACCACGATCTCCTTTGTCGTTCCTATGTCGATTGTCCGTCCCTCCTCGTCAACTGATCCAGCTGCTGACCCTGTGACTGCTCCGTCGTTCGTTCTCTTCACCACCCATCACGTCCCGGAGGACCCCGTGAATGCGGCCCAGGAGGCCGTTCGTCAGGCGGGATTGATGATGGAGCGGACGAAGGCGGCGTATGTGGCTAGCATGGCTGCCTACACTCCTTGGCGTTGTTAGCATGATCAGGAGACAAGCTGCCTTGATTGCTGGGACGAGGAGGCACTCTCCTAATGGGTCTGTGCTAGGCGAACAATAATCAGGTTCCAAATTTTGGCTAGTGAAGTGATGAGGACACGACTACCTTGGATACGACCAAAAATATTGCATACATGTATATTTGTGAGGTGATTTCTAATGCAAACTATACAACAATTTATTTATGTCATCCAGGACAAAAATACTTCATAGACTTTTGTGCCATGTCTAATTCCAGGTGTATGGGACATTTGTACAATCCACATATGAAGATAAGAGAAAAAGAGAAGTTTGGGTGCTGTTCAAAAAGTTCTCTCACGTCACTTTTGGGCCAAGAGAAGATAGAGTCCAAGTCTCTCACGTTCTGCATCCAGATTCGGACTGCACAGACATACTTGACTCAAAACGGCAAGAACTCCTTCATACGGACTCCGAATTGGGTGTTTTTTTTTCTGTTGGAAACTAGATTTTGTACACTTTCCAACCCAATTGGATTCACCTTCAAATTCGTCCGGAGCGTTGAGATATCGACGAAACAATCTGACGATGCAGCAGAATCCGAGTCAAACTACAAGTCCAAAGGTGTTGCATCACCTCCACTTGGGCCCATGAGCCTTGTACGACCTAGGGTTAGTTTTAGGCTGCCTTGGGACGTCCTTCCACCTCCTTGGCCGCCACCCCTTGCTCCTATATAAGTGGATCCATCTAGTAGTTTCTTCTTTGGAGATTTGTTTAGTCAAAAGTTAGCCATTGTAACTTCGTGTATTTCGTTTGTGTCCAACGACCAGACCAAGACCGCTTACGGATCCCCACCTTTATCAATACTTCATTTATATTTGCAATATTCATATTGCTTTATCATATTCTTGCTTGTTCTTCGATTGCATGCAGGAATAGACCTTCGTGGTCAGGCTGATCGTGCTTCTGGCATTGTCAGTAACCCCTGGAGATTGGTTTAGCGATTGCTAAGGCGCAACGTCGTGCACGTTTGTAGTCGGATCGTCAAAGTCGTCTCCACCAAACCGATAGTTATCATCTCATCGAAAGATCGGGACACCTCGCCTCTATCAAGTGATGACGACATGACTACCTTGGATACGACCAAAATTATTGCATACATGTATATTTGTGAGCTGATTTCTAATGCAAACTATGCAACAATTTATTTATGTCATCCAGGACAAAAATACTTCACAGACTTTTGTGCCATGTCTAATTCCAGGTGTATGGGACATTTGTACAATCCACATATGAAGATAAGGGAAAAAGAGAAGTTTGGGTGCTGTTCAAAAAGTTCTCTCACGTCACTTTTGGGCCAAGAGAAGATAGAGTCCAAGTCTCTCACGTTCTGCATCCAGATTCGGACTGCACAGACATACCTGACTCAAAACGGCAAGAACTCCTTCATACGGACTCCGAATTGGGTGTTTATTTTTCTGTTGGAAACTAGATTTCGTACACTTTCCAACCCAATTGGATTCATCTTCAAATTTGTCCGGAGCGTTGAGATATCGACGAAACAATCTGACGCTGCAGCAGAATCCGAGTCAAACTACAAGTCCAAAGGTGTTGCATCACCTTCACTTGTGCCCATGAGCCTTGTACGACCTAGGGTTAGTTTTAGGCTGCCTTGGGACGTCCTTCCACCTCCTTGGCCACCACCCCTTGCTCCTATATAAGTAGATCCATCTAGTAGCTTTTTCTTTGGGGATTTGTTTAGTCAAAAGTTAGTCATTGCAACTTCGTGTACTTCGTTTGTGTCCAACGACCAGACCAAGACCGCTTACGGATCCCCACCTTTATCAATACTTCATTTATATTTGCAATATTCAGATTGCTTTATCATATTCTTGCTTGTTCTTCGATTGCATGCAGGAATAGACCTTCGTGGTCAGGCTGATCGTGCTTCTGGCATTGTCAGTAACCCCTGGAGATTGGTTTAGCGATTGCTAAGGCGCAACGTCGTGCACGTTTGTAGTCGGATCGTCAAAGTCGTCTCCACCAAATCGATAGTTATCATCTCATCGAAAGATCGGGAAACCTCGCCTCTATCATGAAGTTACTGTTCAGAGATGTTTATGCACACGAAGCTTGGTATCGTTGCGTTTTTGACACTTCTATCACGAGCCACCTCATTGGAATCACTTCTGAAGATGATACAATCAACACATATATTCAGCTTGTTGGATGCAGCGAATCCTGTGAGCTGCAAGCTCGGTGGGACTCTGGTAACCTTGGCATGGCAGGCTATTCGAATTCATCTTGCAAACATGAACTTGTTCTAGGAGTGAGGGGTGTCATCACAGTCGCTGTCTGTTTCGCGCACGGCTCCGTCGACAGCTCCACCAACTACTACTCCCTCGGCATCTCCTTCGACTCGGTCGCCATCGATCATGACTACTACTCCGACGTCATTCGATTCAACCCCGGCCCCGACCACCACTGCAACTTCGGGCTAGCCAAGGACATTCAAGTGCAATGGGACCCGGGAGGTCTCTTGGTGGCATCGGCTTGGGGTCAAGCCGATTTTCAAGGAGGGGGATGTCAGGAGCCCGCCTACCATCATGGCTTGGGTTGGCCCCTTCAAATTCCATAATTCCAGTGCTACAATCCCTATATTAAGATGAAGTAAGAAAGTATCAGTCCTCTTATTTTTTGTCTTCTATGAAAGAATGTAGCTCGCTTTTTCAACCCGGGGCCCCCTCTGGGGAACTGTTTGAGTTTTAGCATCGACCCCATTTCCTTTTGATCGTATTACGCTTGACTCATTGCAAAACATTTCGCTTTCTACGCCACGCTCGTACGTGGTTTACACTCCTTGCCTTAGGCCAGCTAGGCGGCCTGGCCCACTCAGGAACCACCAATGCGATAAGAACCCGGAAGGAGGCGACGAACAAAGCATCCAATGGATCACGACACGAACTAGCGGCGGCGGCTTCTTCCCCTTCCTCCTCCTTCCCCAATTCTTGTATCCAATCTCTGTAATAGCTACCGTGATTGAATTCCCTAGGAAGATTACTAGTTCGTGTGTGAGATATCAAGGAGGACCCTAACAATGCATGACACTCAGCATATAGTATTAGAGAAGAACAATAAATTATATTCATACATACATATGCTTTTGGAGATCGGAAACAAGCCAAGTCAACAGACCGCAGGCCTTTCCGTCGCAACGCCGTCCGTTCCCCACCCACTAGTCGAGATTCAAGTTGCTCAAAAAAACAAAACAAAACTAGTCGAGATTCAATTAACTCGTCTCCCAGGCGACACGACGCCGAGGAGGAGGTCGAGGCGGCGCCGATGGGTCCGCTGGAGGTGCCGCCGGAGGAGACCAACCGTTGCGTCCGCGGATGCTGCCGTAGCGACGCCATCCCGCTCCACCTCCCCGCCGCGTCCTTCTCCCTTCTCTCCCCCATCGCCCAAGGTAACCTCCCCCATCCTTCTTTCTCCTCCCCCCCCCCCCCCCCC
>LR738711.1:474243250-474280198 GCA_902687465.1 Secale cereale | reverse complement strand
CAGCCAATGGCATCCTCGCAGAGCCGTCGACATCCACCAACAGGCGGCCACCATCCGCCACACCCACCGGCTGAAGCAAGGGCGGCCGCCTGTGACCCGCGCCGTCCTCGGCCCGCCCCGCGAGATCGGATCTGGCAGGCCGCAAGCCAAAGCCGCTAAGACCAACCCCAGCGAGCACCGCCGCCGCGTCGCCCAACACACCTCAGTCAAGTCGCCGACGCCGTCCCGCACCGGCGCACCGAGGTGCTGCTGCGCCCGTCGCATAGTGCGATACCCAGACCCGGGTGAACCGCCCCGCGTCGAGCCACTCGAGCGAGGAGAAGAGGAACTCCCCGCTGCCGCTGCCGCCGGCTGGACATTGCCGGTCGCGCCCACTGGAAGCGGCGAGGGACGGGAGGGGGGGAAGGGGGGGGGGGGGTTCCACCGGCGGCTATGGTTAGCCTCCTAGGCGCCCGCGGGGGCGTCACGGGAGGAGAGGATGGAGGACAGCTTGAAGTTTCTATTTTACGAACAGCTCCATTTATGTTAGTTCGAGTACCGCGTTCTCTTTTCGTTATCAAAACACATTGACTTTATATTCATTTTTTGTTTGGATATTAAAGTGATGTTATACACATGTCTAATTGAGGTTTCTTGGGTTATATATGTGTATGCCCATTAATTTTGAGCGAAAGTAGGTAAATAACATGAAAACAAAACTAAATCACAGTAACAGTTAGTGACATTGCAAAAACCATTGGTTTCAAAATCACGCTGCAAAAGATCTATTATGATGAAGCAACATTTTTGCCTCTCCTGTTGTTCTCATATCTTGGTGCCCTAATGAGATTTATTTGGAGCCAAATTTTTACTAAGGGCGTGTTCTGAAACTTCCCAGCTTCTCAAAAACTTCCCAAATCTGGCTTCTCGCTTCACTTGGCGACTAGGAAATCGTTCGGATACGTTCGGCATGACAGCTTCTTGATTTGTTCCCTTACCAGGCCTCCGGCCCATTTAAGCGCATGTGGCCCAGTCTAACTTGGGGAAAAGAGACTAGGCTTTGAGCCCGTTCGTTGCCAGTAAAATCTCCCCGTGCATCTGGTCGTGCACGAGAGAAACATATCGGGAGAGAGAGAAAGAATGAGCGAACCGGTATGCTACAGACTCACTTAGCGGTGGCATCTGGTTGTAATATGTCTCAACTCTTGCTTCAATTTTCAGAGCTGGGAAAGGCCAGCTTCTCAACTTCCTCCGTTTTTACACTACGCTGGTAGCTGGCTTCTCAATTTCACACTCCGCAGAGTTAAAGCATTCGGCGTGGAGTTGGAGAAGCTGGCTGCCGGAGCATTACCAAACAAGCCCAAAATCCCCCATCTCTAAGGGGCTATTCTCATACTCCCCTACCTATTTTCTCCTCTTCCCCTTTTGTTTTCCCATAACCACTGGGCCAGGTTTGCCATAGGAATTTGTTGTCATGATTTAGGCAGATAGTTCATGTTCCATAATAAAAGATATTTATATTTTTGTACTTTTAGATGTTACTCTCTGATTTCCCTTTTAATCTTATCATTTTACAGCGAGCTTCTTACTGGTGTTGTGCCTTACACAGATCTGCGAGCTGAAGCACAGGTTCATTTTTGTTGCTTGTTCAATAGCTCCAGTGTTGTGGCTCATTTCATAAACAGCCATACTATGGACTACTTTGTGTTTTGTATGATTGCTTTGGTATTCTATCAAATTAGATTTTTTTGGTTTTAATGATTTCTTCCTAATCTAACATTTAAAAGGCCAGCCAGTATAGAACTCTTAAATGGAGTATATGGTAGATCCCTAAACTTTGGTTTGGTCAAGTAAGTCCATAAACATGTAAATTGCACATTTTCACCCAACAGCTTGTTTATGTGGTTCGTCACAGTTCTGAAGCTTGCCAGCCTTTCTAGTTTTGCTTGAATGGCAGGTTGATACCAATCAGCATGGAGTTCACGTGCATTGCGCATGCATCAGGCGAAGATCAATTAGTTCCATCCATCTTGAAAATTGAACTCTGGTGAAGCTGACTTCTCCATTAATCACCTTCCACTTCCATACGAAAACTAAGTATTAGCTAGCTTTTCCCACAACCCCCTTTGATTTGGTCCAGGACTGGGCAAGGTCAGCATGCAATATACACAAAGGTTAGGCTTGGCTGCTTTTTAATCTGCGGTGAACAACTGAAAGAAGTTGCTGGGTGAAAATGCTACCAGCGGCTGTCTGAAGTGCATGCAGTGATGGGCTCAGATATTATATAAAATGCACATATCCATATGGACCTGCTTGACCACATCATGCTAGTCTCTAGACCCACATCATAATTATAGTTATCTGTAGCTACCTAAGCTGAGCATTTTATGTTCTCTGCAAATAACAGCTCGCTCTATCTTTCTTTAGGCACACACCGTTCTTGAAATGACTTACACTGAACAGCAACTTACATCAGCTGTTGTTTCTCAAGGATTGCGCCCTACTCTGGCCCTTCCAGAGTCTGGCTCTCCACCAAGTCTCTTGTCACTTATTCAGCGCAGCTGGGATTCTGATCCTGAACGGAGACCATCATTCGGAGATATAATTGAAGAGTTAAATGTCATACAGAAGCATATAGTTACACATTCTTGCCCTCTATCATCTGGTTCAGTGAACTTGCGTCGAAACAGCAAGGCAGAAGTACACCATCATCAAGAAGCATTAAACTGGTTTAACCAAGGGGAACTGTTAACAAAGAAAGCAAACAAATTAGACTATGCAGTGAATCCTTGGTCTAGTTCATTTGATCAGTCCTATGTCTCTGTGTATCGTCCAACTTTGAGCTGGGGATCTTTTGCAACATGTGGACGAAGAGAAACAATGGAAGATACTCATTTTATGCTTCCCTGCATGTCTGAAGAAAAAGACGTGCATTCCTTTGGCATTTTTGATGGACACAGAGGTTCAGTGTTTGTTAAGTCTACGTTTTGATTTTTACTAGGTTTGCATTAGCATACATTACACAATATTCTTACAGGTGCGGCAGCTGCTGAGTTTTCTGTCCGAGCAGTTCCTGGATTTCTCAAGCAATTTGGACACACTGCCAGGTTCGGGTTGAATATAAACTATCTGATTTTTTTTCCCGAGAAAAGTGCATATTTCAACTCTCAACTCTTGCCCTAGTCTAATTTACAACCCCCAACTCCAATACCGTCTACATTACAACCCCCAACTCTTAAAACCGACCAGGATTCAACCCTCCCTCCCCATGGACCATCCAGTCAGCATAACACATCAGCAAAAAATCAAAATTTCCAGGAAAAAAATCCATGAAAATAAAAACACCCAAGAAAAATGGAAAAATCTATTCCCTCCTCCCCATAATGTAAGACGTTTATGGGACGGAGGGAGTATACATTTTTTTTAAATAAATAAAACAATGAACTGTAAAATAAAAAAAATTGTCAAATAAAAATAAAAAGAAAAGAAAATTCCAATTTTTTTGCAGAATTTTCTGCCCAAATTTTGTCAAAGAACTAAAATTTCCAGATTTTTTGAAAAAATTCTGTTAAATCAAGAAAACAATACTAAGCATCTTGAAAAGTTTGTGATTTTACAGATTTTTCAGAAACAGCCCTGAACCTTTTTTCTTTTGATTTTCCAGATTTTTCAGAAATTTGCATTATTTTTCCTGATTTTACTTTTTTTTTCTGGAATTTTTTGATTGTTTTTGCAAATTTTGAAATTTATTTTTGCTGACTGGATGGTCAACGGGTCATAACCGGTCAACAGGGAGGGGACTACATTGCACGGATACTTCAGAAAGTGCCCGTATCCAGCCGGATACTGCCCCGATACTTCCCGATACGTATCCCGTAAGTATCCCTCTATATTTTGATATTAAAAAAAGAAAATAATGTTTGATACTCCTAGGATACTTCTGCGATACGTTTTGGATACTTGAAACCCCTCGTTCGATGTGAAATCCCCTCAATAATAAAGATGCACCTTTGAAGATTCCCAACATGGGCGTGAGTTCATGTGAAAACATGTCTGTCAATGTTTTTTATTCAATTGAAAGGTGAGTAAGAGAGAGTCGATGCATTGATTTGAACAACAAACCTGATCAAGTCTCACTGCCAATTAATGGAAGTGGACTAAGTGCAAGAAAAGAAAGGAGTAATCGTATTGAGGCATGCTTTTGACCAAGAAGCTCCTTAATATTTTCTTCATATTTGTAATAATTAATATATGTGACATCTATATATGAACGTATCCCCATATCCATGTTTTTAGAAAACTGACGTATCGGGCGTATCCCCGTATCGCGTATCCGATACGTATCCAAGTATCCGTGCAAGGGCCCGCCCCTAGCCCCCCATCTCCACCTCCACTTCCCCTCCCCTCTCCATGGAGGCCCCAAGCGCCGTCCCTACTGACCGCCGGGCGACCCTCTCCGGCGAGCGCGTGTCCTCAGGCGACCGCTGGCTCAGCTCGGAGAGCGAGTCCTCGGCGCGGTCCTACAGGGACGTTGCGCTTACCCCGCCGGCTCGGGCTCTTGGCCGCACGGGGCCTCGCTCGGGGGTCCATCGCGTCTTCGGCGGGGCCGCGCTCGACGCGGATGGATTTCAGCAGCCGCGGCGCAGGAACCGCCGCCGCCGCCCGAGCCAGGACGACACTGACAGCCGCTCGCCTCCTCGCCGCCGCAGCCCGTCTCCGGAGGAGGTTGCTGGGCTGTGCTTCCGCTGCCTCGACCACCGCCACCGGGTACGCGACTGCACCAACGACATCCGGTGCAGGCGATGCCTCACTTCGGGCCACGAGTCTCGCGACTGCGACTCCCGGCGGAACGACGGCGCACGCCCTCGCCATGACGCCCCTGGCTGTGGCGGCCCGGCCCCGGCCCCTCCCTCGCATCGTCGGACCACCACTCCACCGGCGCCTCCCGCGCTCCCGTCGCCGGCACTTGTTCCTCAGCTGCGGCCCGATGCGCCCGTGCGGGTCATCATGGTGCTGCAGTCCACGGAGATGGAGGAGGCCGAGCGGGTCCTTAGCCGTGCCATGGTGGCTTCCATCACCGGCAACAGGCCGCAGGTGACCGTGGCCGAGGTGGCCGAGGTGCTCTACCGTTCCCTCGAGCTCTCCGAAGGCGACTTCACCGTGCACGAGCACCACCCCGAGGACTTCCTCATCCTCTTCTCCTCCCTGGACACCATGCGTCGTCTCAATGGCGAGCACTTCATCAGCTCGCCACGGTTCGCGCTCTCGCTGCGGCCTTGGTGCAAGCTTGCGCACGCTGGCGCCGGCGGGTTTGAACACCGTGTCGAGCTCGAGCTCCGCGGCATCCCCGCCCAAGCTTGGCACCTCTCCACCGCCGAGCACATCCTCGGAGCGAGCTGCTGGATTGAGAGGCTGCACCCCCGCACGCGCTCTCGCGAGAATCTGGCCGTCTTCCGCCTGTCCGTTCGCGTGCACGACCCAGCCGACATCCGTCGCGCCGCCGTCCTGGAGATCGTTGAGCTGCTACCGGCCCGCATTCCCTCGGAGACGTCGGAGGTCAGGACGCTCACGTACCCTATCTCCATCGCGCTCGCACGCACCACCTCGCCCCGGGCGCCCTCTCCTGGTGCCCCGGCTAACGACGACCCCGGCAGAGGCGGCGCCGGCAACGGACACGGCTAGGGCCAGGGCCCCGGTCATGGACGAGCAAGGCGCCGCGGCCGGAAGCGCAGACGTATCGATGCTGCGCCGGGCGGCCGGGCTGATGGCATGGCCATGGACGCGCCTGCTTGGCGCGCTTGTGACCGCTCAGGGCGGACTGATGGGCTGAACATGGCTGCCTCTTGGCGACGGCGGAGGCGGCGGCGCCCCCCGTCCGGCTGGCGAGGGATGGCATGCTATCGTGGCCGGGTCAGCAGGGCCCCTCGCGTTCTCGTCACCGGGCCAAAAGAGGAAAAAGAGGGAAAAGAAAGGGCCCGCAGCTGCAGGCTTTGGCGGCCGATCCTACGCAAGCGGCTGTCGCTCCCGATGACGACGCGCGGTCGGCTGGCCTGGGGCCAGCTGGCGTGCTCCCACCGGTCGCTGAGGAGCCAGAGGGCCCGAGAAGTTCAAAATCGGGCTCTCCCCGCGATCCCGAGGACGATTCCGCGGGCCCCATTCCCGCCACGGCTGATTCATCGCCGTGTCGGGATCTTGCCCTTTTGAGCCAGGTCCCAGATTCGTAGTCAGCCGTGCCAGGGGCTTCAGAACGGCCAGGATCGCCTGCCGCCCTATCGGGGCAAAGCAGCGGCTTGCGCACTCCTGTCGCTCTTGCGGGCCCAGACGCCTTTGCTGACCGGTCACCGCTGTCCCTTGGCCCCACCTTTGCGATTCTGGCGGGAGGAGGCGCACCGGTGGCCGCCCAAACTGCTATCCCGCCCGCGATCGAGGCCTCCCCTCCCCGCATGACCACTGATGGGCCAAATAGGGTTGGGCCGGCGTCTCACACCGCGCCCCACCTTGAGGCTGAGGCCGGGGCCCTGAGGCCAATTACCAGCCTGCAGTGAAGACGCGGATCCTCCACGTCCATGCCAGCGCCCAACGCCGACCAGCGCTCGCCTGTGCTTGAATCCCGCTCCCCGGCATCTGGACGGTTCGCATCGCCGCCTATCACGATGAGGCGATCACGCAGCCGTGTGCCCACGCAACAGACTTGGACGCTCGGCGAGTTCCTGGCCGCAGCCACGAAACATATCAGCGCGTCGTTGACGACTCCTGGGAAGCGGCCACGTCGTCCCCTCAACTTTGCCCCACGGCGAGGTCGTTCCGTCGCGGCAGCCACTCCCGCCGAGGCGCCGCCGCTGGCAGAACGGAGGGCCCAGGTGCAGATCCTGCGCACATTGGGGATTGTAGGCACTAATCAGAAGATCACAGCCATCGAGATGAAGGCCTACGACGACATGTTCGCGGCGCCAATCCCCCTGTCCGTGCTAAAGGCCATAGCCGCCCTGGTCGATCGGGAGATCCCAGCGTGCTTTGCCTCCCCCACGCGCACGGCCACTCATCGTCGACCTCTTGTTCATGGATCACGGACTAAAAATCGCTGTTTGGAATGTACGTGGCCTCAACTCGCGCGCCCGTCGTAGCGCAATCCGCTCTCTGCTAGGCACTACCGGCGCCTCCATTGTATGCCTTCAGGAAACGAAGATGGCTTTGATCTACTCGCCCATTGTGCTTGACATTCTCGGCTCTTGAGTTCGACGACTTCACGTACCTCCCGGCCGATGGTACACGAGGCGGCATTCTCCTCGCCTGGAAGAGCAGGGCTGTCACGATCTCCGACTCGTTGCTCACCCAGAACGCGCTGACGGCCAAAGTATTCGGGGCCTCGGGAACACCGTGGTGGATGACGACGGTCTACGGACCCCAAGCCGATGCGGACAAAGTCTTGTTCCTCCAAGAGTTGCGCAACATTAGGGCGGCTTGTCCCGGCCCATGGATGTTATGTGGTGATTTCAACCTCATATACCGAGCTGAGGACAAGAACATGTGCGGCCTGCATCGGTGCATGATGGGAAGGTTTTGCCGCGCTATCAACGACCTCGCCTTGAAGGAGATTTATCTCAACGGACGTCGCTTCACGTGGTCGAATGAGCAGTCGCCGCCCACGCTCGTGCACCTGGACCACGTTCTTTGCACGTCGGACTGGGAAGACGTGCACGGCGAATGCCACCTCCGATGCCTTGCTTCGGTCGTGTCGGACCACTGTCCGCTGCTGCTAGATTGGTCCCCCATGCCAGCGGCGCATAAACGCTTCCACTTCGAGGACTATTGGCTCAGGCTTGACGGCTTCCACGACACCGTTGCCGCGGTTGGAGCTCGGTGCATGAGGACGACCCATTTCGGCGGCTGGTCAAGTGTCTCCAGGCCACTGCTCGCCGCTTATCGAGTTGGAGCGCCAAGGCCACGGGCAACATCCGAGAAAAACTAGCCATATCCCGCGAGCTGATCTTGCGCTTCGACAAAGCGCGGGAGGACCGTGTGCTCTTGCCTTCGGAGGAATGGCTCCACAAGCAGCTCAAGCTCGCCTATCTCGGCATGGCATCCATGGAGCGCACGATCGCTAGGCAGCGCGCCCGCATCGCGTCCCTCAAGGACGGCGACGCCAACACGAACTTCTTCCACCGGCAATGCTCCTACCGGCGTAGGAAGAACCGCATGCACAGCCTCGACGTAGACGGGCAGGTGCTCACAGATCACGAGGAGATGGCCAGCGCAACGCTTTTTGCATTTTGACGGCTTGCTTGGCACCGCTGTGGACCGGGCGCACACGCTGGACCTCCCCCAGCTCATTGAGCCCGGCGACCTCGCATGCTTAGACGCGCCCTTAAGCCAGGAGGAGATATGGGACGCGGTCAAACGCATGCCGGCGCGCAAAGCGCCTGGACCGGATGGCTTCACTGCGGAGTTCCTGCGCGCCTGCTGGAGCATCATCCGCCATGACATATGGCACTTTTTGAGCTGCTTTACACGCTGCTCGGCCGCGGGTTCAGCAAGCTGAACCAAGCGCTGCTGACCTTGCTGCCCAAGCGAGCGGACGCACAGAAGCTCAGTGACTATCGGCCGATCTGCCTGATCCACATAGTGGCCAAGATTTTCGCCAAGGTCCTGCCATTGCGCCTTGCTCCCAAGCTTGACACCCTAGTAAGCCGCAACCAGAACGCGTTCATTGCCGGACGTAGCCTCCACGACAACTTCGTCCTAGTCCGGCAATCCCTCAAGATGCTGCACCAACTTGGCGCACCCAGGATCATGCTCAAGCTCGACCTCACACGCGCCTTCGACTCCATCTTGTGGCCCTTCCTCTTCGAGGTGCTGCGCCAGTATGGGTTGGGGACCGGGACCGATTCAGGGAGTGGCTAGCCATTCTGCTCTCCTCGGCAAGCACTCGGGTCATGATCAATGGTGTCCCTGGCCCGCCAATCTGGCACCGCCGTGGCCTGAGACAGGGTGACTCTACCTCCCCACAACTCTTTGTGCTGGCGGTGGACACCCTTGGGAGGCTGATGCATCGCGCCCTGCAGATGGGTATCCTCCAGCAGCTGCATCCCCGACGAGCCATTCCGGCGATCTCTCTGTATGCCGATGATGTGATGCTTTTCTGCCATGCCACTCACGAGGAGATTGCCGCTATCAAAGGCATCCTGGACGTGTTCGGAACGACTTCTGGGCTCCGGGTGAATTACACCAAGAGCTCGGCCACGGTTCTTCACGTCGATGACTACGGTGCGGGGCTGTTGGAGCCGCTTGGGTGCCCCGTCGTGGCCCTGCCGGTCACGTATCTAGGCATCCCGCTCTCCACTCGTCGCCCATCCGCAGCCCAACTACAACCACTCGTCGACGCGGTGGCGAGCCGGCTCCCATCCTGGAAAGCGTGGCTGATGAACAAAGCGGGAAGGCTTGCGCTCGTCAAGTCGGTGCTTAGCGCGATTCCGATTCATCAACTGCTAGCGCTAGCGCCTCCCAAGAAAATCCTGAAGCAGCTAGAGAAGATTCAGCGTGGCTTTCTTTGGGCCGGCCGCGCGGATGCCCACGGCGGGCACTGCCACGTGAACTGGCGCCGGGTTTGCCGTCCGCTCGAATACGGCGGCCTCGGCGTCCGGGACCTCGAGCGCACGGGGCTCTCGCTTCGGCTGCGCTGGCTCTGGCTCGCGCGCACGGACACGGACAGAGCCTGGCAGGGGCTGGACTTACAGTTTTCAACGGAGGAGCGCGCGCTATTTTACGCCTCCACGACCATGGCCATCGGAGACGGCAGGACAGCTCTTTTCTGGGAGGATCGTTGGCTCGGCGGCCAATCCGTCCGCGAGCTCGCACCCATGCTATGCATCCCCAAGCAACGTCGGAAGTCGACAACGGTGGCAGAGGGCCTGGCCGGCAACAGCTGGGCGCGTGACATACATGGTCTGCTCGGCCTCCCAGAGATTGGACAATACCTGAAGCTCTGGCACTTAGTACAACATGTCGAATTGTCCAACGCGCCAGACAGGCTGCTCTGGAGCTGGACAGCCAACGGCCTTTACACCGCCCAGTCTTGCTACCGGGCAACTTTCCAGGGCGCGACGGGCTGCCATTCCTGGAAGCTCATTTGGAGGAGCTGGGCACCGCCCAAGGTGAAGTTCTTCCACTGGCTGGCATGCCAAGATCACTGCTAGACCGCGGAGCGACTCGCAGGCCATGTCCTGCAACATCACCCGCGGTGCCTTCTGTGCGATCAGGAACCGGAGACGATTGGGCACCTGATGCTCACGTGCCCATTCACTAAGCAGACATGGCATGAAGTCCTATCTTGGCTGCGTTTACCGGCGCCGGCGCCCGAGCACGACGGCTCGCTCATGGAATGGTGGCTGCGTGCGAAGGAGCCCACACCGCCAGCACTTCGCAAGGCGCTCAAATCCGTGGCGTTGCTGGTGCCGTGGATGATCTGGAAGCATAGGAACGCGTGTGTTTTCAACCATGTGCGCCCATCACTGAATGAGCTTGTAGACAGGATTAAAGACGAGACCCGATGTTGGGCAAAGGCCGGGGCTCAAGGGCTCAGGGTCGCCTTGCCATCATCGTGGGATGTCAGTTGAGCCCCTGTTGGCTGTGTGAACCTGCCTCCTAGGAGGATGTAAATACCCTTTCTTTCCAATGCAACAAGACGCAAAAGCCATTTGTGTTTTCTCGAAAAAAAAAGTATCCGTGCAACGTAGGGAGGGGAGGGTTGAATCCTGGCCGGGTTTTAAGATTTCGGGGTTGTAATGTAGACGATATTGGAGTTGGGGGTTGTAAATTAGACTAGGGCAAGTATTGGGGGTTGAAATATGCACTTCTCTTTTTCTTTTTTCTATTCTTAATTTTCATGGATTTGTTGTTCTGTGTAGCCCGATTGATGCCCTTGCAGAAGTATTTGTAAGGAGTGATACAGCATTTAGGGAAGAGTTAATTGTTCACCAGAAGTCAAAAAGGGTCCAGAAAGACTGGCATCCTGGTTGCACGGCAGTGACAGCATTGATAGTGAGAAACAAACTTTTTGTAGCTAATGCTGGTGATTGCCGAGCAATTCTCAGCCGTGCTGGCAAACCATTTCCTGTGACTAGGGTTGGCATCAATTCTCTTTTCTTTTCTCACGGTACAAATTAGCATATAATGCAATTTCCTTTTTATTTTATTTTAATAGGATCATGTTGCTAGTTGCCCCAAGGAAAGAGAGCGTGTTATAAAGGAAGGGATTGAAGTCAGATGGCAAATAGATACATGGCGAGTCGGTACAGCTGCTCTTCAGGTGCTCACTTTGTTTTGCTTTTTCTCACATGTACCGACTTGAGCACACGGAACTGATCAACCTTTTGCATTAGCAACAAATGTCTTACCGTTTCTTAAAAAAAGCATTAGCAACAAATATCTTACCGTTTCTTAAAAAAAAACATCATGTTTCTGTGGTATGTACTACATTGCAGAAACGCCTATTAGAACATATCTAAAGTTAATTTCCATTTGGAGGTATACTTAAGTGTTCTGTGAGATCCGACATATAACATGATTAAGGAAAGGAACAAATCTTAATCTAATGCATGTTGAGTTCTAACTAACACGGTATCTACAGCTACAGGGTTAATTTCCACTTTGTACGGATTATAGCTATCATGTCATATCCGTGCATCCCAATAGGAGGCCACCAAGGGGCAAGGCAATAGTTACTTAATTACTATTGTCTCTATGATTTGTTCGTTAGTTCCTTTTCTTAGGTTTAATTTTAGCCATCCCTATAAAATAGATTGCATTCATATGTTATCATGAAGCAGAGACTAAATGTCGGAGATATTGACCATGGGTATCTTCGGCGCCTACCCTTTGTATTTTAAGACAAATAACAGCCGCCTGGTCCGCTGCGGCCGTCTGCTCATCGAGCCACCTCCTAGGGTAGCCTGCCATTAAGAGGATGGAACGACCGACCCGTGTGCGGGACGTCCAGAGATTCACGGGATGCCTGGCATCTCTCATCCGTTTCATCAGCCGGCTGGGAGAAAAGGCACCCCCTGTACCAACTGATAAAGAAGACCACGTGCTTCGAGTGGAACGACCAGGCAGACGAAGCTTTCCAGCAGCTCAAGCGACTGCTGTCCACCCTGCCTGTCCTGACGACGCCAACAGACAAGGAACCATGTTCTTTTACATAGCCGCCACCAGCCGGGTGGTCAGCACTGTCTTTGTGGTCGAGCGCCCAGAGGACGGCAGAGCCTTGCCCGTCCAGAGGCCCGTCTACTACTTAAACGAAGTGCTGTCAGCGTTCAAGCAGAACTACCCCCATTACCAAAAGATGTGCTACGGCGTGTACTTCACTGCCAAGAAACTCAAGCAGTACTTCCAAGAGCATTCTGTCACGGTCGTCTGCACAGCCCCGCTTGCTGAAATCATGAGGAACAGAGATGTCTCAGGAAGAGTGGCCAAGTGGGCCATTGAGCTGGCCTTCTTCACCATCTTCTACCAGCCGCGCACCACCATCAAGTCGCAAGCATTGGTCGACTTTCTCGTCGATTGGGCCGAAATCCAGTACCTGCCACCTGTGCTAGACTCAACCCATTGGCGGATGCACTTTGACGGATCAAGATGCGCACCGGCCTGGGAGCCGGCGTCGTCCTCACCTCCCCCAAAGGCGACAAGCTCAAGCATACCCTGCAGATCCACTTTGCCGCCTCCAACAATGTGGCCGAATACGAGGCACTTATCCACGGGCTCCGGATGGCCATGGAGATTGGCATCCGCCGAGTGCTGTGCTACGGTGACTCAGACTTGGTTGTCCAGCAGTCGTCTGGGGATTGGGATGCCAAGGACGCAAACATGACAAGCTATCGCTTCCTTGTCCAGCAGATCAGTGGACACTTTGATGGCTGCGAGTTCCTCCACGTACCACGAGCTGATAACATGCAAGCGGACACCTTGGCACGAATCGGCTCCACCCGCCAAGCAATACCAGCCGGCGTATCTCTCCAATGCCTGCGCAAACCGTCTATCAAGCCTTCACAAGAGTCGGAGTCAATCTTCATACCAGCCGACCCTGGGGCAGGCGGCCTCGCGGTTTCGGCTGCTGGCCCAGAGACTGCCCCAGCAGGCGGCTACGACACTCCAACTCCAACAGACGGACCACCTACAGCCGCGCCAGCTCCTGGTCCGGGGACTGCTCCAGCAGACGGCCAGGAGGCGCCGGCTCCAGCAGACGGCTCGGGAGCTTCGGCTACACAGCAAGCGTCTCAACCTAGCCCTCCACCTCCCAGCCCAACCACCCTGGTCTCTCTGGCCGAAGCAACTGGAGTCTCAGTGCCGTCTTGGGCACAGCCAATCCTCACATTCCTGCTCAAGGGAGAGCTGCCAGCAGAAGAAACTTCGGCATGACAAGTTCAACGCCGAGCCTCAGCATACACCATAGTCAACAAAGAGCTCGTCAGAAGAAGTGCGACGGGCATCTTCCAGCGCTGTGTAGAAGCAACCAAAGGGCTGGCTATCTTGAAGGATATTCACCAAGGGGAATGCGGCCACCACGCGGCCTCAAGGTCTCTCGTCGCCAAAGTTCTTCGTCACGGTTTATTTTGGCCGCGATTGCTTTGGACGATGCCAAAGATTTGGTGAGAAAGTGCAACGGCTGCCAACGCTTCAGCTCCAAGCAACACTTGCCGACTTCTGCACTCAAGACTATTCCGATCACTTGGCCATTTGCCGTCTGGGGTCTGGATATGGTAGGACCTTTCAAGACTGCCAGAGGAGGCCTGACACACTTGCTTGTGGCAATAGATAAATTCACCAAGTGGATCGAAGCCAAGCCAATCAAGAAACTCAATGGTCCAACTGCTGTGACTTCATTGCAGGCATCACAGTCCGGTATGGTATACCGCACAGCATCATCACCGACAACGACACAAATTTTGCCAAAGGCGCACTTGCCCGTTTCTGTGCAACACAGGGCATCCGACTGGACCTAGCCTTCATTGCCCACCCATAGTCTAACGGCCAAGTCGAGCGCGCCAACGGCCTCATCCTATCCGGCATCAAGCCCCGGCTGGTCGAACCTTTGGAGCGGTCGGCCGCCTGCTGGATTGAAGAACCGTCGTCTGTCCTATGGAGCCTCAGAACCACTCCGAACAAATCCACCGGCTTCACTCCTTTCTTCCTCGTCTATGGGGCCGAGGCCGTCATCCCAACGGACGTTGAGTTTGACTCGCCTCGCGTCACCATGTATACGGAAGCTGAAGCCAAAGAAGCACGCGAAGACGGCGTGGACCTGCTGGAGGAGGCCCGACTGGTAGCACTCAGCCGCTCCACCATCTACCAGCAGGGTCTTCGCCGCTATCACAGCCGGCGAGTCAAGCCGCGCTCCTTCCGCGAGGGAGACCTTGTGCTCCGGCTGATCCAGCGAACAGCCGGCCAGCACAAGCTCTCGGCCCCTTGGGAAGGACCGTTCATCGTCAGCAAGGTACTGGGCAACGATGCCTACTACCTCATCGACGCCCAGAAGCCAAGAGCGCGCAAGAGAGACGACTCAGGCAAGGAGTCGGAGCGCCCATGGAACGCAAACCTTCTTCGCCGCTTTTATAGCTGAAAGACAATATGTGTCGTGCTATCTAAAGTTATTTTGAGAATCAGTGGGAACCCCGAGGAGTTCTCGGGGATTGCCCAACCCTTTATCTATATGATAAGAATTATGCCTGTGAATGATTGTTGTTCACTCCTTTGTCCGGCACCAGAGCCTAGCAGACGGCCCGGGGACTGGCCGCCTAGCCCTATGTCTAGGGAATTCTCCTTAAAAAGTCAGACAAGTAATGTGATGGCATCCAAGCCCTCTCCTGCATCAAGTCACAGACTCGCAGAACGCGGCTGTCCGGCTGGCAGGAGCCAAAGGCAAGAAACGGTGCCCACATGAAAATGGCTAAGGACATAGGGCCAGCCGGCCCCTCACACGAACCGCCGGCTGTCAAGCAGCCGGCCAGCCGGTTCTAGGTTTGGCCAGACCGCCTTCCAGAAAGCGAGATACTTGCCCACCCCGAAAACAGCCAAGTCTCTGACCCAGCCACAGAACCACAGAGTGGCTGCCTGGCTGGCAGGGCGACAGTTCAAGGAGACGGCAAGAAGAAAATCGCCACAAGGAAACTAGGGCAAGGCTAATCCTAGGACTCGACACAATTGCATAAAAACGATGCAGCATTAAAAAGAATATTTACATCCAAAAGGCTTCAAGAGCCGCCTTGCAGTAACAACTTACTGATACACCCAGCGGGTGGAATTGTTCGGATTAACTCTACAAGTCTTACAGGAAAGCAAAAGATACAAACGAAAAGCTTAAGGTGCAGCAGGCTGGACAGGTGGCACGACGGAGCCGGCTTCCGGGGAGGCCGGCTGGTGGGTCTCGGTCTGGCCGCCTCCTGCAGCAGGCGGGGCCATCACTCCTGGTCCGCTTGTTGAGGATTGGTCAGGCTGGCGACTGGCTGCTGGGTCCGCCTCCTGGGAACTGGTCTCCTCGTCGCTGCCTTCCTCCTCTTCATCACCTTCGCTGGAGGCGATCTCCTCGTCCGGCTCCTCCGATACCGCCAAGTCCAGCCCAAAGTTGCCAGGCGGCACCACATGGCCCCTGTCATCCAACTCCGGGATGAAAATGGAGGTGTCGGCGTATTCAGCGAGGGCGGCGGCACGTTGGACGAGCTTCTTCTGCTCCACGGCCAGCTCAGGCTGGGCCTCCGCGCGGAAGGTCTCCAGCTGCGCAAGGCTCAGGCCAGGATACCAGCTCTTGGCGAACTCCAGGGCGGTCCGCGCGCCAGCCCTTGCCGCGGAGCCCTTCCAGGCCTCGAAGCGCTGGCCGGCCGCCTCCAGCCAGACGGCCGTCCGGCTGGGGGTGCGGAGTGTTGGCGCACCTGGCCAGAGGGTGGCCAGGACCTGGGCGCCAGCACGCTGCAGCCGGCGAAGAAGACGGCGGACTGGCAGAAGACGCACCCGAATGGCGAGAAGCTCCTCGGCCGGGGTCCTGGGCACGTTGGTTGCGATAGCCCAACCCGCCTGGCGCCTCGCAGCACGCTCGGCCTCGATGGCCTGGGTGGCGGCCACTGAATAGCCCGGGAAGAACTCTGCCAAGACTAGAAGAAGGATCAGAAGAAAAGAAAGACGGCTGCTGCAAACGGCGAAAACAAGATAAAAGGGTAGACGTCTCACCGTCGACCATGTCTCCAATGGCTACATAGCCGTCTTGGAGAGCCACCTCCTTCTCGGCCCAATTCGAGCGCTCAGTCTCGAATTCGGCCCGCAGAAGTGATTCGGCATCAGACATCTTGCCAAGCTCGACCTTGTGGGCCGCCGCCTGGTCCGCTAGCTCCTTGGCCAGGCAGTCGCGGTCCTGAGCAGCGAGACCACGCTCCCGCTCCTTCGCAGCCAGCTTCATCTGGGCCTCGCCTAGCTGGTTGCGGAGGTTCGCTGCGACCACTGGCAAGAGAAAAAGAAGAGAACGAGGGTCAGCAGCAAAAAATGTAACCTTGGAGTTCCAAGCTGCCTGCTCAGCAGCCGGCTCGGAACTCGGGGACTACACCCAGCGGGTGCACTGACGCGCCCCCGCAAGGAGAAGAGGAGGCACTCACCGCGGCTGTCTGCCAAGGCAGCCTGCAGCTGCGCCAGCTCCTGGCGATGAGCGTTGTAGGAGGCCACGCGGAGGTTGTGGTACTCCTGCAACAAGAAGCAAGATCAGCTCAGGATGTACACTTTGGAGTTCCAAGCCGCCTGCTCAGCAGCCGGCTCGGAACTCGGGGACTACACCCAGTGGGTGCGCTGACGCACCCCCACAGAAGAAATTGAAGGAATAAAAACAGAAGAAAACGAAGCACACTTATCCGAACGGAGGACCGTGTGGCGACGAACTCCTGCACCGCCGTCTGCACGACGTTGCCCAAGGAGTTCATGCGGTCCAGGACGTCCTGCGACGCGACGATCCACGCGCCGCCTCCTCCGGACCTCCAGCTTGATGGCGCCGCGCTGGTCGCCTCGTTCTCCGGCGCGGACGAGCTGGCCCCGCCGACCTCCACCTGCTGGGGCATAGAGACCGCCCTCGCAAGGCGTCGGCGGGCTGGGCCTCGGGGGGCCGGTTGCGGGCCAGTCACCAGCACGCCCCCAACCGGCGGCACCTCCGTCCCCGCTGGCCGGCTGCCCTGCTCCCCAGCAGGCGGCGCGGGGGGTGGTGGCGGCGTCTCCAAGATGATGCATTCGTCCCCCCATCGCCTGGAGCCGGCTGCTCGTCAGCAGCCGGCGCCTGGGCCGATGGCTCCAGAGACCCCGGCTCCGGGCGGACGACGTGGCCCGCTGGCTGCTGGGGGCCCTTTCCCCGCTCCCGGACGCGAGCGGCGTCTGTCTCGGCCTTCTTGACGGCTTCGGCCTCCGCCTGGGCGGCGGCATCGGCCGCCGCTCGCTCACGCTCCGCGCCCGCCTCGCGGGCATTCCTCTCTGTCGCCTCCTGGAGCGCGGCGGCAGGATCCACGCGAGGGGGCGCAGGAGGGGCATCTGGGCCTCCCAAAACAGAGCCCACCCGCGAGAGGGAAAGAGGTGCGCTGCGCGGATGTCCCCAGAAAACGGAGGGTCAGCCAAGAAGGGATCAGCTGTGAAAAATGAATAACACGCAAAGAAGGAATGAAGAATACTTACCCGGACACAACCGGCCTGACCTTGGGCTTCTTCGGCACGTTTGCCCTGGCGGCCGCCTCTCGACGCCTCGTGGCGGCGGTCGACAGCCGGAGCTTCTTGGGTGGGGCACCAGTCGGCCCTGATGAGGACCGCCGCTTCCCATCGCCGGCCGTGCCAGACGGCCCCGCCTGCTGGCTGGTGCGGATGGGTGCCTCCTCCATCTCCTCGTCATCATCCGGCCAGCTCTCGAGGCCGCCTTCTGGCAGGGCGTCCGATGGCTGGTCCTCGCCACCCGTCACCTCTTCCTCCTTCATGGCGGCGGCGGCCCCAAGATCGGGGTCGCTCGTATCGCTCTGGGAGCGATCCGGCTCTAGGGGGCGGCCCGGTTGGTCGGAGCCTGGTGTCGGCTGGCCTGGGAAAATCTGAACAAAGTATTAGGACCAGACGGCTACAGCAGCCGGATAAAGAAGAAAGAAAGCAGAAGGATGAAAAGCTTACTACGGGCGGCTGGTTGGAGCGGATGTACGGCGGCTTGCCGAGGGCCTAGCCGAAGTCGGAGACTTTGCAACTGGAGATATGGTTCACCAGACGGGCCACCTCCCCGTAGGGCAGGGGCTTGGTGCAAGTCCGGCTGGGGTCCCGGCGCCCGCTCATGTCGCTGATGAGGTGAGGGCGGCGCTGCAGCGGCAGCACCCGGCGCTCAGCAAACGTGAGCAGCAGATCTGCGAAGTCCAGGCCCTCGTCGTCTCTCAGCTCCCGGAGACGGTGCAGGGCGATGGAGGCGCCTTCAGTGAGGGTCGCAGGCCGGGTCCTCCAGGAGTCCCGAGGCTTGGCAGGCGGCCCTGGCACCCACTTCGGCAGGCAGACGAAATCCTGTTCGGGGTCGACGTTGGAGACGTAGAAGTACGTCTTCTGCCGTTGCTTCACCGACGCCACGAGCTTCGGCACTGGGAAAAAGTTCTTCGCCCCAGTGCGCTTCACCGCGATGCACCCCCCGCACTGGGCGGCCACGCTTTGGACGGCGGTGCCGAGCTTCACGTAGAAGAGCTCCGTCCAGAGCTCAATGGTGGGGAGAATGCCGAGGTAGGCCTCGCAGAGAACGACGAAGGAAGAGAGGGTCATCACCGCGTTTGGCGTCAGATGGTGAGGTTGGATGTGGAAGAAGTCGAGGAAGGAGCGGAAGAAGCCGCTCGCCGGCAGGCCGAATCCGCACGGAAAGTGCGAGCGGAAGATGACCCGCTCGCCTTGCCGCGGGGCCGGCCTGATCTCCGCCACTGGCGCCAGGCGCACGGCGACCCTTTCGGCCGGCGGCAGCTTCCGTGACCGCCGGAGGACGTCCACATGCTCCTGCAGGACCTCGCTGCCGTCCCACTGGCCGTGGTGTCGGGGAGGTGCCGGGCCGGACATGGCTCGGGCGGCGGTTCGCTGTGACAACGACGAGAAGGGCAGGGAAGAAGAAGAAGGTTGGGGGAGAGTGGGCACGAGAACGGCGCCAGCCCTCTCCCCCGACCTATATATAGGCCCGGGCGTCGAAGGCGAGGGGGCGGGCGTGGGATTAACCGCTCCACGTCCCGCACGACCCCCGATTTTCTTGCGCCTAATCCGCGCGCATTAAATGCGCGTGGGAGGGTAATCGATTACCCCTGCCACTGTGGATCCGCGCGGGGCCCGAGGCCCTTAGTGGCGGGCCCCGGCCCACCGTTACGTCCTGTCAAGCGCGTGGGCTGGCAGGCCGACGCGACAGGACGGTGACGCGTGGGAGCTGCCAACGGTCTACGCGCCTGTGCGACTGCCCGCTGACCAGGCGGTGCTTTCTCGCCGAAGACTCTGAGACGACGGTTCGGCTGCTGGGGGCCGGTTCCAGTGGCGCAGGGCCGGCTGTCAGCAGACGGACATCTTTAGCAGACAAGTGAAGCACGTTGGGCTTGCCTGAGAGGGGAAGCTGCTAGAACCCCTCGGCACCTCCAGCACCCGCCTCGGAGTTCCACCAGCTTCGGGGACTACTGTCGGAGATATTGACCATGGGTACCCTCTGTGATGGCCTGGCTTATTAGGGATGATAGACTACTCATATCAATAAGGAATTCCTTCTTTTTCGGGAGCCCATTCGGATAGAACTCTAAAGTTAAGCGTGCTCAGCTTGGAGTAGTTTCAGGATGGGTGACCGACCGGGAAGTTGCTTCCGGGTGCGCACGAGTGAGGACAAAGTGCGCAGAAAAGACTAGTATTGATATGTGAGGCCAGTCTAGATCCCGCCAGGAGTAACGACCACCGACGGGTGTGTCCGGGGCGTTACAAGTTGGTATCAGAGCCGACCCTCGCGGTTACACGAATGTTTGCGGACAGTTTGCAGTCATGTTGTGCATGACGTTTGTGACCCGTCGTGGCACACGGCATGGCACATGTGCTGTCCTGGAAGCACAGACGGTTGTGCCAAGAGGGAACGTTCCTGTGGCCCGACGAGGACGTCGGTTCCTCTGAGTGAGGGTGTATGTGATGGCCTGGCTTATTAGGGATGATAGACTACTCATATCAATAAGGAATTCCTTCTTTTTCGGGAGCCCATTCGGATAGAACTCCAAAGTTAAGCGTGCTCAGCTTGGAGTAGTTTCAGGATGGGTGACCGACCGGGAAGTTGCTCCCGGGTGCGCACGAGTGAGGACAAAGTGCGCAGAAAAGACTAGTATTGATATGTGAGGCCAGTCTAGATCCCGCCAGGAGTAACGACCACCGGCGGGTGTGTCCGGGGCGTTACACCCTCGGCGCCTATCCTTGGTATTTTAAGACAAATAACAGCCGCCTGGTCCGCTGCGGCCGTCTGCTCATCGAGCCGCCTCCTAGGGTAGCCTGCCCTAGGAGCCGGCTGCCAGCAGGCGGCAGGGACCCCGCAGGCGGCGACACCAACACCACCGGTCAGCAGACGGTCCCGCACTCCTTCCCCAGGAAGCACGCTGGGGGGACCCCTGCGCGGCGGGGGCGTGGCTACAGGAGAACATGTCCTTAGAAGATCTATAAGGGCGTGGCTACAGTGACCGTGTACCTTATGAATATCTCCTAAACGGCGGGTCACTGTAGCCACGCAGCTCGTGACCAAGCATCGGTCAGAGGAGGCCACGATCCCACTACCCGCAAACGGCGGGGCCAGCAGGCGGCTGGCCCCATCGGTCAGCGGGTAGCTCATGAGCAAGCCGCCCCTGGCAGACGGCCAGGGGAGACGGCGGCCTGGTAACAGACGGCAAACCTCACCCTAGAAGTCCGAGCCTCATCAAGATGTCAGGACGGGGCGAGGCGGCAGCGTACGGCGGGAGGCAATGGTACTGTAGCCACTTCCTTCTCGTCAAGGCTGTCGTCAGCAGAGGCACCTCCACAGTGAAAGACAATCACGAGGGGCCTGCGGGCGGCGGGCCCCAGCAGACAGGCGATAAAGGCGGCGCTAGAAGACACTGACGGCTGGGGGCCACACCGTCGAGATTACCATTGTACCCCTGGGGGTAGGCCTATATAAACCCCCCAGGGTCCTCCATGAGGAGGGGTTGGAAGATCGCATGGTTAAACCCTAGATAGAGAGAGAGAGAGAGAGGAGGTGAGCTAGCCTTGTTCATCTTCCTCCTTTGAACCATACAGCTCAAGGAGCAATCTTGTAGCTACCTTAGTGCTATCAGTCATGACGCGGAGCCCCCGCAGAGCAGGACTAGGGGTGTTATCTCCTCGGAGAGCCCCGAACCTGGGTAAGATCCGTAGGCGTCCTAAGTTTCGCTTTATCCCGCTTCCCGAGCCCGACGACGTTCTTTTGACCCCATGCATGATAAGCCATCCGTTGGCATATGTCGTCCCAAAACCCCGACACTAAATAAATCAATTTCCCTCACAAAAAAAAAGAACCTATTTCCCAGTTTTTTTCCTGCCTGCCTTTGGCATGTGGCTTCCGTCGAGCCCTTCACATCTTCGGGCCAGGGTCCACCTCGAGCAGGCCTAGCCCCATTAGCACACAATGGCTGGTTTAGGTCTTCAGAAGAACTAGTCCAGTACTCTGTTTGGATAAGAAGGGTGGTGAGGATTATCCGCATCGATACGTGGGAGCCACATAGGATTAAAGGAAAGGTTTTGAAAGTTTAAGGTTCGTTTTAGACTATTTTGAAGTTTAAGAACGCGGAGTGTACTGGGGGCACCCACCCAGAAACTAGAAATTGTGGAAAGCATATTCAAATATGTTTTAAATTTATGCACTGGAAATCATGGAGCTCCAGTTTGTGGCACATGCATAGATATATTGCGAGATTAGTAACTTAATCTAGCTCCCACATAAGTTGGGATTAAGCTTTCTTGTTTGTCAGGTAATTTGAAGGAAACATTCAATGGTAAATGGTCAATGTATGATGGCCCCACTTATTTCTGTTTATACTTTATTTACGTTGTAAATAACCTCTTGGACTGTTTAGCACTTCAAAGTCAGATAATTACATACATATTCATACAGTAAGAAATCCCAGCAATCTGTCCGTGGCAGCAGCAAAGCTGGGAAGATTGACTATATATGCTTGGTGAATGCTTCATACTAGATGTCCTGTGCTATAATTTGTGATGAAGAACATAAATATCTACTTTATGATGGTCCTATTGAATGTTCAAGACCCAGCTATATAAATACACCTTTACTTTGCTTATAAAACCTTTGTATCCAATTTGACGTAAGAGATGAGCTACCTTTACCTTGCAAACTTCTTCCTACAAAAGCTTTTCCAACTGCGACTTAGGTGTAGTTCAAAGTAAAGGATGCTCCTATGGGAAATGTACACAGTTTCTCTTACATTTTCTCATCTTCTGTTTCCAGTAGTTATGCATCACCTAGGTCTTCACATTCAACATGGAAAGTATGCTTGAAGATTTCTTTACAGATGCAGAACTCGCCTGATGTCGATTATTCTACTCCTCTAGTTATTTATTTTTTGAGAAAATGCAAGCACTAAGAAGGGCAATGCCAGGTGAATTACAACATGACACCTGTAATCACTAGACACCGTCCTCGCCGGGAGCAAAGCCACCAGACCCCTCACCCCGCTGTCACCCATTACCGGCTTCCATCTTGATCGTGTCAAATAGATGAGCTATGCTGAGTTGACCGTCATCAAAGATGATTGCGCTGCGATGCTCCCAGATGCACCAAGCCACCAAGATTATGGAAGGAGAAAGAACAGCAGGTTAGGAGATGGGCCATTGTCTCTGACTGGTCACAGACCCCAACACGCGAGCTGTCGGTGGTCCAGCAACAGTCCTGGCAAGCAAGCCTGATGAAGAACTTGACTCGAGGGGGATGTGATGCCCCGAGATCGAAATGGGGAAATTTGGGGATGAATTGCTATGGTTCGTGGGGTTTTGGGGTAGGTTGATCGGCATAGAGGAATAAGGAGATGCGCTAAAGCTACTTGGTCTAATTAAGCATCTCATTTCTTACTTCTCATTCATGGCTGGATCAGCAATATATAGTCAGTACAGGTAATTAATCAGCTGATGACGAGTTCCTGGTTTGCCCCATTAGCTATTATGTATGGAGTGCTTCGTAGTGAACGCACATTGGCTCTCAACCTAAGCCCCCAGCCTTGGCGACAGCTTGCTGGCCAGCGTCCTCGCCACCAACTTGGTGAAGATGTAGATGAGGCTGATGAGGCGGTAGTCCCTAGGAGCCGAGACAGCCGATCTCTTTTGCAGAAAGATTAGCAGGGCCTGATTCAGTCCTTGGAACCCACGCCCAGACAGATTTGTTTACTTTGGAAATTCTCTACAGATTTATCAGTGCTGTTAATTGCGTCAAAATCATTTCTTATCCTATTTATGCTGGTAAGATGCTGCTTCAGAACTGTTAAGTCTTGTAGAAAATTTACAGAAAAAATTGTACTCCCTCCGTCCCATAATATAAGAACGTTTTTGACACTACACCAGTGTAAAAAACTTTCTTATATTATGAGACGGAGGGAGTAGTTTATAAAAAGTAGTGTCTCTTCTTGGCAGGTTACAAGGTCAATTGGTGATGACGATCTCAAGCCAGCAGTGACAGCATTGCCTGAGATAACTGAAACTGATTTAACAGCTGATGACGAGTTCCTGGTTTGTCCCATTAGCTTTACCTGTGTTGCTGTGTTCAGTTTGTTATCCTACATCAATGCGATACCTTTTTGTAATACATTAAGCTCTATACGTGTACTACACAATTCTATCATGTGCTTATTAGTTCATTGATGTTTATTTCTTCATTATATCAGCTTGAAGTACTTACTTCGGTATGGTGTTTCTTTCATGCGCTAATTACCAATTCTTAGCAATATATAATTGTAAATTGCAACCTAGGAATTGGGTGTTTATACTTGGCACTCTTAAATAAATTAGAATACAAAAACTTCTCTTGTCGTGTTTCTCCTGAATGAAGAGGACCGGTGACAAGTAAATTACAGGCGTAAATTTAATACTGGTGTGAAACTCTCCGGTGCTCCCAAGTGGAGCCCAAGCAAAGATAATAGGTTAGCATGGCCTGAGTGCTGTTAATGTGAAATGAAGGCAAAACTTGGCGGCATAGTATTTACAGAAAGATTCTTTAGTGATAGCTGGGTAAGAAGGAACAGTATAAACAGTGAAGGCAAACTTTGATGGTTAATCCATCATATCGACGACGTTCATATGTTTGGGGAAATATCATGGATCTGACGATTTAAAAGATCATGGATATGATGATCTAATATGTAAATTGTTCTGTTCCTGAGTTGCATAAACAAAATGTTGCATGCATCAGTAATAAGGTCATTTAAAATTAATTCTGTACTCGTGAACCTTGATGAGAATTATCTAGTATCGGTGCTAGCAAGTTGCAATGAATGTAGTGGAATGTAGCATCATTTATTCATTGGTGGTAACTTGATTTGATTTTAATGTGCTGTAGGTCATGGCTAGTGACGGACTCTGGGATGTGGTAGGCAACGAGGATGTCCTTTCCATCATCAAGGACACTGTGAAAGAGCCTGGAATGTGCTCCAAGAGGCTGGCTACCGAGGCCTCAGCGCGGGGCAGCAAAGACAACATCACTGTTATCGTTGTTTTCCTTCGCCCCGTCTCCACAGCAGAACGAATATACTAGCCACTTCCATTCTACTAATGGAACGGAGGGAGTACCAAGTAGGTTACCAATACACACATTCATATACGCGTGCAAATTACTCATATTGTATTGGACCAGAAGGGACAAATGATCTTCAGACTGCACATTTTCTTTTTCTTCCTAGTATTTTGCAGTTCCATTGTATTAGCATTTGTTTGTATACCAAGCATACAAGCTAGGGCCTGTTTGGAATACATGATATACAAAACGCAGGAATTGGAAGGCATATCTTGTAGATTCTGCAGAAATCTAAACACATGAATTGTACTCCCTTCGTCCCAAAATAAGTGTCTTGAACTTAGTACAATTTTATACTAAAGTTAGTACAAAGTTGAGACACTTATTTTGGGACGGAGGGAGTATAACATAGTTGTTTGGATGCTCCGTGGGAGTGGGAATATTACACGAAGTGGTTTTTCTAGGAGAAATAAAGATGCATGTTGCATTGGACTTCTCAAAGCAAGCAAAAACATGAGGTTTGAGCAAATGTTTAAAATTTCTATGAATTTCAACACCATTTTCATGCACGGATGCAACAATCAGTAGAACGAGAAGTCCAAACTAAAAAGGTCGTGCAATCCACGTATACTTCAACATCTCTATGAGATGGTAACATGTATTATCCACTCAATTTGCACACTTCAAGCTTTATTGCACAGCCTCTATGCATCACATAGGCCAGGGTGATAAAAAGTTAATATGATATAATGCAAAATTACTATTCGTACAATCTCTTTTCTTTATCGCATTTGACTCATGAGTGCGAAGGGTAAGAAAGCTAGCCGAGCCTAAGAGGATCCGCTTAGGTAGCTGGAACATAGGGTCCCTGACAGGTAAGCTTCGGGAGCTAGTTGATACTGTTGAACATGTGTACATGTTCGTAGGTCTGGGTTTTGTATGCTGCACCTGTAGTGTCTCTCTCCCCATGTATGTACTTGTATCTTGGGAGACAAAATACCGGTCGCACCCCTTGTACCTATATATATGTGCCTAGTGCACGATCAATAATTATTGATGCACCAAACCATTCTCTACATGGTATCCATCGCAGGTCGATCCTCTCCCGCTTTCGCCTAACCCTAGCCGTCGCCGCCGCCGCGATCTGACGCCGCCGCTGCCGCCGTCCCACTCCGCCGCCGCCGTCCCACGCCGCCGCCGCCTCCTTGCGCCTCCTTCCCGCGCGCGCAGTGTGCCACTAGCCGCCGCCGCGCTAGCCCTCCCGCGCGGTGCCCGCTAGCGCTCGCCCGTCCCGCGCGCGCAGTGCCCGCCAGCCCACTAGCGCTCGCCCGTCCCGCGCGCGCAGTGCCCGCCAGCCCGCTAGCGCTCGCCCGTCCCGCCCGCAACCCGCCGCCTCGACGACCCGCTAGCACCCGCTCGCCCGTTCCCTCGCGCGCGCCACCAGCCAGCCGCTCGCTCCCTCGCGCCGCTCGCTCGCTCGCGCGTGCCCCCAGCCACACTGCTCGCTCCCTCGCGCCGCTCGCTGCCTGCTACTACATCGCCATGCCGCACCACCGCCGAGCCGCCATGTCTTCCTCCGCCTCTTCCTACTCCAATCCCTTCGCCGGGCCAGACCCCGCTGACATCCGCGACATCAACATCCACGACCGCGTCCCCGTCGTCCTCGATGCCTCCGACGCCACGTACTTCGCGTGGAAGACCTACTTCTCGCTGCTCTTCCGCGAGAACAACCTCATGGATCACGTTGACGACTCCGTCGATTCTTGTGCCAGGGTGGGCGACTCCGAGTAGACCGCGATCGACGCCACGCTCATCCGGTGGTTCTTCACCACCATCTCGAAGGACCTGTTTCACACGGTCGTGAGCGATGGTGATGACGCCCGCGCCGTGTGGGTTAAGCTCAACGGCCTCTACACCGACAACAAGCTTCAGCGCCGCATTTTTTTGCAGCAGGAATTTTTTGACTGTCATCAGGATGACCAGTCTATCGATGACTACTGCCGCCGACTGAAGACGTTGGCGGATGAGCTACGTGACATTGGCGCCAAGGTTGATGACGACCTCCTCCTCAGCACGCTCACCGTCGGCCTCAACGAGGACTTCGGCAACGCCGCCTCCAACCTCTCCCTCATCCCGGAGCCGTCCTTCCCCAAGTTCGTGGCATACTTGCGGTTGGAGGAGCGCCGATTGAAGGGGTCAAGAAGCGCGTGCAGAACCACGCCCTCGCCGCCGGCACCTCGCGTGGTGCCCCTCCATCGACCGCCGCGCCCGCGCCTACGCCCCGTCACCAGCCGGCGCCCCCCGCGCCTCCGGGGTTTTACCCCCTCCCGCCCGCGCCCGCGCCCCACCCGCTGCCCCCCAGCAGCCGCAGCAGGGTGGCGGGCGCCGCGGCAACCGCCGCAGGGGGCGGTCGCAAACAGGCGCAAGGGGGGCCCCTTGTCAGCAGCAGCAGCAGACCACCCCGCCCTGGACTTATGGCACCAACCCGTGGACGGGCGTCGTACACGCGTACTCGATGCCGGTTCCTCAGGCTCCCGTCCCGGGCATCCTTGGGCCTCGGTCGGCGAGCCACCAGGCGCTCTTCATCGTGCAGAACGCCGCCCCCTACGGCGGCTACGGCGCCGCGCCCGCCTACGGCACCGCTCCCCCACCGGCCTACGGAGGGTTTCTCCCTCCCCAGGTGCCACCGTAGTGGGAGCCCGCCCTTCTTGCTGCTCTGCACTCCGCCCCGTCACCGAGCTCCTATGGTGGCGGCGGTGACTGGTACATGGACTCGGGCGCCACCGCTCACATGACTGCTCATCCCGGTAACCTCACATCCGCCAGTCCTTTTCATACTCCCACTCGCATCACCATTGGTAACGGTTCCTCCATTCCCATTACACATGTCGGTCATATGTCTTTTCCTTCTACTTCTACTCCCGTTAAATATGTCTAATGTTCTTGTGTCTCCTAAATTAGTTACCAATCTTGTTTCTGTTCGTCGCCTTACTCGTGAGAACCCTATAACTGTTGAATTTGACGATATCGGCTTTTTTGTGAAGGACGCCCGTACACGGATGGTACTCCACCGATGTGACAGCCCGGACGAGCTTTACCCGGTGCATCCCTCCGGCGCCACCACCACCAGTCGTCCCGCCGCCTTCATTGCTAGTGTTGATCTTTGGCACGCTTGCCTCGGCCATCCCAACTCCACCGTTATGCGTCAGATTCTTCAGAGTTTTTCTTTCTCATGTAATAAGGTCGACGACCACTCTTGTGAGGCTTGCCTTCTTGGCAAGCACGTTCGTCTTCCCTTTAGTGAGTCTACAAACATTTCCACTTTTCCGTTTCAGTTATTGCATAGTGATGTTTGGACGTCCCCGGTTGCGAGCAACACGGGTTACTTATACTATTTGGTGATATTGGACGATTTCTCTCATTATGTGTGGACATTTCCTCTTCGTCGCAAGTCCGACGCCCTTGCCACCCTCACAACCTTTTATTCATATGTCACCACACAGTTCGGTCGTCCCATTCTTGCCTTGCAAACTGACAACGGAAAGGAGTTTGACAATGTCGCCGTCCGCAATCTTCTTGCGTCGCACGGCACCATCCTTCGCCTTACTTGCCCCTACACGTCCCAACAGAATGGTCGCGCCGAGCGCGTCATTCACACTCTTAATGACTGTGTCTGCACATTGCTCTTCCACTCCTACGTGCCCCCTCGGTTCTGACTGGACGCGCTCGCGACCGCCAGCCTCCTCATCAACATTCGCCCGTGTCGTCCACGCTGGAACTACACTCCTCACCAGCTTCTCTTCGGTGAGGTTCCATCTTATGATGGTCTTCGCATTTTCGGGTGTCTCTGTTATCCTAGCACCGCGTCCACTGCACCTCACAAACTCGCTCCCCGGTCGCTTCCTTGCATCTTCCTTGGTTATCCTCCCAACACCAAAGGTTACCGGTGCTATGATCCCGTGTCCCACCGCGTTTTCACCTCGCGGCACGTGTACTTTGATGAGTTGATGTTCCCGTTTCAGCAGGTACCGTCACCCTCGGCGTCCCCCGCGGCGCGGTTCGCCCCTGCCTCCACCTCCGGGGTTTTACCCCCTCCCGCCCGCGCCCGCGCCCCACCCGCTGCCCCCCAGCAGCCGCAGCAGGGTGGCGGGCGCCGCGGCAATCGCCACAGGGGGCGGTCGCAAACAGGCGCAAGGGGGGCCCCTTGTCAGCAGCAGCAGCAGACCACCCCGCCCTGGACTTATGGCACCAACCCGTGGACGGGCGTCGTACACGCGTACTCGATGCCGGTTCCTCAGGCTCCCGTCCCGAGCATCCTTGGGCCTCGGTCGGCGAGCCACCAGGCGCTCTTCATCGCGCAGAACGCCGCCCCCCTACAGCGGCTACGACGCCGCGCCCGCCTACGGCACCGCTCCCCCACCGGCCTACGGAGGGTTTCTCCCTCCCCAGGTGCCACCGCCGTGGGAGCCCGCCCTTCTTGCTGCTCTGCACTCCGCCCCGTCACCGAGCTCCTATGGTGGCAGCGGTGACTGGTACATGGACTCGGGCGCCACCGCTCACATGACTGCTCATCCCGGTAACCTCACATCCGCCAGTCCTTTTCATACTCCCACTCGCATCACCATTGGTAACGGTTCCTCCATTCCCATTACACATGTCGGTCATATGTCTTTTCCTTCTACTTCTACTCCCGTTAACATGTCTAATGTTCTTGTGTCTCCTAAATTAGTTACCAATCTTGTTTCTGTTCGTCGCCTTACTCATGAGAACCCTATAACTGTTGAATTTGACGATATCGGCTTTTTTGTGAAGGACGCCCGTACACGGATGGTACTCCACCGATGTGACAGCCCGGACGAGCTTTACCCGGTGCATCCCTCCGGCGCCACCACCACCAGTCGTCCCGCCGCCTTCATTGCTAGTGTTGATCTTTGGCACGCTTGCCTCGGCCATCCCAACTCCACCGTTATGCGTCAGATACTTCAGAGTTTTTCTTTCTCATGTAATAAGGTCGACGACCACTCTTGTGAGGCTTGCCGTCTTGGCAAGCACGTTCGTCTTCCCTTTAGTGAGTCTACAAACATTTCCACTTTTCCGTTTCAGTTATTGCATAGTGATGTTTGGACGTCCCCGGTTGCGAGCAACACGGGTTACTTATACTATTTGGTGATATTGGACGATTTCTCTCATTATGTGTGGACATTTCCTCTTCGTCGCAAGTCCGACGCCCTTGCCACCCTCACAACCTTTTATTCATATGTCACCACACAGTTCGGTCGTCCCATTCTTGCCTTGCAAACTGACAACGGAAAGGAGTTTGACAATGTCGCCGTCCGCAATCTTCTTGCGTCGCACGGCACCATCCTTCGCCTTACTTGCCCCTACACGTCCCAACAGAATGGTCGCGCCGAGCGCGTCATTCGCACTCTTAATGACTGTGTCTGCACATTGCTCTTCCACTCCTACGTGCCCCCTCGGTTCTGACTGGACGCGCTCGCGACCGCCAGCCTCCTCATCAACATTCGCCCGTGTCGTCCACGCTGGAACTACACTCCTCACCAGCTTCTCTTCGGTGAGGTTCCATCTTATGATGGTCTTCGCATTTTCGGGTGTCTCTGTTATCCTAGCACCGCGTCCACTTCACCTCACAAACTCGCTCCCCGATCGCTTCCTTGCATCTTCCTTGGTTATCCTCCCAACACCAAAGGTTACCGGTGCTATGATCCCGTGTCCCACCGCGTTTTCACCTCGCGGCACGTGTACTTTGATGAGTTGATGTTCCCGTTTCAGCAGGTACCGTCACCCTCGGCGTCCCCCGCGGCGCGGTTCGCCCCTGCCTCCACCTCCGGCGAAACGCCCCGCCGTGCACCGGGCTTGGCCCTGCCCGCGCTCCCGGCGCCGGCGGCCCCCGTCGCCGCGGCCCCTGATGCCCCCTCGGCTACCCCTGGCGCCGCGGCCCCGCCAGCCGCCCTCGATGCCCCAGCCCCTTCGGCCGATCCGGAGCCCGGCTCGAGCTCATCCTCGCCGGTCCCCCTCTCGGCTCTGCCGGCTGCCGCCGCACCTCTCACCGGTGTGGTCACTCGGGCTCGGACTGGGACGTTTCGTCCTAGCACGCACTACGCCTCCGACGAGTACGCGTGTGCTGCGTCCACCTCGGCCCCATCCCCTCTCCCCGCCTCCGTTCGCGCAGCCCTTCGGGATCCGAACTGGCTTGCTGCGATGCGTGAGGAGTTTGATGCGCTGCAGCGCAATCATACGTGGCAGCTTGTCCCACGGCCTCCCCGTGCCAACGTCATCACTGGCAAGTGGGTCTTCCGCCACAAGACCCGCCCCGACGGTTCCCTTGAGCGCTACAAGGCGCGTTGGGTCGTGCGTGGCTTTCGCCAGCGTGCCGGCGTGGACTTCACCGACACCTTCGCCCCAGTTGTCAAACCGGGCACGATTCACGCTGTTCTCTAGCTCGCTGTTTCTCGCGCCTGGCCAGTCCACCAGCTCGATGTGTCTAATGCTTTCTTGCATGGCCATCTCGACGAGCAGGTGTTCTGCCAGCAGCCTACTGGTTTTGTCGACACCGACTATCCGGACCACGTATGCTTGCTCTCCCGTTCTCTTTACGGGTTGAAGCAGGCGCCTCGGGCCTGGTACCGGCGGATCGCGGCCTTCCTACAACAGCAGGGGTTCCGGTCCACACGGTCCGATGCCTCCCTGTTTGTTTATCACCAGGGTCCCGCCACCGCGTACCTCCTTGTAACACCCCATATGTGATACTTTCCAATTATGGCAATAAAGCAATTCTCATTTTGATCCTTGTCCTTATCCTTGTTTTTTTGTCATTTGAGCTTATTTTATTTTTGCATTGTCATTTTTTATTTTATTTTGCATCCATGCATTGCTTCATCATCATGGCATCTTACTCATCTTAGTCTCTTACTTGTTTTGGTTGTGATGTGAGGCCACCTTGTTGATGTTGGTGCCTAGCCATGCCCTTGCAAAACCCTAGACCCCCTCCTTCTTGTTTCCCCTCTTCCTTCATCCTTTTCTTCCTTTCTTTAATTATTTTTCACAAGTGACCTAGCCTATTCCATTAATGTTCTTTCTTTCCCCAAAAATCTTGCACTATGTCTACACCCTCTCTGCCAAATTTCATCCATTTTGGAGTTGTTTTGGTTGGGTTAAAAAATGGCACAAGTTTAAATATTATTCAAACTTGTATTATTTTTCTGCCTCTAAAAAAGTCCAAGCCAATTTTATAAAATTGTGCATAAATCCAGAAGCTTGGGGGTATTTTTATATTTCCCAAACTCCTCTCCTAGCCCCCTGTATTTTTTTCTTTAGTCAACTGTTTATTTAAATAAACAGAGACTGAAAGGATAAGCAGAGGAGCTTACCTAGGCCTCCCGCAGCCACCGCAGCCCACCCGCTCCTCTCCTCTAAGCCGGCCCAACCCGTCTGCCTCACGCCTACCTGCCCCGTTTCCTCGCCGTCTCTGCTCCAGAGACACAACGCTCGCGCTCCTGCCGTGAGCTTCACGGACGCCGAGGTCGCGTCGTCTTCTCTCCTCCTTTTTAGCCAACAGCCATGCCCTAGGGTTACTCCTCCTCCCTCTTTCTCCTCCGCACCGCCGCCACTGTTGAGGCGCTCGCACACGCACTCTGCATGTCCACCCGATCGCCATGGACGAGTCACATGTGAGCTCGTCATCGCCGTAGGAGCTCCCGCCGTCCACCTTCTTCCTCGATGTCGCCGTGGGACGCAAAGACGCCGCTCCAGCATCCTCTTCTTCCCCAGCGACACGGACACCAAGATGGAGTCGTCGTCTGCTTCGTCTCCGCGGGACATCGAGTCCACCGGAATTCCTCGCCTCCTCCTCGTCGATCGTCTCTGTCCCCGGCCGCTTCGTCTTATCTTAGGTATACAAGGTATAACCACCTACATTCCTTCTTCTTCCTGCCGCGTTTCGGCCACCGGAGTCATCGCTAGATCCATGCCATCTTCGTGCTCTCGGTGCTCCCGCGAGATCTGAAAAACTTCAGGGTAATGCCGCCGTGCCCCATCGGGAACTTGTCATCGCCGCCCCACTTTTGCCCTTGCTACGTTCGCGTGCACGCACTCCCGCAGAACAACAGCCCCAGGCGTGCTCCCTGCCTGTCAGCCTGGCCGATTACCGCGAACCTGAGATGTGAGCTCGTGCTCGAGCACCCCGCGAGCGCACCTTCAGCAGCTGCTCACCTCGCCACACCACAGCACCTCCCTCGCCACACCACAACACCTCCCTCGCCACACCACAGCACCTCCCTCGCACACACATGCATCGCCGCGGCCACACGCCCGAGCCAAGCCGCGCTCGTTCTCTCTGCACAAGCATCACGCACCCGCGCGCATGACCCGAGCCGCGCTCGCACACACGCGCATGCCTTGGCCCTGAGCTCGAGCGCCTCCGTTCCCCCTCTCGCGGCTGAGCCTCGCCGCAGCGCCCGCGCACACACAACCGCCGCCGATTCGCGTGCCGCCGGCGTCTTCTCTGTTGCAGAGGCAATAGAATCCCCATAGGCCTTGAAGTTAGATCAAAAGAAAACCCTAGCCTGTTCTTTCAACAACATCAGTAGCAGCGCAGTGGTGCGGGCCTCAGGCTCCGACCTAGGAGACCCAGGTTCGATCCCCCGCTCGGCCATTAGTTCGACCCTTTTTCTTTTCTCTGTGTAGCTGACAGACCGACCCCACCTGGCAGTCACTCAGCACCTCCTACCCACTTCCACACCCGCTGGCGCCACCTCTCCCCTGGGTCCACCCGTCAGTGCCTCTGGCTAGGGCCAGTCTGAGTCAATTTAGTTTTTGCGTCTGTTTCCTTTTCTGTTTTGTTTTCTTTTTCTTTTCCTGCATATACTTGCATATTTAATATCTGCTTAAATATGCTTCTGATGGAAATGAGTTGTATATGAAAACTGCTTAGTTTTTCATGTAGTATAATTATATGCTGTTGGTTGCCATGTTTAAAAACATTTAAAATGCTGTTTGATTTATTCTTGTGTTTAAATATGCTTAAACTTGTAAAAAATCATAACTAAATATCTACAACTCCAAATTTAACAAACTTTATATGCATTTGGGGTGGAAAAATGTGTAGAATAATGTGGTGCTGTTGTTTTGCATGTTTAACAACTTTAAAATAGTAGTTTCTCAGATCTGTCCCAAATGCATTTAAATAATTATGGGAGTTTCTGGAAATTGTTGTTTGTTATTTCCAGCCCATTTAAATATGCTAGCATGTTGCTGTAGTCCTAGTTGCACCCTTGCCATGTTAATCAACTCCTTTAAACTTGTTGGGTGCTTGTGTTAATAGTCTTCATAACCTTGTGAACTTGTTAGTTTTGTTCTTTTGCTTGTGTTCATGCATCATGTGTTGTGATATTGGTTGCTATGATGCTTGTGCATTCCTTGTGACCCTAGGAGATGCATCATGTCCTGCCATGTCCATATGCTTCATATTCATGCATCATGTGTTTGAGCATTGCGTTATGATTGATTATGTTCCGGTGTTGCATTGTTGTGTTTGGTTAGAGCCCGATGACGATTCGGAGTACGAGGTTCCTACCGAGGCTGAGTTTGAGGAGCAAGGTTACGATTCCTCTGTGGAATCAACAGACAAGATGACCATTCCCAGATACCACTACTATCTTTGCCTATGCTAGATGTCTCGCTCTTTAGATATTGCCTCGAGGCCTATTCTTGATTGCCAGCCCTCCTATTGTTGCCATGAAACACTCTAACCACCTTCCTAGCAAACCGTTGTTTGGCTAAGTACGCATCGCTCAGCCCCTCTTATAGCGTTGTTAGTTGCGGGTGAAGATTTGAAGATTCTTGCTCAGTGATGAAGATTTTTTGGGATATCACAATATATATAATCTGTTAAACTAAATCACCTATATATTGGTAATGGGTGGAAGGCTAAGCCTCTTGCTTGGTGCTTTGTTCCACTCATGCCACCCTAGGAACCGATAAACCGGTGTTATGTTTCTTGTTTTTGCGTCCCTAACACGGTTGGGGTTTATGGCCCCCCCTTGATAATTCGCTCAGTGCTAAAGCTTTTCCAGCAAGGCCCAACATTGGTTTTACATTTGCCTAATAAATAAATTTTTCATAGGGCGTTGCAAACCCGAGTTCTTAATTAACAACCCGGGCCAGTGCTCCTCATGAGTGTTGGTCCAAACTGGGGGTCCTGCAGGGCCACCTTGGGGAAACCCGAGGGCTGGTAAAAACCTATAGCATCATCCATCCGGTCGTGGCCTGAGACGAGATACGCGTGACTACTATCAGGGTGTCGGCACGCCGGGAGGTCTTGCTGGATTAGTTTTACCTTTGTCGAAATATCTTGAGCACGGGATTCCGAGAATACTCGGGTCTTCCCACCTTGGAGTTGCAACTCTGCAGATCGTGAGCTTGTGATGGGCTAAGTTGGGACACCCCCTGCAGGGTTTGATCTTTTAAAAGTCATGCCCGCGGTTATGTGGCAGATGAGAATTTGTTAATATCCGGTTGTAGATAACTTGACACCATGTTCTTGAATACACTACCTGCGTGAGTAACCGTGACGGTCTCTTTCCGAAGGGGTTCGGGAAGTGAACACGGTGGGG
The DNA here is from genome assembly GCA_902687465.1 of Secale cereale. Lineage (NCBI taxonomy): Eukaryota > Viridiplantae > Streptophyta > Magnoliopsida > Poales > Poaceae > Secale > Secale cereale. Next base: position 474,244,819 of record LR738711.1, on the reverse strand, counting down.
TTATGTTTGATCGTGAGTAGTTAGGATTACTTCTTGATCAACTTGGCGATCGTTGGCACTTGTTCTCTTCTCGCTCTAAACTCGTAAGCTAGTGCTTAGTGCTTGCTGCAACCTTTGTTTAAGGCCTTTTCCACACATGAGGCTTTGATAGTTTTGCTACCCGGGAATAGGATTGCTGAGTCCTCTGTGGCTCACAAATTCAACACACCAGATGCAGGTACCATTGAGAACTATACAGGTGGTGGTTCAGAGCTGTACTAGGAGTTCGATGAAGAGCGTGGACGTTACTATGTGTCTTATCCCGACGATCAGTAGTGGCTCTTACTAGGATGATCCGGGCTTGTGTTATTTATGGTATCTTTTCGTTTGGATTTCGTCCGTAGTCGGACTCTGATGTTATTTGGATGATGTATGTTAATGTATTACATTGTGTGACGTGGCGAGTGTAAGCCAACTATCATTTTGCACTTTCATCCCTGTTTGTACATGAGTCGTGCAAAGATACCATACTTGAGATCATTCTAGTATGCGTTTATGTCCTTAAGTCGTGCCTCGACACGTGGGGGACATAGCCGCATACTGGGCATTACACTCCTCCTGTACGTCGACGACATCAACCTGACTGCCTCTTCGCCAGCGCTCCTTTAGCAGATCACAGCTCGCCTCGGCACCGAGTTCGCCCTTAAGGACTTGGGGGCTCTCCACTACTTCCTTGACATCGAGGTTGTGCGCCGGGCCACTGGCTTCTTCCTGCACCAGCAGAAGTACGCCTATGAGCTTATGGAGAGAGCGGGCATGCTTAACTGCAAGCCTGCTCCTACGCCTGTCGACACGAAGGTAAGGTGTCCGCCGTCGAGGGTTCTCCGACGTCCGATGCTCCCTTCTACTGCTCCATCGTTGGTGCGCTTCAGTATCTCACACTGACGCGACCGGACATTCAGTATGCTGTCCAACAGGTGTGCCTTCATATGCATGCTCCTCGTGATACTCATTGGGCTTTGGTGAAATGTATTCTTCGGTACATACGTGGAGCCACAGCTATGGGTCTCACCCTGACGGCATCACCTGACACCAGCCTTGTCGCCTACTCCGACGCCGACTGGGCTGGGTGTCCCGACACTCGCCGCTCCACTTCCGGCTACTGTGTCTACCTCGGGCCCTCTCTGATTTCGTGGTCGTCTAAATGACAACCCACAGTCTCACGATCGAGCCCCGAGGCTGAGTACAGGGCTGTGGCCAACGCCGCCGCGGAGTGCTCTTGGCTACGACACTCCTTCCGGAGTTGCTATGCGAGGTTACCAAGGCGACGCTTGTTTACTGTGACAACGTCTCCGCGGTGTATCTCGTTGCCAACCCTGTCCATCACCGACGGACGAAGCATATTGAGATCGACATTCACTTTGTCAGGGAGCACGTCGCACTTGGTCGTGTTCGAGTTCTCCATGTGCCCACCGATCAACAGTTCGCCGATGTCATGACGAAGGGACTACCCACCTCAACATTTGAGGGTTTTCGGTCCAGTCTTTGCGTCACCGGCGACTCTTCGACCGTGCGGGGGGGGGGGGGGGG
>LR738711.1:474189533-474243183 GCA_902687465.1 Secale cereale | reverse complement strand
GTGTTGAACATGTGTACATGTACGTAGGTCTGGGTTTTGTATGCTGCACATGTAGTGTCTCTCTCCCCATGCATGTACTTGTATCTTGGGAGACAAGACACTGGTCGCACCCCTTGTACCTATATATATGTGCCTAGTGCACGATCAATAATTATCGATGCACCAAACCATTCTCTACAGATACAACGGGGAGGAGAGGTGTGGATATCCTTTTGTGTCAAATAAACCAAATGGAGGGGACAAAACGCGAAGGAGGTGGAGGATACCGGCTTCAAGCTATGGTACACATGGACAACTGCAAACAGAATGGAGTGGCATCTTGCTCAACAAGAGCCTCAAGTATGGAGTGGTAGACATCAAGAGGCATGGGGACCTGTTGGAACGAAGTATGTCTACCAGAGGAGGGGGGGGGGGTTGAATGAGAGTTTTGAAATTTCTTCGGAAACTTGGTTCCGAGTCGATTTCGCTTGTCAAAATCATTCAATCCATAAGTTTTAGTTTTTTCGATCGGAATTTGGGGGGAGAACCATGTCGAAGGAACTCGGCAAAATGACCCCATAACTTCGAGAGAAGGGGTGATATCCTATATTTTGAATGGAAAAGCGGCACATACCGGGGTAGCGACTGTTTACTAAAAACACATGCATATATGGGAGATAGACTATAAATGACATCTCTTATGTCAATACGATCAAAGGGATGGATAATAAATGATAGAAAGTGCTAGGAAGTGAAACAAAATGACATAAAGCCACTTTGGGCTTTCCTTGATTGTTCTACTATGTAAATAAATTACGAATATGGTCCAAGTAATAAATGCCCAAGATTCATTAGGATCCCAATTCCAATACGATCCACATGCCTCATTAGTCCATATTGCTCCACAAAGAATAGCTATGGTTAAAAAGGTAAATCCTAGGCTAATGACATGATAACTCGAAGAAACCATATTTCTAATAATTTGGAAATGAAGGGACAAAGGTGGTTTTTAAAGCACTTCTTTTTGCATAAAAATATTGTGCCCCAGCCGGTTCCCATGGCCACAAAAGCTAGCGGTTCGACTCTTGCAACAGAGCGAATGAAATTAAAGTAAAGTGAGCCAGTAGAAACTATAGAGCAAGAAGTAACATATAGTAACGAAGTGAATCACATGATTGAATCTACTCATACAACTTAGAGAGAAAGAAAAACTAGAGAAGAGATGACTAGTGATGCTCAATGGCGACATGGAATTGATAGATCAGTTCGCCCTTCTGCAAAAGGACTACGTCTGATTGGAGGGGTTGTGACTTAACACAAAAGATAAACTCTCATCACCCTATTCTCCTCGACAATTGATTCGTCAACCAATGCCGATTACTCGTGGTAGATGCTCAAGGTGATCTCTGAACCTTTACAGTCTTCTTCTTTGAGAACCACAATTACTCCTGGTCTCTAAAGAGATTGACACATAACTGTCTAGATAGTTCGCAGCTCTCAAGAGTAATATGCGGAGCATACTGGACTTAGATTCAAGTGAATGTTAAACCGCTATTTAATTTTCCGGCTCTGTTTTTTTTTTCTCTTGGTGGATTTTAAACTCGAATCACTCAAGAGAGAGGGTTGCTCGACAAACTTCTCGGAATCAAACGCAGCAGCCACCAGGAAAAGCCGATGCGGGGTGGCTATTAATAGCCGCAACCTTCCCTAATGGGAAATGACTATTTTGGACACGCGGTCCAGCCAATGGCCAACCGGCACATTCTCAACGGGCGGATTTTGAAAGCAATGGTAACATTACTTGAGGAATAAGTAATGTTAAAACTTCGGTCCGAGACAAATCACTCACAGTGAAGAAGAACACAGTCTCTTGCTGGCAAGTATTTGCTCGGAACACAAAGAAATTTCTCTCTCAACTCAGATAGGATTGGGTTTAACATAAGATAATCAAAGTTTTGAACACTATACTCTTAATAGTACGATGGTCCTATGACTCAATAAAAACAAAGAAGAACAAGGAAATAAATGCTACATCTTCACTTTGTCTTCAACTTCTCGGCTGCAGTCAATTTCTTTGGATGACGCCGAATCAATTGCTTTGCGTCAACAATTTTTGGGGGGTCACTCTCGACAACACAATCTTTGCTGATAATCCTCGCTGCCACGCAAGAGATTATCACTACCGTAGTATGCTGCTAACGCGACACATGAAGACCCTTCGACAAAACTTTGTGTGAGGCATGAATCGCAAACGTATCGTAATAAAACCATCACCAATAAGACGAACTGTGTGTGATGGAAAATACGTTAATTACGATTCAGATTAGAGTTGCGTGTGCGATACATGGCATACAGTTGATCCATACGAACTTTTTGCGATGAGCCGGAACAACAGAAACGGTCAGCCAGATCAAGGTGTGTGCGATATACGACATACAGTTCAATCAGATGAACTGTTTGCGATTAGCCAACAACAAAAAAACGACCAGCCAGATCAAGGTGTGTGCGATAGACGGAATATAGTTCAGACAAACTATTTGTGAGGAGCCAAAATAAACACAAACGATTCTACTTAGCAAGGTGTGTGCGATACGCGACATACAGTTCACTTAGATGAACTGTTTGCGATGAGCCATAACAATAGAAACGGCTAGCCAGATTAAGGTGTGTGCGATTGATGGCATAAAGTTAACTAGTATCAATTGTGTGCGATTAGCCAAAAGAACAGAAATGACCAGCCAGAGCAAGGTGTGTGCGATAGATGGACACATATTCTTATTAAAAGAATCATGCGTGATGGTAATAATGTGCGTGCACGGTTGATGGAACAAGTTGTGTGTTGACATCGCCGATTGCGGTGCATCCTACGATGCACACTCCACGTACGCATCTGAGAATGCGTGCCAACGTTATGCCATTCGGTAATCGTGCCACACTTCAAAACCAGAACCGTCAATAAATTTTGAGCTTGTTTCCCGTCACATTCCAAATTACCACGCTATTTTAATTGCAAACCTATTCACATCGATCAAATGCTAAGCGGTTTCACACCTACAGCTTATTACTAGGTTATAAATACTACCTACTCGAAAATGAATGCACATTCCTCCTCAATTCCATCAACAAACAAATAAGTCTTTCTTCATCGTTCCTTGCGTGTGCCATGGACCCTAGGAGGAGTTCTGGGTCAAGAAATGACCAGGGAGTGGCGAGCATGGAAGCGAAAGAAATAGAGATGTCCCGCCTCGCCAAGATAGCAGCCGAGGGGTCCCGCCGTGCCGCCGAAGGAGCATAGAGGCCTGCTACGCCGCCAAAGCAGCAGAGTGGTCCGGCCATGCCGCGGAAGCAAAACAGATGTCCGACCACGCCACAGAAGCAACAGAGAGGTCCTGTCGGACTGCGGCGTCCTGGAAGATCTCTCACGGCAAGGCGAGGGTGCCACAGGTGCATGCACGCTATGTTTAATAATCTAATAGATGAGTTCTCCGACTGGGTGAAGCTGCATGAGATCGATGCCTCGTTGGACAAGGCAAGCTGTAACGCCCCAGATGTAACAATTCCATTTATGGTAATATATGCATCGTTGACTTAATCAATTCCATTCTAGGCTCTTCCTTCATTTCGGGTTTCTGCGATTTTGCTTTAGGCATGTGTTGCATATTGTTATGTCATTTTCTTCATGTGCATCACATTAACATAGTCTCACTTGCATCCGTGTGTAGTTGCATCGTCTCCGTCCTCTCCGTTGTCCGTTTCGGATTCCGACTCTCTCACACGGCACCCGTCGTGCCTCTCAAGTCTTTGTTTCGTGAGCGGGATAAAAACATCCTCGGAATGGGCCGAGATTTGTCGAGTGGTCTTGGTATATCACCGGTACACCGCCTGTCAAATTTCGTTCCATTTGGAGGTCGTTTGATGCCCCAACGGTTAACCACGTGGACCGAAAACAACTTTCTCTTTTGGCCCAGCACCCCTCCACAACAACACACTAGTGTCAGGCCCAAGATGCGATTCTATCCCGATTACATGACACATACATGATTGGGGCACAACCACATTTTGGGCTCTTAGCAAGATGGATATCATTACATCGTACCATTACATACATACATGGGGGATAATACAATTCATACAAGTCACATGAATACAACATCATCAATACAAGGCATCCGACTACGGATGCAAACAAGAAAAGCTCAACGACATCCATCTGCTATCCCAGGCTGCTGACCCGGAACCTAACCCAAGACTGACGAAGAAGAAGAAGAAAGAACTCCAACACAAAGGACATCGCTCTCGCGTCAAGTCATCGGAAACCTGCACCTGCAACTATGGTTGCAGTATCTGTGAGCCACGAGGACTCAGCAATCCCATAACCATGGGTATCAAGACTAGCAAAGCTTACTGGGTAGGTCAAAGGTTAGTGGCGAGGTTGCAGCAGCGGCTAAGCAAAAATAGGGTGGCTAACTTACGAGTACAAGAATAAGATGAGCATCTACGCAAACGGTCGCAAACTAGTAATGATCGCTAAAGATCCTGAACTACCTACGAGTCAAACATAACCCCACCATGTTCTCTTCTCAAAGTGAAAAGAGACGGTCACGGTTACTCACACGGTTGTGTGTTTTATTACGGATCCTCTGTCAAGTTTAATACAACCGGACATTAACAAATTCCAATCTGGCACATAACCGCGGCACGAATTTTTAAAGATCATAACCCTGCAGGGGTGTCCCAACTTAGCCCATCACAAGCTCTTACGATCAGCAGAGATAATAATAATATTACCCCTTATCTTAGGGACAATCCGATCAGGCTCGGAATCCCGGTGCACAAGACATTTCGACAATGGTAAAACAAGTCCAGCAAGACCTCCCGGTGTGCCGACACCCTGATAGTAGCCGCGCGTATCTCGTCTCAGGCCACGTCCGGATGAGCACAGTGTACAACGACCAAACCCCAAGTTGCCAAGGGGTGGCGACGCAAACGACTCTATTTGGGACCTACACCATCAGCACTGGCCCCCCTGTTATGTAGAAAAGAATCCTCGGGGACGCGACCCCCTATGAAATTTAATTAATTAATTAAGTTGTTATTATGAGGCAAATTAAAACCAATGTTGGGCCTTGCTGGAGGAGTTTTATTCAAAGACGAACTGTCAAGGGGTCCCCATATACCCAACCGCGTTAGGAACGCAAAATCAAGGAACATAACGCCGGTTTATCGGCTCCTAAGGTGGCATGAGTGGAACAAAACACCAAGCAAAAGGCCAAGCCTTCCACCCATTGCGAAGTATATAGGTGTGTTAATATATATAAGATATATTGTGATATTCCCAAAACATCAAGTTCCAACATGGAGCAATCTTCATCTTCACCTGCAACTAACAACGCTATAAGAGGGGATGATCAAGCGGGTAACATAACCAAATAACGGTTTGCTGGGAAGGTTTCAAAGGTTAGAGGTTTCATGGAAACAAGGAGAGGGGCTGACAATAAAAGATGGGTAGCGCGACTTATAACGATAGCATCAAAACAACTAGCATGGCAATGATAGTAAAGGTATCCAAGGTGATGGTCATCTTGCCTGAGATCCCGAAAGGAAGAAGAACAAGTCCATGACGAAGACGAAGAAGACGCCACGAAGACGAACCAAGTGTAGACGAACGAGTCCTCACGATCGCAACGGAAAAAAACTAGCGAGAAGAAAGCACACAACATGGTAAACACACCACTCAAGAACATGACAAGATGCTCAACCAAGTATGATGCAAGACAAGTCTATATGATGCAAAACATGGCAAGGGATGAAGTATACAAGAACGACACCACCCAACAAGTTTAAATGAGGCCGGAAACAACATATGACAATTCCGGTAAGCCCTCATATGCACATTTCGAAATTGGTCCAGATCTGAACACACATTAAGTTAAAGTTTTTAAACAGCAAGTTAACATGCACCATGATGTTCTACTCAAAATTCTAGTCAAGTTACATATAAAGTTTATTTCATTCGGAGCTAAGGCCTAGAAGATATGAGCAAAACAAGTCAAGCATGTCAAATAAGCAAGATGCATCCAAACAACAAGCAAACACACTCCAAACAACTAAACAACATGATATTATGCATATACACACAAAAACACACAAGTTTCATATATAGCACGCTCAAAACGGAGCAACGGTTCAACACATACACATGAAACAAGATATAACAACAAGCTGTCCAAATTCAGCAACATAGCAACTTTGGAGCAAGGTATATATATGCTACATCACCCAAACATGATAACAAGAGGCATGGATGTGAAATAGACATGATACTTAACAAGCATGAACTTAGAGCACACCCAAAAACTTGCTGGAACACAATTAAACAAGCATGACAAGATCCAATAAGTTTACAGTTTTCTCAGACTTAGCCAAAATCTGGGAAGGCAAAAACATCATCACGATGCTGCCTTCGGAGGCACAAATCAACAAGCATATCAATTCTACTAAGTATATAAAGCTCATGGACATGTAATATACATAGCATACATCAAACAACTCCATTGGAACAACTCCATAGGAGGCATGGATCGATAACAACAAGCTCCACCAATTTGATCATGCTGATAACAGTCTGACAGGTACATTTATAGCAACTTGAGAGCAAGAAATAAATAAGCTACAACAGGCTATATATGCAAATAAGGGTATGGATGGATAGAGCATAACATGGACAACAAGACATGATCATTTGACATACCAAAACATGCATGGATTGGAGTGGGGCATCAAGCAAACATGGCATCAGGTTTAACAGTTTCAGACTTAGCAGTTTTTAACAAGTCCTAGAAAACAACAACAACGAGTAGGCTACTTTACAAGCTTGTTGCAAACACCATAAGGTATATCATGAAAAGTGGATTGCACCACAGAAAATATGGCATGATTGTGTTTCCAAAACATATTGACATGTGGCATGAAAGACAAACACATCAATAGCTATGAACAAGTCAAATCAGCATCTCATAACAAGTTTCAGCACTTAACAGCCACATGCACTTTGGCAACAGAGATTAACATGGCAATATGGCACCTAACATGAATGCTACAGCAACCATCATGTAGAGCACTTCACAATGAACATTTTGACATATCATATGCTTCATTTGGACCAACATGCACAAAGTTATCACCTCACAAACATGCTAACATATTAACAATTCTCAGTAGTTTTAAACATATAGCACTCTTGCAACAATGATTAGGGCATCAAGATGAACTCAAACAAGCATGCCACTGTGGAACAAATTGAAGAGCATATCACAACGATCATTTGGAAATATTATAAGCTCCATTTGGATCACCACACAAAAAGTTACAACCACTCAAACATGCATATAAATTAACAAAAAGCCAGGGACTTAGTCATTTTTTCGAAGACATAAAAAACAAACGAGCGTGAAATAGTATTACACGTACAGGGCGAGGGTTAGCGGGTTTGCTCACCAGGCCACGTGGGCCGGTCGGTGGAGAGGGAGGTGGGCCAGAGGAGGCGGTCTGGGCCGGCGAGGAACTGGGCCGGCCCGGCTGGACGGAGCGGCCGGGCCGGGGCCGGAGTGGGGCCCATGACGACTGAGCGGCGGGACGCTTCATCATCCTCCCGATACGATCTGGATCGGGGGAGGCAGGGCCATGGCGGCGCGGCGCTCCGATGACCGAGGAACGTCGGGGACGGGTCGTAGAGGCGCTCGGGACGACGGATCTGGCCGACCAGGCCCCGGGTTCCCCTCCCGGCGGCGCGAGGGCTGGCGGTGCGGAGCTGGCAAGCTGGGCGGCGGAGGAGGTTGGCCGACGGCGGGGCGGCCGGCAGCGCGAAGGACGGCGGCGGAGGAGCGGCGAGCTGGGCGGCAGCGGATCCGGGCCGGCGGCTGGAGGCAGGGCGCCGACGACACGAGGCGCGGAGCCGCGGGGCGCGGAGGCGCTGCGGGCTCAGGCGGGCCTCCCGCGGGCTCGGCGGGCCGCGGCCGCGAGGTGGAGCGCGGGAGGTGAGGTGGCGGCTCCGGATTGGCCGAGGCGGCGGTGGTTGCTAAGGTGGCATTGCCTGATTGGTCCGGGCGACGTGGAGGCGATGGTGGACGCGTCCGGCGGCGGGCGGACATGTCCGGCTGCGTGGTGGGAGCGGGGTTAGGGTTTTCATCCGTGATTTGAGGAGGGGGAGGCAAATATATAGGTAGAGGGAGCTAGGAGTGTCGAAATGAGGAGCGGTTTTCGGCCACGCGATCACGATCCAATGACCGAGAGCATGGAGGTGGTTAGGATGGGCTTGAGGGCTGTTGTGGAGGGGTGCTGTGCCAAAAGAGAAAAGGCTTCCAGCGGTTAACGCGGTTAACCGTTGAGCTAACAAACGAACTCCGAACGCGACGAAACTTGACAGGCGGTCTACCTATTCTATAATAAGACCACACGCCAAGTTTCATCCCATTCGGGAACATTTTCCGGCCACTTATAAAATAAATACTCGGAGGTGCCGCGGGCGCGTGCGAGTGTGTTTGGGCTCAGAACGAACAACGGAGTGGACGAGGGGGCCCGGAAGGATGCAAGTTTGAAAACATGATGATGCAATGCACATGATGACATGGCAAAAATGCAACACGCAAGCAGATGACATGGCAACGATGACGAATAACTGGCTGACACCTGGCGCATCGGTCTCGGGGTGTCACAACAGTCCCCTACTAACAAGAGATCTCGTCCCGAGATCTTAGGAATGAGACAGAAGGAAAAAAAGGAAGAACAAGGTGAAACCAAAGAGCCTTGAGAGGTCGAACAACTTGAAAAGAATGAACATGATGGAGAAGAACAAAGTTGCAAAGACTTCATCAAACAAGAGGAACAAGGAATACGATGAGAATCAAGGAGGTTGAAAGGCACAAAACAAGAGCTGAAGGAACAAGAATGAATTCGAAACCACTCCGGTTAATAAGAGATAGAAAGGAATAAGATCGAGAAAAAATAATTTAGATAGCACTCCGGTTGAATATTAGTGGAATGGAACAAGAACTTGACAAGATCTAACGATACATGACAAGACGAACAAGACATTACCTCCGGAAGAATTGAAAAGATGGAATGAAAAGAACGGAGGAGAAGATGACAACTTCCACCCTGAATGATTTGGAATAACACTTATAAGGAAGGATTGAACAAAGTTGTTGAGAAAGTCAACAACAAAAGTATAAGCTTGTTGTGGACTTATTTAAACATCTCAAAACTTGAGGTGAATGATACCGCAACCAAAAGATTGAATAGATGAGAATGAAGAAAGAAATGCAAAAGTCCACTGAAAAGAATACAGAGGATTATTTGCACTTCAAGACGCGAGGAGAAGAATACTTGAGCTGCTCCAGAAGAATTTTGCAGAACACTTGAAGAATGAAATATATCATGAAAAATCACCACGAAGAACTCCGGTAACAGAAGGATGATGATAGGATGAAAAGAATAAGAATAAGTCCTTGCAATGATTTAGACGGGGTTCCGACGAGAAGGCTGAGAAACTATGAACTCCGGAAAGAAAAGATGAAAGGACCTGGAACTAGAATTTATTCATCAAGAATAAACTCCGAAAGAGGGGATTAAATCAACTCCACAAAGAAGAATAAGAATTATGTTATGCTTATCCTCCACCAATAAATTGATGAGAAGCAATGGACTTGCATACTACTTATTCGCGTTGAAAAAGATTAGAAGAGATATAGGGCAAAACTTGCGAAAATCTTCATGAACCACCGGTAGGATTGGAAGGAACGAAAGAGTTGATACGATGACAAAGAAAAATGAATATTGAATGAACCACCATAAGAATTGAAAACCGAGTGATGAAAGAGGACAAACCACCATAATGAATTGAAATTGAGTGAATACAAGAGAATGAATCGCCGGGAAGAATAAAGCACTTGGGGAATTTAGATACAAGAGAACGAAGAGATCGCGAACTGATTAAAGAATACTTGAACGAAGCACCAGACGAATGTGAGACGAACGAAGAGGCATCAATGAAGAATATTTGGAGGACGAAGTTGAAAACTGAGAACGAAGAAATCTTATGAAATGATGGCCTTCGGGGGATCACAATGGAAAGAACTAATGAAATACTCCGGATGGTTAAGGAAAAGAAGTCTTGATGATTGGAACAATTAAGGAGATAGCAATGACCTTGAACGAAGAATCTTCGAGAGAACGGACAAGGATTAGAGTAAAACTCTTCTTCGGACTTCAAATGACGACGAGGAATGCCACCAATATTATTGAGGTACTCCGGAAGAATAAAAGAGGAAAGGTTGAGCCAAACATGAAAAGAATTTGAAAGTGATCTTGGAGAAGGCATATGACTGATGGAATCAATACTTACGTCACAATTGAAAAGAATTTTGGAACACTCCGGGAAATTAGAAGATTCAGGTAAGATCCTTGGAAAATACCTATGGGTTATGAGCCCACCGAAGAGAAACACCGTTGGAAAGGATTAATCAAAGGAGAAACGATGCACATGAATGTTTAAAAGACTCGAATGAGGTGACAACCTCGAATGAATTAGAACACAGACGGATCTCCTAGAATGTCTTTGGAACACCGGAACACTTAAATGACGAGAGACGAACGAGCAATTGGAATCACTTGAGCCAAGGGAAAGAATATGATGAACCCCGAGTAATTAGAATTGAAATCCACCGGAAAAGAAAAGAGATGAAAAATGAGAAACTAGACGAGAATCCATCGGTTGAAAAGAACTGAGGAAGGAATTCAAAACTTCACACGAGTAGGATGGATACTCGATTAAGGACTCCGGTTCCGAGACACAAAAGGGTGGGCGGGTGGGAAAAAGAAAGACAACTTCGGGAGGGGAAACAACATCGGTTGGAAAGAGCCAAAGGATTGAAGCAAAAGACGAGGAGGGTCAAACGACTTGACGAGAGATGCACCGGATGGAAGAACTGACAACACAACAAATGAAAACTAACCACGTGATCCTAAAAAAAATTTGAAGGGGAAGAGGAGTAATTCAAAACACCTACGTCAAGATTCCTCACCAGAGTGACGAAGGGGCTGAGGAGTAAAAATAATTCCTACTCTCCGATATAACTAGACCCCGAAATAGTTTTCTGCTAGACTCAACAACGGCCAAACTACGATCAATCAAGGGGGCTCCTATGGTCGGTCGAGGCTCTGATACCAACTTGTCAGGCCCAAGATGCGATTCTATCCCGATCACGCGACACATACGTGATTGGGGCACAACCGCATTTCGGGCTCTTAGCAAGATGGATATCATTACATCGTACCATTACATACATACATGGGGGATACAACAATACATACAAGTCACATGAATACAACATCATCAATACAAGGCATCCGACTACGGATGCAAACAAGAAAAGCTCAACGACATCCATCTGCTATCCCAGGCTGCCGACCCGGAACCTAACCCAAGACTGATGAAGAAGAAGAAGAAGAAAGAACTCTAACACAAAGGACATCGCTCTCGCGTCAAGTCATCGGAAACCTGCACCTGCAACTGTGGTTGTAGTATCTGTGAGCCACGAGGACTCAGCAATCCCATAACCATGGGTATCAAGACTAGCAAAGCTTAATGGGTAGGGAAAAGGATAGTGGTGAGGTTGCAGCAGCGGCTAAGCAAAAATATGGTGGCTAACTTACGAGTACAAGAATAAGATGAGCATCTACGCAAACGGTCGCAAACTAGTAATGACCGCTAAAGATCCTGAACTACCTACAAGTCAAACATAACCCCACCATGTTCTCTTTTCAAAGTGAAAAGAGACGGTCACGGTTACTCACACGGTTGTGTGTTTTATTACGGATCCTCTGTCAAGTTTAATACAACCGGACATTAACAAATTCCAATCTGGCACATAACCGCGGGCACGGATTTCAGAAGATCATAACCCTGCAGGGGTGTCCCAACTTAGCCCATCAAAAGTCTTACGATCAGCAGAGATAATAATAATATTACCCCTTATCTTAGGGACAATCCGACCAGGCTCGGAATCCCGGCGCACAAGACATTTCGACAATGGTAAAACAAGTCCAGCAAGACCTCCCGGTGTGCCGACACCCTAATAGTAGCCACGCGTATCTCGTCTCAGGCCACGTCCGGATGAGCACAGCATACAACGACCAAACCCCAAGTTGCCAAGGGGTGGCGACGCAAACGACTCTATTTGGGACCTACACCATCAGCACTGGCCCCCCTGTTATGCAGAAAAGAATCCTCGGAGACGCGACCCCCTATGCAATTTAATTAATTCATTAAGTTGTTATTATGAGGCAAATTAAAACCAATGCCGGGCCTTGCTGGAGGAGTTTTATTCAATGACGAACTGTCAAGGGGTCCCCATGTACCCAACCGCGTTAGGAACGCAAAATCAAGGAACATAACGCCGGTTTATCGGCTCCTAAGGTGGCATGAGTGGAACAAAACACCGATCAAAAGGCCAAGCCTTCCACCCATTGCCAAGTATATATGTGTGTTAATATATATAAGATATATTGTGATATTCCCAAAACATCAAGTTCCAACATGGAGCAATGTACATCTTCACCTGCAACTATAACGCTATAAGAGGGGCTGAGCAAGCGGGTAACATAGCCAAACAACGGTTTGCTGGGAAGGTGTCAAAGGTTAGAGGTTTCATGGCAACAAGGAGAGGGGTTGACAATGAAAGATGGGTAGCGCGACATATAACGATAGCATCGAGACAACTAGCATGGAAATGATAGTAAAAGTATCCAAGGTGATGATCATCTTGCCTGAGATCCCGCAAGGAAGAAGAACGAGTCCACGACGAAGACGCAGAAGACACCACGAAGACGTACCAAGTGTAGATGAACAAGTCCTCACGATCGCAACGGAAAAGAACTAGCGAGAAGAAAGCACACAACATGGTAAACACACCACTCAAGAACATGACAAGATGCTCAACCAAGTATGATGCAAGACAAGTCTATATGATGCAAAACATGGCAAGGGATGAAGCATACAAGAACTACACCACCCAACAAGTTTAAATGAGGCCGGAAACAACATATGACAATTCCAGTAAGCCCTCATATGCACATTTCGAAATTGGTCCAGATCTGAACAAACATTAAGTTAAAGTTTTTAAACAGCAAGTTAACATGCACCATGATGATCTACTCGAAATTCTAGTCAAGTTACATATAAAGTTTATTTAATTCCGAGCTACGGCCTAGAAGATATGAGCAAAACAAGTCAAGCATGTCAAATAAGCAAGATGCATCCAAACAACAAGCAAACACACTCCAAACATGTAAACGACATGATATTATGCATCTACACACAAAAACACACAAGTTTCATATATAGCACGCTCAAAACGGAGCAACGGTTCAACACATACACATGAAACAAGATATAAGAACAAGCTGCCAAATTCAGCAACATAGCAACTTTGGAGCAAGGTATATATATGCTACATCACTCAAACATGATAACAAGAGGCATGGATGTGAAATAGACATGATACTTAACAAGCATGAATTTAGAGCACACCCAAAAACTTGCTGGAACACAATTAAACAAGCATGACAAGATCCAATAAGTTTACAGTTTTCTCAGACTTAGCCAAAATCTGGGAAGGCAAAAACATCATCACGATGCTGCCTTCGGAGGCACAAAACAACAAGCATATCAATTCTACTAAGTATATAAAGCTCATGGACATGTAATATACATAGCATACATCAAACAACTCCATTGGAACAACTCCATAGGAGGCATGGATCGATAACAACAAGCTCAACCAAATTGATCATGCTGATAACAGTCTGACAGGTACATTAATAGCAACTTGAGAGCAATAAATAAATAAGCTACAGCAGGCTATATATGCAAACAAGGGCATGGATGGATAGAGCATAACATGGACAACAAGACATGATCATTTGACATACTAAAACATGCATGTATTGGAGTGGGGCATCAAGCAAACATGGCATCAGGTTTAACAATTTCAGACTTAGCAGTTTTTAACAAGTCCTAGAAAACAACAACATCGAGTAGGCTACTTTACAAGCTTGTTGCAAACACCACAAGGTATATCATGAAAAGTGGATTGCACCACAGCAAAGATGGCATGATTGTGCTTCCAAAACATATTGACATGTGGCATGAAAGACAAACACATCAATAGCTATGAACAAGTCAAATCAGCATCTCATAACAAGTTTCAGCACTTAACAGCCACATGCACTTTTGCAACAGAGATTAACATGGCAATATGGCACCTAACATGAACACTACAGCAACCATCATGTAGAGCACTTCACAATGAACATTTTGACATATCATATGCTTCATTTGGACCAACATGCACAAAGTTATCACCTCACAAACATGCTAACATATTAACAATTCTCAGCAGTTTTAAACATATAGCACTCTTGCAATAATGATTAGGGCATCAAGATGAACTCAAACGAGCATGCCACTGTGGAACAAAATGAAGAGCATATCACAACGATCATTTGGACACATTATAAGCTCCATTTGGATCACCACACAAAAAGTTACAGCCACTCAAACATGCATATAAATTAACAAAAAGCCAGGGACTTAATTGTTTTTTTTTTGAAGAGAGAAAAAAACAAACGAGCGTTAAATAGTATTACGCGCACAGCGCGAGGTTTAGCGGGTTTGCTCACCAGGCCACGTGGGCCGGTTGGTGGAGAGGGAGGTGGGCCAGAGGAGGCGGTCTGGGCCGGCGAGGAACTGGGCTGGCCCGGCTGGACGGAGCGGCTGGGCCGGGGCCAGAGCGGGGCCCACGACGGCTGAGCGGCGCGACGAGCTTCGTCGTCCTCCCGATCCGATCTGGATCGCGGAAGGCAGGGCCATCGCGGCGCGGAGCTCCGGTGATCGAGGAACGTTGGGGGCGGGTCGTAGAGGCATCCGGGACGAAGGATCTGGCCGACTAGGCCCCGGGTTCCCCTCCCGGCGATGCGAGGGCTGGCGGCACGGAGCTGGCAAGCTGGGCGGCGGCGAGCTGAGTGCGGGGCGGCCGGCAGCATGAAGGACGGCGGAGGAGGAGCGGCGAGCTGGGCGGCTGCGGATCCAGGCCGGCGGCTGGAGGCAGGGCGCCGGCGACGCGAGGCGCGGAGGCGCTGCGGGCTCAGGCGGGCTTCCCGCGGGCTCGAGGGCCGCGGCCGCGAGGTGGAGCGCGGGAGGTGAGGTGGCGGCTCCGGATTGGCCGAGGCGGCGGTGGTTGCTGAGGTGGCGTCGCCTGATTGGTCCGGGCGACGTGGAGGCGGCGGTGGACGCGTCCGGCGGCGGGTGGACATGTCCGGCTGCGCGGTGGGAGCGGGGCTAGGGTTTTCATCCGTGATTTGAGGAGGGGAGGCAAATATATAGGTAGAGGGAGCTAGGACTGTCCAAATGAGGAGCGGTTTTCGGCCATGCGATAATGCTCCAATGACCGAGAGCATGGAGGTGGTTAGGATGGGCTTGAGGGCTGTTGTGGAGGGGTGCTGGGCCAAAAGAGAAAAGGCTTCCGACAGTTAACACGGTTAACCGTTGGGCTAACAAACGAATTCCGAATGCGACGAAACTTGACAGGCGGTCTACCTATGCTATAATAAGACCACACGCCAAGTTTCATCCCATTCTGGGAACATTTTCCATCCACTTATAAATAAATACTTGGAGGTGCCTCGGGCACGTGCGAGTGTGTCTGGGCTCAGAACGGACAACAGAGAGGACGAGGGGGCTCGGACGGATGCAAGTTTTGAAAACATGATGAAGCAATGCACATGATGACATGGCAAAAATGCAACACGCAAGCAGATGACATGGCAACGACGACGAATAACATGCTGACACCTGGCGCATCGGTCTCGGGGTGTCACAACTAGCCCATCCAAACCACCTCCATGCCTTCGGTCGTTAGATCACGATCATGTGGGCGAAAACCGCACCTCATTTGGACTATCCTAGCTCCCTCTACCTATAAATATGTCCATCTCCTTTGAATCCCGGATCCAACCCTATAAAAATCGCTCCTCACCGCGCCGGACACGTCCGCGCCGCGCCGGACGCGTCCAGCCGCCGCGCCCGGCGAATCGCAGGCTGCCACATGTCGCGCCGCCGTCTCCCACAACGCCCCGCCAAGGCGGCCCGCGAAACCCGCGGGAGGCCCGCGAAGCCCGAGCCGCCGCTCCCACACCTCGTCCCCGCCGCCGGCTCCGCCCAGCCGCCGCCGCGCGCGCGCCATGAGCTCCACCGCTCGCCGCCGCCGTGCTCTGCCGCACGCCGCCGCCGCCGCTCCTCCTACGGCAGCCGCGCCTCGCCACTCCTCTGCCAGCACCGCGCCTCGACCACCTCCCGCCGGACACCGCCTCCCCGCTGTTCCTCCGGCGAGCTCCTGCCGCCGCCGGTCCTGTCTCCGGTGAGATCCGGTGGATCGGGACTAGATCCACCGGGATACGAACAAAACGCGCCCGCTCTGTCCCGGATCCCTCCGTCCCGCTCCACTCCGCCCCGTTGACTTTTTCAGAGGGTATATTTCACAAAGTCTCGGATCTATGTAAATTTGTTGCCTCCTTCCGAGGGTCATAACTTGGTGCTCGGTGCTCCGTTTTGCATGCATAATATATCAAAATGTTCATCTCGTGATGCTCTACATGTTAGTTGCACTTGCATACATGTTACTGGTCATCTAGATGTCTTATTCTTCGTTGCAAAACTGCTCTATGATGTTACTATTTCAGCACTAGTTGTCTGTTAACAATATGTGTGCATGTTCGTGAGGTCGTAACATTGTGTATGTTGGTCCAAATGGAGTGTATGATATGTCAAAATGTTTGTCTTGTGATGCTCTTCATGATGTGTGCATTTGCATACATGTTAGGTTGCATTATGCCATGTTTAACCCTATTGCGAAAGTGCTTATGGCTGTTAAGTAGCTGAAATTGTTATAACTTGATGATTTGTCTTTTTCGTAGCATTTTGTGTGATTTTCTTTTGAGCCACATGTCAACATGTTTTAGGAGCATAATCATGTTATCTTCGAAGTGGTGCATTTGGTTTTTCATGATATGCTCTGTGGTGACTTGAACAAGCTTGTAAACATGCTATGTCAATGTTGCTGTTTTTATACTTAGTGAAAAACTGCTAAGTCTGAAATCTGTTATAACATGTTGCCATGTAAACTTGTTGCCACAATGTTTTCCATGCATGTTTTGGAATAACTAGGGAGCATGTCTTGATGTACATGTTTTTGTCTATCAATCCATGCCTTTGTTTGCATATATGCCCTGCTGTAGCTTATTGTTATCTTGCTCTCAAAATGCTTGAAATCTGAACTGTCAGCCTGTTAACAGAACATTCAATTTGGCAAAGCTCGTGTTAAGCAACTCTTGCATGGAATGAAATGTTTCTTTGGATGAATTGGAAGTATAATATGTCTTCTTCATGCTCATGTGAATTTCATGCTTGTTATAATTGTGTTGCTTGTTGTTGTGTGCCTCCAAAGGCAGCAATATATAGTTCCTTGTTGCATGCCCAGTGAAATTTCACTAAGTGTGAGAAATCTGTTAACTTATTGAATCTTGCCATGCTTTCTTAATTGTGTTCCAGTAAGTTTTTGGGTGTGCTCTAAGTTCATACCTGTTGAGAATCATGTCTACTTCACATCCATGCCTTTTTCCTTTCATGTTTGGGTGCTGTAGCATATTTAAAACTTGCTCCAGAGATGCCATGTTGTTGTTAACTTCAGTTTTGCATTGCTTCTTGTTTTGCTTGCCCTTTGCATACCGTGCATCCGGTTCCAATGATCTTTATATTGATTTCGACCGAAATCTTTCAATCTATCCAGTGGCATTCTTGGTTTGCCAAGATATTGCCCACATCCATCATGTCTTCTCATGTCCTTTGCGGCTTCATCTTCCTTCGTACCGGTAGCTCCGTAGCGGCATACTTGCATCTCTCTTGCATAGCATGTGTTCTTGTCTTGTCAAGTGTGTTTATTTGGATGCTTGTTTATGTTTGGGTAGCACCGGTAGACGAGTTCGAGTTCGAGGTTGAGACAGCCGCTGAGTTCGATTACGAAGAGCAAGGTCCCGAGTACACTGACAACTTACGAGGATGACCATTCCTTGATATCACCTCTATTGTTGCTATGCTAGATGCCTCACTATATTGCTTATCGCGATACCTATTGAAAGGATCGATATGGTTGACTAGAGGGGGGGGGGGGTGAATAGGCAACTAACAATTTTTAGCTTTTCTTAACCACTTTAAATTAAGCGTCAAAGTAAGTTGTCTAGATATGCTACTAAGATGACAATTAATAGGAAGTAAAGATAACAACCTCACAAGCAAGGTATAAGAGATAAACAAGTAAAGCTTGCATAAGTAAAGGAAAGAAATAACCACAAGTGGAACCGGTGACGACGAGGATGTGTTGCCGAAGTTCCTTCCCTTTGAGGGGAAGTACGTCTTCGTTGGAGCGGTGTAGAGGCACAATGCTCCCCAAGAAGCCACTAGGGCCACCGTATTCTCCTCACGCCCTCACACAATGCAAGGTGCCGTGATTCCACTAGTGGTGCCCTTGAAGGCGGCAACCGAACCTTTACAAACAAGGTTGGGGCTATCTCCACAACTAAATTGGAGGCTCCCAACGATACCACGAAGCTTCACCACAATGGAATATGGCTTCGAGGTGACCTCAACCGTCTAGGGTGCTCAAACACCCAAGAGTAACAAGATCCGCTAGGGATTAGTGGGGGGAATCAAATATCTCTTGGTGGAAGCGTAGATCGATGACTTCTCAAGCAATCCCGAGCAAATCAACAAGTTTGATTGGCTTGGGAGAGAGATTGGGCGAAAATGGAGCTTGGAGCAACAATGGAGTATGTGGGAGAAGAGGTAAGTCAACGAGGAGGAAGAAGAAGCCTTTATATAGTGGGGGGAACAATCCAACCATTACCCCCCACTCAGCCCCACAAAGAGCGGTACTACCGCTTGAGCGAGCGGTACTACTGTTTCCCTTCAAGCGGTACTGCCGCGCCAGGGGGGCAGGGACCCAGAGCGGTACTACCGCGGTCGTAGGGCGGTACTACCGCTGGGAGCGGTACTACCGCCCCTACTACCGCTCCTAGCACCACAAAACCCGACACGAAAACGCGCTCGCGAGTCGAGGCGGTGGTAGCACGGATCAGCAGCGGTACTACTGCAGAGTGCACCAAGCGGTACTACCGCTTAGTGGGGCGGTACTACCGCTTGAGGCACACAGGCGGTACTACCGCTAAGACCCGCGGTACTACCGCTGGAGCCAGTAAAACTAGAGAGGATGGGAAAGAAGGACTCCATTGAGGCGGGAAGGTATGGTGGGTGCGATAATGAACTGTACGTGTTGATTCCACCCAAACCTTACCAAAGCGGATCCCCTCTTAATAGTACGGCTTTCCTATTACTCAGATCCACCGAAAAATAAGCAAAATGAAACACCGTCTTCCATAGATTCCGAGGGGCATCTAATCGTCTTGTGCCTATGTGAGATATATCTGAAAGAGCTTAGAACACATGATTAGTCCGCAAACGCATTGTCATCAATCACCAAAACACCATTTGGCTAAATATGCCCTTACAATCTCCCCCTTTTTGGTGGATTGATGAAAAAACGGGATTTGCACAAAAGGAATAATGATATAACGTAAATGCAAAATCCACACCCCTAAAATATAGACGCCCCCCCTAGATGTGTGCTATCTAGATAAGTGCTTTGGACTGTACGGCACACATACTAGGATCAACACTCCCCCTATATTTTAGAGACCAACATCCTAAGCAAGATATATGATAGCATAATAAATAGTAAGATAATCATGCATGCTAGAGAGTACTAGGTACATAAATAAGATAGGGTAGCATATGTCTCACACCATATGACGGGAACTTAGGTCTCACGAAAAACCAACCAAAGCACAAGAACAGAAAGCACCCAAGCGACAGAAACACAAAGGCACAAATCCCTAAACTCTCTCCCCCTTTGGCATCGAGACACCAAAAGGGCAGAGAGCTAAGCTACGGCTCCAGGTGAGAGCAAGAGAAGGTCTCGAACATCAGATCTCAGCTGGGTCATCTGCTTTGTCGTCGTCGACCTGAAACTGCTCGGCGCCGGAATCTGTCCACGGGCAGTGCTGCTGGATCCACTCTTCCTCCTCGGTAAACTGCTCCTCAGAGCCACTGACCACAGTTGCACCCAACTGACGCATGAGCTCCTTGTGACGTCCCCTGGCCTTCTTCTTGCCACATGAGTCATGTACTGACCATGAGACTCCATGCAAAACAGCTTCTTCATCTTCCGCTTGAGCTTCTTTACGAGGGCTCTGCACCAGATGGCTCATAGTCATCATCATCATCTGCTTCAGCCTCAGCCTCCTCAGTCTCCATAGCAACAGCGGAGGATGAACCTCCAGACTTGGGAGCATGAGTGCCCCAGTTGTCCTTCCGCCGCAGACGCTTGATCTCATGAGACACCAACTCTCCAGTCTCCAGCAACACGTTGGGATAAACATGATCCCAAGCCTTCTAAATCAGCAGCATGATGAAAGGTCCATAGATGAGGCACTTGCATTCAGAAATAGCAGACAAGAGCTCAGACCACATCACATGTGATATATCCAGGGTCTCACCAGTGTTCCTCTCTAACTGATGTTTGCAAAAGAGAAGCATGTCCACAAGATAGGAGTGAACCATATCATGATTCCCAACCCGAGGAAAGAGAGTTTCACGGAAGATGCGGTGAAGGATATCCAGATAGGTAGACAACTCATAGGTTACTGTAATGCCCAGGATGGAGTTATACCTCCTACGTGTCGAGGCACGACTTAAAGGCATAAATCCATCCTAGAATGATCTCAAGTTTGGTAATCTTTGCACAACTCATGTAAAAGAGGGGATAGTAAACAGAAAATAGTTGGCTTACACTCGCCACGTCACAGAATTACAGTACAAGTCTCAAACATCATACATTAAGAACATCACAACCCTCTAAGGGCAAAAGCCAAAAGTCAAAGTACCAAACTTGAGATCATTCTAGGATGGATTTATGCCTTTAAGTCGTGCCTCGACACGTAGGAGGTATAACTCCATCATGGGCATTACAGTTACCTTCTTAGTCTCAGGGTGGACCTTCACAGTGCAGTAGGGCCAGAGAGCTTGCTTGTGAGTGGAGGTAGTGTTCTGATGAGGACGAAAGCCAACCGGAGTCTCAAGCCCCTGGTCTTCCACCCCAAGAAGCTCCATGAAAGCCTTCCACTTGACAGACAACAATTTGCCATTGGTCATCCATGTCAGAGTTCTGTCCTCATCCGTCCCTAGATGGACAGTGGCATAGAATTGAGCCACAAGATCTGCATCAAAGTCCTTGTTGAACTGAATGATCCGAAGAATGTTAAGTTGAGTGCACATCTAAAGAGCATCGCCAAAATACACAGGATCCTTCTCCAGGTATTCCGTGTCGATGGAGCGAACACCGACAAAGAGATTCTTCTTAGCCTTGAGCACATCAAAGTAGACGGCAAACTGAAAATGGTTCCAGAACGGACGGTTGACCAAATTGGGTTCTTGATCAACCTCATAGGGATTGCGGCGACGTCTTGCCCAGAACTCCTTGCCACTCATTTGGGTCACAATTTTGCCCTTTGGCTTTGCCATGGCATTCTTCTTCTGTTGAGGTGGAGGTGGAGCACTCGAGGAACCTCCAGCAGACTCAGATGTGCGGTAGCGCTTCGAGGTTGCACGATTGGGGTTGATATGGCGAGCCTGATGCTCAGGATGTTCATCACCTGGAACCAAACACAAAAACAGACGAACCAACCAAAAGGAACGAGCATAAGCCAACGAACACAACAAAAGAAGATCAAAGAATGAAGAAATATGCGTGAACTTGGCAAGCAGCGGTAGTACCGTGATCTGTTAAGCGGTAGTACCGCCCCAAGGGAGCGGTAGTACCACTCGAGGCGGGGAAACATCAGTTTCCTACTACCGTGGTCAGATCCGGCACTACCGGCCTGTCAAATTCAAAAATAATTCTACCATACTCTAATCTAGATAGTCCAGTTGCTTTCTCCATCCTACTCAAGCCTAGATTTAGCCAAAAATCTAAAGACGCAAACACTATTGCCCCTAAAACACAAGATCTGAAAAAGAGACAAGAGGAGAAGAGGAACGGGGGCAATACTGGCATCCATGGCAAGAGGACTAGGTGGGGATCGACTCCATCGAAGGAAAAGGAGAGGAACACCTCGGAGGAGGAGATCCGCCGGAGCCCTCCCGCGGCGACGAACTGCTGGAGAGAGAGGAACAAGGGGGCGAGTGAATGGGTATGGGGGAGAGAAGCCTCCCCCTGCCCTGATATAACCCCTCCGTACCGCCCCGCAGCGGTAGTACCGCGCTGGTGGGCGGTAGTACCGCTTATAAGCGGTAGTACCGCGCACCACCAGCGGTAGTACCGCCCAACACGCCATGGCAACTAAAGTTCAAGGCTTAGCACGAAAAGAAACACACAAGCAGAAAAAAAACAAAACACCACACACACACACACACACACACACACTAGCAAGAGACAAGAAACCCCTCTACAAGAGAGGGCGGTGACCGAAGTCACCTATGTTTGAGTCTAGAGGTATGGTGCCGCGAAGATTTTAACCTTGGGCCCATGACCAAAACTCGTCCTTGAAGCACAAGTACCATCAAAGATGGTTAATGAAAGACTTGATCAATTTATGCATAATGGGGGGAGAGAGAGTTCATTGAGAGAACAATGCTCCCCCTATGTCCATGCCTACATCTAGATGAGACACTATGAAGAGTATGCTGGGGTGTGCACGTGCTCAAGCCACATTGCTCAAATCAATGATATTTAGCTCATGCCTTAACTCGCGAAATCTTGCTTCATCCAATGGCTTTGTGAAGATATCTGCAAGGTTATCATGAGTGTTGACATAGTGAAGCTCGATCTCTCCTTGCCGTATATGATCCCGGATGAAGTGATACCGAATCTCTATATGCTTCGTCTTGAAGTGTTGCACCGGGTTGAGAGAAATCTTGATGGCACTTTCATTGTCACACCAAAGAGGCACTTTGTCACAAGTGACACCGTAATCCTTTAAAGTTTGCCTCAGCCATAAGAGTTGAGCACAACAATTGCCAGCAGCCACATACTCGGCTTCAGTGGACGAGAGAGACACACAACTTTGCTTTTTGGAAGACCAACTAACAAGAGAGCAACCAAGAAATTGGCACCCTCCAGAAGTGGACTTCCTATCCACTTTGTCTCCCGCCCAATCCGAATCAGAGAAACCTACAAGGTTGAAGTTTGCTCCTCTTGGGTAACATAAGCCAAAGTTTGGGGTATGAGCCAAATATCGAAAGATTCGCTTGACAGCCACAAAGTGACTTTCCTTAGGTGAGGCTTGAAACCGTGCACAGATTCCCACACTCAACATAATATCCGGTCTAGATGCACAAAGGTAAAGCAAGGAACCGATCATAGAGCAATATACCTTTTGATCCACCGCTTTACCATTGGGATCAATGTCAAGTTGGCACTTGGTTGGCATTGGAGTAGTAGCCGGCTTGACATCACTTAGATTGAACCTCTTGAGAATGTCTTGAGTATACTTGGATTGTATGATGAAGATCCCTTCTCTTCTTTGCTTGATCTCAAACCCAAGGAAGTACTTCAACTCTCCCATCATGGACATCTCAAAATGTGTGGTCATGAGTGCGGCGAACTCATCATTGAAAGATTTGTTAGGAGAACCAAAGATAATATCATCAACATATAGTTGGCAGACAAACAACTCCCCTTTGACCTTCTTAGTAAAATGAGTGGGGTCGATTTTCCCAATTACAAACCCACGATCTTGTAACAACTCGATAAGATGCTCATACCACGCACGTGGGGCTTGTTTAAGGCCATAGAGTGCCTTATCGAGTTGGTACACGTGATTGGGGAGCTTAGGATCCTCAAACCCCGGGGGTTGTTTAACATACACCAACTCATTAATAGGACCATTAAGAAATGCACTTTTCACATCCATTTGTTGCAATTTAAAGTTATGATGGGAAGCATAGGCAAGCAACAAACGAATGGATTCAAGGCGAGCCACGGGGGCAAAGGTTTCACCGTAGTCGATACCCTCGACTTGGGAGTAGCCTTGAGCCACCAGACGCGCCTTGTTGCGGATGACAATGCCATGAGCATCTTGCTTGTTCTTAAAGATCCACTTGGTTCCAATGACATTATGGTTCTCCTTTGGCCTTGGCACCAGACGCCACACTTTGTTGCGCTCGAAGTTATGGAGTTCTTCATGCATGGCATTAAGCCAATTAGGGTCTTCGAGCGCCTCATATACCTTCTGAGGTTCAACACAGGAGACAAAAGCTTGCTGAGCACAATAGTTTGCTAATTGTCTACGAGTGCTTACCCCCCTTTTTATGCTTCCTAGAATATTCTCCATGTGATGTTCTCTGGAAGCAAGCCTGGAGGCAACTTTTGTAGCACGACGCTCCAATTGCTCTTCAAGAGATAACTGAGGAGCACTGAGTTGATCATCTTGAGCGACGTCAGGAGCTAGATCTTGATCTTGAGCTTCCTCTTGACCTTGATCTTGCTCGGAGGACAGAACTTGGCCTTGTGCATCATTTGGTGGCTCCCCACCATCTTGTGATTGATCTTGCGCTTGGCCTTGTTCGTCCGGTTGAGGGCCTTCACTTTGTTCTTCAGAAGTGTGTGGGTCTTGGGTTGGTGATGGTTCCACTTGAGTAGAACATTGTCCTTCTCCGTCGGCCACAAGGGGTTCCTCAATGGGTAGGATATATCCAACGCCCATTATTCTTATGGCTTGAGGAGGAATTTCATCACCTACATCACAATTACCACTTTGCTCCACTTGGGAGCCGTTATTCTCATCAAACTCTACGTTACTCGTCTCCTCAATTAGTCCATTGGACTTGTTGAGGACACGGTAAGCATGAGAGTTTGTAGCATAACCAACAAATATGCCCTCATGAGCTCTAGATTCAAATTTAGACAAACGAACACCTTTCTTAAGGATGAAACACTTACACCCGAACACCCAGAAGTACTTGAGATTGGGCTTGTTACCGGTAAGAATCTCATATGGAGTTTTGTTCAAGCCTTTGCGGAGATATAGCTGATTTGATGCACGGCAAGCGATGTTGATGGCTTCGGCCCAAAAGTTGTATGGAGATTTGAATTCCGCCGTCATGGTCCTTGCCGCATCCATCAGAGTCTGGTTCTTTCTCTCCGCTACACCGTTTTGTTGAGGGGTATAGGGAGCTGCATATTGATGTTTGATCCCCTCATCACTAAGAAACTCATCCAAGGTGTAGTTCTTGAACTCAGTGCCGTTGTCACTTCTGATCATCAAAATCTTTGCTTCATGTTGTCGTTGAGCTTCATTTGCAAAGTTGATGACGGTTTGTTGGGTCTCACTCTTCTTCTTGAAGAAGTATACCCAGGTGTATCTTGAGTAATCATCCACAATCACCAAGCAGTACTTTCTACCCCCAAGACTATCAAAAGATGGAGGCCCAAATAGGTCCATGTGAAGGAGCTCTAAGGGTCTTTTTGAATAGATGATAGTCGTGGGAGGGTGAGCCGTCTCATGTAACTTTCCTTCAATGCAAGCCCTGCAAGCACGATCTTTGGCAAAGCTAACATTTGTTAGTCCACGGACATGGCCCCCCTTGAGAAGACTTTGCAAAGATCTCATATTGACATGGAACAAACGGCGATGCCAAAGCCATCCCACATCAACTTTAGCCATTAGGCATGTCGCAATCTTAGTGGGTTGCTTCGAGAAGTTAACCACATAAATACCGTTCTCGACATGCCCAACATAAGCTACTTTAAGAGTCTTGCTCCACAAGAGGGCCACAATATCAATATCCAAGAATGTAGCAAAGCCCATGAGTGCAAGTTGGCGAACAGAAAGTAAATTGTATGCAAGGGACTCAACAAGCATGACTTTCTCGATTGTGAGATCATGAGAGACAACAACCTTGCCAAGCCCCAATACCTTAGAAGATGAAGCATCACCCCATTCGACGTTGGTGGCCATAGATGAACCTAGATGCACGTCCACCACCAAGTCTTTGCTTCCGGTCATATGATTTGTGGCTCTACTATCGAGCAACCATGATCCCCCATAGGAAGCAAACTCCTACAAGAGATCAATGCTTGGATTTAGGTACCCATTTGGTGATGGGTCCTTTGAGGTTAGTAACAAGGGTCTTAGGAACCCAAATGGACCATTCAATGTACTCATAAGAAGAACCAACAAATTTAGCAAACACATGACCATCAGTAGCACGACATAAAACATATGAAGGATTAAAGTCGCCGGCCATGTTTGATGGTATGGTGGAGTTTTTCTTGACACCACCACCTTTCACCGTTTTCTTCTTCTTTGATGCGCCCTCTCCTTCTTTCACAAAAGTTTGTCGGAGAGGGGGTGGTAGCTTAGTCTTGTCATTCTTCTTCTTCTTGGGCTTAGGAACAAACCCAATTCCTTCCTTTGCAAGCAACAACCTCCTTTTGATTGCTCAAAAGATTGTTGAGGTTCTTCTCACCTTGTATGCATGACACAAGGCCTTTCTCAAGTTGTTTTTTCAACTCAGAATTTTCTTCAACAAGATGCACATCCTCGCAACATGGGTTAGTAGCATTTGCATTATCAATTAATACCATGCGAGGAAAGATAGCCTTTTCCTTGGTTAGCGAAACTTGGAGCTGATCATGAGACTCCTTGAGAGAAGCATGCATACCTTTCAAGGCCTTGTGAGCCTTGTCGAGTATGACAAACTCTTCCTTGAGTTTATCATGGTCAACCTCAAGTTTTGCCTTCTCGGAATTAAGCACACGAGAGACAACTAAAGCTTGATCAAGATCTTTCCTTAATTTAGCATGATCATCGTTGTGTGACTCTAAGAGCCAAACGAAGACCACACTCTTCCTCTAGGGCGTTAGAGAGATCCGATATCTCATCGGCATAGTCTCGACTATGCCCTTCCATTTTATTAATGGTTTCCTCGTGAGCCTCGATCATGTCATTGGCCTCACCGAGTTGTTCCAAGAGAGCAACAAAATGCTTCTTGGGTTTGCCCTTGAGTTTGTTCATGAACAACTCAAATTCATTCTCTCCCTCCTTAGTTCCCTCACTCTCATCAATACAATCCGTCAATGAAGGATTAGATGTGATAGTAGTATTGATGTTTGGGGTTACCTTGTTGGTGGCCTTGGCCATGAGACACTTGGCAGTGATGTTCTCATTCGGTGAGTCGAAGAGAGATGAGTGCGGAGTAGTAGCAATAGCAATTGTGGCCATGGTGACCATCTCATCATCTTCATCATTATCATCATCCTCTACATATTCTTCTTGGGCCACCAACCCTTTAGGAGGAGTCTTCTTGTTTAAGTTGTTCTTGTTGGGATAAGACTTTTCCTTGTCCTTCCGGATAAGCTTGCCTCCAAAGTCTTCTCTTTTCTCGTATGGGCAATCCGCAACGAAGTGGCTTACATTTCCACAGTTAAAGCATGTCCTCACTCTATGCTTGCCCTTGTTCCCACTTGAGTTGTTCCTGTTGAAGTTGGGTCTTGTGTTCTTCTTGTTGCCCCAAAATTGCCGTGAAGCAAGAGCCATGTGCTCATGATAGGCATATTTGGTGTCCTCGGGGCTACACTCATCATCATCCTCCACCTCCTCTTCTTCCACACAAGCTTTGGCCTTCAGGGCGAGGTTAGGCTTCTTTGATCGTTGAGCTCTTAAGACCGCATTGTCGGCGGTCATGTCCAAGATCCTCATGGCAACGAACTCATCCAACACTTCATTTGATGACAAGTGGTGGAATCCGGTCTTTGACGAATGACTGAGGACATGGCCTTATGATAGGGCATCATGTCCTTGAGGAACTTGCGCTTGATCCAATTGTCATCCGTGTCCTTACTCCCATGATCTCGAAGAGAGACCGCAAGAGCGATTAATCTCCGATAAAGTTCACGAGGATCTTCTTCTTCGATCATAGCAAACTTATCGGCTTCATCTTGCACAACTTCATAGTTAGAGCGTTGAATGCTAGCGCTCCCCTTGTACATAGTGCCAACATGCTCCCAAGCTTCCTTGGCCACAGTGAAGGGTCGAAGATGTGCAATGTCTTCTGGAGGAATAGCATCTTGAAGTATGCAAAGAACGGACTCATTGAATTGATGATCCGCAGTTTCTCTTGGAGTCACGTCGTCGGGGTCACGCGGATAAAAACCTTGCTCAATGATTCTCCAAAGATTAGTAGAGCAATGATTTATATGATGTTTGAAACGAAACACCCAAGTAGCAAAATCAAATTTTTTTATAAACTTGGGAGGAGGCCCAACGGAATTTAAATGCGGTGTGGGAACGGGTCCTCCATAGTGAGTGGGAGGAGCGGAGTGGGCAAAGATCCCACTCCCATTCTTAGTAACAGGGGCTTGTTCACTACAAGCTTCTCCCTTGTCGGGATTAGCCTCCGACACGTGGGTAGCGGGACGAACCACTTCCAACGATGCGGTGGATAATTTAAGCCCCTCAAGCAAATCTTTAAACATGCCTTTGACCTCGGTCGTTAGTGACTCTTTCAACGTGGTCATAGCCACATTGAACTCCTCACGAGATATCGAGGCTCCCCCATCGGACGTAGGCAAGGACGGAGTTCCACCGGAATGATCCTCCGTCTCGACTACGTTGTCACCCATACTCTTTGGACGGTAAAGTCCTTAAAAAGAGACGAGGCTCTAATACCAATTGAAAGGACCGATATGGTTGACTAGAGGGTGGTGGGTGAATAGGCAACTAACAATTTTTAGCTTTTCTTAACCACTTTAAATTAAGCGTCAAAGTAAGTTGTCTAGATATGCTACTAAGATGACAACTAATAGGAAGTAAAGATAACAACCTCACAAGCAAGCTATAAGAGATAAACAAGTAAAGCTTGCATAAGTAAAGGAAAGAAATAACCACAAGTGGAACCGGTGACGACGAGGATGTGTTGCCGAAGTTCCTTCCCTTTGAGGGGAAGTACGTCTCTGTTGGAGCGGTGTGGATGCACAATGCTCCCCAAGAAGCCACTAGGGCCACCGTATTCTCCTCACGCCCTCACACAATGCAAGGTGCCGTGATTCCACTAGTGGTGCCCTTGAAGGCGGCAACCGAACCTTTACAAACAAGGTTGGGGCTATCTCCACAACTTAATTGGAGGCTCCCAACGATACCACGAAGCTTCACCACAATGGAATATGGCTTCGAGGTGACCTCAACCATCTAGGGTGCTCAAACACCCAAGAGTAACAAGATCCGCTAGGGATTAGTGGGGCGAATCAAATATCTCTTGGTGGAAGTGTAGATCGATGCCTTCTCAAGCAATCCCGAGCAAATCAACAAGTTTGATTGGCTAGGGAGAGAGATCGGGCGAAAATGGAGTTTGGAGCAACAATGGAGTATGTGGGGGAAGAGGTAAGTCAACGAGGAGGAAGAAGAAGCCTTTATATAGTGGGGGGAACAATCCAACCGTTACCCCCCACTCAGCCCCGCAAAGAGCGGTACTATCGCTTGAGCGAGCGGTACTACCGCTTATAGAGCGGTACTACCGTTTCCCTTCAAGCGGTACTGCCGCGCCAGGGGGGCAGGGACCCAGAGCGGTACTACCGCGGTCGCAGGGCAGTACTACCGCTGGGAGTGGTACTATCGCCCCTACTACCGCTCCTAGCACCGCAAAACCCGACACGAAAACGCGCTCGCGAGTCGAGGTAGTGGTAGCACGGATCAGCAGCGGTACTACCGCAGAGTGCACCAAAAGGTACAACCGCTTAGTGGGGCGGTACTACCGCTTGAGGCACACAGGCGGTACTACCGCTAAGACCCACGGTACTACCGCTGGAGCCAGGAAAACTAGAGAGGATGGGAAAGAAGGACTCCATTGAGGCGGGAAGATATGGTGGGTGCGATAATGAAGTGTACGTGTTGATTCCACCCAAACCTTACCAAAGCGGATCCCCTCTTAATAGTACGGCTTTCCTATTACTCAGATCCACCGAAAAATAAGCAAAAGGAAACACCGTCTTCCATAGATTTCGAGGGGCATCTAATCGTCTTGTGCCTATGTGAGATATATCTGAAAGAGCTTAGAACACATGATTAGTCTGCAAACGCATTGTCATCAATCACCAAAACACCATTTGGCTAAATATGCCCTTACACCTATCCTTTTGCATGTCAGCCCCACTTTGCCATGAAACCTCTAACTACCCACCTAGCAAACCGTTGTTTGGCCAAGTTACGCTTTTGCTCCAGCCCCCTCTTATAGCGTTGCTAGTTGCAAGTGAAGATGAAGTTTGCTCCATGTGGATTGCGTTTTTGGGAATAACACTATATCTCTATTTTAAATTAATGCACATTATATACTTGGAAATGGGGGAAGGCTTGGCCTTTTGCTCGGTGTTTTGTTCCGCTCATGCCACCTTAGAAACAGATAAACCAGTGTTATGTTCCTTGATTTTGCGTTCCTAACACGGTTGGGGTTTATGGGCCCCCCTTGATAATTCGCTTTGCTTAAAACTTTCCAGCAAGGCCCAACCTTGGTTTTACCATTTGCCTAATAATAAAAATGCATAGGGAGTAATTAACCCAAGGATTCTTTTAAACAACAACCCGGGCCAGTGCTCCTCTGAGTGTTGGTCCAAACTGGGCATGTTCGGCACCCCCTGGGCAACCAGGGTCTCAGCCAACCCGACGTCTTGCCTATCCGGTGTGCCCCGAGAACGAGATACGTGAGACTCCTATCGGGATTTGTCGGCACATCGGACGGACTTGCTGGATTAGTTTTAGCTTTGTCGAAATATCTTGAGCACGGGATTCCGAGAATACTCGGGTCTTCCCAACATGGAGTTGCGACTCAGCGGATCGTGAGCTTGTGATGGGCTAAGTTGGGACACCCCTGCAGGGTTATGATCTTTCGAAAGCCGTGCCCGCGGTTATGTGGAAGATGGGAGTTGTTAATATCCGGTTCTAGATAACATGACACCATATCCTTAAGAATACACTACCTGTGTGAGTAACCGTGATGGTCTCTTTTCGAAGGGGTTCAGAAAGTGAACATGGTGGGGTTATGCATGACGTGAGTATCTAGGATCACTTATTGATCATCTTTGGCGACCGATGTCACATAATCTCTTCTAGCTCAAACTTCGTAATCTAGTTGCTTAGTGCTTGCTGCAGCCACTTTATTACCTCTCCACACCTATAAGGTTTTGATAGTATTGATACCTGTGAATGGGATTGCCGAGTCCTTGTGACTCACAGATTACAACACACACCAGATGCATGTACAACTGAGTACGACGCAAGAGATGGACAAGAACTTCACTGGGAGTTCGATGAAGAGCGTGGACGTATGTATGTGACGTATCCCGACGATTAGTAGTGGTTCCTACTAGGGGCGATCATGACTTGTGGTTGTTGTATCTTTTCTCGTTTGATTTCGTCCGTAACCGGACTCTTTGATATTTGGATGAATGCATGCTATTAAATTTAATTGTGTGACGTGGCGAGTGTAAGCCAACTATTTATCTCTTTTACCCCTGTTCATTACATGAGTTGTGCAAAGATACCATGCTTGCGGTCATTGCAGAATGCGATTATGTCTCTAACTGGTGCCTCGACACGTAGGAGCTATAGTCGCATCCTAGGCATTACAAGTTGGTATTCAGAGCCTTCTCCGACTTAGGAGCCCCCTGATTGATCGAACCGCTGCCGATGTTGAGTCTAGACACACACACAAAATGTTTTGAGTCCTATATATATATATCGGAGAGTAGGATTTCGTTTTACTCCTCATCCCCTTCGTCACTCTGGTGAGGATTCCTGACGTTGTTTTAACATCACTATCCTCAATTTTAACCAAATTGTTTTAGGATCACGCGGGTATTGTTTGGATTGTTCCGATATCTTTGTGAAGAGAATTCTGTCTTGGTGCCTCCCGTCTGTTTAGGCTGAGTCCCGGGGAGTTGAGATCTGAGGTATTGTCTGTCACAGCCCTATAACTTTAGCCTTTGCTTGACTCTGCATGATCATGTGCATCATGTCTAAATTTCTTTTAAACTTGAAATGGGGTTGTTCAAACCCTAGCACCAAGTGAACTCAACTAGGTTCAAGTTAAAATTCTTTTCAATGAACCCAAAATGCCCTTCAGAAAAGTTCATCATTTTTGGATTGGTTAAAAACCTCTGCCAAAAATGTTGCACATATTTCTAGGACCATTCTGGATTTTGAATTAAATCATAAAGTATTTGCATTTGCGCATTTAAATGCTATATAATATTTTAAATGTACAAATATTCATGAACAAAAATGTTTACTGTTGGAATTAATCCAAACAGTAGCCTCAAGCAGTTTCATGAATTTTGAGCTTGTTTTAGTATTTTTTAAAGCAAAAAACAAATACATAAAATAGACAACAGAAACAAATTAGAAAAGGGGGGAGAGAGAACACCTACCTGGGCCACTTACCTGGCCTGGCCCAGCACGGCCCAGCCCAACTGGCCGATGTAAGTCGTCCTCCTCCTCTCGCCAGAAGGATGGAGGGCGTGTGCCCGCGGCACGCCGGCCACCTCCTGCTTCCACCGCAACGCCTGAGACATTATGATCGTGCCACGAAGATGCCACGCACCACCGTCGACCACTCTCTCCCCCTCACTCAATCTCCCCCTCGCTCCCCTGCTCCTCCTCGCCATGGCCGAAGCCACCACGGCCGCGCCAGCGAGCACCACCGCGGCCACAGCTACCCCCTCGTCCCTCCTTTGTTCCCACGAGCTCCGCGACGTCGTCCTCGACCACCCTAACCGAGCCACGCCCCGCCGGACGCCCTGGAGCCTCGCCAACGCCGCCGTTTCCGACCTCGGGAGCCGGCGATCCCGATCGTCGATTCACCGTCGTCAGTGCCTCCCCGAGCCCGCTGAGCCCTCCATTGGAACCCATGTGAGCTCCTCTCCATTTCCCCCTACCCCCTTGCTCGAGTTCGTCCCATAACCGCTGCCCCACGAGCTCCCGCGCCGCCGTCCGCCATTGCCGTTGCACGCGTAGCTTCTGAGCTCCTCCGCCTGTAGTCGTGAATCTGGCATGCTCCTGGTGATCCCAGGGTGCCGTTGAGCCCCTCTCCTTGCTCGCTCGTGTCCCGCAACGCCTAACCGCCGATGGCCGTACTCCGGCCACCGCCGCGAGCTCGTTTCCGACGAGCTTCGCTGCCCCGTGTCCTCCCGTCGCCTCCACTAGATGCGCGAGAGCCCCAGCTGTGCGTAGCACCAAGCCGCCGTCCAAATGGTCGCCGGAGCGGCGTTTCCGACGTCCTCCACCGCCTCGGGTCGTCGCCGGCGGCCTAACTCCGGCGGGTACGCGTTAGTTAGTGCTAATGACCCCCCTTGGGTCAATGAGAGGTGGACCGAGGGCCCTCTTAAATTAGTTTAGTTACTAAACTAATTTTAGTTAATCACCGAGACACTAACATGTGGGCCCCTGTGCCTGTTTTGTTTAGTTTAATCTTCTGTTTAGTTTAGTTTAACCTAGTGGGACCCACACGTCAGCATTGACTTTGCTGATGTGGCTGTTGACTGGTCCCACCTGTCTGTGACATGAGTCAGCTCTAAGAGACTGACCAGTGGGGCCCACTGGTCAGGTTTGACCTGGACCAGCCCAGTTGACCCGCTGACGTCAGCATGAGGTCATGCTGATGCAGTAAAGCTTTTCTATGTTTTAAATAAATCAAAAATGATTTATTTATTTCAGAAAATAGCTAAACCTTCTAAAAATCATATAAAATCAACCGTAGCTCAGATGAAAATAATTTAGTGAAAAATGATTAGAAAAGTTCAAGGAGTATGTTTATGGCATTATCATGCATGTTTGAGCAACTTATGCGTGCTCATCAGGTCAAATCAATTAAATGCCATTTGAATATTAACATATGGAGTTTGAATTTGAACCTTTGGTTCAAACCAACTTCATTTAATATGGTTGCTAGTTGCATTAGCTCAATCAACAGCATATTGCCATGTCATGATCATGCATAATATTGTCGCATTGCATTGATTGTGTTCTTTCTTTGTTGCCGGTGTTTGTCCCCTCTCAGTAGACGTTGTTCCGACGATGTGATCGATGACACTGATGAAGACACAGTGATATCTTCAGAAGTGCCAGGCAAGCAAAACCCCATTGAGCATTCCGATACAATCCCACTCTCTCGCTCTTGCTCTCTTTTACTGCATTAGGACAACAACGTTTCAACTGCTATTTGCTGCGGTAGCTGAACCCCTTTTCCTCTGCATGACCTGTCATTGCCACAGTAAATAGTTGAAACCACTAGCATGAGTAGGAGTTGTTTGAGCCATGATGTGCCTACTCATTCATGCTTTCTGGTTATGCCTGCTATTGCTTAGAGTTGTGTCAGGTCTGATTCATCGGGGATGAATTGGAATGGTGATGAACATGTCCTACTATGTGTGAGCAAAGTGTGTGAACACGATTTGGTAAAGGTAACGATGAGAGGCCATGTAGGAGTACATGGTGGGTTGTCTCATTGAAATCGTCGCCGGGAACTGAATTCTCTGTTGGTTGATCCATGAATAGCTACTACCACACATTGGGCTCCGGGCGCTCCAAGCTCTCTCGACTTATTAACTGCACTTGTCCTCTGTCCAGGAGTTGCAACTAGTTTCTGGTGTTTGTAGTTTACTGGAGGTCGTGCGCAGCGTTGACCCTCGGGGTGGGCTGTGATGCAGCAGGTACGTGGCCGGGTGTACCGATCGCCCGTTTGGTGACTCGGGAACCCTGTACACATCGTTTGGGGCCGTGAGCGACACCCCAGCCGGATCTCCCCACGGATGGAACCCAAATAGGCGATAAACTTGGACTAGGGACTTGTGTGGTTAGTCAGGTCGTGGCCGACACCCTCGCCGGGCTTCCGCTTGAAGGTTGCCGAGTACATGTCGTGTAAACGGCGGTAAGTGGTGAGAACGTGTGTAAAGAAGTACACCCCTGCAGGGTTATATATGATCTATTCGAATAGCCGTGTCCGCGGTAAAGGACTTCTGGGTTACCTGTACAGTTCATAGACAAGTGAAAGTGGATACTCTAAAACACGCAAGATAAGCGTAAGTGCTATGGATGGCCTTCTCGTAGGGAGACGGGAGCGGATCCATAGTGGTGTATTGATTGGTGAATATGTGGACTCGTGTGCGCCACCTCAAAAGAGTTACTTGCAGTCGTAATTTAGGATAGCCACCGAGTCAAAGCTGGCTTGCTGCAGTCAAACTCCACCACCCGTTTGTTGCTACTGATGCATATGTAGCTAGTTCTGATGTAAGTCTTGCTGAGTATCTTTGTACTCACGTTTGCTTAATTTATGTTTTTGCAGAGAGACTTCAGTCTCACTAGTGGTTCCTCGTGGACTTCGACGTTTAGCTTGTTACCTCAGCTACGATCTTGTACCCTTGGGAGGGACTTGTAGATAGTCAGGCTTCTCAGCCTTTTTCATTCGTAGTTGTCTGTACTCAGACATGTTATGCTTCCGTTACCTGTATGCTCTGTATGTTGGGTCATGTGACCTCTGTTTGTAATAAATGTTATGATGGCTCTTCTGGGCCTTTATCTATATGAGTTGTTGAGTTATATTGTGATGCCATGTTGTACAACACATACTTGCATGTTATGCGTACATGTAATGTGTATTGCTATGTGTGGGATCCGACACCTAGTTGTTTACCCTTGGTAGCCTATCTTACAGGGAAATGTCTCCTAGTGCTTCCACTGAGCCTTGGTAGCTTGCTACTGCTCCGAAACACTTAGGCTGGCCGGCATGTGTCCTTCTTCGTTCCTGTGTCTGTCCCTTAGGGGAAATGTCACGCATTGTTCCTTTAAGTCCTTGTAGCTTGATATGACTTGGGTTCATACGTTGATGACCGACACGTTCATTGCTGGGTCATGTATGCTTGTCTCTGTAATTTAGCGCCACTTTTGGTTTACAACTAGTCATGTCGGCCCGGGTTCTTTGTCATATGGATGCTAGCGACACTATCATATACGTGTGCCAAGATGCGCAAACGGTCCCGGGCCATGTAAGGTGGCACCCGTGGGGATACCGTGCGTGAGGCCACAAAGTGATATGATGTGTTACATGCTAGACCTGTGTGACTTAGGATCGGGGTCCTGACAGCTTTGGTATCAGAGCCTGACTGCCCGTAGGATTAGTAAGCCAAACTAGTCGAAGTCGTGTCTAGAAACTCTTTAGTTATAAGAAGGGAATTGATTGTGGACGGGGACGTAAGGCTCTTTTACTCCTTTACCTCATGACTTTCTGATCTGAGTCACTCTCTCCTTTTCTACGGGGTTAAGAAACTAGGATTCTCATTCTAATTATCAAGATCACGTTAATGGTGGATTCAACTCTCAGTTCAGTCTCAAGTACTTATGTTTCTTAAACTGTTGGTCTCAGAACCTTGACATTATGATGTTGAGTGGTTATGCTATCTTTGTGCATGAGTCTCAAAAGTCTTTCTGAGCATTTACAGCCGTTATGCTGTCTGAGTCATCCCAGGTTTCTAATAGACTGATGCATTTGCAAATCCCTTCTCCCTGTTTCCGATGTCCTTTTAGGCCAGATTAACCACACTAACCAGTGTGTTGAGGTACTCTGTTACCTCGACATATATGTTGGAGTCATTATTATGACCCTAGGCGTCTTAGAGAATCACCTAATAATCTAGCAATGCTCTATATTCCCAGTGTGATGATTCTGGCCATTATTCTCGAAAGCATCCCGTGATGCCATTTAGTTAGTAGGCATTCTATTTCTGGGTTCTTGAACCCAAGATTCATTCTACTTACTTCATGTTGGTAGTATTTGCTCGTCCCTTTAGGATATTAGTAACCTTGTGATAGTCCTCGAGGTTCGTGGTATATCCTTGTTCCAATACCATGAACCATCCTTGGTAGAAGTTCTCCTGAACCAAAATATCACAATAAGAGTACTCTTGAGGAGTTCTTGATTCTATATTGTGACTCTGCCAGTCCTACCTTTCTGCATGGATTATCCGGAAGAAATATGTTGAAAGTTTGACATGCTAATCTATGCATCCACAACTCAGAAAGTTATATGTTTCTTTGGGTTGTCCCTCTTTAGTTGTATTATGACCCATGTCTATTAGTTGATAGTCAAAAGTAGTTGTGCACTCGTGTTCATTGATACCTTTTACTCTTGTGGTCTGTCAAGCCATTCTATTCTGGAATGACTAGGAGAAACAAACTCCAGTACCTTATCCATATCCAGGATTGGGTCAAAGAAGTTGTACTTCGTAGATGAAGAATGCTAATCCAGCTTCTAATCTGTTCTATCCTGGAGTATTACCATCCTTATGTCAAGAATGTCATGGGAATTGCACCACCTCCTATGAACTCTTGATACTGTGATACTCCTCGCCATCATCGTTCATTCTCGGTCTCCGTGTTATTGTAACCGGAATACCGACAAGTGAATTGTGATATGTGAAATCAATACTCCTAGCTACTCCGTTGCTTGGTAGTTAATGGACGATAATCTCATTCTTAGCATGATGGTTACCGAATCATCATTCTAATGATTGATCGTGCTACCTAGTCCATTTTTCTGGTGCACTCTTCGATCAATGAGTTAGGATTGTATCAATCTCTCGCTCTTTTGATCATATCGTCTTGCCCTGAATAGCAAGATTGTTCTCGAGCTTCTTAACATATCGGTGGTTCATGATTTCCGAATATCTTCTTGGAAGTATTACCAGGTTGTTCCCTAACCGTTATGTTGAGCTCGTGATCAAATTGGGTTTCTTATAAACCACCCCTTCTCCAATAATCTGTGTTGGATACTCTGAACTAGTTGGTTAAGCTAAAACAACAACATGGAGAGCTGGAAGATAAAAGCTTGCCTGACTTAGTTCCTTCCAAGGGATATCTTTTGTGTGTGTGTTGAAGAAAGATGATATCCTCACCTATTGATCCTCGTGATCAATTGTTGGATCAATTGTCTTGTCCAAATTTTGATTTGAGTGTGGGCTATCGTCAAGTCGAATCAGAACCAACGATATTCGCAATGATGTCTTACTCGTGGTTGATTCCCTCGGGCATACGCCGTTACGTCCTTGGGTCTGACCAATTGTATCACCTTGCTCACATTGTCATGGAATTCCAACTATATGGAAACCTGGATGAATTGTTGTTGAGCCCATCGACGACATCCTTATCTTCTCCATGATTCATGTTGAACATGTAAGTTAGTATTGGAAACTTTTTACAAGCATTATCTTCATGTCCCATTCATGAAGCATATGCTCGAATGAAAAAAGCAACTTCCTCTAATTCATGCGCATTTGATGTAAGTTGCCACTGTGAATTCGAGAAGGTCAATGTTGCTTCCTGTGGAGTCATCTCAAGTCAGTCATGCATGTGCGAGGTGCTCTATGGTTTGATAGGTTGGCCGCCTCCATTCTATAGGTGTTTCCTAGCACACCAAGCCACTGATTGATTTGTTCAAGGAGAAGGAGTTTCTTCTTAAGAGCATGCCTTATGCAAGGACTTCATTATCCCGATGATGGTTCCCAACCTGAACTCGGTAGTGTTTTATTGTAAGACTACTACGTGGTCATGCTTGTCTTGGACAACATGATCACATGTATGTAGCGGAAGCCGCTCATGTTGTGGAGCTTGCTATCGTAGTTCATTTCCTGAGAATCTCGCAACGTCATCTCGTCGATTTGTGATGCTACTTTTCCTTTTCCAGACATGCTGTCTGAAATGTCCCGTTGCCAACCAGATCTGAATCTCAGACAGATATGATGGTTGGAACATTCCAACATTTGCATTTTGTTCCCAGCTTGCACCGCCTTGTGCCAACTCTACATGGGCTCCCCTCCTCAGTAATTGTTGTCCAGGATCATCTTCAAAAGTGGACTTGCCATGGGTCCCATCCATTTCCGGTGATAGGCAAAAACCATCCGTTGTGTTGTCTTCAACAAGGTAGTCCACATCATCCATCCTAGTCCGACTATGTCATTCTTTTGGACTCCTTCTATTGGTCGCTTGAGTTTTTCCTTAGGCTGGTATAGAGAATTTCAATGATCTCTATATCAAAAGTAATTCTTTTTGCCACTTAAGGGAATAATTCTATGAGTCACCTCCTCTAAGGTGCCCCGTCTGGTGACATCGATCACCATCTTCTTAGGTGTGGAAATATTGCCTACCAAGTGAACCTTCATCATTTGTTTCACTCCATTCCTCTTGATGAGTGTTCCGTGTCTCAGCTCAAGAGATGTTTCAACATCTCACTCCATCAGTTGATCTCGAGTTGCTCGATCTTTCACAAGATCAATTACCGCAGAGTTTCTTAGGTTGTCACCGTGTTGGACAACGACCTCGAAAGCAAGGATGTCAAGATCAACATGATGCAAGCAATCAACATTCTTATGAAGTGCTTTTGGATCGAGAAGATTGTGTTAGTTAGTGTCCCCTCTCATTTCTTACCTCACGTCTTGAATCTCGGGACGAGATTCTTGTTTAGTGGGGGTGAGTTGTCACAGCCCTACAGCTTTACCCTTTGCTTGACTCTGCATGATCATGTGCATCATGTCTAAATTTCTTTTAAACTTGAAATGGGGTTGTTCAAACCCTAGCACCAAGTGAACTCAACTCAGTTCAAGTTAAAATTCTTTTCAATGAACCCAAAATGCCCTTTAGAAAAGTTAATCATTTTTGGATTGGTTAAAAACCTCTGCCAAAAATGTTGCACATATTTCTAGGACCATCCTGGATTTTGAATTAAATCATAAATTATTTGCATTTGGGCATTTAAATGCTATATAATATTTTAAATGTCCAAATATTCATGAACTAAAATGTTTACTGTTGGAATTAATCCAAACACTAGCCTCAAGCAGTTTCATGAATTTTTAGCTTGTTGTAGTATTTTTAAAGCCAAAAACAAATACATAAAATAGACAACAGAAAGAAATTAGAAAAAGAGAGAGAGAGCACCTACCTAGGACACTTACCTGGCCTGGCCCAGCACGGCCCAGCCCAACTGGCCGATGCCAGTCGTCCTCCTCCTCTCGCCAGAAGGACGGAGGGCGTGTGCCCGCGGCACGCCGGCCACCTCCTGCTTCCACCACGACGCGTGAGACCTTCCGATCATGCCACGAATACGCCATGCACCACCCTCGACCGCTCTCTCCCCCTCACTCAATCTCCCCCTCGCTCCCCTGCTCGTCCTCGCCATGGCCGAAGCCACCACGGCCACGCTGGCGAGCTCCACCGCGGCCATAGCTACCCCCTCGTCCCTCCTTTGTGCCCACGAGCTCCGCGACGTCGTCCTCGACCCCCCTCACCGAGCCACGCCCCGCCGGACGCCCTGGAGCCTCGCCAACGCCGCCGTTTCCGACCTCGGGAGCCAGCGATCCCCGTCATCGATTCGCCATCGTCAGTGCCTCCCCGAGCCCGTTGAGCCCTCCATTGGAACCCCTGTGAGCTCCTCTCTGTTTCCCCTCTACCACCTTGCTCGAGTTCGTCCCGTAACCGCTGCCCCGCGAGCTCCCGCGCCGCCGTCTGCCATTGCCGTTGCACGCGTAGCCTCTGAGCTCCTCCGCCTGTAGTCGTGAACCTGGCGTGCTCCTGGTGATCCCACGGTGCGATTGAGCCCCTCTCCTTGCTCGCTCGTGCCCCACAGCGCTTAACCGCCGATGGCCGTACTCCGACCGCCACCGCGTGCTCGTTTCCGACGAGCTCCACCCCCCCTTGTGTCCTCCCGTCGCCTCCACTAGATGCGAGAGCCCCAGCTACGCGTAGCACCAAGCCGCCATCCAAATGGTCGCCAGAGCGGCGTTTCCGACGTCCTCCGCCGCCTCGGGTCGTCGCCGGCGGCCTAACTCCGGCGGGTACACGTTAGTTAGTGCTAATGACCCCCCCTTGGGTCAATGACAGGTGGACCGAGGGCCCTCCTAAATTAGTTTAGTTACTAAACTAATTTTAGTTAACCACCGAGACACTGAACTGTGGGCCCCTGTGCCTGTTTAGTTTAGTTTAATCTTCTATTTAGCTTAGTTTAACCAAGTGGGACCCACACGTCAGCATTGACTTTGCTGACATGGTTGTTGACTGGTCCCACCTGTCTGTGACTTGAGTCAGCTCTGAGAGACTGACCAGTGGGGCCCACTGGTCAGGTTTGACCTGGACCAGCCCAGTTGACCCGCTGATGTCAGCATGAGGTCATGCTGATGCAGTAAAGCTTTATGTGTTTTAAATAAATCAGAAATGATTTATTTATTTCAGAAAATAGCTAAACCTTCTAAAAATCATATAAAATCAACCGTAGCTCAGATGAAAATAATTTATATATGAAAAATGATCAGAAAAATTCAAGGAATCTGTTTATGGCATTATCATGCATGTTTGAGAAACTTATGCCTGCTGATCAGGTCAAATCAATTAAATGCCATTTGAATATTAACATATGGAGTTTGAATTTGAACCTTTGGTTCAAACCAACTTCATTTAATATGGTTGCTAGTTGCATTAGCTCAATCAACAGCATATTGCCATGTCATGATCATGCATCATATTGTCGCATTGCATTGATTGTGTTCTTTCTCTATTGCCGGTGGTGTCCCCTCTTAGTAGACGTTGTACCGACGATGTGATCGATGACACTGATGAAGACACAGTGATATCTTCAGAAGTGCCAGGCAAGCAAAACCCCATTGAGCATTCCGATACAATCCCACTCTCTCACTCTTGCTCTCTTTTATTGCCTTAGGACAACAATGTTTCAACAGCTATTTGCTGCGGTAGCTGAACCCCTTTTCCTCTGCATGACCTGTCATTGCCATAGTAAATAGTTGAAACCCACTAGCATGAGTAGGAGTTGTTTGAGCCATGATGTGCCTACTCATTCATGCTTTCTGGTTATGCCTGCTATTGCTTAGAGTTGTGTCAGATCTGATTCATCGAGGATGAATTGAAATGGTGATGAACATGTCCTACTGTGTGTGAGCAAAGTGTGTGAACACGATTTGGTAAAGGTAGCGATGAGAGGCCATGTAGGAGTACATGGTGGGTTGTCTCATTGAAACCGTCATCAGGAATTGAGTTCTGTGTTGGTTGATGCATGAACAACTACTACCATGCATTGGGCTCCGGGCGCTCCAAGCTCTCTCAACTTATTAACTGCCCTTGTCCTTTGTCCAGGAGTTGCAACTAGTTTCTTGTGTTTGTAGTTTACTGGAGGTCGTGTGTAGCGCTGACCCTCGGGGTGGGCTGTGATGCGGTAGGTATGTGGCCGGGTGTACCGGTCGCCCGTTTGGTGGCTCGGGAACCCTGTACACATCGTTTGGGGCCGTGAGCGACACCCCGGCCGGATCTCCCCACGGATGGAACCCAAATAGACGATAAACCTGGACTAGGGACTTGTGTGGTTAGTCAGGTCGTGGCCGACACCCTCGCTGGGCTTCCGCTTGAAGGTTGCCGAGTACATGTCGTGTAAACGATGGTAAGTGGTGAGAGCGTGTGTGAAGAAGTACACCCCTGCAGGGTTATATATGATCTATTCGAATAGCCGTGTCTGCGGT
The DNA here is from genome assembly GCA_902687465.1 of Secale cereale. Classification (NCBI taxonomy): domain Eukaryota; kingdom Viridiplantae; phylum Streptophyta; class Magnoliopsida; order Poales; family Poaceae; genus Secale; species Secale cereale. Next base: position 474,200,419 of record LR738711.1, on the reverse strand, counting down.
AAAGGACTTCTGGGTTACCTGTACAGTTCATAGACAAGTGAAAGTGGATACTCTAAAACACGCAAGATAAGCGTAAGTGCTATGGATGGCCTTCTCGTAGGGAGACGGGAGCGGATCCATAGTGGTGTATTGATTGGTGAATATGTGGACTCGTGTGCGCCACCTCAAAAGAGTCACTTGCAGTCGTAGTTCAGGATAGCCACCGAGTCAAAGCTGGCTTGCTGCAGTCAAACTCCACCACCCCTTTGTTGATACTGATGCATATGTAGCTAGTTCTGATGTAAGTCTTAATGAGTATCTTTGTACTCACATTTGCTTAATTTATGTTTTTGCAGAGAGACTTCAGTCTCACTAGTGGTTCCGCGTGGACTTCGACGTTTAGCTTGTTACCTCAGCTACGATCTTGTACCCTTGGGAGGGTCTTGTAGATAGTCAGGCTTCTCGGCCTTTTTCATTTGTAGTTGTTTGTACTCAGACATGTTATGCTTCCGTTGCCTGTATGCTCTGTATGTTGGGTCATGTGACCTCTGTTTGTAATAAATGTTATGATGGCTCTTCTGGGCCTTTATCTATACGAGTTGTTGAGTTATGTTGCGATGCCATGTTGTACATCACATAATTGCATGTTATGCATACGTGTAATGTGTATTGCTATGTGTGGGATCCAACACCTAGTTGTTTATCCTTGGTAGCCTATCTTACAGGGAAATGTCTCCTAGTGCTTCCACTGAGCCTTGGTAGCTTGCTACTGCTCCGGAACACTTAGGCTGGCCGGCATGTGTCCTTCTTCGTTCCTGTGTCTGTCCCTGTAATGCCCAGGATGGGACTATACCTCCTACGTGTCGAGGCACGACTTAAAGGTATAAGCCCATCCTAGAATGATCTCAAGTTTGGTATCTTTGCACGAGTCATGTAAAAGAGGGATTAAAATGCAAAAGGAGATAGTTGGCTTACACTCGCCACTTCACACAATACATTACATAAGCCAAACATCATTCAGAACATCACAGCCCGACTACGGGTAAGATCCAAAAGAAAGATACCAAAACAACATAAAGCCACAGGCCAAGATCGAATCCTAGTAGAAACCACTACTGAACATCGAAACGTCACAAGCAAACGGCCAAACTCTTCATCGAACTCCTGGTGAAGTACTGAACCAGCTCCTGCATCGAGCTCGGCTGAACCTGCATCTGGTGTGGTGAAGTAACTGTGAGCCACAGAGGACTCAGCAATCCCGTTCCCGGGTAACAAGACTATTTAAGCCTTGGGTGAGGAAAAGGCTGAAGAAAGAACGAGAGGTGAAGGAACAAACAAGAGTCTGCAGCAGCAACTAGCACTAACTTACGCAAAAGAGAGCGAGAAGAGAAGTGCAACGGTCGAAAGATGATCACGAAGTGATCCTAACTAAGCCGGTCAAACATAACCCCACCGTGTTCAACTCCCGAATCCCTATTCGGAAATTGACAGTCACGGTACACACGCTGGTAGTGTATTGAAAACATTGTGTCAAGTTATCTACAACCGGAATTAACAAGCTCCCATCTGCCACATAACCGCGGGCACGACTTTCGAAAGTTCAAACCCTGCAGGGGTGTTCCAACTTGGCCCATCACAAGCCCACGATCCGCGAAGTCGCAACTCCATAGGTGGGAAGACCCGAGTATTCTCGGAATCCCGTGCTCAAGTTAAACCGAACTAAGGTAAGGCTAATCCAGCAAATCCTCCCGGCGTGTCGACACCCTGATAGTAGCCGCGCGTATCTAGGTCTCAGGACACGACCGGATGGGTGATTCTACAGGACCCAAACCTCGAGTTTCCCCGTGGTGGTTCCCGCAGACTCCCCGTTTGGGACCAACACCATCGGCACTGGCCCCCCCTGCTATGTAGAAATAAAGGATCCTCGAGGGAGCGACCCTCTATGCAAATTTAATTAATTAATTAAGTTGTTATTATGAGGCAAATAGTACCAAATGTTGGGACTTGCTGGAAAAGACTTAGCACTTAGCGGTTTATCAAGGGGGTCCCATACACCCCAACCGTGTTAGGAACGCATAATCAAGGAACATAACACCGGTTTATACGGTTCCTAACGGCATGAGTGGAACAAAACACCAAGCAAAAGGCTTAGCCTTCCACCCTGCCAGTATATAGGTGATTTCATTTAGCATTTATATAGTGTGATATAACCCAACCAAACTTCAACATGAAGCAAGCATCTTCGATCTTCACCTGCAACTAGCAATGCTATAAGAAGGGCTGAGCGAAGCGTACTTAGCCAAGCAACGGTTTGCATAGGTAGGGTGGTTAAACAGGTTCATGGTTACAAGTAGGAGGCTGACAAGAAAGACATGGGCATCGAGGCAAAGCTATAGATCGAGACTACTAGCAATAGGCAAAGATAGTAATGGTATCCGGGTTCGGTCATCTTGCCTGGGATTCCACAAAGGAGAAGAACAGATCCAAGAAGAAGACGAAGAAGAAGCCTCACAACTCCGGAACGAAACCGAAGCTATCAAGAGAAGCAAACCGGAAAGAAACAAACAACACGGTAAACACACAATCATAAACATGGCATACAATGCACAAGCAAGCATGATGCATGTCCGGTTTAAATATGCATGGCATGGCAAGTGCACAAACAAATCTACAAGTTAAGTGGAGATCAATATGCAACGAGTTGCATATTGACGAAACACCACAATAATTATTTAGTTGACTCTCGTTATTTACAAGACAAGATTAAATGTTTTTAGCATGGCAAGAGGTGAAGCATAATAAAACTACACTATTTAGGCAAGTTTAAATGGGGCCGGAAAATAACAACAACATATCCGGAAAATCCCCATGAGCATGTTTAATGATTATAAGCAAACAACAATTAAGCATATATAATGTTGTTAAATGATGCGGATGACATGAGCAAGTTTATGCAAGTTTATTGAAAGGTTGACTTAAAGGAGATATGAAGCATTTGTCACCGTGGTGGAAAGAAAGGGTGCCACGGCAACGATCCGAAATGATGCAACGCAACAATTCGGTTCCGGTAACTCGTTGAGAGTCCGGTGCAAAAGATAGAATCGACGTGAGCGAGTCAAACAAGATGATGGGGCGATCCCGTTACCGGGTTCCCACGAGTCGGTGACGAGGCAACCGAGGAACAACAAAAGGGACGAAACGGACACGGTGCTCACACGGGAAACATTCATACAACCACAACAAGCATGCATCACACGGGTCATCGACGGGGTTATACCTTCGAAACAATTGTTTCGGGACGGTTCGAGTTCGTCGAGGAACGTAGGGGAAGGAGCCGTAGTAGTGGAAGTAGTGGTACACGGCCGAAGAGGAAGAAGTCGTTCCGCAACTCGTAGAGGAAGTAGTTGTTCCGTTCGTCTTGGCGGTTCCACGACGGCGGTAGTTGTTCACGGTCATCGGTAGTTGTTCGGGTCGTCGTGGTACTTGACGAATTCCTCGTTTCCGGGCGACGGTAGTGGTACACGGCGACGGTAGTCGTTCGGGTCGTCGATAGGGGTACTTGAGGGTGCCGACGGATCCGGGCGTCGGTAGGGGTACTTGTCGCATCGTCTTGTGTCGTGTAGGCGTACACGGGGCGTTTTGTAGATGTACTCATATCCGTAGCCGTTCACGAGCTCGTCTTCCCGTAGATGTACACGTTCTCTGTCAAGTCAACAGCAAAAGCCACCAAACAACACAAAAACTACAGCAGCTAAAACAAGGGTAGCACGAGGCCACGGCAGCAGCAGAACAACAAAACACGGCAGAAGCAGGCCGCGGGACGGAAGAGCAGCGGCTTCGGCCGGCTTGGCAGGGTGGCTGAGGGAGACCACGGCGACGGAGGCAGAGCCCTGGGAGCCAACGGGGCGAGGCGGCAGGGCCTCTGGCCGCGCGAGGACGGGACGGGCGCCGGCCTTGGCCTCTGGCGCGGAGGAGAACGAAGGAGGCCGGAGGGACGGCTCGCAGGTGGAGGCGGAGGACTCGGGCGCGGCCTGGCTGGCTTCTGGCCGCTGGGCGACGGGGAAAGGGCGGAGGAGGCCGGAGGGGCCACGGGGCTGGAGAGCTTGGGCGCGGGCGTCTGCCGAGGCGCGGGAGGGAAGAAGCCGCGGCCTGGAGCAGCGCTGCTCCCGCGGCCTTGGTCGCCGGCTGGAGAGGGCGCTCGGCGCAGGAGACTGCAAGGGCAGCAGGACGCCATGGCGCAGGCGACCCTGGAGGCGCTGAGGGCCGGCCTGGAGGTGCAGGGCCGGAGGACGGGGCCTGGACGAGCTGGAAGACGGAGGGGAGGAAGGAGAAGTGCGGCGCGGGAGCGATGAGGCGCTCGGGAGGAGGAGAACCGAGGGAAGAAAGAGGCTCGGGGCGAGGGGACAGAGAGCGATGGGATGCGGGATCGGGGAACGAGGGTGAGGAGAGGGGATGCGGGATCCGGTCGCTACGGGGTGGCGGCGCACAGGGGGAGCGATGGGGAGAGAGGGTGAGGCTCTCGGTCGGGCTAGGGTTGGAGGGAAGAACGGGCTGAGGGAGAAGTTGGGCCGGCCTGGCGCTGGGAATTGGCCAGATGGGCCTGGGAGGTGGCCTGGGCCGAAGTGGCTGGGCTCCCAAGGGAGAAGGAGGAGAGGAATGGTCTTGGCTGCTCTGCTGAAGTTTTTCTTAGCAGAAAAAAATAAAAGAGAAGAAGGAAAAGAGGAGGGGAGTTAGGGAAAAGGGCACAAGGAAATAATTTTCTCGGGCTCGTAAAAATGAGCACGACCGGAGAAAATATAAAAGGTTAGAACGGAAAAAAATAATTCAAACATATTTGAATATAATTCAAATAGGTTTGAACTAAGACGAGATTATTGAAGTGTCCAAAAATGTTCGAATTTTCGGAGGAACCTCGAAAATAACGGAAAAGAATAAAGGGAAGGTTTAGAAGTAGAAACTCGAAGTGGAAAAGACATGGGGAAATATGCAAGTGTGTTACGGTGATTTCCAACAAATGGAATATTTATTAATATAGCTCCATAATATTTGGAGGATATGTTATAAAGAGAAGTCACCTTCCCTCGATTTAAATGGACCGAAGGTCCACACGGTTTATTTAGGTTGAGATGCAAAAATTAAAATGACATGATGGCATGATGACATGATGCAATGCAAAAATAAATAACACAAGCACAAAAGGAACACCCGGGCAACCCGGAACATCTGGAATCTTCTGGAAGCTTCTGGAATCTTCTGGGACGTCGGTCTCGGGCGTCACAACTCTCCCACACTAACAGAGGATCTCGACCCGAGATCCTAGAGATATCACCGGGTAAAACGGAAGAGGAAGAGGTAAAACAAAGTTGCTTCTTTGACGAACGAGTGAAACCAAAGAACCTTGAGAGGTTGAACAAGTTGAAAGAAAGAAAGCAACGGAGATGAACGAAGTTAAGTGCACTCCGTTAGAAAAGAGGAACAAGGAGCATTATGAGAACCTTGAAGGTTGAAAGACATGAAACAAGAGCTCACGGATGACGAAAGAATAAGAAACCGCAATGGTATGGCCAAGGAATAAGAAAGTCAGAATTTGGGCAGCACTCCGTCTGAAAATGGAAGGAATTGGACAAGAACTAGCCAAGTTGGGAAGATACTTGATGAAAACAACAACATATTGCCTCCGAAACAATTAAAAGAATGGCACAAGGTGCAAGAAAAGATTCAGACAGCACTCCGGTTGAAAAGAGAGGCAAACTTGATAAGATGAGAGAACTTGAATGAAGAATACAATACTCCGGTTAAAAGAACAAGCAAAGGAAAGAACATGATCTCGATAAAACGAGATGATGGTAAAAGAGAGCAATATCACAAGGCCTCCGGAATGAAAGAATAGAATATAAATCCATGAAAGAATTGAACGAATAGAAAAAGACAACTTCTCCGACAAATGAATATGAAACACATCCTTACGAAGAAGGGTTGAACGGAGTTGTTGGAAATTCAACAACGAAAGAATAAGCTTGATGTGGGCTTATGGAAAACATCTCAAAATTAAGAGGTGACAACCAGCCACTGACGAAAAACAAATTGCTTGGATTGAGATCAACAAGGAGACGATAAACTTAGTTCACCGGAAGGATAAATGAAGAACTTGGGTCATTTATAAGCACCATAATTAGCAACAATCCTTAGTGAAAGCTTTTAGGTGAAATACAACCCAAGATAACTCCAAGAGATAAAAGGAGGGGTTGGAAGGATCTCCTAAAGATAAGAAATGATGGTTTTAAATATCTCATTCTTGATAACTCGTGAATCATGAACATGAAGGAATTGTCAAGAATGACATAACACCATCTCAAAGATAAGATAGAAAGGATTGCAATTGTAAAGCATGAAGAAGAATGCTTGAGCTCCAACAAGAATCTTGATGAAGACTTCAAGGATGAATTAATTGATGATGAATCACCAAGAAAACTCCGGTAATGAAAACAAGAGAAGTGAAAGATGAAAAGAATAAGATTCAAGGCCTGCGATGAATTAGATGGAGGTTTGAAATGATATAATAGAAATAACTTGAAGCTCCGGAAAAACAAGATGAACAACTTAGAACCAAGGATATGATATGAAGAACAAGCTCCAGAGAAAAGAATTAAATCACCTTGAAGGAATAAGAATAAGAATTATGTAATGCATCTCCTTCACCAATTTAAATTGATGACAACCAAAGGATTTGGCATACTACTTATTCTCGTTGCAAAGAATTAAAGAGAGATCTAGCATAAGCTCGGATAAATCTTCAACGAACCACCGGTAGGATTATGAAAAGAACAAATGAATTGATACGATAACAACGGAAGAGTAAACTTGAATGAACCACCGTAAGAATTAGGAGACGAACGAAGAGACATCAATGAAGAATAGTTGTAGGACGAAGTTGAAAACTGAGAACGAAGAAATCTTCTGAAATGATGGCCTTCGGAGGATCACAAAGAAAGAATTCATGAAATGCTTCAGATGGGTATAAAAGAATTCCTCATGATCGGAACAATAATGAGGATGGCATGAAGCTAGAAACACGAATCTTCAAGAAGACGGGCCAAGATTTAAGAGAAACACTTCTCCGGTCTTCAAATGTTGAGAATGAAGACGAGAAATGCCATAAGAATTGTTGAGCACTCCGGAATGAAGAATTAAAAAGGTTGAACCAATGATGAAAAAGAATTTGAAAGCGATCTTGGAGAAGGCATGTGACTGTTGGAAATCATTCTTATGTCACACTTTGGAAAGAATTTGAGTATAACTCCAGAAAATAGAAGAGTCAGGTAAGATCCTGGGAAAGACCTGTGGGTTAGGGCCCACTCAAAGAAACACCGTTGAAAAAGATTGCTTAAGAGATATTGCACCGGTTGAATTAAAAGGCTTGAGTAAGATGACAATCCTCAAAAATAGCTTGAATGGATTAAGAATGGAATTATGAATCTTCTGCACTCCGGATATGAATAGCAAGAGGAGAATGATTAATTGGTGCACCGGAATAAGAAAGCATTGTGAAAAAGAGGAAAAGGATAAGATTAACACCGAAATCTTGAATTACATCCACCAGAGAAGAATATGAGAACAAAAGAATGATGAACTTGAAGCTCTTGAGCATCTTCACGATAAATCACCGGATAAGAACATTGAAGGAAGAATGAAGAAACATCACATTAATAAAATGGATATTTCATTAAGAATTATGGCTCCAAGAAGAAGAGGGGTGGGAGGGTGGGGAAACAAAGACAACTTGAGACGAACAAAATGGACACCGGTTAAAAAGAATTTAACATGACCATCTTGATGATCAAGAAGAATTAGCACTCCCATAGAAATATGAGAACACCGAATAGAAAAGGTATGGAATCAACATTTGACATCGAAGCAACTAGAATACCAAAACAAAAACAAAGGGTAGATATGCAACATGATCTTCACAATATCATTCGAACAGAGAAATGAACGAATGAATTCCGTAGGTACATCAACTAGACGAGAAGCCACTTGGGAGAACAAAAAGATAAATAAAAAGGAACAAGGAACAGATAGAACAAATACAAGATAGAAGCTTCGTTCGACATCTTCATGCTGAAAGCTCATGGAACGTGTTACAAAAGGGTTTTGCAATCCCCGGATCAGCATAGCCAAGGACCCTTTAAGATGCAACTCCCGATCAGAACAAGTCCATAAAACCACTTCACTCAATGTAGAACCCCAAACTTCATATCGAGCATCCGTTGGAAGAATGCCTAGAACTACTTGATGAACCCACCTATAGATTTCCGAAAGTTTCCAGTTATGCAATCAGGTGTTGGGGATACACGGGAAGCACCGCGCAATCAACTCTAAACCTACATCCAGGTGTATCCATCCTTCAACACATAACCAGTCTTTCTCGGAAACTGTTTACCTCGGACCTTCGAAAAGCATCCACTATAACAAGCTATGGCAATACTCTCGAACTACCTCCCCAGTACTGGGTGATGTCGGGGTTATCTTGCCACTGGCCGTATAGGAGAGATTTTCGATGTCGGCCGTCTTAAGTATTTAGTACTGCCGCGATATGCTTGTGTCAATGATACCCCGAAGCTCAACTCCTCGATAACAGGAGGCATCGAGAACAATATCCTTGTCACAAGAACATCGGAACAATACCAGAATACTCGCGGGATCCTAAAAAAATTTTGGTGCATTTTTTTGAAAGTAGAAGAGGCAAGAGTAATCGTCAGGAGTCCTCACCAGAGAGAAAGGGGATGAGAAGCAAAGAAATCCTACTCTCCGATATAATATAGGACTCAAAAAGTTTTCAGTGTGTGCCTAGACTCAACCGTCAACGATTCGATCAATCAGTGGGGCTTCTAGGTCGGAGAAGGCTCTGAATACCAACTTGTAATGCCCAGGATGGGACTATACCTCCTACGTGTCGAGGCACGACTTAAAGGTATAAGCCCATCCTAGAATGATCTCAAGTTTGGTATCTTTGCACGACTCATGTAAAAGAGGGATTAAAATGCAAAAGGAGATAGTTGGCTTACACTCGCCACTTCACACAATACATTACATAAGCCAAACATCATTCAGAACATCACAGCCCGACTACGGGTAAGATCCAAAAGAAAGATACCAAAACAACATAAAGCCACAGGCCAAGATCGAATCCTAGTAGAAACCACTACTGAACATCGAAACGTCACAAGCAAACGGCCAAACTCTTCATCGAACTCCTGGTGAAGTACTGAACCAGCTCCTGCATCGAGCTCGGCTGAACCTGCATCTGGTGTGGTGAAGTAACTGTGAGCCACAGAGGACTCAGCAATCCCGTTCCCGGGTAACAAGACTATTTAAGCCTTGGGTGAGGAAAAGGCTGAAGAAAGAACGAGAGGTGAAGGAACAAACAAGAGTCTGCAACAGCAACTAGCACTAACTTACGCAAAAGAGAGCGAGAAGAGAAGTGCAACGGTCGAAAGATGATCACGAAGTGATCCTAACTAAGCCGGTCAAACATAACCCCACCGTGTTCAACTCCCGAATCCCTATTCGGAAATTGACAGTCACGGTACACACGCTGGTAGTGTATTGAAAACATTGTGTCAAGTTATCTACAACCGGAATTAACAAGCTCCCATCTGCCACATAACCGCGGGCACGGCTTTCGAAAGTTCAAACCCTGCAGGGGTGTTCCAACTTGGCCCATCACAAGCCCACGATCCGCGAAGTCGCAACTCCATAGGTGGGAAGACCCGAGTATTCTCGGAATCCCGTGCTCAAGTTAAACCGAACTAAGGTAAGGCTAATCCAGCAAATCCTCCCGGCGTGTCGACACCCTGATAGTAGCCGCGCGTATCTAGGTCTCAGGACACGACCGGATGGGTGATTCTACAGGACCCAAACCTCGAGTTTCCCCGTGGTGGTTCCCGCAGACTCCCCGTTTGGGACCAACACCATCGGCACTGGCCCCCCTGCTATGTAGAAATAAAGGATCCTCGAGGGAGCGACCCTCTATGCAAATTTAATTAATTAATTAAGTTGTTATTATGAGGCAAATAGTACCAAATGTTGGGACTTGCTGGAAAAGACTTAGCACTTAGCGGTTTATCAAGGGGGTCCCATACACCCCAACCGTGTTAGGAACGCATAATCAAGGAACATAACACCGGTTTATATGGTTCCTAACGGCATGAGTGGAACAAAACACCAAGCAAAAGGCTTAGCCTTCCACCCTGCCAGTATATAGGTGATTTCATTTAGCATTTATATAGTGTGATATAACCCAACCAAACTTCAACATGAAGCAAGCATCTTCGATCTTCACCTGCAACTAGCAATGCTATAAGAAGGGCTGAGCGAAGCGTACTTAGCCAAGCAACGGTTTGCATAGGTAGGGTGGTTAAACAGGTTCATGGTTACAAGTAGGAGGCTGACAAGAAAGACATGGGCATCGAGGCAAAGCTATAGATCGAGACTACTAGCAATAGGCAAAGATAGTAATGGTATCCGGGTTCGGTCATCTTGCCTGGGATTCCACAAAGGAGAAGAACAGATCCAAGAAGAAGACGAAGAAGAAGCCTCACAACTCCGGAACGAAACCGAAGCTATCAAGAGAAGCAAACCGGAAAGAAACAAACAACACGGTAAACACACAATCATAAACATGGCATACAATGCACAAGCAAGCATGATGCATGTCCGGTTTAAATATGCATGGCATGGCAAGTGCACAAACAAATCTACAAGTTAAGTGGAGATCAATATGCAACGAGTTGCATATTGACGAAACACCACAATAATTATTTAGTTGACTCTCGTTATTTACAAGACAAGATTAAATGTTTTTAGCATGGCAAGAGGTGAAGCATAATAAAACTACACTATTTAGG
>LR738711.1:474160671-474188953 GCA_902687465.1 Secale cereale | reverse complement strand
TGTAGGCGTACACGGGGCGTTTTGTAGATGTACTCATATCCGTAGCCGTTCACGAGCTCGTCTTCCCGTAGATGTACACGTTCTCTGTCAAGTCAACAGCAAAAGCCACCAAACAACACAAAAACTACAGCAGCTAAAACAAGGGTAGCACGAGGCCACGGCAGCAGCAGAACAACAAAACACGGCAGAAGCAGGCCGCGGGACGGAAGAGCAGCGGCTTCGGCCGGCTTGGCAGGGTGGCTGAGGGAGACCACGGCGACGGAGGCAGAGCCCTGGGAGCCAACGGGGCGAGGCGGCAGGGCCTCTGGCCGCGCGAGGACGGGACGGGCGCCGGCCTTGGCCTCTGGCGCGGAGGAGAACGAAGGAGGCCGGAGGGACGGCTCGCAGGTGGAGGCGGAGGACTCGGGCGCGGCCTGGCTGGCTTCTGGCCGCTGGGCGACGGGGAAAGGGCGGAGGAGGCCGGAGGGGCCACGGGGCTGGAGAGCTTGGGCGCGGGCGTCTGCCGAGGCGCGGGAGGGAAGAAGCCGCGGCCTGGAGCAGCGCTGCTCCCGCGGCCTTGGTCGCCGGCTGGAACGGAGGGGAGAGGGCGCTCGGCGCAGGAGACTGCAAGGGCAGCAGGACGCCATGGCGCAGGCGACCCTGGAGGCGCTGAGGGCCGGCCTGGAGGTGCAGGGCCGGAGGACGGGGCCTGGACGAGCTGGAAGACGGAGGGGAGGAAGGAGAAGTGCGGCGCGGGAGCGATGAGGCGCTCGGGGGGAGGAGAACCGAGGGAAGAAAGAGGCTCGGGGCGAGGGGACAGAGAGCGATGGGATGCGGGATCGGGGAACGAGGGTGAGGAGAGGGGATGCGGGATCCGGTCGCTACGGGGTGGCGGCGCACAGGGGGAGCGATGGGGAGAGAGGGTGAGGCTCTCGGTCGGGCTAGGGTTGGAGGGAAGAACGGGCTGAGGGAGAAGTTGGGCCGGCCTGGCGCTGGGAATTGGCCAGATGGGCCTGGGAGGTGGCCTGGGCCGAAGTGGCTGGGCTCCCAAGGGAGAAGGAGGAGAGGAATGGTCTTGGCTGCTCTGCTGAAGTTTTTCTTAGCAGAAAAAAATAAAAGAGAAGAAGGAAAAGAGGAGGGGAGTTAGGGAAAAGGGCACAAGGAAATAATTTTCTCGGGCTCGTAAAAATGAGCACGACCGAAGAAAATATAAAAGGTTAGAACGGAAAAAAAATAATTCAAACATATTTGAATATAATTCAAATAGGTTTGAACTAAGACGAGATTATTGAAGTGTCCAAAAATGTTCGAATTTTCGGAGGAACCTCGAAAATAACGGAAAAGAATAAAGGGAAGGTTTAGAAGTAGAAACTCGAAGTGGAAAAGACATGGGGAAATATGCAAGTGTGTTACGGTGATTTCCAACAAATGGAATATTTATTAATATAGCTCCATAATATTTGGAGGATATGTTATAAAGAGAAGTCACCTTCCCTCGATTTAAATGGACCGAAGGTCCACACGGTTTATTTAGGTTGAGATGCAAAAATTAAAATGACATGATGGCATGATGACATGATGCAATGCAAAAATAAATAACACAAGCACAAAAGGAACACCCGGGCAACCCGGAACATCTGGAATCTTCTGGAAGCTTCTGGGACGTCGGTCTCGGGCGTCACAGTCCCTTAGGGAAAATGTCACGCGTTGTTCCTTTAAGTCCTTGTAGCTTGCTACGACTTGGGTTCATACGCTGATGACCGACACGTTCGTTGCTGGGTCATGTATGTCTGTCTCTGTAATTTAGCGCCACTTTTGGTTTATAACTAGTCATGTCGGCCCGGGTTCTCTATCATATGGATGCTAGCGACACTATCATATACGTGTGCCAAGATGCACAAACGGTCCCGGGCCAGGTAAGGTGGCACCCGTGGGGATACCGTGCGTGAGGCTGCAAATAAATATGATGTGTTACATGCTAGACCTGTGTGACTTTGGATCGGGGTGTGATTCAAGGAGCTCTTAGGTAATCTTCCAACGGGTGCATGATATGAGGTTGGGGTTCAACATCTAGTGGAGAGGTTATCATGGTCGTTGTTACACTAGGGTTTGCATCTTGAAGAGTCCTTGGCTGTGCTGACTCGGGGATTGCAAGGCCCTTTGTAACACGTGCCATGGGGCATCAGCACGAACATGTGGGACGAATCCCTCTATTATGTATTTGTTCCATCTGTTACCTTGTTGTTTTATTCTATCATTTTTGTTCTCCCAAGTGGCTTCTCAACAAGTTGATGTACCATTAAGCTATGGAATTCATTCGTTCAATTTTGTTCGGATGTTCATTGTGAAGACTATATGATGCAAATATCTATCCGTTGATTCAGCATATCTATTATTGCTTCAATGGCTAACGGCTGTCATCATCTTCAGGATGGCATCTAAAAAAGTTCCCAGTCAGAACCCAGAGGGGGAAGAAGAGCATCCACCTTCCCCTCCTCCTCCGGCTGAGGCATGGCGAGCGATTATGCAAGAAACCAATGCAAACACTCAGATGCTCATGCAAATGATGCAGAGTTTCCAAGCAAATCAAGGGAATCAAGGCAATCATGGAAACCAAGGCCAAGGAAATCTGTTCAATCAACCTCACTTCGCGACTTTGAACCAATTCCTTGCCAATCAACCCAAGTCTTTCAGCTACTGTGTTGATCCGCTCGATGCTGAAGATTGGATCACAGACATCAAGAAACACTTCGAGTGCAGTAATGTCAGACCTGTGGATTATGTCAAGTTTGTTGCTTTCCAACTCAAAGACCAAGCTGCAGACTTGTGGCAACAATACAAAGACTCCAGAGCGGGTCGTGAGATCTCTTGGACTGACTTTTGTCGTGATTTCCGTGCACACCACATCCCTACCAGTGTCATTGAGGGCATGCGTGGGTAGTTCCGCAATCTGAAGCAAGGCACCATGTCTGTCTACCAGTACAATGTCAAGTTCTAGAATCTTGCCCATTATGCGAAGCAAGACATTCCCGATGCCAAGAGCAAAATCTACCAGTTCCGAGGTGGTCTGAAAGATGAACTCCAACTTGCACTCACTTTGTTCGAGCCAGATGAATTTGATCAATTCTACAACATGGCTCTCAAGCAGGAGACATCCCAGCTCAAATGTGAAGCTTCCAAAAAGAGGATAAGAGATGCTGTTCACTCCTCTTCCTCTCAAGTGGTCCCCAAGCTGCAGAAGTTTTGGCTCCCGCCTCCTCCAGTGTTCCGTCCTCTGATCAGAGCAAGCAGTGAGGTGGCCGTGGATCTTCCCACCCACCCTACCCAAGCAACCTGTCTAAGTCGCAGTACCAAGCTCCAAAGTCTAGTGCTCCTCCTCAGCGCCTGCTCTAAGAGGTCACTTGTCACAAGTGTGGTCAGAAGGGTCACTATGCCAACAAGTGTCCCAACCAGAGGCGCCTTCCGCCTCCTCCTCCTGTCAGACCTCCAAGCAATGCTATTGTCAAGCACAACCCCAAGACAGCAAGAGTGAACATGATTAATGCAGCTCAAGTAGAGGAGTCTTCTGATGTGATAATGGGTACTCTTCTGGTCAACGATATTCCTGCTAAAGTGTTATTTGATTCTGGTGCATCCATTTCATTCATATCAAAGCCGTTTGCATCCATGCACAACTTGCATTCTATTCAGATACCTAGGCCAATAGCAGTTTCCTCTCCGGGTTTGTTCATGCATACCAAGATGATGGCTCCGGATGTCTCCGTCAAGATGGGCAATTATAAATTTTTGGCCTCACCTATGGTTCTTGGCAACTCCGACATTGATCTTATTCTTCGAATGGATTGGCTCTCTAAGCATGATGCTCTTCTCGATTGTGCTAACAGAGAGGTGAATATAACTCATCCTTCTGAAGACGTGATTATCTTCGCAGCTCGAGATAACACAACCAGGCTATTCTCTCTCAATGACAAGGGCGAGATTAATGCCATATCCCAGACTCCGGTGGGTTGCGAATATGAAGGCGTTTTTCCTGAAGAATTGCCAGGGATGCCTCCCAACCGTCTAGTTGAATTCATCATTGAACTTGAATCTGGTACGAAGCCAGCCTGTCGGCGTCTGTACAAGATATCTCCTAAAGAGTTGAAGGAATTGAAGAAGCAACTCAACGAGCAAGAACACTTGGGTCTAATCAGACCAAGTTCTTCACCTTGGGGCTGTGGTGTTCTTTTTGTCAAGAAGAAGGATGGTACTGAACGATTGTGCGTTGATTATTGGCCATTGAACAAGAGGACTATTAAGAATAAATACCAACTCCCCAATATCAATGAATTGTTCGAGCAACTCAAAGGAGCCAAGGTGTTCTCGAAGCTCGATCTATGGATGGGCTACCATCAGATTCGTATCCGTGAAGAGGATATTCCCAAGACCGCATTCAGGATGAGTTATGGCTCCTACGAGTACACAGTCATGTCCTTCGGGCTTGCAAATGCACCTCCTACCTTCTCTCAGATGATGCATTTCATATTCAACCCATACACCAATGAGTTCGTCCTCGTCTATCTTGATGATATTTTGGTATTCTCCAAGACTAAAGAAGACCACACCAAGCACCTCCGTTTGGTTCTTGACAGGCTCAGAGAGCACCACTTTTATGCGAAATTCTCAAAGTGCGAATTTTGGCTCGATGAAGTCCTTTATCTTGGTCATGTTATCTCTGCCAAGGGCATTTTAGTTAACCCCGAGAAGGTTGAAGCTATTGTTAAGTGGGAAGCTCCTCAAAATGTCAAGCAACTCCGAAGCTTCCTCGGGCTTGCAAGCTATTGCAGAAGGTTCGTTGAGAAACTTCTCCAAGATTGCCAAGCCTCTGTCCAACCTGTTGCAAAATAATGTCAAGTACTCTTGGACTCCTGATTGTGATGTGGCTTTCAATACACTCAAAGAGAAGCTTGTCTCAGCTCCGGTCTTAACTCCTCTTGATGAATCCAAGCCATACCAAGTGTTTTGCAATGCTTCTTTGCAAGGTATGGGTGGTGTCCTTATGCAAGAGAAGAAGATAGTGGCATACACTTCTCGGCAGCTCAGGCAAAAAGAGAAGAACTACCCCACTCACGATCTTGATTTGGCGGCAGTTGTCCATGCCTTGATCACGTGGAGACACCTCTTGTTGGGTAGGCAGGTTGATATCTTCACCGATCACAAGAGCCTGAAGTATATCTTCACACAACCAAACCTCAACCTCCGTCAGACTCGTTGGGTCGAAATGATTCCAGAGTACAATCCAAGCATTGGGTACACTCCTGGCAAGGCCAATGTGATTGCAGATGCCTTGAGTAGAAAGGCTTATTGCAACAGTCTTGTCCTCAAACCGTTCCAACCTGACCTGTGCGAGTCATTCAGGAAGCTCAACCTCCAAGTCGTTCCGCCAGGATTTTTTGCCAACCTTCAAGTAACTCCAACCTTGGATGATCAAATCCGTGAGGCCCAACTCAGTGATGCTATGGTGCAGAAGGTAAAGCATGGTATTGCCAAGGGTACTCCCAAGTACAAGTGCTATCGCATTGATGACAGAGACACTTTGTTCTTTGAGGACATAATTGTGGTTCCCGAAGGTGATCTCAGGAAGCTCATAATGAACGAAGCACATGATTCACTCCTCTCGATACATCCAGGAAGCTCCAAGATGTAACATGACCTCAACAATCCTATTGGTGGACTCACATGAAAAGAGAAGTTGCTCAATTCGTGAACGAGTGTGATGTCTGTCGAAGAGTGAAAGCAGAACATCAACGTCCAGCCGGACTCCTTCAACCTCTACCTATTCCTAAGTGGAAATTCGATCACATTGAGATTGATTTTGTCACCGGCTTCCACAAGTCCAAGCGAGGAAACGACGCCATCCTTGTGGTGATTGATATGCTCACAAAAGTGGCTCATTTTCTTCCAGTCAAGGAATCCATCCACGCAGCACAACTGGCAGAGCTGTACACCTCTAGAATTGTCTCTTTGCATGGTATCCCTCAAGTAATCTCCTCAGATCATGGAAGCTTGTTCACTTCCAAATTCTGGGATTCTTTCCAGTCAGCTATGGGTACCAAGATTCGCTTCAGCACAACTTTTCACCCTCAGATAAGTGGCCAAGTCGAAAGAGTGAACCAAATTCTTGAAGATATGCTTATGGCATGTGTCATCTCCTTCGGTATGAAATGGGAAGACTGTCTTCCATTTGCCGAGTTCTCATACAACAATAGCTTCCAGGCAAGTGCAGGCAAAGCACCGTTTGAAATTCTCTATGGCAGAATGTGCCGTATCCCTCTCAACTGGTCCGAAACTGGTGAACGTCAACTCCTTGGCAATGATTTGATCTCAGAGGCCGAAGAGATATGCAAAGTCATACATGAGAATCTCAAAGCCGCGCAATCACGCCAGAAGAGCTACTATGATGGCAAACATCGAGACTTGGCTTTGGACATTGGAGATCATGTCTATATTCGTGTTTCTCCCATGAAGGTCACTCAGAGGTTCGGTATCAAGGGCAAGCTTGCTCCAAGATACGTGGGTCCTTTCAAGATAATATGCAAGATAGGAGACCTAGCCTACCAACTCGAGCTTCCCTCTAACTTTGCAAATGTGCATGACGTGTTTCACGTCTCACAACTCCGCAAGTGCTTCAAGATGCCTGAACGCACCATTCCTTTCGAAGAGATTGATCTTCAGCAAGACCTGTCTTATCGTGAGCACCTCGTCCCTATCCTTGAAGAAACTGAGCGCCAGACCCACAACAAGTCCATCAAATTCCTAAATGTCAAGTGGTCACACCATACCGGCCGAGAAGCTACATGGGAACGAGAAGATCATCTCCGTTCCGAGTACCCCGCTTTCTTTCAGTCCTAGATCTCAGGACGAGACCTTTTTGTAGTGGAGGAGAGTTTGTAACGCCCCAGATGTAACAATCCCATTTATGGCAATATATGCATCGTTGACTTAATCAATTCCATTCTGGGCTCTTCCTTCATTTCGGGTTTCTGCGATTTTGCTTTAGGTGTGTGTTGCATATCGTTATGTCATTTCTTCATGTGCATTGCATTGAGTCTCACTTGCATTGGTGTGTAGTTACATCGTCTCCGTCCTCTCCGTTGTCCGTTTCGGATCCCGACTCTCTCACACGGCACCCGTGGCACCTCTCAAGTCTTTGTTTGGTGAGGAGGATAAAAACATCCTCGAAATGGGCCGAGAGTTGTCGGGTGGTCTTGGTATATCACCGGTAGACCGCCTGTCAAATTTCGTTCCATTTGGAGGTCGTTTGGTGCCCCAACGGTTAACCACGTGGATCAAAAAAACCTTTCTCTTTTGGCCCAGCACCGATCCTCAACAACCCACTAGCCCATCCAAAGCACCTCCATGCTCTCGGTCGTTGGATCACGATCGTGTGGGCGAAAATCGTACCTCATTTGGACTCTTCTAGCTCCCTCTACCTATAAATATGTCCATCTCCTCGGAATCTCGGACCCAACCCTAAAAATCGCTCCTCACCGCGCTGGACACGTCCGCGCCGCGCCGGACGCGCCCAACCGCCGCGCCTGGAGAATCGCGCGCTGCCACGTGTCGCACCGCCGTCTCCCACCGCGCCCCACGAAGTCCGCGGGAGGCCCGCCCAGCCCGAGCCACCGCTCCCGCACCTCGTCCCCGCCACCGGCTCCGCCCAACCGCCGCACGCGCGCCGCGAGCTCCGCCGCCGCTGCCTAGCTCTGCTCTGCCGCCCGCCGCCACCGTGCTTTGCCGCACGCCATCGCCACTCCTCCGAGGGCAGGCACGCCTCACCGCTCCTCCGCCGGGGCCGCACCTCGACCGCCTCCCGGTGGTTCCTCCGGCGAGCTCCCGCCGCTGCTGGTCCCGTCTCTTGCGAGATCCGGTGGATCGGGACCAGATCCACCGGGAGACGAACCAAACGCGCCGGCTCCGTCCCGGATCCCTCCGTCCCGCTCCACTCCGTCCAGTTGACTTTTTCGGAGGGTATATTTCACTAAGTCCCGGATCTGTGTAAATTTGTTGCCTCCTTCCGAGGGTCATAACTTGGTGCTCGGTGCTCCGTTTTGCATGCATAATATATCAAAATGTTTGTCTAGTGATTCTCAACATGTTAGTTGCACTTGCATACAGGTTACTGTTCATCTAGACGTCTTAATGTTCGTTGCAAAACTGCTCTGTGATGTTACTGCTTCAGCACTAGTTGTCTGTTAACAATTTGTGTGCATGTTCGTGAGGTAGTAACTTTGTGCATGTTGGTCCAAATGGAGTGCATGATATGTCAAAATGTTCGTCTTGTGATGCTCTTCATGATGGGTGAATTTGCATACATGTTAGGTTGCATTATGCCATGTTTAACCCTGTTGCAAAAGTGCTTGTGGCTGTTAAGTTGCTGAAATTGTTATAACTTGATGATTTGTCTTTTTCGTAGCATTTTGTGTGATTTTCTTTTGAGCCACATGCCAACATGTTTTAGGAGAATAATAATGTTATCTTTGAAGTGGTGGATTTGGCTTTTCATGATATGCTCTGTGGTGACTTGAACAAGCTTGTAAACATGCCATGTCAATGTTGCTGTTTTTATACTTAGTGAAAAACTGCTAAGTCTTGAATCTGTTATAACATGTTGCCATGTAAACTTGTTGCTACAATATTTTCCATTCATGTTTTGGAATAACTAGTGAGCATGTATTGATGTCCATGTTTTAGTCTATCAATCCATGCCTTTGTTTGCTGTTATCTTGCTCTCAAAATGCTTGGAATCTGAACTGTCAGCCTATTAACAGAACATTCAATTTGGCAAAGCTCGTGTTAAGCAACCCTTGCATCGAATGAAATGTTTCTTTGGATGAATGGAAAGTATAATATGTCTTATTCATGCTCATGTGAATTTCATGCTTGTTATAATTGTGTTGCCTGCTGTTTTGTGCCTCCAAAGGCTGCAACATATTGTTCCTGGTTGCATACCCAGTAAAATTTCACTAAGTCTGAGAAATCTGTTAACTTATTGAATCTTGCCATGCTTGCTTAATTGTGTTCCAGTAAGTTTTTGGATGTGCTCTAAGTTCATACTTGTTGAGAATGATGTCTACTTCACATCCATGCCTTTTTCCTTCTTGTTTGGGTGCTGTAGCAAATTTAAACCTTGCTCCAAAGATACCATGTTGCTGTTAACTTCAGTTTTGCATTGCATCTTGTTTTGCTTGCCATTTGCAAACAGTGCATCCGATTCCAATGATCTTTATATCGATTTCAACCGAAATCTTTCAATCTATCGAGTGGCATGCTTGGTTTGCCAAGATATTGCCCACATCCATAATGTCTTCTCATGTCCTTCCCGGCTTCATCTCCCTTCATACCGGTAGCTCCGTAGCGGCATACTTGCATATCTCTTGCATATCATGTGTTCTTGTCTTGTCAAGTGTGTTTATTTGGATGTTTGTTTATGTTTGGGTAGCACCGGGAGACGAGTTTGAGTCCGAGGTTGAGACAGCCGCGGAGTTCGATTACGAAGAGCAAGGTCCCAAGTACACCGACGACTTACCAGGCAAGATGACCATTCCTTGATAACACCTCTATTGTTGCTATGCTAGATGCCTCTTTCTATTGCTTATAGCGATACCTATCCTTTTGCATGTCAGCCCCACTTTGCCATGAAACCTCTAACTACCCACCAAGCAAACCGTTGTTTGGCTAAGTTACACTTTTGCTCCAGCCCCCCTCTTATAGCGTTGCTAGTTGCAGGTGAAGATGAAGTTTGCTCCATGTGGATTTGGTTTTTGGGAATAACACTATATCTCTATTTTAAATTAATGCACCTTATATACTTGGCAATGGGTGGAAGGCTTGGCCTTTTGCTCGGTGTTTTGTTCCGCTCATGCCACCTTAGGAACCGACAAACCGGTGTTATGTTCCTTGATTTTGCGTTCCTAACACGGTTGGGGTTTATGCCCCCCCCTCGATAATTCGCTTTGCTTAAAACTTTCCAGCAAGGCCCAACCTTGGTTTTATCATTTGCCTAATAAATAAAAATGCATAGGGAGTAATTAACCCGAGGATTCTTTTAAACAACAACCCGGGCCAGTGCTCCTCTGAGTGCTGGTCCAAACTGGGCGATGTCCGGCGCCCCCCGGGAACCGGGGTCTCAGCCAACCCGACGTCTTGCCTATCCGGTGTGCCCTGAGAAAGAGATACGTGCGACTCCTATCGGGATTTGTCGGCACATCGGGCGGACTTGCTGGATTAGTTTTACCTTTGTCGAAATATCTTGAGCACGGAATTCCGAGAATACTCGGGTCTTCCCAACATGGAGTTGCGACTCCGCGGATCGTGAGCTTGTGATGGGCTAAGTTGGGACACCCCTGCAGGATTATGATCTTTTGAAAGCCGTGCATGCGGTTATGTGGCAGATGGGAGTTGTTAATATAGGATTGTAGATAACAAGACACCATATCCTTAAGAATACACTACCTGTGTGAGTAACCGTGATGGTCTCTTTTCGAAGGGGTTCGGAAAGTGAACACGGTGGGGTTATGCATGACGTGAGTAGCTAGGATCACTTATTGATCATCTTTGGCGACCGATGGCACATAATCTCTTCTCGCTCTAACTTCGTAAGCTAGTTGCTTTGTGCTTGCTGCAGCCACTTTATTACCTCTCCACACCTATAAGGCTTTGATAGTTTTGATACCCGGGAATGGGATTGCCGAGTCCTTGTGACTCACAGATTACAACACACATCAGATGCAGGTACAACTGAGTACGACGCAGGAGATGTACAAGAACTTCACTGGGAGTTCGATGAAGAGCGTCGATGTATGTATGTGACGTATCCCGATGATCAGTAGTGGTTCCTTCTAGGGGCAATCAAGACTTGTGGTTGTGTTATCTTTTCTCATTTGATTTCGTCCGTAGCCGGACTCCGTGATATTTGGATGAATGTATGCTATTGAATTTAACTGTGTGACGTGGCATGTGTAAGACAACTATTTATCTCTTTTACCCCTGTTCATTACATGAGTTGTGCAAAGATACCATACTTGCGGTCATTCCAGAATGCGACTATGTCTCTAACTCGTGCCTCGACACGTAGGAGCTATAGTCGCATCCCGGGCATTTCAAGTTGGTACGCAGAGCCTTCTCCGACCTAGGAGCCCCCTGATTGATCGAACCGCTACCGATGTTGAGTCTAGACACACACACAAAATGTTTTGAGTCCTATATATATCGGAGAGTAGGATTTCTTTTTACTCCTCATCCCCTTCGTCGCTCTGGTGAGGATTGCTGACGTTGTTCTAACATCACTATACTCAATTTTCACCAATCTTTTTTAGGATCACGCGGGTATTGTTTGGATTTTTCCGATAACTTTGTGAAGGGAATTATGTCTTGGTGTCTCCCGTTTGTTTAGGCCGAGTCGCGGGGAGTTGAGCTCTGAGGTATTATCGTCCCATTGTTTATCCTTATAGTTCTACAATACCATAGGCGGCCGACATCGGAAACTCTTCTATGCATGTCTGGTGGTGAGATAACCCCGACGTCACCCAGTACTGGGGGGATAGTTCGGGAGTATTGCCACAGCTAGTATATCAGATGCGTTTCGAAGGTCCGAGGTAAACGGTTTCCGAAGGTGCCTGGTTATGTGTTGACGGATGGATACAGCTGGATGTAGGTATTGCTAGTTGGGTGAGATATTTTTCTTCCCCTGTATCCCCAACACCAGATTGCATAACCGGAAAGCTTCGGGAATTAATAGGTGGGAATCAAGTAGCTCTTAGGTAATCTTCCAACGGGTGCATGATATGAGGTTGGGGTTCAACATCTAGTGGAGAGGTTATCATGGTCGTTGTTACACTGGGGGTTGCATCTTAAAGAGTCCTTGGCTATGCTGACTCGGGGATTGCAAGGCCCTTTCTAAAACATGCCATGGGGCATCAACATGAACATGTGGTACGAAACCTCTATTATGTATTTGTTCCATCTGTTACCTTGTTGTTTTATTCTATCATTTTGTTCTCCCAAGTGGCTTCTCGACAAGTTGATGTACCATTAAGCTATGGAATTCATTCGTTCAATTTTGTTTGGATGTTCATTGTGAAGACTATACGATGCAAATATCTATCCGTTGATTCGGCATATCTATTATCGCTTCAATGGCTAACGGTTGTCATCATCTTCAGGATGACACCTAAAAGAGTTCCCAGTCAGAACCCAGAGGGGGAAGAAGAGCGTCCACCTCCCCCTCCTCCTCCGGCTGAGGCATGGAGAGCAATTATGCAAGCAACCAATGCAAACACTCAGATGCTCATGCAAATGATGCAGAGTTTCCAAGCAAATCAAGGGAACTAAGGCCAAGGAAATCTGTTCAATCAACCTCACTTCGCGACTTTGAAACAATTCCTTGCCAATCAACCCAAGTCTTTCAGCTACTGTGTTGATCCGCTCGATGCTGAAGACAAGATCACAGACATCAAGAAACACTTCGAGTGCAATAATGTTAGACCTGAGGATTATGTCAAGTTTGTTGCTTTCCAACTCAAAGACCAACCTGCATACTGGTGGCAACAATACAAAGATTCCAGAGTGGGTCATGAGATCTCTTGGATTGACTTTTGTCGTGATATCCATGCACACCACATCCCTACCAGTGTCATTGAGGGCATGCGTGAGCAGTTCCGCAATCTGAAGCAAGGAACCATGCCTGTCTACCAGTACAATGTCAAGTTCCAGAATCTTGCACGTTATGCGAAGCAAGACATTCCCGATGCCAAGAGCAAAATCTACCAGTTCCGAGGTGGTCTGAAAGATGAACTCCAACTTGCACTCACTCTGTTCGAGCCAAATGAATTTGATCAATTCTACAACATGGCTCTCAAGCAAGAGGCAGCCCAGCTCAAATGTGAAGCTTCCAAAAAGAGGATAAGAGATGCTGTTCACTCCTCCACTTCCTCTCAAGTGGTCACCAAGCAGCAGAAGTTCTGGCTCCCGCCTTGTTGTGGGGACCCCGACTCATAAGTCGTGATCACCGAATGCACGTGTACAGTGATCCCAGAGATCAATGCTCACTGAACACACAGAAGCTGAATAACAAGAGTCTTACATCCATTCATACCGTATTACACAAATAGGACCATAATGGTCAAGTCTTGAGTATATAACATCGCAGCGGAAAATCTTCATTGACAACATGGACCCATGCCATCTGCCTTAACCCTACAGGCATTCTGACTGGGAAGCGTCCTAGCTCGCATGCTCGTCACCAAGAAATCTTCATCATAACCTGTTCTCTCCTGCCTGGCCAATAAAATAACCAGTGGCAAGCCAATGAGTACATTGAATGTACTCGCAAGCAACCCAAGTGTGATAACAGAATAATTATGCAAGGCTCTACTGCTAGGTTGGCAGTTTTGCGGAAAGCTAGTTTTTCATATGCAAGTATAATCAACATATAACATGGATATGCAAATGTCTGCAACAAGTATCAGGAGGTCACAGACATCAATATCGAGAAAGAGTTGTAATCAACTCATGCACAAGCTCATAGTGACTTTCTCACAATCACATCAACAATATCTCTGAATCGTGTTGTTTCCCAGAAACTTATGGACATAGTCTAAGCAGCACCACCCAACTGTCCTTGACCGCGGACACGGCCATTCGAATAGTTTGACACTCTGCAGAGGTTGCACACTTTACCCACAAGATCCGGGGAACTTCCGTGTCTTCCACGACCCGCGATACCTCAAGTACCCGAGGTAAGCACCCGATCACTATCTTTCCCTAGACGACACTAACATAGAGTCCACTCGATTGGTAGTAACCCCCGTGCCCACATTTCACATCTTAATAATTGTGGAGACTCGCTCCATATTCATCACATACCACTGACACGGGGTACCAACGGTGTGTTCGGTGCCCTGTGAAAACAGTCATGGCCGCCTATCCAAGCACGACCCCGTCCCGAGAGTGACCTCGTGTCACCCCCGTCACTAGTAATGCGGGCACCATGCTAGTATCGACCTAGGTAATCAATAATGCCCTTTCCCATATAAGGGTAGAGTGGTTGCGCTTGTTTGGTTGGGACGGTAGTCACACATAAATCTAATCCATCTCTGTAAACAACACTTTCGTCAAGCCTCGGCACACTACTTCTTCACCAAGTAGTGCCCTAGTTCCTTATCAACTCCCAGGGGCATTAGTGGCACCCACTGGGCCATTTGCAAGTATGTCAGACCACACTTGTTTCACTCAATGCATAACCTCGACCCATTTTGCGTAGCCAACTACTATAGCATACATCTATCTACTCCCACCCACATAACCCTCATAGGAAGGTAGGGTCATGTTTGATGCAAGTATCAATAGTAAGTAACAAAGGTAGCAACCAAAGTGGTCTCCACCTCAACATGATTCCGATGCATTGATAATAAGGTGCTATGAGACATGCATAAAAAGGTTTCTTGAACATGGTCAAAGGGCTGCTTGCCTTATTCTTCCGAGTCTTCAAACCTTCTGGTCCATCTCCGAGTACTTCACTTATTTCGTCAACTAACGATGGAAACAATCGTAATAAGCAACACAATCAAAGCAACAATAAAAGTGCTCTAAAAATAGGAGTTGGACTTTTCTAGGATACCTCTGGTCATATGAAAAAATAACCAAGGTGGTTTCATAGGTGTTGGATCAATAGGTAGTTTGGAACATTTCAATGTGATGGAACTAAAGGGTTTATGGATTTGGAAGAAGTATACAGAAATATTTCCTTGAATGATGAGCAGAGGTACCCATCATCAAGTCATGATTTTAGAAGCATTTAGGAGTTGGTTTCACTGGATTTGGAATTCAAATGAATTTCCTAGGATTTTGCAAAGCTGATAATTATGAAGAAATGGCTCAATATTTGGTGGGGTACATAAAGTATTAATAAAAATGTTCCAAAACTAAGTTTGGACATGACAAGCATCTAGGAATTTGAATCACTGCATTTGGATCAAGATTGAGCTCTCTGTGATTTTCTAAAGTTAATCACAGAAAGTGGAATATGGGCATTTGATAAATATTTGTGTAGGAAAAGTCTCTGGAATAATGTGCATGTTGCACCATGTGATAGAGCATGATTTATGGAGCCGTAGGAAATTTGAATCATGCAATTTGGAGTTCATTAGAATTATCTAGGCATTTTTGAAGTTGGCAGAATAAAGAAAATAAAGGAATAAGGGTTCAACCTTATAAAGTGTGCAGAGCGAGGGATAGCTCGCGGGCCGGCCCAGCGGCTCGGCCGCTCGCGTGCAGGGGGGCCACGCCGGAGGCGTCTTTCGATGAGGCGCTTTCGCACGGGGGAGGCGGGCTGCGCCGAAGCCGCCTCCACTTAAACGGGTGGGCCTGCCCCTCCGGGGTCGCTGACCTGCGGGCCCCTCCCGCAGGGTCATCCCCTTCCTCCCGCGCCCACGACGGAGGGGCTGGATGCCGCGGCTGCGCGCCGGCCGGCGCCCGTCCCCGGCGGCAGGGGCCATCCATGGCCAGGCTACGGCCACCGGAGGAAAGCCCAAGGGACGGCGCATCGGGGAAGGCCCTTGGGGCGGCAGGGGATGGACTGGAGCACTTCCTGCACCGGCCATGGCGGCGGCCTCGTCGGGTGATGGTGGAGCGGACACCACGGGGCACGGGAAGAGCAACGGAACGTCTTGGGAGTTGCACGGAAGTGGGAGAGTGCGAAAGGAGGTGCAAGGGGGGCTCGGGGTGCCCTTTAAGTAGGGGGGGCGCTGGTCCACCGAGGCGCCGTGCGCCGGCGAGCATGTTGCCGTCGTTGCAGGCCACGGGGGCAGCAGTGGGCGTGTCCAGGGCGTTCCTGGAGCTGGTCCACGCCTAAAGGAAGAGAGAGGAGGAGCGGGGAGGCGCCAGAGAGGTCGCGTGTGCGAGGTCACTCACTGGTGCTCAGAGTCGGCCGGTGCGCGTGCGAGCAGGGGTGAGGGAGGAGGAGAGAGGAGGGGGCCAACCGCCTGGCGTGCTGCGGACGTCGAGGCCGCCTTGGGGGACACGAGGGGGAAGCCCAAGGCTGTCGGGCGCCCCTGATTGGAGGTGGCTACAGTGCGCCAGGGCACTATAGCGTGCTCCAGAGCGTGAACTTTGCATGCCATGACATGCACACGGTGTCATTGGCGTGTCCTCTTGTGTCCAGCCGTGTCCAGAGGGTAGAGGGAGTAGTAAACAATTGCCCAGACGGCCTGGGATGCCCTGGAGGCCACTGGAGTGAGGAGAGAGGTGAAAGAGGAGAAGAGTGTGGCTGTCCACAAGGGTAAAAATGGGGTTTTTACCCCCCAATCATTTAGCTGAGGACATGGGGAATTTACTGGGGGTAGGAGATGATCAGGGGAGGCTGTGGTAAGAAATTGAGGTAAAGGGAAATAGTAAAAGGGGTCCAAACACTTGTTTTGGTAAATGGAGAGAAGGTGTTTGATCAGGTTTTGGGGAGGCAAATGACTTCCAATTGGCATGGGACTTAACAGGATCAAATGTCACATATAATTAGGCCCCTACACCAAATTTGAGCTCATTTGGGCAAAGTGGCCAATGTAACTTTGGTGAACCCTAGAAATCAACAGAAACAACTTCATCTTGTTTGAGTCAAGCTAATCATCTCCCCTAGATGCACCACTTGGTGTAGCATCATCATTTGGGGTATTGATCATGCCCACAAAGTTTGAAGCTCCAGATAAAAAGTTGGTAATGTAAAGTTGTTCAAATTTGCAGTTGAACAGAAAGGGTTTTGAGGTGATCTGATTAAGTTGCTCTATTCCAAATCTTGTGCCATTTGGTCTAGATGCCTTATTAGGCCACTCTAGCATAAGCACCAAATTTGAGAGCATTTGGAAAAGTTTGGCAATGTAAAGTTGCTCAAACTTCAAGTATGGATAGAATGGTTTTGAGGGGACTAAATGATGTTTCCTTGATCTTCAAGGCATGAGGCTTTGCAAGATCATCAAATATGTCATATATGACATGATAGAATTTCCCTGGAATTTTTGGAGAATATTTCCTTTGTAAATATTTCAAAAGCTTGAAATATCCAGAAAGTGTTTTGGAAGGATTTGTCCAATATTTTGAACATGACCATGTGTTGAAACTCTTATATATGGACAATATATGTCCTATGAGTCTCCCTGAATTTTGGCAAATATTTTTGAAATGATTAAATAGTTTTTCCCTATTGAAGACCATTTCTGGCCTTAAGAAAAAGCTTTTAAATAAAATATAAAAATAACTTTTAAAATTATACTTTTGTGGTTTCTGGGAGTCCTATACCTAATAGGATTCAAATAAACTTTTTGAAAGATTTTTCACACCCTAAATAAGGTACTTGCAGTGCAAACCTCAATTCAGGGGTTTTTGGAAAAACTAATTTTAGAAAATACCATTTGGCCAAAATATTTTTATAAGAAAATTCTATACTGGTCTATACACATGGCATGATCATTGGGAAAAGGTTTTGGGTCAAGGAGATGAAGTATAAGAGTTGGAGGATTTATTTGATTTTTAGAGCACTAGCAAATAGCAGACAAAAGTCAAATCAAGCAAAGTCAAAACACTCAAAAGGATTTTTGCAAATCCACATTTTTAACATGGAAATTAGCTTAAGCAATCTGCCATGAAAATCAGGGTGTGACAGACCTACCCCCCTTACAAGAATCTCGTCCCCGAGATTCCCAGACTAGGCGTGGAAAGAAAGGCGGAGTCTTGGATACGAGGTAGTCTTCACTTCTTCTTGTTGGTTCTGCTTCCGAGTGGTGCTCCTTGGAATCTTGAACTGCTTGATGGTATGACTTCTTGCTTGATGCCTTCCTTGATGGAGGTTGCTGAGGGGTCTCTTGCATAGGTTAGGTTGGGTTAGCTGTCAAAGGCTCGGTGATCGATGTCCTTGCGGGCATCGGGCTAGCTAGGAGGTAAGAAGTACTTCCAGAGTGGGGGCTCGTGGAAGATTTGGTGCACGGAGGGTATCTCAGGTGGTAGATCCAGCTTGGGAGCCGTCTACCACATGACTTGCAGTGATCTCAAAGGTCCAATGAACCTTGGTGCGAGCTTCCCCTTGACGTGGAAACGCTTGGTTCCCTTCGGAGGAGTTACCCGCAGGTACACGTGGTCCCCGATATGGAAACTCATGTTCCGACGGTGAGTGTCAGCATAGCTCTTTTGCCTTGACTTGGCTGCCTTCAACGTTCTCTGACTAGTTGGACTTGCTCTTCTGCCGCGCGGAGAATATCCGGTCCAAAGACTAGTCCTTCTCCAGTCTCTGACCAGTTGAGGGGTGTGCGGCATCTGCGTCCGTACAACACCTCAAATGGTGCCATCTGAAGGCTCGACTGGTAACTGTTGTTATAGGAGAACTCGGCAAAAAGGGAGACAATCCTCCCACTTGGCTCCATATGCCAAGACACAGGCTCGGAGTATGTCTTCGAGAATCTGACTGACTCGTTCTGTCTGACCTCCGGTCTGTGGGTGGAAAGCCGTGATGAAAGATATCTTGGTTCCCAAGGCTTCTCGGAACTTCTTGCAGAACCTTAAGGTGAACTGGGTTCCTCGATCTGGCACAATCTCCTTGGGAATGCCGTGAAGACTTACGATTCGGTCGATGTAGAGAGCTGCCAGCCGGTTGCCATCATAAGTGGTCTTGACAGGAATGGAATGGACCACCTTGGTCAAATGATCGACTATGACCCAAATAGAGTCATGTCCTCTATCCGACCTTCGTAATCCAGTGACGAAGTCCATTCCGACTTTATCCCACTTCCACTCAGGAACCGTGAGTGGTTGAAGCAATCCAGCGGGTCGCTGATATTCAGCTTGACCCTTTGGCACACATCACACTCTGCAACATAGGTTGCAATCTCTCTTTTCATCCCGTGCCACCAGAATCGTGCCTTCAAGTCTTGATACAACTTGGTGTGAGCGTTCCTTCGACACGGAATTGCTCGGTTCCTCCGGGAGGAGTGGTTTGCAGATACGCCCGGTCTTCGACGCGGAAGTTTACTTCTTGATGACGGTGGTCGGTGTAGATCTTCCGTCTAGACAGGGTGGTCTTCAATTGTCTTCTATCCAGCTGTCCGTCGCTTCTTTGTCTTCGGACAGACAAGTAGGCCATCAAATAATGATGTTACCCAACTTGTCCAATTACTCCATGAGGTCTAAGGGGTACGCAAGGTAAGCTGAGGTATTGGTGGTGGTCTCGGTTGAGTATTTGCAGAGGCCTTCCTGACTCTGAGTCAAGGCCCGTGGTTAGAATCTGACCAGGTGGTGGCTCGAAGGGGCTTAAGGGTTTCAAGGATTCTAGTGACTGAGTGAACTTATATCATCTTATCCTTAAGCACGGTTTCTGAGATGCCAATAGCTCAATCTAGTACTCCGATCGAAAAAACATCTTCTCGCATAGACCAACTTCAATCACCACTCATGCCATGCATATCCTCATGACTCTCAAGAGACGGTCTCACAAAATTATACTTGTTTATGATCCCCAAATCTATATGTATGTCTACCTATAAAATCCAAAGGTAGATCATACATGCTGCTGAGCTTAAAATAAACTCCACAATCCAAGCACTCAACCTAGTCTTGCAAGGCTCAAGATAATGCTTCTCTATTCTAAGGAAACACGTCATATGCCACTCCAAGATTTGTTTCCTTCCTATAGATCAACTCCAATAGCCCGGTCATTACCATTAATCACCACATAATCCAACAATTCTACAAATCCGATGTCTACGGTGTTCCACAAGATCTCAAGTCCCTATGATATCCAAACACTGGGAAGGACTACGCATTACGACAGTAAGTCCACCAAATTCTCATCACCCGGGTCAGTAAACTCCAAGATCATGATTATATAGATCCCTAAATCAACTCCGACAAATAATCCAATCTCCTAGGTTATTGTCCACCGAGAAGCGTGATATCATAATCAGGATCATAGGCCTAAATCCAATTTACTCCGAATCATGCAAACATCTCCAGCATCCAACCAAAATCACCTACCTAAATCCAAATCTTATGTCCAACGGGTACTCCTACATGCTTCCCCAAAGTCATGATCCCACCAACATGAAATCTCACAATCCATCAAGGTCTCAGATAATTCCTCGAAGTCACTGATATAAAGCCACCAAATCATCCGTCCAATATCCTCGAACTGGTCTATCTATGGCATCGTCAGTTCTCGTGCTATATTAGGATGAAAATGTGCTTGTTCACCGTGTTCACTAGTTCCTTTACGAACCCAGTGTTGTGCAAGGTTGCAAAGGCTTAACAGGTTCTCTTGTTTTACCATGGGTTAGGCACATGGTTAAGGATTCGTGCTGGAGTGTCTCGTGAAGTCTCAAAGGGTCTAGGAATGGGGTTACTGGTCTGGAGGGTTAAACATAACTCTACGGGGTTGCAATTGATCACGGAGGTTGTAGCAGAATTCTTCAGTGCCAGTTGGCTGCCGAGGTAGAATCCTTGGTGCATCTTGTCTTGCGGGTCTTCAATTGGGGAAGGAGAGAATAGAGGGAAGAAGCAGCGTAGAGGAGGGAAATGCCTAAAGGGGGTTCTATAGTGCAGGTGCAACAAACAGGTGCAAAAAGGCCGAAACAAAAGAAACAAGGCAAGGAAGGTGATATAGCCATGCACTTGTTGCCTGGGGCAAAAGTGCGACTTATATCAAAACACAAGCAAATAAAAGCAAACAACACACAATCATGGTTCCATTCGAACCATCATACGGACTCGACTGCGCATAGGGGGTACACGACTCATCCTACCCTAGGGGTTCTCGGACTCTGTGTCGTGACTCGTGCCTCGTGCAGTCTTCTGAACTTCCTCGGGTGTTGCTATGCCCCTTGTAGTTGCTTGATGAACGATCCGGGTTGAGCCTGAAGAATCTTCAACAACTTCTCGCCTGATGAGGTGAGGTGGTGAAGGTGTCTCCTTGTAGCTGGCGTTGACTTGTCTTCTCTTGTCTCTTTAATCATGATGATCCCTTATGCCTTCTGGGGCGTCGAGGGTACCAGGTAGGCAATCCACATGCAATGACAATTAACAAGGCATAATAGAGGTCCAACATGTCGGTTTCGTTGATGAAAACATCGACACCAAGAGCGGGGGATGAAGAGAACCGTTTTCCTGCTCACTATAGTGAGGCGGACCAAATGGCGAGGTTCTCATCCACCGGTGGTTGCCGATACAACAACGGTAGTGACAGGATTACTCTATTAGCGATGCATATCATGATTTTGCATAACCTATACCCTGGTCATCATAGGCCAAAGTTGCACCATCTTGGGGGTTCTTGTCAAGGGTGTCCCCCATCTTCTGGGTCTTCACGTCCTCATCCACCGAGGATGTAATTTCTGTTAGTACCGTCTTGTCGTGGTGTCGTCAGTCTTGCGTTCAGAAGAGGTGGGTGAGTGTTTGGCAAGGTGCACTCCACGAGGATTACAGAAAAATCCAGTGGTCTGGGGCATAAGGGTTCTGGCGACCAAAAGTTTTGAAGGGGAAGAGATCAAGTATAGCCTAGTTTTCGAAAAACTGAGAAGGGAAGAGAAGTATAGATAGTTTTGAAAACTAGTAATAGTTTTGAAAATAGTTTTACCCTAACTAACGACCATGCTAACTAAGGCTTCCTACAGTCAGGATGGCTCTGATACCAGCTCTGTGGGGACCCCAACTCATAAGTCGTGATCACCGAATGCACGTGTACAGTGATCCCAGAGATCAATGCTCACTGAACACACAGAAGCTGAATAACAAGAGTCTTACATCCATTCATACCGTATTACACAAATAGGACCATAATGGTCAAGTCTTGAGTATATAACATCGCAGCGGAAAATCTTCATTGACAACATGGACCCATGCCATCTGCCTTAACCCTACAGGCATTCTGACTGGGAAGCGTCCTAGCTCGCATGCTCGTCACCAAGAAATCTTCATCATAACCTGTTCTCTCCTGCCTGGCCAATAAAATAACCAGTGGCAAGCCAATGAGTACATTGAATGTACTCGCAAGCAACCCAAGTGTGATAACAGAATAATTATGCAAGGCTCTACTGCTTGGTTGGCAGTTTTGCGGAAAGCTAGTTTTTCATATGCAAGTATGATCAACATAAAACATGTATATGCAAGTGTCTGCAACAAGTATCAGGAGGTCACAGACATCAATATCGAGAAAGAGTTGTAATCAACTCATGCACAAGCTCATAGTGACTTTCTCACAATCACATCAACAATATCTCTGAATCGTGTTGTTTCGCAGAAACTTATGGACATAGTCTAAGCAGCACCACCCAACTGTCCTTGACCGCGGACACGGCTATTCGAATAGTTTGACACTCTGCAGAGGTTGCACACTTTACCCACAAGATCCGGGGAACTTCCGTGTCTTCCACGACCCGCGATACCTCAAGTATCCGGGGTAAGCACCCGATCACTATCTTTCCCTAGACGACACTAACATAGAGTCCACTCGATTGGTAGTAACCCCCGTGCCCACATTTCACATCTTAATAATTGTGGAGACTCGCTCCATATTCATCACATACCACTGACACGGGGTACCAACGGTGTGTTCGGTGCCCTGTGAAAACAGTCATGGCCGCCTATCCAAGCACGACCCCGTCCTGAGAGTGACCTCGTGTCACCCCCGTCACTAGTAATGCGGGCACCATGCTAGTATCGACCTAGGTAATCAATAATGCCCTTTCCCATATACGGGTAGAGTGGTTGCGCTTGTTTGGTTGGGACGGTAGTCACACATAAATCTAATCCATCTCTGTAAACAACACTTTCGTCAAGCCTCGGCACACTACTTCTTCACCAAGTAGTGCCCTAGTTGCTTATCAACTCCCAGGGGCATTAGTGGCACCCACTGGACCATTTGCAAGTATGTCAGACCACACTTGTTTCACTCAATGCATAACCCCGACCCATTTTGCGTAGCCAACTACTATAGCATACATCTATCTACTCCCACCCACATAACCCTCATAGGAAGGTAGGGTCATGTTTGATGCAAGTATCAATAGTAAGTAACAAAGGTAGCAACCAAAGTGGTCTCCACCTCAACATGATTCCGATGCATTGATAATAAGGTGCTATGAGACATGCATAAAAAGGTTTCTTGAACATGGTCAAAGGGCTGCTTGCCTTATTCTTCCGAGTCTTCAAACCTTCCGGTCCATCTCCGAGTACTTCGCTTATTTCGTCAACTAACGATGGAAACAATCGTAATAAGCAACACAATCAAAGCAACAATAAAAGTGCTCTAAAAATAGGAGTTGGGCTTTTCTAGGATACCTCTGGTCATATGAAAAAATAACCAAGGTGGTTTCATAGGTGTTGGATCAATAGGTAGTTTGGAACATTTCAATGTGATGGAACCAAAGGGTTTATGGATTTGGAAGAAGTATATAGAAATATTTCCTTGAATGATGAGCAAAGGTACCCATCATCAAGTCATGATTTTAGAAGCATTTAGGAGTTGGTTTCACTGGATTTGGAATTCAAATGAATTTTCTAGGATTTTGCAAAGCTGATAATTATGAAGAAATGACTCAATATTTGGTGGGGTACAGAAAGTATTAATAAAAATGTTCCAAAACTAAGTTTGGACATGACAAGCATCTAGGAATTTGAATCACTGCATTTGGATCAAGATTGAGCTCTCTGTGATTTTCTAAAGTTAATATCAGAAAGTGGAATATGGGCATTTGATAAATATTTGTGTAGGAAAAGTCTCTGGAATAACAGTGCAATATAGTATTTTCTTCCAAAAATAATTTGGCCAAAAAGTATTTTTCTAAATTTAGTTTTCAAAAAACCCATGAATTGAGGTTTGCACTACAAGTACTTAATTTGTGGTATGAAAAATCTTTCAAAGAGTATATTTGACTCCTATTCGGTATATGACTCCCATAAACCACACACATATAATTTTAAAAGTTATTTTCCTATTTTATTTAAAGGCTTTTTCTTTAGGCCAGAAATGGTCTTTAATAGGTTAAAATTGTTTAACTATTTCAAAAATATTTGACAAAATTATGGGAAACTCAGAGGACATATATTGTCCATATATAAGAGTTTCAACACATGGTCATGTTCAAAATATTGGTCAAACCCCTCAAAAACCTTTTGTGGATATTTTAAGCTTTTGAAATGTTTACAAAGGAAATATTCTGTAAAAATTCCAAGAAAATTCTAGCAAGTCACATATGCATAATATGATGACCTTGCAAAGTTTCAACTAAATCAAAATAGTTTTGGTTCACAAAAGTGCCCCAAAACCCTCTCTGTCTAGATTCAAGTTTGAACAACTTTAAATTGCCAACGTCTTCTTTTTTGCACCAAATTTTGTGGGCATGCTCACAACCCCAAATGATGACACTACAACAAGCGGTGCATCAAGGGGAATATTTTTTCATGACTAGATCTTGGAAAACCCATTTCTATTGATTTCTAGGGTTTACAAAAGTTACATTGTGAACCTTGTCCAAAAGAGCTCAAATTGCTACCACAATGCGAAATGGTCATGCTCAACACCCCCATCAAGTGGAACAGGGAGGAGTTGAGTTAAACATGCATCAAACACCTTCTGCCACATTTCCAAAATCACCATTTTGACCTCCTCCACTATCCTCCTTGAGATAATTTTTTTACCACAGCTCCTCATAGTCCCCTTCTACCTCCAGTAACAATGGCAGCATCACAGATCAGTTATTGGGGGGTAAAACCACCTCTTTCTCTCTCTGTTCACCCATGGAAACACCTCCTCCCTCTCCCATTTCAATATACAACACCTCACCTAGCTACTATCCACCCCAGGGCATCCAAGGCAGCCCCAATGTAATGCCCAGTCTGAGATTATACCTCCTACGTGTCGAGGCATGACTTAAAGGTATAAGCTCATACTAGAATGATCTCAAGTATGGTATCTTTGCACGACTCATGTAAAAGAGGGATGAAATTGCAGAAGAGTAGTTGGCTTACACTCGCCACGTCACACAATACATTACACAAGCAATCATCATCCAAATAACATCACAGTCCGACTACGGACGAAGATCCAAATGAAAGATACCAAATAAATAAAACCACAAGGTCCGATCGCCCCTAGTAGAAGCCACTACTGATCATCGGGATAATACACATAGTATCGCCCACGTTCTTCGTCGAACTCCCAGTACAACTCGGTGCCATCACCTGTGTAGTTCACCATGGTACCAGCATCTGGTGTTGTGTAGAATCTATGAGCCACGGAGGACTCAACAATCCCGTTCCCGGGTAGCAAAACTATCTAAGCCTTGGGTGTGGAACAAGGCTGAAGAACAAAGGTTCCAGCTACACTAGCACTAGCTTACGTGTTTAGAGCGAGAAGAGAAGTGCCACGAGCGTCAAAGTGATCATGAAGTGATCCTATCTAAGCACGTCAAACATAACCCCACCGTGTTCACTTCCAGAACCCCTTCGGAAAGCGACCGTCACGGTTACTCATGCTGGTAGTGTATTATGAACATGGTGTCAAGTTATCAACAACCGGATATTAACAAATTCCCATCTGCCACATAACCGCGGGCACGGCTTTCGAAAGATCAAACCCTGCAGGGGTGTCCCAACTTAGCCCATCACAAGCTCACGATCTGCGGAGTCGCAACTCCAAGGTGGGAAGACCCGAGTATTTTCGGAATCCCGTGCTCAAGATATTCTGACTAAGGTAAAACTAATCCAGCAAATCCTCCCGGCGTGCCAACACCCTGATAGTAGCTGCGCGTATCTCGTCTCAGGCCACGACCAGATGGACGATTCTACAGGTTTTTACCAACCCTTGAGTTTCCCCGAGGTGACCCCGCAGAACCCCCAGTTTGGACCAACACTCATGTGGAGCACTGGCCCGAGTTTTTTTATTAAGAAAAGGGTTTATAACTCCCTATGCAAGTTTTAGTTGTTAGGCAAATGTAGAACCAATGTTGGGACTTGCTGGATAAGCTTTAGCGCTAAGCGGGTTATCAAGGGGGGCCCATAAACCCCAACCATGTTAGGGACACATAATCAAGGAACATAACACCGGTTTAAATGGTTCCTAGGGAGGCATGAGGGGAACAAAACACCAAGCAAGAGGCTTAGCCTTCCACCCATTGCTAAGTATATAGATGATTTAGTTTAACAAATTATATAGTGTGATATCCCAACAATAACTTCATCATGAAGCAAGAATCTTCAAATCTTCTCCTGCAACTAGCAATGCTATAAGAGGGGCTGAGCGGAGCTTACGTAGCCAAACAAAGGTTTGCTAGGTTGGGTGGTTAGAGAGATTCATGGCTACAATAGGAGGCTGACAAACAAACATGGGCATCGAGGCAATAAGCTAAAGAGCAAGACATCTAGCAATAGGCAAAGATAGTAATGATATCTGGGTCAGGTCATCTTGCATGTTGAGTCATCGGTGGGATCGTAAGACGGCTCCTCGTACTCAACCTCGGTAGGAACCTCGTACTCGGTCCCGGCTCCCGGTTCTACTCAACACAAGAACACAACATGGCACGATATCAAACAAGGTGTAATGCACAATCAACATGATGCAAGTATGATGCATTTCATGGCAAGGGATGAAGCACACAAGAACAACACAAAACAGCAAGTTTAAATGAGGCCGGAATCAACATATAGCAAATCTGGTAAGTCCTCATATGCATATTTTGCAATTGGTTCAGATCTGAACAAACCTTAAGTTAAAGTTGTTAAACAGCAAGTTAACATGCACCATGATGATCAACACGAAATTCTAGTCAAGTTTCATATAAAGTTTGTTTAATTCGGAGCTATGGTCTAGAAGATATGAGCAAAACAAGACAAGCATGGCAACGGTGCAAGATGCACCCAAAAATCAAGCAAAAGCACTCCAAACATGTAAACAACCTGTTATTATGATTCTACAAGCAAAATCACACAAGTTTCATATAGGGCACGCTCAAAATGGAGCTACAGTTCAACACATACACACGAAACAAGATGCAATGCAAAGCTGAAGTTAACAGCCACATAGCAACTTTGGAGCAAGAGATATATACGCTACAACACCCAAACATTATGACAAGAAGCATGGATGTCAAGTAGACATGTTACTTAATAAGTATGAACTTAGAACACACCCAAAAACCTACTGGAACACAATTAACCAAGCATGGCAAGTTGCAATAGAATTATCCACACATAGCCAAAATCTGGGAAGGCAAAAACATCATCACGATGCTGCCTTCGGAGGCACAAAACAACATGCATATCCACTCCACTAAGCATAAAAAGATCATGGACATGTAGTAGACATATTCTACAGCAAACAACTCCATTGGAGCAACTCCATAGGAGGCATGGATCAATAGCAACAAGCTACACCAAATTGATCATGCTGATAAAAACCCGACAGTTATAATTTATAGCAACTTGAGAGCAAGAAATAAATAAGCTACAACAAGCCATATGTGCAAGTAAGGGCATGAATGGATAGAAAAACATGGACAACAATGAATGATCACTGGCCACTCCAAAAGAAGCATGGAATTGAGTGGGGCATCATGCAAACATAGCATCAGGTTAACACCGATTCCAGACTTAGCAGTTTATAACAAGTAGCACTCTTGTCACGAATATTAGGTCATCAAGATGATCTCAAACAAGCATGCCACAATGGAACAAAATGTAGAGCACATCACCATGATCATTTTGATATATCATATGCACAATTTGGACAAGCACACTAAAAGTTACAGCCACTCAAACATGCAACAAAATAACAGATCTCAGGGACTTAGAGGAAATTATACCATTTGAAAAAGTCAACGGGACGAAGGGATTCCGAGACGTAGTGGATCGGGACGGAGGCGGGCCGTTTGGATGCGCGGATGGGTGGATCTGGTCCCATCTTCCAGATTAGGCCGGGACGGAGCTCCGGCCGCCCGAGATGACGATGGCGGCGGTGGCGGCTCGCTTGAGCCGGCGAGGCGGCGGAAAGGGCTGGCAGCGGCAGTGGCAAGGGCCGGCAGCGGCGGTGGTAGTCGGGCCGGCCGGGGCGGCGGCAAGGGCCGGCGGCGGCGGCGGTAGTCGGGCCCGCCGGAGGTGGCGGCCGGCGGCGGTGGTGGCAAGGGCCGGCGGCGGCGGCGGTAGTCGAGCTGGCCGGGACGGCTCGGAGGCGCCCGACGTGCGGGGCCGGCGGCGATGGCGCCGGAGCAGCCGCGGAGGCTCGGGCGGAGGAGGAGCAGCC
>LR738711.1:474150417-474160616 GCA_902687465.1 Secale cereale | reverse complement strand
TGATCGGGCCGCGCGGGCCCAGCCGGCGGGGAAGTGGGGCGGTGCTGGCGGCGAACCGTAAGGCGACACGTGGCGGCGGTGGAACAAGTCGGACACGTCCGGCCATGGTTGTACGTGTCCGGCGGCCGCGGGGAGGAGTTTGCTAGGGTTTTGCCCGAAAAATGGACGTGGGGGACTAATTTATAGGCATAGGGCGTTAGGAGACTCCAAATGGGGTGCGGTTTTTGGCCACACATTCGTGATCCGACGCCCGAGATGATGGGAGAGGTTGTGCTGGGTTTGTGGGCTGTTATGGAGGGGGTCTTGGGCCAAAAGGAAGGGATACTTTTAGCCCACTAGGTTAACCGTTGGAGTACCAAACGAACTCCAAACGCGATGAAACTTGACAGGCGGCCTACATGTACCAAAACAACAACGCATGGCAAGTCTCACGTCAATCCGGGAGTATTACATGACCACACACGAAAGAAGGACTCGGGGGTGCCACGGGCACGGGTGTGAGCGTCGGAACTTGAAACGGACAACGGGACGAGACTAGTGGGACCGGGTGCAAGTGACAACATGAATGCAATGCAATGCACATGACAACATGACATGGATGAAATGCACACACGCACACGACAAAACGAATAAACCCGAAATGAAAGAAGAGCCCAGAATGGAATTGATGAACTCAAAGTTTCATATATTGCCATAATTGGAAAGTGTTACATCTGGGGCATTAGAAACTCTCCTCTACTACGAAAAGATCTCGTCCCGAGATCTAGGACTGGAAGAAGGAAGGATACTCGGAACGAAGGTGATCTTCTTGTTCCCACGTAGCTTCTCGGTCGGTATGGTGTGACCACTTAACTTTCAAGAACTTGATTGACTTGTTGCGGGTCTTGCGCTCGGTTTCATCAAGAATAGCAACAGGGTGCTCACAGTAAGACAAGTCTTGTTGAAGATCAATCTCCTTGAACAGAATGGTGCATTCAGGTGTCTTGAAGCACTTGCGGAGTTGAGACACGTGAAACACATCATGAACATTTGCAAAGTTGGAGGGGAGCTCAAGTTGATAGGCTAGGTCGCCTCTTTTGCCAAGAATCTTGAAAGGGCCCACGTATCTAGGAGCAAGCTTTCCTTTGATACCGAATCTTTGGGTTCCTTTCATAGGAGAAACACGGAGATAGACATGATCCCCAATGTCGAAGGCCAAATCACGATGCTTGCCATCATAGTAGCTCTTTTGACGCGACTGAGCGGCCTTGAGATTCTCACATATGACTTTGCACATTTCTTTGGCTTCTGAGATCAAGTCATTGCCAAGAGGTTGACATTCACCAGTCTCGAACCAGTTGAGAGGGGTACAACACTTTCTGCCATAGAGGATTTCAAAAGGAGCATTGCCGGCACTTGCTTGGAAACTGTTGTTGTTAGAGAACTCGGCAAACGGGAGACAATCTTCCCACTTCATGCCAAAAGAGATGACACAAGCTCTGAGCATGTCTTCGAGGATCTGGTTCACTCTTTTGACTTGACCACTAGTCTGAGGGTGAAACGCAGTGCTGAAACGGATCTTAGTTCCCATGGCTGACTGAAAGGAGTCCCAGAACTTGGATGTGAACAAACTTCCACGGTCTAAGGAGATAACTTGAGGAATGCCATGTAACGACACAATTCTGGAAGTGTACAACTCTGCCAGCTAAGCTGCATTGATGGATTCTTTGACAGGAAGGAAGTGAGCTACTATGGTTAGCTTGTCAATCACAACAAAGATAGCATAATTCCCCTTCTTGGACTTGGGAAACCCAGTGACGAAATCCATCTCAATGTGGTCGAATTTCCACTCGGGCATAGGAAGAGGTTGGAGGAGACCGGTTGGACGTTGATGCTCTGCCTTCACTCTTCTGCAGACATCACATTCATTCACGAATTGGGCAATCTCCCTTTTCATGCGAGTCCACCAATAAGATTGCTTGATGTCTTGGTACATCTTGGAACTTCCGGGATGAATCGAGAGGAGGGAGTCATGTGCTTCGTTCATTATGAGCTTCCTGAGATCACCCTTGGGAACCACAATTTTGTCCTCAAAGAACAAGGTGTCTTTCTCATCAACACGATAGCACTTGTATTTGGGAGTACCCTTTGCAATACCATGTTTCACTTTTTGCACCATAGCATCACTGAGTTGGGCTACACGGATCTGATCTTCCAAGGTAGGAGCAACTTGAAGGTTTGCAAGAAAGCCTTGCGGAACAACTTGGAGGTTGAGCTTCCTGAATGATTCACAAAGCTCAGGCTGAAACGGCTTGAGAAGTAGACTGTTGCAATATGCCTTTCTGCTCAAGGCATCTGCAATGACATTGGCCTTGCCAGGTGTGTATTCGATGCTTGGATCATACTCTTGGATCATCTCAACCCAACGAGTCTGGCGAAGGCTCAGGTTCGGCTGTGTGAAGATGTACTTCAAGCTCTTGTGATCGGTGAAGATGTCCACTTTTCTGCCCAACAGAAGGTGTCTCCACGTGATCAAGGCATGTACCATTGCTACTAGCTCGAGATCATGTGTGGGGTAGTTCTTCTCATTTGGCTTCAATTGACGAGAAGTGTATGCCACAATCTTCTTGTCTTGCATGAGAACACCACCAAGTCCTTGTAGAGAAGCATCACAGAATACTTCATAGGGCTTGGACTCAT
Organism: Secale cereale; assembly: GCA_902687465.1. Lineage (NCBI taxonomy): Eukaryota > Viridiplantae > Streptophyta > Magnoliopsida > Poales > Poaceae > Secale > Secale cereale. Next base: position 474,157,937 of record LR738711.1, on the reverse strand, counting down.
CCGAAGGAGTAAGAACCGGAGCAGAAATGAGCTTCTCTTTGAGTGTTTTGAATGCCACATCACAATCAGGAGACTAGTTGTACTTGACATTCTTCCGCAGCAATTTTGAGAGAGGCTTGGCAATCTTGGAGAAGTTCTCAATGAACCTTCTGCAATAGGTAGCAAGACCAAGGAAGCTTCGGAGTTGCTTGACGTTCTGCGGGGGTTCCCAGTTGACAATAGCTTCAAATTTCTCGGGGTTGATAGAAATACCCTCAGCAGAGATGATATGGCCAAGATATAAGACCTTATCCAGCCAGAATTCGCATTTGGAGAACTTCACATAGAACTTGTGTTCACGGAGTGTGTCTAGAACCAAACGGAGGTGCTTGGCATGGTCTTCTTCATTCTTGGAGAATACCAAGATGTCATCCAGATAGACAAGAACAAATTCGTTGGCGTAGGGGTTGAATATGAAGTGCATCATCCTCGAGAAGGTAGGTGGAGCATTTGCGAGGCCAAAAGACATGACCGTGTATTCATAGGAGCCGTAGCTTGTTCTGAATGCAGTCTTGTGAATATCTTCTTCACGGATACGAATCTGGTGGCAACCCATCCGGAGATCGAGCTTTGAGAACACCTTTGCTCCTTTGAGCTGCTCGAACAATTCATTGATGTTGGGGAGCGGATACTTGTTCTTTATTGTCTTCTTGTTCAATGGCCGATAATCAACACAAAGGCGCTCCGTGCCATCCTTCTTCTTGACAAATAGAACACCATAGCCCCAAGGAGAAGTGCTAGGCCTGATTAGACCCATACGCTCTTGCTCATCGAGTTGTCTCTTCAGCTCCTTCAACTCTTCAGGGGAAAGCTTGTACGGACGCCGACATGCTGGCTCGGTACCGGGCTCAAGTTCAATGAAAAATTCAACTTGACGATGCGGAGGCATGCCTGGAAGCTCTTCAGAGAAAACATCTTCATATTCATTGACCACCGGAATTGGAGAAATGGCATTACTCTCGCCCTTGTCATTGAGAGAGAATATCCTGATTGTGTTATCTCGAGAGGCGAAGATAATCACGTCTTCGTCAGGATGAGTAAGCTTGACTTCCTTATTTGCACAATCAATGTTTGCATCATGCTTGGAGAGCCAATCCATCCCAAGAATAAGATCAATGTCGGAGTTGCCGAGAATAACCGGAGAAACCAGAAAGCGGTAATCACCCATATAAATAGATATGTCCGGAGCATACACACTAGAATGCATCAGTTTTCCCGGAGAAACAATTGATAACTCCCTTGGCAAATTTTTGGTGACAACATTGTGCTTTGATGCAAATGGATATGACATGAAGGAACATGATGCACCCGAATCAAACAAAACTTTAGCAGGTTTAAGATTGACTGGAAGGTTACCAAGTATCACATCTGAAGAATACTCCGCTTGAGCTGCATTCATCAGATTCACTCTTGCTTGCTTTGGATTGTGCTTGACAATAGCAGTGCTGACAGGTGGAGGAGGCGGAAGGCGCCTCTGGTTGGTGCACTTGTTGGAATAATGACCCTTCAGACCATATTTGTAGCAAGTGACCTCAAAAACTGGACGAGGAGGAGGAACACTTGGTCTTGGAGCTTGGTACTGCGACTTGGACTGATTGCCTTGGTTGGGTGGGTGGGAGAAACCACAACCACTAGAATGCTTGTTGTTGTTGTTGTTTGGAGGACGGAGCACTGGAGGAGGTGGAAGCCAAAACTTCTGCTGCTTTGCGACCACTTGGGAAGAAGAGGAGGAGTTAACAACATCTCTGATCCTCTTTTTGGAAGCTTCCATCTTGAGTTGGGCTACCTCTTGCTTAAGTGCCATGTTATAGAATTGATCAAATTCATCCGGCTCAAACAAGGTGAGAGCTAGCTGGAGTTCATCCTTCAGACCACCACGGAACTGATAAATCTTGCTCTTGGAATCTGGGATGTCTTGCTTGGCATAGCGGGCAAGGTTCTGGAACTTGACATTGTATTGATAAACAGACATGGTGCCTTACTTTAGGTTGCGGAATTGCTCACGCATACCTTCAATGACACTAGTTGGAATGTGGTGAGAGCGGAAATCCTTGCAGAAGTCAGTCCACGAGATTTCACGTCCCTCTCTGGAATCTTTGTACTGCTGCCACCAATCAGCGGCTTGGTCCTTGAGTTGGAAGGTGGCAAACTTGACATAATCCTCAGGTCTCATGTTATTGCACTCGAAATGCTTCTTGATATCTGTTATCCAGTCTTCAGCATCTAGCGGATCCACATAGTAACTGAACACCTTCGGTTGGTTTGCCAGGAATTGGTTGAGAGTAGCAAAGTGAGGTTGGTTGAACAAATTTTCTTGGCCTTGGTTCCCATGACCACCTTGATTTGCTTGAATGTTCTACATCATTTGCATAAGCATCTGGGTGTTCTGGTTTGTCACTTGCATAATTGCTCTCCAGGCCTGAGACGGAGGAGGAGGGGAAGGAGGACGATCAGGAACTTCTTCACCCTCTGGGTTAGCGTTGGGAACCCTTTTAGGAGCCATCCTGAATGAGATGACAACTATTAGCCATTGATTGAGAAAATATATAAGCTGAATCAATGACTAGAAATTGCAACATAAGTCTTCACAAGAACATTCGAACAACATGAGCGAATGTAATCCACAGTTTAATGGTACAACAATCTTCTCGAGAAGCCACTTGGGAGAACAAAAGGTAAATAAAAACAACAAGGAGCAGATAGAACAAATACAAGATAGAAGCTTCATTCGACATATTCATGCTGAAAGCTTATGGAACGTGTTACAAAAGGGTTTTGCAATCCCCGGATCAGCATAGCCAAGGACCCTTTAAGATGCAACTCCCGATCGGAACAAACGCCCATATAACTACTTCACTCAATGTAGAACCCCGAACTCCATATCATGCATTCGTTGGAAGAATGCCTACGAGCTACTAGATGAACCCACCTATTAATTTCTGAAAGTTTCCAGTTATGCAATCAGGTGTTGGGGATACAAGGGAAGCATCGCACACTCAACTCTAATCCTACATCCACCTGTATCCATCTTTCAACACATAACCAGTTATTTCCGGAAATCGTTTACCTCGGACCTTCGAAACGCTTCTGCTATACAAGCTATGGCAATACTCCCGAACTACCTCCCCAGTACTAGGTGATGTCGGGGTTATCTTGCCACTAACCGCATAGAAGAGTTTTCGATGTCGGCCGTCTTAAGTATTCCAGAACTGCTGTGATAGATTTGCGACGACAATACCTCGGAGCTCAACTCCCCAGGACACTGCCACAACCCCTAAATGACAGGAGGCATCGAGAACAATGTTCTCGTCACAAAGACATCGGAACAATCCAAACAATACACGCGTGATCCTAATTTTTTTTTGTGATTTGAGAGTAGAAGAGATGAGTAATCGTCAGGAGTCCTCACGAGAGTGAAAAGGGATGCGGAGTAAAAAGAAATCCTACTCTCCGATATATATAGGACTCAAAACATTTTCAAGTGTGTGCCTAGACTCAACCGTCAACGATTCGATCAATCAGTGGGGGCTTCTAGGTCGGAGAAGGCTCTGATACCAACTTGTAATGCCCAGTATGAGATTATACCTCCTACGTGTCGAGGCACGACTTAAAGGTATAAGCTCATACTAGAATGATCTCAAGTATGTTATCTTTGCACGACTCATTTAAAAGAGGGATGAAATTGCAAAAGAGTAGTTGGCTTACACTCGCCACGTCACACAATACATTACATAAGCAATCATCATCCAAATAACATCACAGTCCGACTACGGACAAAGATCCAAATGAAAGATACCAAATAAATAAAGCCACAAGGTCCGACCGCCCCTAGTAGAAGACACTACTAATCATCGGGATTGTACACATAGTATCGCCCACGTTCTTCGTCGAACTCCCAGTACAGCTCGGTGCCATCACCTGTGTAGTTCACCATGGTACCTGCATCTGGTGTTGTGTAGAATCTGTGAGCCACGGAGGACTCAGCAATCCCGTTCCCGGTTAGCAAAACTATCTAAGCCTTGGGTGTGGAACAAGGCTGAAGAACAAAGGTTGCAGCTGCACTAGCACTAGCTTACATGTTTAGAGAGAGAAAAGAAGTGCCACGAGCGTCAAAGTGATCACGAAGTGATCCTATCTAAGCACGTCAAACATAACCCCACCGTGTTCACTTCCCGAACCCCTTCGGAAAGCGACCGTCACAGTTACTCACACTGGTAGTGTATTATGAACATGGTGTCAAGTTATCTACAAACGGATATTAACAAATTCCCATCTACCACATAACCGCGGGCACGACTTTCGAAAGATCAAACCCTGCAGGGGTGTCCCATCTTAGCCCATCACAAGCTCACGATCTGCAGAGTCTCAACTCCAAGGTGGGAAGACCCGAGTATTCTCAGAATCCCGTGCTCAAGATATTCCGACTAAGGTAAAACTAATCCAGCAAATCCTCCCGGCGTGCCGACACCCTGATAGTAGCCGTGCGTATCTCGTCTCAGGCCACGACCGGATGGGCGATTCTATAGGTTTTTATCAGCCCTTGAGTTTCCCTGAGGTGGCCCCACAGAACCCCCAGATTGGACCAACACTCATGTGGAGCACTGGCCCGAGTTGTTGATTAAGAAAAGGGTTTATAACTCCCTATGCAAGTTTTAGTTGTTAGGCAAATGTAGAACCAATGTTGGGACTTGCTGGAAAAGCTTTAGCGCTAAGCGGGTTATCAAGGGGGGCCCATAAACCCCAACCGTGTTAGGGACGCATAATCAAGGAACATAACACCAGTTTAAACGGTTCCTAGGGAGGCATCAGTGGAACAAATGTGACTCCCCCGATTTGTCCGTACACTAATCATGCACGCAAATGTGTACGACCAAGATCAGGGACTCACTGGAAGATATCACAACACAACTCTAGACACAAATTAAAATAATACAAGCTTCATATTACAAGCCAGTGGCCTCGAGGGCTCGAATACATAAGCTCGAAAACAAAAGAGTCAGCGGAAGCAAATATATCAGAGTACAGACATAAGTTAAACAAGTTTGCCTTAAGAAGGCTAGCACAAATATAGCAACGATCGAAAAGGCAAGGCCTCGTGCCTGGGACCTCCTATCTACTCCGCGAAGTCGAACTACATGTAGAAACATCCTCGGGATCATCTGGGTCCTGGACTCCACCATCTGGTTGCATCAACCGAGAAGAAAGGAAAAAGGGGGAAAGGGAGAAGAAAGCAACCGTGAGTACTCATCCAAAGTACTCGCAAGCAAGGATCTACACTACATATGCAATGATATAAGTGTAAAGGGGTAATATCTATGGGCTAAATTGCAGAATGCCAGAATAAGAGGGGGGATAGCTAATCCAATCGAAGACTACGCTTCTGGCCACCTCCATCTTGCAGCAGTAGAAGAGAGAAGATGGAAAAGTAACAAGTATCAAAGCTTCTAGCAGCCTCCGTCTTGAGTAGCTGAAGAGTCACCAAGTAACATCGTATAGCATAATCCTACCCGGTGATCCTCCCGCACATCACCCCGTGAGAGAGCAACCACCGAGTTATATCTGGAACTTGTCTGGGTGTGTTTTATTAAGTATCCAGTTCTAGTTGTCATGAGGTCAGAGTACAACTCCGGGTCGTCCTTTTACCGAGGGACACGGCTATTCGAATAGATTAACTTCCCTGCAGGGGTGCACCACATAACCCAGCACGCTCGATCCCTTTTGGCCGGACACACTTTCCTGGGTCATGCCCGACCTCGGAAGATTAACACGTCGCAACCCAACACAAGCACAACAGAGAGGTCAGCACGCCGGTCTAAACCCTAAGCGCACGAAGGTCTGGGCCCGTCACCCAATGCACACCTGCACGTTGCGAGGGCGGCCGGTGAGCAGACCTAGCAACTTCCATTACTAAGGAAGTTACGTTACGCGGTCCAACCCGGCGCGCGTCGCTCAGCCGCTGACGTCAAGAAGGCTTCGGCTGATACCACAACGTCGAGTGCCCATAACTATTACCACGTATCTAGTTAGTGCGTATATGCCAATGGCCAGACTCAGATCAAATACCAAGATCTCGTTAAACGTGTTGTTATGAAATAACCGCGGACAACGACCAGGGCCAGGCCCACCCGTCTCCTAGGTGGTCGTAACCCGCCCTGTCACTCCGCCACAAAGTAACCATCAGGGGGCTGCCGGGAACCCAGGCCCACCACTACCCGTGTGGAACCACCTGCCCCTTCAGCCCCCATCTCCGAATCATCATCATGTGTATGTAATAGTAAAGTATATACCCGTGATCACCACCCAAGTGATCACGGCCCAATAGTATAGCATGGCAGACGGACAAGAATGTAGGGCCACTGATGGAATACTAGCATCCTATACTAAGCATTAGGATAGCAGGTAAAGGTATCAATAGTTGTAGCAACAATGACAGGCTATGCAACAAAATAGGAGCTATCTAATCAACAACAGTACCAAACTAATGCAAGAGTAAGAGGGAGTCGATATCTGGTGATCAAGGGGGGGGGGGCTTGCCTGGTTGCTCTGGCAAGAAGGAGGGGTCATCGTCGGCGCAGTCGATCACAGTGGCACCCTCAGCAGTCTGAGTCCTGGTGTCTATCGGAGAGAAGAGGGGGGAGAAACTATAAATATAGAGCAAACATCGCACCACAAAGCATAACATGGCAAAATGCGGTGCTACGTGTGACCTAACACGGTAGGAGGTGATACAGACGAAGGGGGAAAACATCCGGGAAAGTATTCCCGATGTTTCGCGTTTTCAGGCGGATGAAACAGAGGGGGAATGTTGCATGTTCATTATGCTAGGGACGTGTGGTTGACAAACGGTCTGCGTATTCGGATGCGTCTCGAAATTCTGAGTAACTTTCATATATAAAGTATTTTCATTCGAGTTATGGTTTATTTTATATTAATTTTCAAAGTTTTTAAACATTTTCTAGAATTACAGATTTAGTTTAATTCAAAATACAATTATGACGTCAGCATGACGTCAGCACGACGTCAGTAGTCAACCAGTCAGTTGACTGAGTCAAACTGACACGTGGGGCCTACTGTCATACACTAAGACTAATTAAATAGGTTAATTAGTCTAAAAATAATTAGGTTAATCAAATTAAGTTAATTAATTCTTTAATTAATTAATTAATTAATATTTTAGTTAATTATTTTAATTATATATTTTTTTCTTTTTTTTTCAGGGGCCTCGGGCCCCTATCATAGGGCCATAGGCCCTTTGCGGGCGTGGGCGTCGGGCATAGCCCGAATGGGCGCTGGCCCGCGGTGGCGCGCCCGACTGGGCACGTGGGTGTGGCGTTGGGCGCCCGAGCGCGGCGGCCCGGCGGGGCGCCGGCGGCCAGCGCCGTTGAGCGGCGGAGGCGGCGGCCGGCGACACAGGGTGAAGCGGGCGGAGCAGTGGGGGGAGGCGTGGCGAGGCCACGGCCGGTGGCAGCCTCAGGCGGGGG
>LR738711.1:474094160-474139385 GCA_902687465.1 Secale cereale | reverse complement strand
GATCGGGCTGCGCGGGCCCAGCCGGCGGGGAAGTGGGGCGGTGCTGGCGGCGAACCGAAAGGCGACATGTGGCGGCGGTGGAACAAGTCGGACACGTCCGGCCGTGGTTGGACGTGTCCGGCGGCTGCGGGGAGGAGTTTGCTAGGGTTTTGCCCGAAAAATGGATGTGGGGGACTAATTTATAGGCATAGGGAGCTAGGAAACTCCAAATGGGGTGCGGTTTTCGGCCACACGTTCGTGATCCGACGACCGAGATGATGGGAGAGGTTGTGCTGGGTTTGTGAGCTGTTGTGGAGGGGGTCTTGGGCCAAAAGGAAGGGGTACTTTTAGCCCACTAGGTTAACCGTTGGAGTACCAAACGAACTCGAAACGCGATGAAACTTGACACGCGGCCTACACGTACCAAAACAACAACGCATGACAAGTCTCACGTCAATCCGGGAACGTTACACGACCACACATGAAAGAAGGACTCGGGGGCGCCACGGGCACATGTGTGAGCGTCGGAACTTGAAACGGACAACGGGACGAGACGAGTGGGACCGGGTGCAAGTGACAACACGAATGCAATGCAATGCACATGACAACATGACATGGATGAAATGCACACACGCACACGATAAAATGAATAAACTCGAAATGAAAGAAGAGCCCAGAATGTAATTGATGAAGTCAAAGTATCATATATTGCCATAATTGGGAAGTGTTACATCTGGGGCATTACACCCAAGGCACAAAAGGACATGCCCTGGCCCGTTAAAAATGGCATGCTGGCCATTTGCACGCTCTGGAGCGCGCTACAGTGTGCTCTAAGCACTATAGCCGCCCCCGGCCAAGCACCTCCGGCCACCTCGGGCCTTCCCACACGCCTGCCGAGGCCCCTCGGCGTCCTCGTCACGCTACAACCCTGTCCCCTCCTCCTTCTCCCTCCTGCTGCCCCCGCTCGCACGCGCACCGGCCGCCCGAGTGCACCAGTGAGCAAGATCGCACGGGCGACACCTCTGGTCCTCCCATGCTCTCTCTCTTTTCTACACTAGTCCTGGACCAACCCCAGGAATGCCCCAGACACGCCGCAGCAAACCCCCATGACCCGTGGCGATGACAACAAGCTTGCCGGTGCACGAGTCCTCAGTGGACCGTCGCCCGCCTATTTAAAGGCTGCCCCGCGCCCTCCTTTACTCATCACTTGCCCTCTCCCACTCCCAATCGCACCCCTTCACCTCCAGTTCATCTCCAGAAGGGCCCGAGATCGAGCTCGAGCTCGAGCTCCGCCGCTTCGGCTCGCCGTCGATCCCGCGGTACAAGCCTCCCCCGCCTCTCCTTCTTGTTCCTCTGGATTGCCCTCGGCTGAGTCATTTCCCCTTTCCTCCCCGCTTCTTTTACAGCCAGAAATGGACGGAACCATTAACGCCCGATGCTCCTCCGCTGTGTGACCTCGGCGCCGGCGACCCAAGCCACTCCGACGACGGCGACCACCACCACTCGAACGACGACTTGCCAATGAGTCCAACCGTACCATCGCCGGACCTCGCCGTGCCCTACATCGCCGCCGGTGAGCTTGCCGACCCTTTGGTCGCGAGGTTGGAGATGACAGGCGGTCCCCGCCTAACATCCTCACCTCTCCGTCCCCCCTCTCTCTCTCACTGACGCCCGAGCCCGCCCGTCAGGTTTAAACCTGGTGCGCGCGCCGCTCCGGCTCGCGCGGGCCGATTTCCTTCTGGGCCTGCTGCACTGCGGCTATTCTGGCCCAGTTGCATAGTGCTCTTTCTCTTTTTATTTTCTATCTAATTTCAAAATATTCCAGAGGATTAAATATTTATCCAAATTAAATTAATTCCAACTCCTAAAATCTTGTAATAATCCCACCTATTTAATGGTGTGACTTTCATACAAAACCATCACACCTTTCTATACTATTCAAATTTAAATTCAAATTTGAGCAAATTTATCACTCTGAAATCCATCTCTTTGTTTCTAAAGCCCAAAATCCAAAACTAAGAAATTTCCCCTTCTTCATTTTCACCTAGTATTTAACAAAAATGAGTTGACATTTTTTGAGCACTTTGGTTTTTCTGTTTTACTATTGTCTTATTTTTCCCGTTGTTTCTTTGCGACGGATATATCCCGTATTTGACGAAGTAGTTGGAGAAGAAGAAGGAGAAGGAGTTAAAGACTTTGAAGACCAAGCCAACCAAGGCAAGCAACCCTTTGACCATGAGACCTCTCTCTTTCATCGATACCTCTTTCTGATTGCATGACAATGAAAGTGATAGTGATGAACTTGTTGTGAACCACCAAATGATGCATGCCCATACTCATAGCTCTACCTTGTGCATGGAGATACCATGTCAAAAGATTAGTTATTGATGCATAATGTTGCATGTATGGCATGATCACCTCGTGGTTGCATTTTTTTGAAAAACCCATTGGGTGCCCCTAATGCCCATGGGTGATGTTGAACTAAGGTCACCACTTGAGGTAGAAGTGGTGTACCGGAGCAAGCATTTTTGTGTGTGTGTAAAATGATGGATAAGATTTAGGTGTGATTACCGTCCCAACGAAACATGTTCAACCACTCTACCCCTTACGGGACGGGGCATTATTAATTACCTAGTCCGATACTAGCATGGTGCCCACATTACTAGTGACGGGGGTGACTTGAGGTCACTCTCGGGACGGGGTCGTGCTTGGATAGGTGGCCATGACTGGTTCTACAGGGCACTAGACACACCGTTGGTCCCTCGTGTATGTGTGATAATGTGAAAGGACAGAGTCCCACAATCTTTTGCGTATACACGAGGGCCGTGTACCAATGAGTGAACCCTATGTTAGTGTCATTTAGGGAAATATAATGATCAGGTGCTTCCCCCGAGTACTTGAGGTACTACGGGATCGTGGGTGACACGAAAGCTTCTCGGATATTGTTGGTAAAGTGCGCAACCTCTGCAGAGTGTCAAACTATTCGAATAACCATGTCCATGGTCATGTACAGTTGGGTGGTGCTACTTAAACTATGTCCAGTAATTTTACAAACTTGGTGCATGTGTGTGTGTGGAGGAGAACTATTTGAGTCAAGGCAAGGACTTGACGTGTTGATTAAGCTAGAGTTGATCCAAACTCTATTTATGTTGATATGTGTAACCTGTTCTCATGGTTACCAGACTTCATTGATGCATATCTTACAAGATGATAGGTCATTTCAACTAGTTTGATGCTAGGTTGCCTACTTGTTGTTACATCATGCATTGTTACCTTGATCCAAAACATGGGTTGCTTGCGAGTACATTAAAAGTACTCATTGGCTTGGCACTGGTTATTTAATTGGCCAGTCATGGAAGAGTAAGAGTTCGAAGAAGAGTTCTTTGGAGACGAACATGCGAACTAGGACGCTTTCCCAGTCAGAATGTCTGTGTGGTTAAGGCAGATGGTATGGGTTCTACTTAGCAACGAATATTTTCACTGCTTGAGTTTATTTGATGTTCAGCTCTTGAGGCTTTATCTATGTAAGACTTGACCATAATGGTCATAATTTGTGTAAGACGATATGTATGGATGTAAGACTATTGTTATTCAGCTTCTGTGTGTTTAGTGAGCATTGATCTCCGGGATCACTGTAGTCGTGTATTCGGTGATCTCGACTTATGAGTCGGGGTCTCCACAGTCTGACTTGACAAGTGAAAATATAGAGCTGCCCAGTTGTGCTGTCTCAAGCTCGAGTTACTTGGAATCTGCACTATGTCAAGATCTATTCAAATTAATAGGCTAGCACCTTAAATTCTCCTTCTCAGATATATTGCTTAGTTATTATGAGTTAATATTGTGGTGTTGATGGGGTTTGCCTGAATATGTAGATTCTTAGATGCGGCTCGAATATGAATGAGATACTGAAAAGGAACTTGTTGAGCCACTTTATCTTATTTCCTTTTTTTGACCTTCAAGCATATGTTTTTGAAAATTGCCTTGCTACTGTTCTTTCAAAATAATAATCATGAGAAGTAACTTGTTATCTGCTATTAAAAATAATGTTTGCTTCTGTTTATAGAAGGATCTATCCTTCTTATAGTGTAACAAGGTGGACAATAAATCTCTCAATATTGGTACTTCAATTATTTTTGGACAATGAAGAAATTGAGCTGGCAAGAGGAAATATTATGCATCTCAACATAGATAAGGTACCTGCTATCTCTAATTGTTGTTTCTTTAGTGTTGTCCATTCTCATCCAGGCTTCCAAAGTATCAATATTCTAGAAGCATAATTTTGGCATCAAACACAAGATTATCTTAATCCAGTCTACTCAATGGTATGATTCATTCTTTCACATCTGCTCCCTTGTTGGCGTTGTTCAATGTTTAGTGCAAAACATCCAGAACTGGCACATATGAACTATAGAGAGTACTTTTGCAGCCAGAGCCAGTAGTAAGTTAAATTGAGGTTTCTTTGTGATACCTACATAAGCTAACTAGATAATTACCATCTCATGTCGAGGTATGTAAGAACCAAACATCACTGTGATTTTGGTTTGGCATCACATTATCAAGTCATTGTGTTTTTGGTGATAGTTGTTGTGTGGTGGTATCATAAGTAGCTAATATATGGTTTCACCTCATTTATTTGCAGATTAAACATTCTGGAGATGTTTTGCAAATGATATTTACTGATGAAAGGACCTGATTAGTAGTAGCTTTGTAGCACATTTACTGTTTGAACTGATTATGTAATTTTGATTGAACAGTTTCACTAAATCCGCTTCTTCTATATTCTTTAGGATTTATCTGATTGTCCTGATAGCATGATGAAAAATGATTACAAAGGTTTGGATCTAAAATAAAATTCATGTTTAATAATTTACTTTATTTTTCACCTCTTGGATTCTTTAGACCTTTGTGCTTTATGAGCAATGTTTGATGTTGCTAATCACACTATGTTGTCGATGTTCATCTCATAGACATGGCTGCCCTTTGGCACAAAACCTTATGGAAAAGAACGACACGATGAATAATGATTTAGCATCATTTTGCTAAATTACAGTTGAGTTAAATGACAATAATCTTATATATATATATATATATATATATATATATATATATATATATATATATATATATATATACACACAAAAGAAACACATGAATTAAGCATTCCAAAACTAATCAATTTTATAGCGATACGATGAAAAAGCGGCGCGGCAAAGCGCGCGTCAACTTCTAGAGTGGTCTATTATGCCGAGAATTGAAAGCGACATGGAGCTGCTACTGCTGTCAGTGCTAAAGCCAGTGCCATCAGAGCAGGTGCCGGTGCTCGATCCGATGCTGAAGGTGGTACTGATATGCGAGACAACATGATCGTCTCTGGTCTGCTATGATTTCATACTTCAGCTTTCTAACTTCACTAGGCTCTGTGACCTGGATCCAATATTTTTCTTGACTTCTTGTAATCACGAGAAGGACTAATTGTGGTATGTTTATTTAAAAAAACTATAGTTCATCACAGGGCTTCAGATTGCACTCAAACAATAGACTGATCCAATTGTGTCTAGTAATATAAGTGATGGACATTGCCTTTATTACTGACACGTCATAAGAAGTGAAACCTGCTAAAATAACCATCATAGAGTAAACCAAACGCTTTATTCTGTAACAAATGTGACATGGATAAACCTGCATCGTAAAATTGCAGCCAAAGTAAAAAAACATGACAGTAAATCAATAAGATTTACTTCATGTGACACGAGTGAATCCTTACCAGGATATCACTATGTTCAATTTCTAAATAGAAGGTTGAATGTCCAATTATGGGTGGCATGCAGGGCCCCCAATTACTCTCACAAGCAGGACAGTCCAAAGGTCGTGACAACTCATTTGGAGCGAACATCCGTCGGACTGGAAATCCCGGTGGGTGCGATAAACCCTGCAATGCAAACAGATAATTGATTGTAACCATAATTGATAAACCATCCTCACAAAAAAGATGATCCGTATACTTCAAAATATACAGACTGAGTTGAGTGGACAAACATTAACACGCCTAATGTTATAGGAAAACACTTGTTCACGACATGTGGCGACAAGGACACAACAAATGGATAGTTTAGTAGTAGAACTCATCCTCAGGTCTTCCAGTTCACACGACATGAATTTGAGGACTTCATCTCCACCGTGGTCCTAGTTCTAATTCAAACAGAAACCAAATATTTAATTACTACCTCTGTTCAGAAATATAAGATGATTTTCGATATTTTACTCCATATAAGACTACATATACGCACTAAAATGAGTGAACAAAGACACTAGAACATGTCTTCAAAGGCATGAGAGCAGAGGCATTACTTGCAATATCCATAACACAAGTTACTGAGGCTACTATACCCTCTTCAAAGGCATGACAGCTAAAATCTTGCATTTCCTACAGCTAGCATTGATGTTCATAAAGTAGTTGAAAGTAATCTATAGGAAATCAATGTTATGTGCAAAAATCATATGTATGTCAACCTCTCGCATGTTTTGGTCAAAAAGAGCATTTTAGAACCGTGATTTGGCATACAAAAATCACATGCAAGATCACCCAGAAAGTTGTACTACTAGTACTAGTACTGCGTGTTAGATAAAAAACACGATCAAGATCGCCAAAAAGACCGTCAAGAAGAGATATTACCTAGATTGTCTTAAGGAGGGATCTCAGAGAGGGGGGCTTGTATAGGGCGATGGCCTTGAGCTTGTGTACAGTAGTCTCGGCAGGGTGCTTGCCCTTCTTCGTACGCCGAGCCTCACTTCGACCGGTGCTCCAGGGTCCATCAAGAATATGTCAAATAGAAATAAAATAAAACAAACCATAATCACAAACCCAAAAGAAGAACAGAGAGGGGGTTACAGGATCAGTCGGGGTGTTGCAAGACCGGGCCTTGGACAGAAGCAACACCATTGATGCGCTCAGCTTTCCTTCTTTGGGAGAGAAGAACATTGGCAGAAGCACGCCGGGGTTTTCTTGAAGAAATGAGGAACAAGATGAGGGAGAAGCGAGTTGTGGTTTTCTTCAAGAGAGGAAGATGAGGGAAAAGAGTGAAATGATGGTTGGTTTATCCGTCCAATTTACTGTTGGAAAGGTGGGACTTTAGTGATTTGACGGCTCATTGGGCATTACTGCGGCGTTTTGACCCGTGTAGTCTACCGTGCAGTTGTGCACTCTAGTACAGAGTAATTTAGTGCAGGGCAAGTGGACCCTAATGCTGGCTATTCCACACGTCGGCAAAAGTGATTAGTAAGGTTCCCAACGACCGTCGAGGAGGATCCACATGGTAGAGCGTGTCCACTGTTTCTGAAAAAATGATTACATCAAGCATTTCGACTGTTACGATGGAGGAGTGCGAAACACGGCAGCCACTTGAACTTACACAATACTCCTACTACTAGTCATGTGTGACGCCCGAGACCGACGTCCCAGAAGATTCTCGAAGATTCCAGAAGTTCCGGGTTGCCCGTGTGTTCTTTTGTGCTTGCTTTATTTATTTTTGCATTGCATCATGTCATCATGCCATCATGTTTTTAATTTTTGCATCTCAACCTAAATAATCCGTGTGGGCCTTCGGTCCATTTAAATCGAGGGAAGATGTCTTCTCTTTATAACATATAAAAGTCTCTCATTATTTTAGGGAGCTATATTTATTAATTATTCCATTGCTTCGGAATCACCGTAACACACTTGCAAATTCCCCATGTTTATTTCACTTCAAGTTTCTACTTCAAAAACCTTGCCAAATATTTCTTTCCGTTGTTTCGAGGTTCCTCCAAAATTTGAACATTTTTGGACACCTCAATAATCAAGTCTTGGTTCAAAACTATTTGAATTAAATTCAAATATGTTTGAATTATTTTCCAATCATGCCTTTCTTATTTTTTCTCGGTCCTTGCTCCTTTTCTGATGCCCGAGAAAAATGCTCCCGTGTGCTATCTTTTCCCTAACCGTCCTCCTCTTTCTCTTTTCTCTCTTTTGTTTTTATCTGCTAATTCTAATAAAAAGAAGAAGCCAGGCCACAGCCTCCTCCTTTCCCCCTGTGACGCCCGAGACCGACGTCCCAGAAGATTCCAGAAGCTTCCAGAAGATTCCAGATGTTCCGGGTCCTCCCGTGGGTTGCATTGTGCTTGTGTTATTTATTTTTGCATTGCATCATGTCATCATGCCATCATGTCATTTTTTTTATTTTGCATCTCTACCTAAATAAACCGTGTGGACCTTCGGTCCATTTAAATCGAGGGAAGATTGTCTTCTCTTTAAAACATATAAAAGCCTCCTAATAATTATGGAGCTATATTAATAATCATTCCATTCCTCGGAATTAACCAAACACACTTGCATATTAATTCCCCATGTCTTTTTCACTTCGAGTTTCACCTTCAAAATCTTGCCGGTAATTTCTTTTCCGTTGTTTCGAGGCTCCTCCAAAATTCCGGACATTTTTGGACACTTCTATAATCTCGTCTTAGTTCAAACCTATTTGAATTCTATTCAAATATGTTTGAATTGTTTTTCCGTTCATGCCTTTCTTATTTTTCTCCGGTCGTGCTTATTTTTATGTGCCCGAGAAAAGTACTCCTTTGCCCCATTTCTCTCCTAACCTTCTCCTCTCTTTTCTTCCTTCCTTTTTTTTCTTTTTCTGTAATTCTAAGAGAAGAGGGCAGCCGCACCTGCCTCTTGGGCCTCCTTCCCTTCTGGCCCAGCTGGCCTCGGCCCAAACCCCCTCCCAAACCCTAGGGCGCTAGGCTCCCGCAGCCTCTCGACCCCCAGCCGCCGCACCTCTCCAGCCCCTCGATCCCCTTCTCTCTCCCGTTCCTGTTTCTCCCTCTCCTCGCTAGCGACGCCCGTTCCCTCTGCCCGACCCTCTCCCTCGTCGCCCTTTCTTCCCCAGCGACGGAGCCCCGCGCCCGTACCCTGCGGCCGTCTCGAGCGCCGCCCTGCTGCGCCATGGAGCTCCTCTGCGCCTGGTGCCTCCTCTACCTGGCCTCGTCCAGCCCGGCGGCCACGCCCGCCGTTCTCCTCTCCAGCTCGCCCCGTAGCGCGCCTCCGCCCGAGCGACTCCAGGCCCGTGGCCCTCCCCGCATCGGCCGTCCTCCCGTCGACTGCCCTCCGGCCGGCCAGGAGTGCCGCCGTCCAGCGCCGCGGCCAGGTCCCGCGCCCCTCCTCCGATTCCTGCGCGCCCCAGGCCTCGTCCTTCACGCTCCGGCCGCGCCAGGGCCCCGAGCACGCCCGCTCCCTCCTTCCTGCCAGCAAGGCCGCGGCTCCCGACGCCTTCCTCAGCGCCTCGCCATGGGTGCCTCCGGCCCCGCCGCGCCGGCCCTCTCCCTCCGGCCAGCCCCTGCCTCGGCCGCCCCGCTTCGCCCAAAGGCCGCTGGAGCACCCCTGCCGCGAATCCTCCTCTGCGTCCCGTGCAGCCTCAGCCTCGCCTCCTCGTCACGCCTTGGAGCGAGCTCCGAGTTTCGTTGCTGCTGCTGTGCTACTTTTGGTTGGGTTTTGTGTTTTGTTTTTTTCCTGTAAATAACTTGGAGCAGCAAGTATCCCTTCGTTGCAAGTACGTCTACGATTCATGAACGACTACATCGTCGAAGACCCTCAAGTACATCTACGGCCGAACGTCTACGAACCGTGTACGAGATCGACGCCCGAACAACTACCGTCGCCGGAAACGAGGAATTCGCCAAGTACCACGACGGCCCGAACGTCTACCGTCGCCCGAACGTCTACTTCCCTCTACGGCCGTGTACAACTACTTCCCTCTACTACGGCTACTCCCTCGACGATCTCGAACCGTCCCGAAACGAGTGTTTCGAAGGTATAACCCCGAGACGTGACCCGTGAGATGCATGTTTGTTGTGTTGTTTGAATGTCTCCCGTGTGTGCTTCGTGCCCCGTTCCACCTTTTGTCATGTTCCTCGGTTGCCTCGCCACCGACTCGTGGGAACCCGGCAACGGGATCGCCCCACCTTTCTTCTCGTTTGACTCGCTCATGCCATCTTACCTTTTGCACCGGTCTCGCAACGAGTTACCGGAACCGAGTTGTTGCCTTGGCATCATTTCGGATCGTTGCCGTGGCACCTTTCCATTCCACCACGGTGACGATGCTTCTTATCTCTCTTGTCAAACCTTTTAATAAAACTTGCATAAAACTTGATCATGTCATCCGCATCATGTTAACAACACTTAAATGTTTAATGTTGTTGCTTTATAATTATTAAACATGCTCATGGGGATTTTTCCGGATATGTTGTTGTTATTCTCCGGCCTCATTTAAATTGTCTAAATAGTGTAGTTTTATTATGCTTCACCTCTTGCCATGTTAAAAACATTTAACCTTGTCTTGTAAATAATGAGAGTCAACTAAATAATTAATATGTGGTGTTTCGTCAATATGCAACTCGTTGCATATTGATCTCCACTTAACTTGTAGTATTTGTTTGTGCACTTTGCCATGTCATGCATATTTAAACCGGACATGCATCATTCTTGTTTGTGCATCGTATGCCATGTTGATGATTGTGTGTTTACCGTGTTGTTTTCTTCTTTCCGGTTGCTTCTCTTGTTAGCTTTGGTTCGTTCCGGAGTTGTGAGGATCCGCTCGACTGTTGCTCCGTCTTCTTCTTGGATCCGTTCTTCTCCCTTGTGGAATTCCAGGCAAGATGACCGAACCCGGATACCATTACTATTTTTGCCTATTGCTAGAAGTCTCGATCTATAGTTTTGCCTCGATGCCCATGTTCTTCTTGACAGCCTCCTACTTGTAACCATTGCCATGTTTAACCACCCTACCTACGCAAACCGTTGCTTGGCTAAGTACGCTTCGCTCAGCCCTTCTTATAGCATTATTAGTTGCAGGTGAAGATTGAAGATGCTTGCTTCATGTTGAAGTTTGGTTGGGTTATATCACACTATATAAATGCTTAAAAATGAAATCACCTATATACTGGCAGGGTGGAAGGCTAAGCCTTTTGCTTGGTGATTTGTTCCACTCATGCCGTTAGGAACCGTATAAACCGGTGTTATGTTCCTTGATTATGCGTTCCTAACACGGTTGGGGTGTATGGGACCCCCTTGATAAACCGCTAAGTGCTAAGTCTTTTCCAGCAAATCCCAACTTTGGTACTATTTGCCTAATAACAAACTAATAAAACTTACATAAGGGCCTTGCAAACCCTCTTTCTTAATTCTACATAGCAGGGGGGGCCAGTGCTGATGGTGTTGGTCCCAAACTAGAGTCACTTGCGGTACCACCCAGTTATCTGGGGTCTTTGGTACTGTACGTAGCGCTCATCCGGTCGTGGCCTGAGACGAGATACGCGCGGCTACTATCAGGGTGTCGGCACGCCGGGAGGATTTGCTGGATTAGCCTTACCTTAGTTCGGTTTAACTTGAGCACGGGATTCCGAGAATACTCGGGTCTTCCCACCTATGGAGTTGCGACTCCGCGGATCGTGGGCTTGTGATGGGCCAAGTTGGAACACCCCTGCAGGGTTTGAATTTTCGAAAGCCGTGCCCGCGGTTATGTGGCAGATGGGAGCTTGTTAATTCCGGTTGTAGATAACTTGACACAATGTTTCTAATACACTACCAGCGTGTGTACCGTGACTGTCAATTTCCGAATAGGGATTCGGGAGTTGAACACGGTGGGGTTATGTTTGACCGGCTTTAGTTAGGATCACTTCGTGATCATCTTTCGACCGATGCACTTCTCTTCTCGCTCTCTTTTACGTAAGTTAGTGCTAGTTGCTGCTGCAGACTCTTGTTTTGTTTCCTTCACCTCTCGTTCTTTCTTCAGCCTTGTCCTCACCCAAGGCTTAAATAGTCTTGTTACCCGGGAACGGGATTGCTGAGTCCTCTGTGGCTCACAGTTACTTCACCACACCAGATGCAGGTTCAGCCGAGTTTAATGCAGGAGTTGGATCAGTCCTTCACCAGGAGTTCGTTGAAGAGTGTGGCCGGTTGCTTGTGACGTTTCGATGTTCAGTAGTGGTTTCTACTAGGATTCGATCTTGGCCTGTGGCTTTATGTTGTTTTGGTATCTTGCTTTTGGATCTTCACCCGTAGTCGGGTTGTGATGTTTTGTATGATGATTGTTTATGTAATGTATTGTGTGAAGTGGCGAGTGTAAGCCAACTATCTCCTTTTGCATTTTAATCCCTCTTTTACATGAGTTGTGCAAAGATACCAAATTGAGATCATTCTAGGATGGGCTTATACCTTTAAGTCGTGCCTCGACACGTAGGAGGTATAGTCCCATCCTGGGCATTACACCCCCTCATCCCAGCGCAGCCCAGGGCGCCGCCTCTTGGGCCCGAAGAAACCAAGCCGGCCCATCAACTCCTCCCTGGTCCAACCATCTAGCCTCCTTCGCCCGAACCCTAGCTATCGTCGCACCTCTCCCTCGGTCTCCCTCCCTCGCGCCGCCAGAGTCCCTTCGATCCCCTCATCTCTTTCTGGCCCGAGCCCCCGATCGCTCCCTCGCTCCTCTTTGTTCCTCGCAGCCGCAGCACCTCTCCCTCCATCTCCCCTCGCCCCGCTCGAGATCACGAGGCCTCTGCCTCGTCCGACCGGCCAGGCCCGAGTGCCTCCGTTCTCCTCCTTCACCATGGCGCCTGCGGCCTCCGTTCGCCGTCACCCGCGAGCCAGGAGGCGAGCTCCTCCTTCGTGAGCCGCAGCCCCGCACCTCTCCGAGGCAGCAGCTCCCCGAGCACGCCCTCCAGGGCTTCGCCTCGCCTGGTTCCAGCCTCGCCGTGGCGCCACTCCCCTCGGCTCCCTCCGTTCTCCTCGAAGCGGCCAAGACGCCAGCAGCCGCGCCTCCGGCTCCCTCCTCGAGCCAGGGCCCCGACGGCCTCTTCCCTCCGTCGTCGCCAAGGCGCAGCGCGGCCTCCCTCCCAGCGCCAGGGGCGCCCTTCCTCTGGCCTCTGCCTCGAGCGCCCCGTCTCCAGAAGCCCGGCCAGGAGCCACCCGAGCACCCGAGTCCAGCGCCGGCCGCACCCCGTGCGGCCCCGTCCTCCAGCTCGCCGCGGCAGGAGCGCCGTTGCTTCTTTCGTTTGCCAGGAGACCGCAGCCCGGGCCTCTTTCCTTCGCGAGGCAAGGAGCCCCAGCGCCCGCCGCGCAGGCCTCTCTGCCCTGGCCCGAGCGCCCGCCTCGCCAGGTCGCCGCCGTGTTCCTCAGTCCCTCGAGGAGGCCCTGTCCTTTTCCAGTTCGGCGTTGTCCCGAGCAAACCCGTAGCCTTTTCCCTTTTTTTTTTGTGTTTTGTTTTGTTGTTTGTTGCTGTAATGTTAATCTCAGATAATCATGGAGATGCAAGTATTTCTACTTTGGACCCTTGTACCACTACGAACGCCGACGCGACAAGTACCTCGACGACGTGTACATCTACGTAACGAGTTCGTGTACCGACGCCCGGAAACGACAAGTACCACTACCCACGCCGGAGCCATCGGAACCCTCAAGTACCTCGACGACCAAGTACCCCTCCGGCAAGTACATCTTCGGCCGAGTACACCACGACACGTTGACGTGAACAACTACCGTCGCCGAGTACCACTACTTCCTCTACCGTCGCCCGAGTACAACTACCGCCACGTGAACGACTTCTTCCTCTTCGACCGTGTACCACTACTTCCCCTACTACGGCTACTTCCACTACGATCTCGAACCGCCCCGAAACGCACGCTTCAAAGGTATAACGAGACGACCCCGAGGATGACCCGTGTGCATGCTTGTTGTGTTGTATGAAATGTCTCCCGTGTGTGCTTCGTGCCCGTTCCACCTTTTGTCATGTTCCTCGGTTGCCTCGTCACCGACTCGTGGGAACCCGGTAACGGGATCGCCCCACCTTTCATCTCGTTCACTCCACCCTTTTGTTTTGCACCGGACTCTCAACGAGTTACCGGAACCGAGTTGTTGCCTTTGCATCATTTCGGATCGTTGCCGTGGCACCCGTTCTTTCCACCACGGTGACAAATACTTCTTATCTCTTTTAAGTCAACCTGTTAATAAAATTGCATAAAACTTAATC
The DNA here is from genome assembly GCA_902687465.1 of Secale cereale. Classification (NCBI taxonomy): domain Eukaryota; kingdom Viridiplantae; phylum Streptophyta; class Magnoliopsida; order Poales; family Poaceae; genus Secale; species Secale cereale. Next base: position 474,125,355 of record LR738711.1, on the reverse strand, counting down.
ATGTCTTCCGCATCATGTTAACAACCTTTGAATGTTAATTGTTGTTTGCTTATAATTATTAAACATGCTCATGAGGATTTTCCGGATATGTTGTTGTTTCTCCGGCCTCATTTAAATTGTCTTAATAGGGTAGTTTTTTTATGCTTCACCTCTTGCCATGTTAAAAACATTTAATCTTGTCTTGTAAATAACGAGAGTCAACTAAATAATTAATATGTGGTGTTTCGTCAATATGCAACTCGTTGCATATTGATCTCCACTTAACTTGTAGTTTTGTTTGTGCACTTTGCCATGCCATGCATTTAAACCGGACATGCATCATACTTGTTTGCGCATCGTATGCCATGCTTATGCTTGTATGTTTACCGTGTTGTTCTTTCTTTCCGGTTGTTTCTCTTGTTAGCTTCGGTTTCGTTCCGGAGTTGTGAGGATCCGCTCGACTGTGTTGCTCCTTCTGCTTCATGGATCCGTTCTTCTCCCTTGTGGAATTCCAGGCAAGATGACCGAACCCGGATACCATTACTATCTTTGCCTATTGCTAGAGTCTCGATCTATAGTTTTGCCTCGATGCCCATGTCTTTCTTGTCAGCCTCCTACTTGTAACCAATTGCCATGTTTAACCACCCTACCTACGCAAACCGTTGCTTGGCTAAGTACGCTTCGCTCAGCCCCTCTTATAGCATTGTTAGTTGCAGGTGAAGATTGAAGATGCTTGCTTCATGTTGAAGTTTGGTTGGGTTATATCACACTATATAAATGCTTAAAATGAAATCATCTATATATTGGCAAGGGTGGAAGGCTAAGCCTTTTGCTTGGTGTTTTGTTCCACTCATGCCGTTAGGAACCGTATAAACCGGTGTTATGTTCCTTGATTATGCGTTCCTAACACGGTTGGGGTGTATGGGACCCCCTTGATAAACCGCTAAGTGCTAAGTCTTTTCCAGCAAGTCCCAACATTGGTACTATTTGCCTAATAACTAATAAAACTTGCATGTGGACTAGCTATCCCTTTTATCTTAATTCAACCCCCCGGGCCAGTGCTCCACATGAGTGTTGGTCCGAAACGAGCGGACTGCGGGGCCACCTCAAGGAAACTTGAGGTTTGGTAAAAACCCGTAGGATGTCTCATCCGGTCGTGTCCTGAGACCTAGATACGCGCGGCTACTATCAGGGTGTCGACACGCCGGGAGGATTTGCTGGATTAGCCTTACCTTAGTTCGGTTTAACTTGAGCACGGGATTCCGAGAATACTCGGGTCTTCCCAACTATGGAGTTGCGACTCCGCGGATCGTGGGCTTGTAATGGGTCAAGTTGGAACACCCCTGCAGGGTTTGAACTTTCGAAAGCCGTGCCCGCGGTTATGTGGCAGATGGGAGCTTGTTAATTCCGGTTGTAGATAACTTGACACAATGATCTAATATACTACCAGCGTGTGTACCGTGACTGTCAATTTCCGAATAGGGATTCGGGAGTTGAACATGGTGGGGTTATGTTTGACCGGCTTTAGTTAGGATCACTTCGTGATCATCTTTCGACCGATGCTCTTCTCTTCTCGCTCTCTTTTGCGTAAGTTAGTGCTAGTTGCTGCTGCAGACTCTTGTTTGTTCCTTCACCTCTTATTCTTTCTTCAGCCTTGTCCTCACCCAAGGCTTAAATAGTCGTGTTACCCGGGAACGGGATTGCTGAGTCCTCTGTGGCTCACAGTTACTTCACCACACCAGTTGCAGGTTCAGCCGAGTTTGTTGCAGGAGTTGGATCAGTTCTTCACCTGGGAGCTCGATGAAGAGTTTGGCTGTTTGCTTGTGACGTTTCGATGTTCAGTAGTGGTTTCTACTAGGATTCGATCCTGACCTGTGGCTTTATGTTGTTTGGTATCTTTCTTTTGGATCTTCACCCGTAGTCGGGTTGTGATGTTTTGTATGATGATTGGTTTATTTATTGTATTGTGTGAAGTGGCGAGTGTAAGCCAACTATCTCCTTTTGTAATTTAATCCCTCTTTTACATGAGTTGTGCAAAGATACCAAACTTGAGATCATTCTAGGATGGGCTTATACCTTTAAGTCGTGCCTCGACACGTAGGAGGTATAGTCCCATCCTGGGCATTACAAGTTGGTATCAGAGCCTTCTCCGACCTAGAATCCCCCATTGTTTGATCGAATCGTTGACGGTTGAGTCTAGGCACACACTGAAAAACTTTTTGAGTCCTATATTATATCGGAGAGTAGGATTTCTTGCTTCTCATCCCCTTTCTCTCTGGTGAGGACTCCTGACGATTACTCTTTTCTCTTCTACTTTCAAAAATTGCACCAAATTTTTTTAGGATCCCGCGAGTATTCTGGGATTGTTTCGATGTTCTTGTGACAAGGATATTGTTCTCGATGCCTCCTGTTACCGAGGAGTTGAGCTTCGGGGTATCAGTGTAACAAGCATATCGCGGCAGTACTAAATACTTAAGACGGCCGACATCGAAAATCTCTCCTATACGGCCAGTGGCAAGATAACCCCGACATCACCCAGTACTGGGGAGGTAGTTCGAGAGTATTGCCATAGCTTGTTATAGTGGATGCGTTTTCGAAGGTCCGAGGTAAACAGTTTCCGAGAAAGACTGGTTATGTGTTGAAGGATGGATACACCTGGATGTAGGTTTAGAGTTGATTGCGCGGTGCTTCCCGTGTATCCCCAACACCTGATTGCATAACTGGAAACTTTCGGAAATCTATAGGTGGGTTCATCTAGTAGTTCTAGGCATTCTTCCAACGGATGCTCGATATGAAGTTTGGGGTTCTACATTGAGTGAAGTGGTTTTATGGACTTGTTCTGATCGGGAGTTGCATCTTAAAGGGTCCTTGGCTATGCTGATCCGGGGATGACAAAACCCTTTTGTAACACGTTCCATGAGCTTTCAGCACGAAGATGTCGAACGAAACTTCTATCCTGTATTTGTTCTATCTGATCCTTGTTCCTTTTTATTTTCATTTTGTTCTCCTAAGTGGCTTCTCGACTAGTTGATGTACCTACGGAATTCATTCGTTCAATCCTCTGTTCGAATGATATTATGAAGATTAGGCTGCTACACATCTACCCTTTGTTCTTGTTTTGATTCTGGTATTCGAGTTGCTTCGATGATAAATGTTGATTCCATACCTTTCTTAATCGGTGTTCTCATATTTCTATGGGAGTGCTATTCCTTCTTAACCATCGAGATCTTCATGTTAATTCTTTTTCAGCCGGTGTCCATTTTGTTCATCCCAAGTTATCTTTGTTTTTCCCCACCCTCCCACCCTTCTTCTTCTTGGAGTAAGAAATTCTCAAATGAAGTATCCATTTTATTCATGTGATATTTCTTCATTCTTTCCTTCAATGTTCTTATCCGGTGATTCTCAGGAAGATGCTCAAGAGCATCAAGTTCATCATTCTTTTGTTCTCTAATTCTTCCGGTGGATGTAATTCAAGATTTTGGTGTTGATCTTATCCTTTTTCTCATCTCACAAGGTTTTCTTATTCCGGTGCTCCAATTAGTCATTCTCCTCTTGCTATTCATATCCGGAGTGTTCAAGGTATCTCAGAAGATTCATAATTCCATTCTTAATCCATTCAAGCTATTTTGAGGATTATCATCTTATTCAAGCCTTTTAATTCAACCGGTGCTATATCTTTTAAGCAATCTTTTTCAACGGTGATTTCTTTGAGTGGGCCCTAACCCACAGGTTTTTCCCAGGATCTTACCTGACTCTTCTTTTTTTCTGGAGTTATACTCAATTCTTTTCAAGTGTGACGTAAGAATGATTTTACATCAGTCACATGCCTTCTCCAGGACCGCTTTCAAATTCTTGTTCATCATTGGTTCAACCTTTTAATTCTTCATTCCGGAGTGCTCAACAATTCTTCTTGGCATTTCTCGCCTTCATTCTCAACATGTGAAGATCGGAGAAGTGTTTAGCTTAAATCTTGGCCCGTCTTCTTGAAGATTTGTGGTTCTAGCTTCATGCCATCCTCATTATTGTTTTGATTGTGAGGAATTCTTTTCATACCCATCCGAAGCATTTCATGAATTCTTTTCTTTGTGTTCCTCCGAAGGCCATCATTTCAGAATATTTCTTCGTTCTCAGTTTTCAACTTCGCCCTCCCAATATTCTTCTTTGATGCCTCGTCGTTCGTCTCCTTATTCTTACGGTGGTTCTTTCAAGTTTACCCTTCCGTTGTTATCGTTTTAATTCATTTGTTCTTTTCATAATCCTACCGGTGGTTCGTTGAAGATTTACCCAAGCTTGTGCTAGATCTCTCTTTAATTCTTTCCAACGAGAATAAGTAGTATGCCAAATCCTTTGGTTGAAATCAATTTAAATTGGTGAAGGAGATGCATAGCATAATTCTTATTCTTGTTCCTTCAGGTGTTTTAATTCTTTTTTCCGGTGCTTGTTCATCATATCATATTCTCAGTTCTAAGTTGTTCATCTTGTTTTCCGGAGCTTCAAGTTATTTAATTATATCGTTTCAAGCTCAATCTAATTCATCGCAGGCCTTGAATCTTATTCTTTCATCTTTCACTTCTCATGCTTTCATTACCGGAGTTCTTCATGGTGGTTCATCATCATGATTTAATTCATCCTCGAAATCTTCATCAAGATTCTTGTTGGAGCTCAAGCATTCTTCTTCATGCTTTCCAATTGCAATTCTTTCTACCTTATCTTTTCAGGTGGTGTTATGTCATTCTTGTCAATTCCTTCATGTTGTATGTTTCACGAGTTGTCAAGAATGAGATAATTAAAACCATCATTTCTTTCTCTTTAGGAGATCCTTTCAACCCCTCCTTTTATCTCTTGGAGTTATCTTGGGTTATTTTTCACCTAAAAGCTTTCCTTGAGAATTGTTGCTATTGTGGTGCTTATAAATGACCCAAGTTCTTCTTTTATCATTCCGGTGAGTTAAGATTTCATCAACTTGTTCTTCTCAATCCAAGCAATTTGTTTCTGTTAGTGGCTGGTTGTCAACTCATAATTTTGAGATGTTTTCCATAAGTCCACATCAAGCTTATTCTTTCGTTGTTGAATTTTCAACAATTCTGTTCAACCCTTCTTCGTAAGGATGCTCTTTCAATTCATTTGTCGGAGAAGTTGTTTTTTCTTCTCCATTCTTTTCTTTCGTTGATCTATATGCTATTCTTTCATTCCGGAGGCCTTGTGATATTGCTCTCTTTAACCATCATCTCGTTTTATCAAGATCATGTTCTTTCCCTTGCTTATCATTTAACCGGAGTGTTATATTCTTCATTCTAGTTCCCTCATCTTATCAAGTTTGCCTCTCTTTTCAACCGGAGTGCTGTCTGAGTCTTTCTTAACCTTGTGCCATTCTTTTAATTGTTTCGGAGGCAATATGTGTTGTTGTTTTCATCAAGTATCACTCCATCTCCTTAAGTTCTTGTTAATTCCTTCCATTTTCAGACGGAGTGATGTCCGAATTCTGTCATTCTTATTCCTTGGCTATACCGTTCTGGTTTCAAATTCTTTTCGTTCGTGAGCTCTGTTTCATGTCTTTCAACCTCCAAGGTTCTCATAATGCTCCTTGTCCCTCTTTTCTAACGGAGTGTTTTCATCTTCGTTCATCTCCGTTGCATTCTTTCTTTCAACTTGTTCAACCTCTCATGGTTCTTTGGTTTCACTCGTCTGTCAAAGAAGCAACTTTGTTTTACCTCTTCCTCTTCCGTTTTTACCCGGTGATATCTCTAGGATCTCGGGTCGAGATCCTCTGTTAGTGTGGGAGAGTTGTGACGCCCGAGACCGACGTCCCAGAAGATTCTCGAAGATTCCAGAAGTTCCGGGTTGCCCGTGTGTTCTTTTGTGCTTGCTTTATTTATTTTTGCATTGCATCATGTCATCATGCCATCATGTTTTTAATTTTTGCATCTCAACCTAAATAATCCGTGTGGGCCTTCGGTCCATTTAAATCGAGGGAAGATGTCTTCTCTTTATAACATATAAAAGTCTCTCATTATTTTAGGGAGCTATATTTATTAATTATTCCATTGCTTCGGAATCACCGTAACACACTTGCAAATTCCCCATGTTTATTTCACTTCAAGTTTCTACTTCAAAAACCTTGCCAAATATTTCTTTCCGTTGTTTCGAGGTTCCTCCAAAATTTGAACATTTTTGGACACCTCAATAATCAAGTCTTGGTTCAAAACTATTTGAATTAAATTCAAATATGTTTGAATTATTTTCCAATCATGCCTTTCTTATTTTTTCTCGGTCCTTGCTCCTTTTCTGATGCCCGAGAAAAATGCTCCCGTGTGCTATCTTTTCCCTAACCGTCCTCCTCTTTCTCTTTTCTCTCTTTTGTTTTTATCTGCTAATTCTAATAAAAAGAAGAAGCCAGGCCACAGCCTCCTCCTTTCCCCCTCATCCCAGCGCAGCCCAGGGCGTCGCCTCTTGGGCCCGAAGAAACCAAGCCGGCCCATCAACTCCTCCCTGGCCCAACCATCTAGCCTCCTTCGCCCGAACCCTAGCAATCGTCGCACCTCTCCCTCGGTCTCCCTCCCTCGCGCCGCCAGAGTCCCTTCGATCCCCTCATCTCTTTCTGGCCCGAGCCCCCGATCGCTCCCTCGCTCCTCTTTCTTCCTCGCAGCCGCAGCACCTCTCCCTCCATCTCCCCTCGCCCCGCTCGAGATCACGAGGCCTCTGCCTCGTCCGACCGGCCAGGCCCGAGTGCCTCCGTTCTCCTCCTTCACCATGGCGCCTGCGGCCTCCGTTCGCCGTCACCCGCGAGCCAGGAGGCGAGCTCCTCCTTCGTGAGCCGCAGCCCCGCACCTCTCCGAGGCAGCAGCTCCCCGAGCGCGCCCTCCAGGGCTTCGCCTCACCTGGTTCCAGCCTCGCCGTGGCGCCACTCCCCTCGGCTCCCTCCGTTCTCCTCGAAGCGGCCAAGACGCCAGCAGCCGCGCCTCCGGCTCCCTCCTCGAGCCAGGGCCCCGACGGCCTCTTCCCTCCGTCGTCGCCAAGGCGCAGCGCGGCCTCCCTCCCAGCGCCAGGGGCGCCCTTCCTCTGGCCTCTGCCTCGAGCGCCCCGTCTCCAGAAGCCCGGCCAGGAGCCACCCGAGCACCCGAGTCCAGCGCCAGCCGCACCCCGTGCGGCCCCGTCCTCCAGCTCGCCGCGGCAGGAGCGCCGCTGCTTCTTTCGTTCGCCAGGAGACCGCAGCCCGGGCCTCTTTCCTTCGCGAGGCAAGGAGCCCCAGCGCCCGCCGCGCAGGCCTCTCTGCCCTGGCCCGAGCGCCCGCCTCGCCAGGTCGCCGCCGTGTTCCTCAGTCCCTGGAGGAGGCCCTGTCCTTTTCCAGTTCGGCGTTGTCCGGAGCAAACCCGTAGCCTTTTCCCTTTTTTTGTGTGTTTTGTTTTGTTGTTTGTTGCTGTAATGTTAATCTCAGATAATCATGGAGATGCAAGTATTTCTACTTTGGACCCTTGTACCACTACGAACGCCGACGCGACAAGTACCTCGACGACGTGTACATCTACGTAACGAGTTCGTCTACCGACGCCCGGAAACGACAAGTACCACTACCCACGCCGGAGCCATCGGAACCCTCAAGTACCTCGACGACCAAGTACCCCTCCGGCAAGTACATCTTCGGCCGAGTACACCACGACACGTTGACGTGAACAACTACCGTCGCCGAGTACCACTACTTCCTCTACCGTCGCCCGAGTACAACTACCGCCACGTGAACGACTTCTTCCTCTTCGACCGTGTACCACTACTTCCCCTACTACGGCTACTTCCACTACGATCTCGAACCGCCCCGAAACGCACGCTTCAAAGGTATAACGAGACGACCCCGAGGATGACCCGTGTGCATGCTTGTTGTGTTGTATGAAATGTCTCCCGTGTGTGCTTCGTGCCCGTTCCACCTTTTGTCATGTTCCTCGGTTGCCTCGTCACCGACTCGTGGGAACCCGGTAACGGGATCGCCCCACCTTTCATCTCGTTCACTCCACCCTTTTGTTTTGCACCGGACTCTCAACGAGTTACCGGAACCGAGTTGTTGCCTTTGCATCATTTCGGATCGTTGCCGTGGCACCCGTTCTTTCCACCACGGTGACAAATACTTCTTATCTCTTTTAAGTCAACCTGTTAATAAAATTGCATAAAACTTAATCATGTCTTCCGCATCATGTTAACAACCTTTGAATGTTAATTGTTGTTTGCTTATAATTATTAAACATGCTCATGAGGATTTTCCGGATATGTTGTTGTTTCTCCGGCCTCATTTAAATTGTCTTAATAGGGTAGTTTTTTTATGCTTCACCTCTTGCCATGTTAAAAACATTTAATCTTGTCTTGTAAATAACGAGAGTCAACTAAATAATTAATATGTGGTGTTTCGTCAATATGCAACTCGTTGCATATTGATCTCCACTTAACTTGTAGTTTTGTTTGTGCACTTTGCCATGCCATGCATTTAAACCGGACATGCATCATACTTGTTTGCGCATCGTATGCCATGCTTATGCTTGTATGTTTACCGTGTTGTTCTTTCTTTCCGGTTGTTTCTCTTGTTAGCTTCGGTTTCGTTCCGGAGTTGTGAGGATCCGCTCGACTGTGTTGCTCCTTCTGCTTCATGGATCCGTTCTTCTCCCTTGTGGAATTCCAGGCAAGATGACCGAACCCGGATACCATTACTATCTTTGCCTATTGCTAGAGTCTCGATCTATAGTTTTGCCTCGATGCCCATGTCTTTCTTGTCAGCCTCCTACTTGTAACCAATTGCCATGTTTAACCACCCTACCTACGCAAACCGTTGCTTGGCTAAGTACGCTTCGCTCAGCCCCTCTTATAGCATTGTTAGTTGCAGGTGAAGATTGAAGATGCTTGCTTCATGTTGAAGTTTGGTTGGGTTATATCACACTATATAAATGCTTAAAATGAAATCATCTATATATTGGCAAGGGTGGAAGGCTAAGCCTTTTGCTTGGTGTTTTGTTCCACTCATGCCGTTAGGAACCGTATAAACCGGTGTTATGTTCCTTGATTATGCGTTCCTAACACGGTTGGGGTGTATGGGACCCCCTTGATAAACCGCTAAGTGCTAAGTCTTTTCCAGCAAGTCCCAACATTGGTACTATTTGCCTAATAACTAATAAAACTTGCATGTGGACTAGCTATCCCTTTTATCTTAATTCAACCCCCCGGGCCAGTGCTCCACATGTGTGTTGGTCCGAAACGAGCGGACTGCGGGGCCACCTCAAGGAAACTTGAGGTTTGGTAAAAACCCGTAGGATGTCTCATCCGGTCGTGTCCTGAGACCTAGATACGCGCGGCTACTATCAGGGTGTCGACACGCCGGGAGGATTTGCTGGATTAGCCTTACCTTAGTTCGGTTTAACTTGAGCACGTGATTCCGAGAATACTCGGGTCTTCCCAACTATGGAGTTGCGACTCCGCGGATCGTGGGCTTGTAATGGGTCAAGTTGGAACACCCCTGCAGGGTTTGAACTTTCGAAAGCCGTGCCCGCGGTTATGTGGAAGATGGGAGCTTGTTAATTCCGGTGGTAGATAACTTGACACAATGATCTAATACACTACCAGCGTGTGTACCGTGACTGTCAATTTCCGAATAGGGATTCGGGAGTTGAACATGGTGGGGTTATGTTTGACCGGCTTTAGTTAGGATCACTTCGTGATCATCTTTCGACCGATGCTCTTCTCTTCTCGCTCTCTTTTGCGTAAGTTAGTGCTAGTTGCTGCTGCAGACTCTTGTTTGTTCCTTCACCTCTTATTCTTTCTTCAGCCTTGTCCTCACCCAAGGCTTAAATAGTCGTGTTACCCGGGAACGGGATTGCTGAGTCCTCTGTGGCTCACAGTTACTTCACCACACCAGTTGCAGGTTCAGCCGAGTTTGTTGCAGGAGTTGGATCAGTTCTTCACCTGGGAGCTCGATGAAGAGTTTGGCTGTTTGCTTGTGACGTTTCGATGTTCAGTAGTGGTTTCTACTAGGATTCGATCCTGACCTGTGGCTTTATGTTGTTTGGTATCTTTCTTTTGGATCTTCACCCGTAGTCGGGTGGTGATGTTTTGTATGATGATTGGTTTATTTATTGTATTGTGTGAAGTGGCGAGTGTAAGCCAACTATCTCCTTTTGTAATTTAATCCCTCTTTTACATGAGTTGTGCAAAGATACCAAACTTGAGATCATTCTAGGATGGGCTTATACCTTTAAGTCGTGCCTCGACACGTAGGAGGTATAGTCCCATCCTGGGCATTACATCATGTGTATTGGTTCATAGGTCAGTACTATAATCTTGTTGCTAGCGTAGGAAGATATGACGATAAAAAAGATGTTGTGCGCATGTCAACTATATGAACAGTTATGTAACATGCCCCTTTTTGACTCTCCGACCGAGAATGCATGGTGAGATCAATGTTAACAGAACTAAGACTACAACGCATGAAGAGTACGGTGCTACAGTACTCCACGGAACATGGGATCTGAGATGAGCATGAAGGGTGCATGAGTCCACACTAGGTTAACACAAATACACTCGGAGCATGCAGCGCATGCATGTAGAGTGGTGCTGAGATGAGCATGCACGACGAGGGAACAACTATGTTGAGATGAGAATGAAACAAAACACGCCCGCACGCTTTCTGCTACAGTGACTGATCTGCACCATCTGAGTTTGATCCAACCGTCATGTTGCGCCGAGACATGCACAGACATAGGACACCTAAACACCACCGAAGTCCCTCTACTTCTCGAGGCGCACGATAGTGGTGATGTAGGGTGCCACCGCCCGTAGAGCCCGCTCTCTGTCGACGGGAGCTAGCTTGTCAAAGACGGCGTCCAATGGCACAAATGGATTCCGGTGATGAAACCTTGAGAAGATCCGCCCAACAATAGCAACGGCAACCCGCAACCCCTCATTGTCCAGCTCCGCCCCCACCATCGCGCGGAGACGACTCAGCTCCTCAGAGATATAGGTGAAGAAGGAGGCCAGGTCAGTAAGCCGCAACTCGTTGAAGTCGATCAGGTGGTCGAATGGGTTTAGCCCGACGGCCGGCATGGTCAAGCTGGCACGATGGTAGGCATCGCGCGGCCGCAACACTTGTGTGGCAACATGGTCCAGCAAGTTTTTGAGGCAGTCATGTACCTCATCACGATAGGCCCGCTCGTGCTCCAGCCGGCTCACCTGACTGCCTATCATATCTACTATTTTCTGCAGCAACACGGCCGATGCCACGAGCATCTTTGTGGTGGACACATGTCGCTTTTGAAGCTATGTGAACTCCCGCACATAAAGGAGGATCATGGCACTCCTCTCCTCCTTGAGCTCACGGAGCTCCACGTCCTTGGCCCTAAGATCTGCATCCTTTTCATGGAGCTCCTACGCCAGGCGCCTCAACTCAGAGTCCGTGATCTGGTGCGCCACCATGGAACCAGGCAGAAGCAATGGGGAGATGAAGCAAAGGGGGCAAAATGGCTGAAAGGCAATGCAATCTATGGGAAGGCGGAGGGAGCCAGCCATGGAGCGGGGTGAATCTTTTGGTTTTCACCAGGGGAAAACACCAGTCGACGACTTTTCACTTAAGGGAGCAGTGGGTTTTACAGGAGGATTCATCATTACTAGTTGCTGCTGTGCCTGCTCCCGTCAATCAAAAAAATAAAAATCCTGTCGCGCCTGCCGCACCCAAAGGCCAGTGCAACACAGTGGTGGATATTTAAATTAAATTTACCAACCGTCAAGGAGAGAAAAAAGGGGTGAAAAAACAAATGTGGCGGTGGCCTAGCTAATCGGTCGCACTAGCCCAACTAGCTAGCAACCATGATTCACTGACATACTCATTTACCGAGGAGGGCCCAGAAAACATGCGGCAGGGCGTCCCACGTCTCGGCAAGGAAGAAAATATGTGTGCACCACCCGGGAGGACCCAAAAACCGCGCGGTAGGGTGTGCCACGTCTCAGCACGGAGGAAAAATATGCGTGTAAAATTAGATTGTATCAAACTACCTATGGTTCAACCTCGGGACCCAGCCAGTCAGTCGAAAACACCCCACTAGCCACACAGCTTCATCATGCTAACGTGGCATGGAGGATAGTGTGCTTAGCTGCATCTTGACTAGCCACAATGTCTCTTGTTCTAGGTGATTCATCTAATTTCCAAGCATTTTTTATTTAGAATAACACCACGACAAGCTCGCGCCGCTGTAAAGCTTGTACTGGTCAGTCAACGTTCATGCACGAATTGACAAGCCACTCCCTCTATATTAGATGGAGAGGAGAGAGAGTTGGTGAAAGTGCAACTAATCCCCGGGTGGTTTTGGTAATTAATAACAACATATATATCATTGAACTAATATTATCTTGAGAATCATTTCAGAGAAGTTCGATGATATGGGTATGGAAATGTCTGAAGAAGTGGACCCCTCAAAATGCTAAGACAAGCATTGGCAAAAGCTCAAGACTCCATTTTTGGTTTAGTGATCAAAGATCACATTGAGTCCATAGGAAAAGCCAATACTATTAAAAGGGGATGAGGTTGTGTTAATGTTCTTGTTGCTCAAGTGCTTGGTGATCTAACTCCCTCAACTATCAGCACTATTCACTACTTAACACACACCCATAAGTAATCTCGGTCAAACCAACTCTGTCTCACCGAGATGAAGTTATCTCTACAAACCCTAACATCTCGGTCACACCGATTTCTCCAACTCAGTCCCACCGAGATGAACCTCTTCAGTTGTTTCTCCAAACCCTAGCTTCTCGGTCAAACCGATTCTGAGTTTCGGTCTCACCGAAAAAGGGCTGCCAACCTTCTGTGATCAGTTGACATCAATTCGGAATATCCGAGTTTATATTTTCGGTCTCACCGAAATGGCAAACCCTAACCTTTGACTCACTTCGGTCTCACCGAGATGGTATTTTCGGTCCCACCGAAAATCCCAACGTTCACTATATTTGAACTTTCGGTCTGACCGAGTTTTCACTTCGGTCTGACCGAGATTGGTCAAATGTGTGTGTAACGGTTGGATTTTGTGTGGAGGCTATATATACCCCTCCACCCCTTCCTCATTCGTGAGGAGAGCCATCAGAAAGTACCACCATTCCTACCATACACTTTCTGAGAAGTGAACCACCTACCCTTGTGTTGAGATCAAGCCATTCCATTCCTACCATATGAAACTTGATCTCTAGCCTTCCCAAGTTGCTTTCCACTCAAATCTTTCTTCCACCACAGCCATATCAGTGAGGAGAGTTGAGTGTTGGGGAGTTTATCATCTGAAGCACAAGAGCAAGGAGTTCATCATCATCAACACCGTTTATTACCTTTTGGGGGGTGGTGCCTCCTAGATTGGTTAGGTGTCGCTTGGGAGCCTCCGTCTTGATGATGTGGAGTTGAACCAAGAAGTTTGTAAGGGCAAGGAGATCGCCTACTTCGTGAAGATCTACCCCGAGTAAGGCTAGTCCTCCGTGGGCGTAGGCCGTGATGGAATAGACAAGGTTGCTTCTTCGTGGACCCTTCGTGGGTGGAGCCCTCCGTGGACTCGCGCAACCGTTACCCTCCGTGGGTTGAAGTCTCCATCAACGTGGATGTACGATAGCACCACCTATCGGAACCACGACAAAAATCTCCGTGTCACCAAACTGCGTTTGATCTTCTCCATCTCCTTTTTACATGTGCAATTTACTTTCCGCTGCATATACTCTAGAATTGCATGTGTAGGGTGTTACTTGAATTGATCTTGTTTGTGAAACTGCCAAAAACTTTGCATGATCTAAAGGCAGATTTTTTATATTGTCAAGTAGTCTAATCACCCCCCTCTAGACCTACTTTCGATCCTACAAGTGGTATCAGAGCTTTGGTCTCCATTGCCTTGGTTTCCATTGCATTGGACTCCATAAGCTTGGTTTCACAACCTAGGAGAGTATGGCGTCTAGTGAGGGTAATTATCGTAGAGGTCCTTACTTTGATGGTACAAATTTTGCTAGTTGGAAGCATAAAATGAAAATGCATATTCTTGGTCATAACCCAGCCGCATGGGGCATTATTTGTGTTGGCATGCAAGGTGACTTCTTTGAAGAAGGAAAAGTTCCGGATCGCGAAGCTACACCCGAAGAACTGAAGATGTTGCAAAACAATGCTCAAGCTTGTGACATTCTCTTCAATGCTTTGTGTCCCGAAGAGTTCAACAAAATCAGCCGTCTTGAGAATGCTAAAGAGATTTTGGATACTTTGGTTGAAATGCACGAAGGTACTGAATCTGTGAAGGAATCAAAGCTAGATATTCTTCAAGGTCAACTTGACAAGTTCAAGATGAAGGATGGTGAAGGAGTCGCTGAAATGTACTCTAGGCTTGCTCTCATCACAAATGAGATTGCTGGCTTAGGAAGCGAAGAAATGACCGACCGATTCATCATTAAGAAGATTCTCAGAGCTTTGGATGGAAAGTATGACACCGTGTGCACTTTGATCCAAATGATGCCAAACTACAAGACTCTCAAGCCAACTGAAGTCATTGGAAGGATTGTTGCTCATGAGATGACACTTAAGGATAAGGAAGAGCTTCACAACAAGTCAAGTGGTGCTTACAAAGCTACAAGTGATGCTCCTACTACCTCAAGTGACAAGTTAGTTTCCAATGAAGACATAAGCCTAATGGTCAGGAACTTCAACAAGTTCTACAAGAATAAAGGCAAAGAAAGAAGCTCAAAGTCTAGATCATATGATGGAAAGAGATCTTCTAGTCGTGATCGAAACTGCTACAATTGTGGAAGACCCGGACACTTCTCAAATGAGTGTACGGCTCCCCACAAGAGAAGAGAAGAATCTCCAAGAAGAAGAGCAAGAGATGAGTCACCTCGGAGAGAGAGAAGGAGTAGAGATGATCGTTATGAACGAAGACCTTCTCGGAGAAGCAAGGATTCGGAGAGGAAAGACAAGTCATCAAGGAGCTACACAAGAAGAAGACATCAAGCTCATGTTGGTGAATGGGTCTCTGGCTCCGACTCTGACAGTCAATCCGATGGAAGCTATCACTCCGACTCCGACTATAGTCAAGATGAAGGTGTTGCCGGACTTGCACTCGTATCCTCCAACTCCAACTCCTACGACTTATTTGATTCACCAAATGAGGGAATTGGAAGATGCTTCATGGCTAAAGGCCCCAAGGTAACACACCCTGAATTCATTGACTTTGATAGTGATGAGGATGACTTGCTTGGTGAAGATGAGCTCTTGCATGATAAATCTAGTGAGCTTAGTAATGATGAAAATGCTAGTAGTCTTTATAGTCGAGAAGAGTCGAACTAAAGAACTAAACACTCTTAAGTTAGCTCATGAAACAACTCAAGAAGATCATAGAGAGCTCCTAAGATCTCATGAGAAGCTACGCTTCGAGAAGCTCACTCTAGAGCAAGAACATGAGTTTCTAAAAGCGATCAATGATGATCTTCGAAAGAAGAGTTCTTCATATCTTGCCAAACGACTTCTCTTGTCTAATTTCTTGCCACCTATTAAGACTAAGCATGACAAGCATAAGAAAAATTCTTCCTCTAGTAGTAACAATAACAATGTTAAATCCAATATTGTTGCTTCTAGTAGTTCTCTTGATTCCACTAACAATGTTTCAAGCCAAGTTACACTTGAGCAAGAAAATAGCTTATTGAAGGAAATCATAGAGAAAGGTGTCTACAAGAGTCTTGCCGGAAGCAAGAACTTTGAGGAGATTGTTCGCAAACAAGGAAGACACCGGAAGAATCAAGGGATTGGTTTTGAGCGAAAGTTCAACGCCGAAGGTGTTGAGTGGGAAGAAGGTCAATACCCTACTCCACAGTTTGTCTCACAAAAGGAGAAGTATGATCCTACTTCTTCCAATGTGGAACAAGCTCAAGATGACCTTCCACCACAAGACCACAAGCTAGAGGCCAAGGACAAGCTTCAAGAGGAGATTGATGCATTCATTGAAGCACCTCAAGCCATGGTCAAGTGGGTTCCCAAGGACACATCAAGTTCTACTTCGTCAAGCTCAACTACAACACCAAGGATTCCCATCAAGATGATGTGGATCCCAAAGAAGAAGAACTAGTAGGTTCTTGAGGGTGACTCCGCCAACAAACTTCACTCATATTCGTTTTGGCAAGAACTTGTGCAATCAACTTCCACATCATGCACTAGTTCATGGAGTCACAAACCCTCTTGTTGGTAAGTCAAGGAACAAGGTAATCATTGCTTTCATGGACATCATCTCTTGTGTACTTCACTCTATGTCCATGGATATTCTTGTTTGTTCCTTGTGGGACTAACCCATGTAGGTATTGAAAGTGCCCTAATCCAAGGATAGCTCTCAACTCTTGATGATCTACATCAACATTGAGCATCCACATCTTCAACATCTACATGAAGTCTTCTACGACAACCCAAGGTTAGTTTGACCCTTTAAAAAGGGGTTCTCACATCTAGGGGGAGCTTTGCTCTAAAAAAAAATTGAGCTAAAGCATCTCCAAATGATGTGAACACATAAATGCTTTATGTAAAAGTGGTAACCCCACTTGTGCTTAAACGATGAGTATGACCTATGATCAAATGTTCTCATTTGGCTCCTAAGTCAATATACTCATATATAGATGACCTAGTCATCGACAATTTGTGTGCTAGTAGCTAGAGTGATTGGTTGTGCATGTTTGACACATATTTCAGTTGCTATCTTATTGTGTGAGCATGTTGAATGCATGATTCTATTCATTCAAGGACATCCATTTGTTGTTTTGATTGTTTTGGTTTCTTTTTCTGGCCAAATGGATGGACAAGAATGCCTAAGCACCTTCCCTAGCTATCTATGCTATCTTGTCTCAAAATTCTATTCATGCTTATATCGCAACTTTGAACAAGTCTTTTTCGGACAGTCCGAGTGAGGAGCACTCGGAACCACCTATTCGTCTAAGGCTGACTTCCAAAACCTTCTAAGTCCATTTCGGTCTGACCGGCTTCCCAATCTCGGTCCAACCGAAACACTTAGATTGATCTAGGTTTCATCTCGGTGAAACCGAGTTCAAAATCTCGGTCTGACCGATATGCGTAACTGCACTGCAATTATGCATCTCGGTGACACCGAGTTTTTCAACTCGGTCCCACCGACAGCACGGGGTTATATATACTGAGGGCTGCGCGCGATCTATTCCTTTCAAACGTTCGCCCTCCAAGACCCCTGCTGCCGCCGCCCTGGTCTACGGATCGTCGCCTTCATCACCTGTGCGCCCTCGCCGCAGGTCTCCGCCGCCGTCAACGGTAATCTTCTCCGCCGTTGCCGCCGTAGAGGGACACCACCAAGTTAGGGTGTGTCCCGATCCCTTTCATGCTCCACTTCTGATTCTTGCATGATAGGACTGCCCTGATTCAATCCACGTTTGATATGATCCCAATACTTTGTTCAGATCTTCTAGTTTCGAGGAAAATTCTTAGGTTTAGGTTTCCACGGAATGCATCTCGGTGAAGCCGATTCCTGAAACTCGGACTGACCGATTTGGTCTCTGACCATTGCACTACATAGTTCGGTCTGACCGAGTTGTGGAAATCGGAATGTCCGAATTGAAGTTTCTATGAAACCCTAAGTTTTCGGTAGGACCGAAACCCATTTCGGTCTGACCGAAAGTGGTGTGTAGGTTCTGTTGAACACTTCGGTTACACCGAAACTTGAAATCGGTTTGACCGAAATACATTCTGTGAAAACTCAAAACTAAGTTTTTAACTCATTTTTTTGCAAAAACTTCTGCAGTTGTGATAACTCTTCTACTCTGCCTATACCTTATCTTTTCACAGGTCTTTCAGCCATGTCAGATGTCAGTGACAGCCAGAACAGGTCTGAATCACCATTTGCTGAAATTCCAGAGGCAGATACAAGTCCTGCAAGCAGCTCTAGTGATGATGGTGAGAGGAGCACCCCTAGTGGTTTACCTCCCGCAGCTACGAGAACCAGGAAGAAGAGAACCTCTGATGATGAGGACTCCGACTTTGTTGCTGAGGAAGTTACCTCCAAGCCCAAGAGGAATGTGGTTGCCAAAGAGCACCAAGGGCAGCAAACAAGGAAAGGCACAAGTAAAGTGAAGCAATCAGCAGTTGCCAAGAAGCTCATCTTGGAAGAGTCAGCTCCAAGCAAGGTGAAGAAGACTTCCAAGAGGAAGAGAGTTGTTTATGCTGAACCTCAAGTTGATGATGCTGAAGAAGAAGAAGAAGAAGATGCACCCCAGCCTCCTCCTCAGAAAGCTAAGTTCATGGGTGATGCTATTCGGGCTCAAGCCTCCTCCAAGCCCAAGAAGCCTGCTCAAGCTAAGGCAGCTCCAGCGAAGCCTAAGAGAACAACCAGAAGCATTCCAGCTTATGAGAAGAACAAAGGTGAGATGCCACCTTCTGAGTCAGATGAAGAGCATGTGTTGCTCAAGCTCCGTCCCAAGTTGCCACTCCACAATGATGCTCATCCTCAAGATGAGGACATGAAGGCAAGGAAGGACAAAGGTCTCAGGCTATGGAGACAGTCTGATCCATATGCCGTAAGAAGAAGGACTGCTGTGGACCCCAGATTCCACACCAGAGAGCAGCAGGATTTCTATGAGACCGTGCTAATGGATAAGAAGCCCATTGTTGCTGACACCAGGTATGTTGACTGGAAGTACATTGACAGTAGAGAGCATCGGGACTTCTTTCCCCATGTGCATGAGAGCTTTACTGCATGTGGAGTTGCTGATTTTGTGGGTCAAGAACTGACAGCATGGAATGACGAGATGATCATGCAGTTCTATGCCACTGCCCACTTCTATCCTGATGGCAAGATCACCTGGATGACTGAAGGTCAAAGGTTTTCTTCAACTGTTGCAGAATGGGCAGAACTTCTGAACGCTCCTGTGCAGAGAGAGGACGACATTGATGTCTATGGGATTCCTAAGAAGAGTCATGATTCTATGAAGAATATGTACAAGGAGATCCCAGCTGCTGATTTGGAGGGATGGAAGCTCGGCTCAGTGTATTATCTCCAGGCAGGTCTGACCACCACTAACACTATTCTGAGGCATACTTTGATGCCTAAGTCAGGTGACCACCGGATGATACGAGGCTATTCTATCAACATGCTGCACATTCTCGATGAGAAGGCACCTTTTAAGGTGATGGACTTGATGGTAGAAACCATTAAGAGGACTGCAGCTGACCAGAAGAGGTCATGTGGGTTTGCACCGCAGATACAGATGCTCATCAACGCCAAGTTTGGCACGGGAAAATTCATGTTGGATAGGAAGCACTTGCCACTGCAGCCAGAGCATGAGGACAACGTAGTTGTGATGGATGAAGAGGATCCCACCTCAGTTGAAGGGCAAGCCAAAATTGAAGCTGCGAAGAAAGCTAAAGCTGACAAAGAGGCAGCAGCAGCAGCAGCTAAGCCAAAGAGCTTTGGAGAACAAATTCTTGAAGCTACCCAAAGGATTGAACAACGCCTGGCCAGCATTGAGCAATCTCAGGAGAGCCTTGAGAGGATTGTCGAGGACAAGATCCACGCTCTGGACGTGAAGCTGACTGAGATTCAGGTGTCTGTCAACAAGCTTGAGGCAGACATGGAGGAGACTAGGCAGGAGAGAGCAGAGCTTATGCAGGATGATATAGTCCAGGACTCTCATCGCCAGACTGCTCCGGTTCCCAGAGGATCCAGATCTGCAGCTATCCCAGTGACAGACTCCAGGGCTACCACTTCAGCACCAGCTACAGCTCCAGCAGTTCCTACAGCTCCAGCATCCACTCCTCCACCGCAGACATCAGCAGAGGTCTTCGCAGATGCAGCTATCTCTACACCGACATCGACCCAGACGGGAGCAGCCAGCCGAGCCCGCAGTGACGTTTAGCTCTATACCTTTTCGAACTTTTTGGTAACTTGTTGCCAAAGGGGGAGAAATTGTTATAGATCATAGGGCTTCGAGAGAGAGAGTGCTCTTTCGTCTTTTCGTTCTTTTGCCGGTTTCTCTGTGATACATTGGTTTCTTTTGGTTCCAGATACTTTAAGTGTGCTTGCTACTACGTTTGATGCTACCTTAATGAGTGCTTAGCCATACTATGCTTTAATGTGTGCTTATTGCTTATCCTATGCTATTTCTTATTGTATGGCTATTTACTCTTGTCTTGGTGATTAAGTGCATGTTATTCATTCTTATCATTTTGTGCGCTCCACCAAGATGTATGTGACATGGAAGAGTGACCCATAATCCTAATCGATTGTGCATTTGCATTCAAACGCAAATTTTAAATAATGCACAAATTTAGGGGGAGCTCTTGTTTATCACATACTTCTCAAAGCGACGACATTATTCATTGATTATATCTTTTGTCGAAGCTTTGATCTATATGTTGTCATCAATTACCAAAAAGGGGGAGATTGAAAGTGCAACTAATCCCCGGGTGGTTTTGGTAATTAATAACAACATATATATCATTGAACTAATACTATCTTGAGAATCATTTCAGAGAAGTTCGATGATATGGGTATGGAAATGTCTGAAGAAGTGGACCCCTCAAAATGCTAACACAAGCATTGGCAAAAGCTCAAGACTCCATTTTTGGTTTAGTGATCAAAGATCACATTGAGTCCATAGGAAAAGCCAATACTATTAAAAGGGGATGAGGTTGTGTTAATGTTCTTGTTGCTCAAGTGCTTGGTGATCTAACTCCCTCAACTATCAGCACTATTCACTACTTAACACACACCCATAAGTAATCTCGGTCAAACCAACTCTGTCTCACCGAGATGAAGTTATCTCTACAAACCCTAACATCTCGGTCACACCGATTTCTCCAACTCAGTCCCACCGAGATGAACCTCTTCAGTTGTTTCTCCAAACCCTAGCTTCTCGGTCAAACCGATTCTGAGTTTCGGTCTCACCGAAAAAGGGCTGCCAACCTTCTGTGATCAGTTGACATCAATTCGGAATATCCGAGTTTATATTTTCGGTCTCACCGAAATGGCAAACCCTAACCTTTGACTCACTTCGGTCCCACCGAGATGGTATTTTCGGTCCCACCGAAAATCCCAACGTTCACTATATTTGAACTTTCGGTCTGACCGAGTTTTCACTTCGGTCTGACCGAGATTGGTCAAATGTGTGTGTAACGGTTGGATTTTGTGTGGAGGCTATATATACCCCTCCACCCCCTCCTCATTCGTGAGGAGAGCCATCAGAAAGTACCACCATTCCTACCATACACTTTCTGAGAAGTGAACCACCTACCCTTGTGTTGAGATCAAGCCATTCCATTCCTACCATATGAAACTTGATCTCTAGCCTTCCCAAGTTGCTTTCCACTCAAATCTTTCTTCCACCACAGCCATATCAGTGAGGAGAGTTGAGTGTTGGGGAGTTTATCATCTGAAGCACAAGAGCAAGGAGTTCATCATCATCAACACCGTCTATTACCTTTTGGGGGGTGGTGCCTCCTAGATTGGTTAGGGTGGCGTTTGGTTTATAGGCTATCCACCATAGGGACAGGGATAGCCAATTTTTTAGGGGATATCACTTGTTTGGTTTATCAGCCAGGAAGGATAGGGATAACCAGATACCAGAGAATATTCCTTCAAAACATGGTTGACGAGAGTCGCGAGATTATGACGGATGAGGGCAGCCACCCGTGCTTGCGTTGATAAGTAGCAGAATATTTGGTATTCAACTGCCGGTTCATGGTATTTAATATTATGGACAATCACGTATATGATTGTACAAAGAAGAACATGTATACATGTATGAATATCTGGTAAATAGTGACCAGTTCATGGTATTTCATTGCATGGACAGTCACGTGTATGATTATACAAAGAAGAAATGTATATGTATTTTTTTGCATGGAAATATACATGTATTTTTTTGCATGGAAATATACATGTATTTGATTGTGCAAAGAAGAGCATGTATACATGTATTTGATTGTACAAAGAAGAGAATGTATTTTTTAGGGAAGAAGAGCATGTATTAATATTGTAGATGAAAAAAAAAACTAATGACTATCCATATCCACCTTTTATCCTTGCAACCAAACAATAAAAAGTGGTTATTCATCTCATCTAATCCTTCGCAACCAAACGACAAAAATTGGCCATCCTCAACCAGGTGGTTAAGGATATCCTCAGCCAAGCCAACCTCACCCGTGAACCAAACGCCACCTAGGTGTCGCTTGGGAGCCTCCGTCTTGATGATGTGGAGTTGAACCAAGAAGTTTGTAAGGGCAAGGAGATCGCCTACTTCGTGAAGATCTACCCCGAGTAAGGCTAGTCCTCCGTGGGCGTAGGCCGTGATGGAATAGACAAGGTTGCTTCTTCGTGGACCCTTCGTGGGTGGAGCCCTCCGTGGACTCGCGCAGCCGTTACCCTCCGTGGGTTGAAGTCTCCATCAACGTGGATGTACGATAGCACCACCTATCGGAACCACGACAAAAATCTCCGTGTCACCAAACTGCGTTTGATCTTCTCCATCTCCTTTTTACATGTGCAATTTACTTTCCGCTGCATATACTCTAGAATTGCATGTGTAGGGTGTTACTTGAATTGATCTTGTTTGTGAAACTGCCAAAAACTTTGCATGATCTAAAGGCAGATTTTTTATATTGTCAAGTAGTCTAATCACCCCCCCTCTAGACCTACTTTCGATCCTACAGTTGGCATACATGGGACCCACCAGTAAGTCGGTCAACGTTCATGTACGTGTTGATGAGCTACTCCCTCTATACTCTACTCAACGTAATACTGTATAAAATCAAGTTATGCGACAAAGCCGACAACTGTTGCGGTTCCAGGCTATCAATGTACGCTTTTTACTCCAGGTAGCCAGTTAGTTTTAGGTCCAAATTTGATCAATGACAAGTGCCCCCCACTGTTGTTCTGATATTTCAGTGTAGGATGGGTTTTTTGCACAAACACTTTGCGCGGTTAGACAAGTTACGGCACCAATTACACGTATTTTGCAAGTTTAGGAACATAAATGACAGCGGCATAGAATATCACATGCTCCCGGCAGCTTAGATGCTATGGTGATACGAGATTTTATGTCATTGGATCTCAGATCCAATGGCTTGGGAGTAGTCTTTGTAATTATGTGCAATTTCCAAACTCTCCAAGGGTTTGATTGGAAAATATTCAAGCCTCGTGTGAGCCACTGGATCTTGGATCCAATAGCTCCTTGTAGCTCATATTAGGTGCTCCCGGCAGCATAATTAGCCGCTACGGTGGTACGAGTATCTAGGTTGTTGGATCTGAGATCCAATGCTATGTGCATAGTATTTGTACTTTGTGCCCAGTTCCCAAACTAAATGAGGCCTATATTGCAAAAACATTCAAACTTCCTACTGAGAGCCGTTAGATCTCCCGAGAATTTGTATCACCATAGAATCTACAGTGTGGGAGCACCTAATATTCCCCGGTGCGATAAAGCGTCATGTCCTCTCATAGCTTGGATACGGTGATACGAGCTTCGAGGTTGTTCGATCTGAGATCTAATGGCATCTGAGTAGTCTATGTACTTGTGGGTTGTGGACGAACTCTTTGGGGGCTTTTCAACAAAAACAATTCGAACCACCAAGGAGCCATTGCATCTTAGATCCAACAGCTCTGAGGAGATTGTATCACCACAACATCTAAGGTGTGGTAGCATGATAACCCACAAGTGTAGGGGATCATTTGTAGACTTTTTCGATAAGTAAGAGTGTCAAACCCAATGAGGAGCTAAAGGTAGAACAAATATTCCCTCAAGTTCTATCGACCACCAATACAACTCTACGCACACTTAACGTTTGCTTTACCTAGAACAAGAATAAAACTAGGAGTACTTGGTGGGAACTTGAAATAGGTTGCAAGACAATAAAAGTAGAGTAGTAGCAAACTTTTTGTATCACAAGATAATGATTTTTCCATAGGCCGTTGACTATGTTACTAGATTGATATCAAGTTTATATGTGAGAGAGGCCACTGCTAGCATATCATCCCTTACTTGGAATTCTATGCACTTATGATTGGAACTTTAGCAAGCATCCACAACTAGTATCATTCATTAAGATAAAACCCAACAATAGCCTTAAGATATATTGGTCCCCCTTCAATCCCATACGCATCAATTTCTATGCCAGGATGAAGCTGCTGTCACCCTTGCCCTCCAATACACAGTATCAACATACAACTATCCCTATGGTGTGATCTGCATGTGTGCTCATATGATGGGCACCAAAGGACAACAACATAACCACAAGCAAATTAAACCAACCATAGCAATTTCACCGATAAGCCCGTAGGACAAAACAGATCTACTCAAACATCATAGGATAGCCAAATATCATTGGGAAATAATATGTGGAGTTGAGCACCATGTTTAAGTAGAGAAATATAGAGAGAATAAAGAGGTTACACCGCTGCATAGAGGGGGAGAGAGTTGGTGTGTACGGTGGCAAGATTGTTGATGTAGATCACCGTCCCGATCGTTGCCCCGATGGCACTCCGGTGCCACCGGAAGCGAGGGGGAGAAAGCCCCCTCCTTCTCCTTCTTCATTGGCCTCCTCCCTAGGTGGGAGAAGGGTTCTCCCTCTAGTCCTTGGTATACATGGCATGGGAAGGGCGAGAGCCCCGCCGAGATTGGATCTATCTCCCTGTCTCTCAGTTTCAGCGTTCCCCAGATCTAGCCGAAAACCGTTTCTTATATTCCCAGAGATCCGTAACTCCGATTGCGCTGAGTTTTTACATGATTTTTTTCTGGATATAAGCTTCCTTGGGCCCGAAGTAGAGGTCCAACTGACGTACGAGGTGGGCATAACCCACCACGCCACGCCTGGTGCCTCTGGCGCGCTGTGGTGGGTTGTGCCCACCACAGGCCTCTCTTTACGCAGCTTCCAACTCTCAAAAATCACATATTTTCCAAAATAATTCTTCATGAAATTTTATTGCATTTAGACTTCGTTTGATATGGATACTCTGCGGTACAAAAAACATGCAGAAAACAGGAACTGGCACTTGGCACTAGATCAATAGGATAGTCCAATAAATCATACAAAAAGTTGCCAAAAGTATGTAAAACTTTTATAATATTGGCATGAAACAATCAAAAATAATAGATACGACGGAGACGTATCAGCATCCCCAAGCTTAATTCCTGCTTGTCCTCGATTAGGTAAATGATAAAAAGATAACATTTGATGTGGAATGCTACCTAGCATAAACTTGATCATATATCTAGTCATGGCATGAATATTAAGACATGAGTGATTCAAAGCAATAGTCTATAATTTGACATAAATACATCAATACTCGAGCATCCCAACAAACAATCATGTCTTTTAGAATATAAAATGCTAAAGAACATTATCCCTACAAAATCATATAGTCTTGTCATGCTTTGTCCTCCCAGCTCAAAGTATAAATCATGTACTACCCTGTTGTCAGCCAAGCAATTGGTTCATACTTTTTAAAGCACTTCAGCATTTTCACCTCTCACGCAATACATGAGCACGAGCCATGGATATAGCAATATAAGTGGAATAGAATGTGGTGGTAGAAGACAAAATAAGGGAAGAAAGCCTCACATCTACTAGGCAAACTAATGGACTATGTTGATGTCCATCAATCGATATCAATGTGAGGAGTAGGGATTGCCATGCAACAACAGATGCAACTAAGAGCTATAAGTGTATGAAAGCTCAATATGTAACTAAGTGGGCATGGATCGAATCGTATGAAAAATTCCCACTAGTATATGAAATTGAAAGCATACGAGACTCTCTATATGAAAAACATGGTGCTACTTTGAAGCACAAGTGTGGTATTTGCATGCCCCCTTTTTTCATTCATTTTTTCTTTTTATTTTTATTTTTGGTGGGCTTCTTTGGCCTCTTTTTTTATTTAGGCTTCTTTGTCCTCTTTTATTATTTTCAAGTTCGGAGTCTCATCCCGACTTGTGGGGGAATGATGGTATCCTTTATCCTATCATCATGGGGGCATGCTCTAAAAATGAATAATGATGATCATCACACTTCTATTTACTTATAACTCAAAAGAAATAAAAGTTACAACTCGATACCTATGACATAGTATGACTCTAAATGAATGCCTCTGACAGTGTACCAGGATGTGCAATGGTCTAGCATAGCAAAGATATCAAAAAACAGACAATCCATGAAAATATCATGCTAGCTGTCTTACGATCATGCAAAGCAATGTGAAAATGAATGCTCAAGTCAACTATATGATGGAAGTGCATGGCAATATATCTCGGAATGGCTATGGAAATTCCATAATAGGTAGGTATGGTGGCTGTTTTGAGGAAGGTATAATAAAGTTTATGCACCGACGAAAATTGCGCGGCACGAGAGAGGCTAGCAATTATGAAAAGGTGAAAGTGCGTATAATCCATGGACTCACATTAGTCATAAAGAACTCATATACTTATTACAGAAGTTTATTAGCCCTCGAAGAAAATTAATACTATGCATGCTCCTAGGGGGGAGGTTGGTAGGAGTTAACCATCACGCACCCCCGACCTTCACACAAAGATAGGACAATCAAGGATAAATTATGCTCCAACTTCCCGACACAACGAGAGACTATACGTGCATGCTTCGAGAATCTCAAACCTTAACACCAATATCTTAGTATACACAATCATCCACTAGTACCTCCCACACATTATCATCTCTATATTGCAAAATTATTGCAAAGAATCAAACATAGTGATCCATAAGTTTTATGTAGGATTTTATGACTAACCATGCAATTGACCACTTCCCGTTGACTCTCTAAATAGATATAAGTGAAGCATGAGAGTTTAATTCTTTCTACAAAAGATAATGCTCTAACCAATATAAGTGAAGCACGAGAGCATTTTACGAACATCAGCTTTCTATGTGAAGAGAAACAGGCAATCCAAACTTCAAATGATATAAGTGAAGCACATGAAGCATTCTATAAAGCCATACTCAAAAGATTTAAGTGAAGTGCAAAGAGCACTCTATAAATCAACCAAGGACTTTCTCATACCAGCATGGTGCATTATTAAAAGAAAAATAAAAGGCACACGATGCTCCAAGAATTTACGCATATCATGTGAACGAAACGAATATGAAAACATACCCATACTTGTTGAAGAAAGATGGGATGCCTTCCGGGGCATCCCCAAGCTTAGACGCTTGAGTCTCCTTGAATATTTACTTGGGTTGCCTTGGGCATCCCCAAGCTTGAGCTCCCGCCTCTCCTCCTTCTCCTCGCATCGAGACCACCTCGATCTTCGAACACTTCATCCACATAGAACTTAATCAAACTTTTAGTGGCGGGGTTAGTGCATATGATCAATGAAATCCCATCATGTACTGCTCTAACATTATTGCATAATTGTAAACAAAAATTACACATTGCATGCTATCACAATTCTATGGCCCCAAGTCAAAGAGGTTTCAACAAGAACTCAAACATACGCAAATAATGAAGCTATAACAGCAATCTGTGAAAACATGACAGCCTGTAAAGATTTGAACATCGACCATACTTATGTAACTCTAAAAATTCTGGAAAAACTAGGAAAAATAAACATTTTGTATAGAAAAACTTTTTCGAAATTTTCAGAAGATTTCGGCATTCTAGTAAAAATGTAAAATCGTGCACTACAGCCAAAGTTTGTGTTTTACACCGCACAAACCAACAAGCAATTTAATCATCCTAAAGGAAACTCTTGGCACATTATTTTTATAATACAATGGAATTGTACAAGGGGATAATTATTTTTATGAGAAACTTCCATGAAAAATTCTACATTGTTTCCATAAGCATGAACACAAGTGTTCAAGGTCGACCCTTATTTCCGCAATGCATCACCTTTCAATCGCTTTTCTTTTTGAAAAAGTTTTAGGTTCCCCTCTATATTTTTTTGTTTTTAAACTTTATAAAAGCACTCAACAAAAATAAATGACACTTTTTTTAAACTTCCGGGTTGTCTCCCTGGCAGCGCTTTCTTTAGAGCCATTATGCTAGGCATAAAGTGCTCAAGTAAGGAATCCACCCGGATCCCAAGGTATATCAAAGCCAAGTTTAACTAGCAGTGATTTGGCATTTAGTAGTGAGCACAAAGTGATATGTGTCATGCAACAACGAAGTCTAACTCTCTTCCTATGCATCGGCATGTCATACAAGAACAATTAATGCACATCAAGTAAATACCAATGCATAGTATAAGCAGTTTCTTACAATTTTATTGTTATGGAAACATAGAGAGGTGGAGATGTAGTTCCTCTCTCATAATAATTGCAAGAAAGAGCAGCAAGCACATGCATATTATATTCATCAAAAACATCATGTGCAACGGTAAAAGGCAACCCATCAATATAATCCTTAATAAGTGCAAACTTCTCCGATATAGTGTAGTCGGGAGAATTCAAAAAGATAATAAGACTATCATGTGTGGGTGCAATAGCAACAATCTCATGTTTAACATAAGGAACTATAACAAGTTCATTTCCGTAAGCATAATTCATATTGGCATCTTGGCCACAAGCATAGCAAGCATCATCAAAAAGGGATATTTCAAAAGAATCAACGGGATCATAGCAATCATCATAGCATTTATCTTCGGTAAGCACGATGGGAAATTAAACAATGTATGGGATAAAGAGTTACTCTCATTAGAAGGTGGGAACGGGTGATCAATCCGCTCTTCCTCATTTTGTTCTTCGCTCTCCTCCTCATCTTTTTCATCGAATGAGCTCATTATGTCATTAATTTCTTCTTCCATAGACTCCTGCAAAATATTAGTATTTTCTTGGACAACGGAGACCTTCTCAATAAACGCATAAATATGTGCATTGTATTTATAATTCAAATAGCAATATTTAAGTATAGCGAGACTTTCATATCTATAAACATCATCATCATAATTTTCATACTCTTCAAACAAACATTTAATTTCACAAGCATCCTTAAAAGCAACAAATTCTTCTATTTGTTCCACATCATAATAATCATATACACCTCTAGCATAAGAAGCTAAGGTTTCATTGTCATTGAAGTCACATGAAAAGGGTAGGTGTGGAGCATCAATCCTAGAGCAACAAGTATAATCATATCTCAAGCATAAATCCCGAGCATACCAATGCAACATATAAATTTGATCCCCTAATAGTTTCCGTTTTTGTGTCAAGCGATAATCCCTAAAGTATTCATGTTGGTCCAACATTACTCCCATTATCAAGTTGATTGGGGTTTTATCTGGATTATCAAAGTAGTGCATAATATTTTTCACATAACCAGCATCGAGGGTTTTAGGAGCTTCCCAATCTCCATGAGCAGCAAGTACCACTATTTTTTTGGTGTTTCGTGTTCCATATCCATGACTAAGGTTAGAGAACAACTTAGAATAAAAAATAAAAAACTACTTAGTGATAAAGCAAACAAGCACACATGAGAATATTAACCCCAGGCTATAACTCCCCGACAACGGCGCTAGAAAATGGTCTTGATAACCCACAAGTGTAGGGGATCATTTGTAGCCTTTTTCGATAAGTAAGAGTGTCGAACCCAATTAGGAGCTAAAGGTAGAACAAATATTCCCTAAAGTTCTATCGACCACCGGTACAACTCTATGCACACTTAATGTTTGCTTTACCTAGAACAAGAATAAAACTAGGAGTACTTTGTGGGAACTTGAAATAGGTTGCAAGACAAAAAAATAGAGTAGTAGTAAGCTTTTTGTATCACAAGAGAATGATTTGTCCATAGGCCATCAACTACGTTACTAGATTGATAGCAAGTTTATATGTGGGAGAGGGCACTGCTAGCATATCGTCCCTTACTTGGAATTCTATGCACCTATGATTGGAACTCTAGCAAGAATCCGCAACTACTATCGTTCATTAAGGTAAAACCGAACAATAGCCTTAAGATATATTGGCCCCCCTTCAATCCCATATGCATCAATTTCTATGCCACGCTGAAACTGCTGTCACCCTTGCCCTCCAATACATAGTCCTATCAGCATACAACTAACCCTATGGTGTGATCCACCCGCGCGGTCATATGACGGGCACCGAAGAACAACAACATAACCACAAGCAAATTAAACCAACCATAGCAATTTCACCGATAAGCCCGTAGGACAAAACAGATCTACTCAAACATCATAGGATAGCCAAATATCATTGGGAAATAATATGTGGAGTTGAGCACCATGTTTAAGTAGAGAAATATAGCGGGAATAGAGAGGTTACACCACTGCATAGAGGGGGAGAGAGTTGGTGTGGATGGTAGCAAGATTGTTGAAGTAGACCGCCGTCCCGATCGTTGCCACGGTGGCACTCCGGCGCCACCGGAAGCAAGGGGGAGAGAGCCCCCCTCCTTCTCCTTCTTCCTTGGCCTCCTCCCAAGGTGGGAGAAGGGTTCTCCCTCTGGTCCTTGGTTTCCATGGCATGGGAGGGGCGAGAGCCCCTCTAAGATTGGACATGTCTCTCTCTGTTTCCGTGTTCCCCAGATCTGGCTGAAAACCATTTCTTATATTCCTGGAGATCTGTAACTTCGATTGCGCCGAGATATTTACATGATTTTTTTCTTGATATAAGCTTACTTGCGCCCGAAGTAGAGGTCCAACCGACGTACGAGGTGGGCACAACCCACCACGCCACGCCTGGCTCCTCTGGTGCGTCGTGGTGGGTTGTGCCCACCATGGGCCTCCATTTACGTAGCTTCCAACTCTCAAAAGTCACGTATATTCCAAAATAATTCTTCGTGAAATTTTATTGCATTTGGAATTCTTTTGATATGGATACTCTGCGATACAAAAAATACGCAGGAAACAGGAACTGGCACTTGGCACTGGATCAATAGGTTAGTCCAATAAATCATATAAAAAGTTGCCAACAGTTTGTAAAACTTGTATAATATTGGCATGAAACAATCATAAATTATAGATACGACGGAGACGTATACGTGATATTCTTAAATACAAGAGAATACGAGGTTTGCCCTCATATTAGATTCTACGATGATACGAGCTTTGAGGCGTTTGGATATGGGATCCAAGGGCATCTGAGTAGTTTTGGTACTAATTCTCTGCAATTCCCCAACTCATTAAGGTTTCTTGTAAAAATATCAAGACATCTTGTGAGCCGCTATATCTCAGATCTATATGCTCCAAGGAACTCGTATCACCATGATATTCTATTGGGGGGGGG
>LR738711.1:474044916-474094101 GCA_902687465.1 Secale cereale | reverse complement strand
AACCCATCGGCGTTTGGGAGGGTGGGGACAAATATAATGTTGAAAAAAGTATAATCTAAATAGTCCTAAACAAAGCTTCACAATTTTATCCAAGGTCGAGGGGTTACCCCCCAACAATCTGCATAGCTCCGCCTATGCAAGGGGTGTAGTGGGAGCATCTCGGTGTGAGAGAGACGATGCGAGAAAGTGGGGTCAATCGAGTCATTTATAGAGGGAGAGATCGAGTGAGTGTGGCCTAGCGTACACTCGAATGTTAAAGATGATACATCGAGATATCGTGCGGCAATGCTGCAGTGATGGCCGAAGGGAGATAGTTACTGAGAGAGTGTCCTAGATAGACTTTGTGTGTGCGCGCACGGTGAAGGTGTTTTACAAAGGCAACGTACGTGTCTTCAGAGATAGAGGGAGGGTTTGTCATGGAGGGCACGACGAGGTTGTGTGTGAGAAATACATTTGTTGAGAGTGTGAGGGCGGGTGTGACATAAATGGAGATCTAAACGTGTAGATAAATAATGAGCGCGTGTGTGTCGGATACCAATAGCTTTATTAACAAAGAAATGAAGATCGATCGATACATGAAGTATGTGTGTGTGTGGCGGGGGGTGTTGATGGAGAGACCTAAACACAACATTTGCATGTACATAGTACTAGACTTAATATTCATGTTTCATTTTATTGTGCATTTTAAATATTGAATTGAGGCCATGCATGGCTTACATTTTATTTTTGAATTCGTTGCATACATGCATGGTCATACATCCACATTGAGATCACTATATCATAAACTCACTCTAATTCAAGAACTCATCATAAATCAATTACCGTGCCTTTTGGAATGACCAGTTACTTGCAAGGAAAATATGGGCATTGGTAATACATGTAGATTCATTCGGCAATTTTTTTTAAAAAAATACTCCTTTCGCATTCTCGAATAGTAGCACCCGACGGCGTACCAGCCAGACCCGGGCTCATGTCCTGCCGGCGGCGTGTGTGGTACACACATTAGCCAACCCCAACCAATAGAACCACGTAATTAAACTTCGTGCCTCCACCCGAGCATCCGCGTTTCGAGTCGAAATTTCTGGCGGACAGAATTCTAGCCCTAGGAAATTTCCATCATGCCCGCGGTCCATGATGAGAACTGATGAACAATGGATGGATGCTTTAATAACTAGCCCACGTTACCTACTGTGCCGAGCAAGGTTCAGTTCCCTTGGTCGCCGCCACCCAAGGTCACCCATCAACTCCATTGCCTGTACTGATATTACTACACCAGGATGAGCACATAATGGAGCTTCATTTGTTGATTTTGTTCGTGTGTTGTTCGTGCCCACTAGAGTTACTATATCAGGCAATGCACTTGTATAGTGAGATTATTCTTTTACTTTGCATATATAACTTGTCTGAATCCTAACTAATAAAAATGTTTGACCAAATCCTTTCTTAAGAAATATTAACATCTACAACAGTAAAGATGTATGGCTTGAAAATTTATTTCATAATGCAGGTTAGTATATTGTTTCGAATCCTGGATTTTAAATTCCCAAAAATCCAAAAATGACCTGAAGTTCATGAAACTGAGCATGGTCACGTGATATGGGACAAATAGGCTGTTGTATTCTTTTTTTCCAATTTGAGACAAGCTTCCTATGAAAAGATGCA
This sequence comes from Secale cereale, assembly GCA_902687465.1. Lineage (NCBI taxonomy): Eukaryota > Viridiplantae > Streptophyta > Magnoliopsida > Poales > Poaceae > Secale > Secale cereale. The sequence continues at coordinate 474,092,439 of LR738711.1, read as the reverse complement.
CAAATGAAGAGCCAAAGTATTTTGGAACAAAGACAGGTCACGTTTACGCAAACAGTTTCACTATTAAAACCGTGGGTGTTAGACCTACGTGCCGCCACGGGTCCCGCTTCTCATATGCAGGTGCCATCAGAGCAAGCGTGTGAGTTGACGGGAGGCGTGTGAGCAGACCGCTGCACCGGCTGACAAGGAGGTGTGCGAGCAGGCTGCTGCGCAGGCTCACCGGGAGGCGAGTCCTTTGACCAGGCTCTGCCGTCCACCTTCCTCCCATATGCCCCCACTTTTAATGGCGCCGGTGCCGCAGTTTAAATCACCCCCGCACTCCCTGGTCTCGCTACAATCTTCTCTCTCCCTCTCGGATTCTCCTGTCATCTACCTCCAACTAGCCTGACCTCACTGTACGCCATGCCGCATCACGGTGGTCTGCCCTTAGTCTTCCAGTTTCCCGAGGAAGACACCTAGCCGGAGTCTCAAGAACATAAGGTGCTTTGGGACGAGCTTGAACTAGCCTTTCGGTAAGACGCCACGCCTGTACCCGCCAGCTCCCGTCGGCCCGACTGCGCTAGCGCCCATCCTCGTGGCACTGATGGCCTGGGAGCCGCACATTGTGGTCGAGCTTGAACCCACGGGTTCCACGACGTCCCCACTGACTTTCACGCGCCCGTGCACCTGCCAGCGCATGCGCGCGTGCCCGTGCTTGTGATTGTGCACATGAATGTCTTCGCCGTGCTGTTGCCAGCGCATGTCCCTCCGCTGGTGCCAGTGCCCCCCTCAACGGCATGGACCACCGCCATCGGCCGCTTCCTTACACCAACACCACTCGCCTCACCCCGCTAGTTGACTGGCTCCCGGAGAAGGAAGTCCAGGACATTATGGCCTTGATTGAAGCTAGGGCCAATGTCTAGGAATAGGCCAAGAACGGTGCAAGACGCCGCTGTCGCCGCTGGACAGTGGCCCGACGACACACAGAGCACGACAAAGAAGGCGATTTCCGCCGCAAGACACCTCCGCCACCGCCGCGTGATCTAAATATGTCATGAAAAACATTCGGATTTCCACGCATAAAATGCGAACATTTGGGATTTATCATTTGCGTTTATTTTAGTTCGATCATGGTGTAATGTAAAGTCACAGTCAAACTGAATTAAATCTATTGTTAGATCGATTGAATGTTCTGCTAGATCGATATCAAATTAAATATAAAACGTCATCAAGCGATGTGTATTCCTTCTCATCGCAAATATTTCAAATTAAATACCAAATATACTTTTACGGAAGTCATTTCCAAGTACTTGTAGGGCGCGAGTAGTCCCCTTGTTCATGCACTAGGCGATACATCTATTTTCACGCATGTAATTGTTAGTAGCCTAACTTGTCATGATCACTTTTGTTCTGAAAGTTGTTACATATAATACAATTACTAGTATTACGTGAAACTGGTGCTGTAACTTGTGAACACGTCCAGATACGGTCAACGGAAACACCGCCCACGCGTTCTTCGTGTTTGCCCGTGTGTCTAAACGTAGTAGGGGAGGAGAGAGAGAGAGAGGACATGGAACCCACCAGTAAGTGAAGTGTAATAGTACGTGCGCATGAGCCGGTCCCACTACAATGTAATAAAGTTAATATAAAAACTTGTTATCCATTAAATAGGCTGTGGCAATATAAAAACATTATATCAACAAACGGGAGTACAACAAACATTGCTACTATGTTGCCTATTGACGTGCAGCTTGAAGGCCCTGGTCGCTTGTTTGATCCTCGTCATTTTTCATTTTTAATTGATACTAGTAAGGTACACATTCATTGCACGCATGGTATTTGGAAACCAAATTATGAATAAATACCACACCATCGCATGTAATATTTTATTCATATATGCTTGTAGATGTTCGTTTAATTCTTATAGTTCATCTCATTCAAAATCAATAAGTTTTATTAAAAAGTTAATCTATTTTAAGATTCATGGGATTGTGCATTGTAAGGCATAAAGTAAAAACAAATAATGGCAATTTATTTAGAAAAAATGGGAAATTATGGTACAAAAGATTCTAGAACAAAGGAGAAGTGCTTGTGTTTTGCATAAATACCGCATTGCGGAAATATCATCTATAATTGTATCATGCTTATTTTCTGTCAGATCTAGATCGCTATGGCTCCCCAAGCTCCTCCAAGGACAAGTTTTATGAGAAGGTCATCAACCCCTACCTACGGGAGGTGATGAAGCACCCTCAATCCATCGAGATGCGTTAGGGGGTGCTCAACATCCGGGATGTTCAAGGTCCGAAGAAGACGAGGAGCATGGAGCACGGGCTCGAGGCGGTGGAGCAGGAGGTTTTCATGTGCCAAGGGATGGTGGAGCATGGACTGAATGCCAACTACTCCATGATCACGGAATTCAACCATGACCAAAAGGTGGAATGCCAGTCTTTGAAGGACATCATCTATAACTTCGACAAGCAAATCAGTTTTCTCCAAGTCCAAATCTGTGATCTTCAAAACCAACATTTTGAGTATGAGCTAAGATTCAAAGGTATGAGTTTAGCTGCAAGTCTCAGTGGTCCGGAGACTCGTGCATCCTTTCTTCATGGGGGATCTATGCCATTGAAGCTGGAGGACCATCCCACTATTTCCTCATCACCACCATCACCAGAGAAGGAGACTTGAGTACACGGGTATGGGCACTCCCTTTGGCTTTCGCCAAGTTTGGGGGAGGTGCCCCGGTATTGTATCACCATCACTTTTATTTCCTTCACAAGTTTTAGTTTGATCCTTAGTTATTTCGTGACCTAGTTAAGTAAAAAAGCTTAGTACGATCTATCTTTCATGTGTTAGTTTGTGATCTATCTATCTACGTAATCGAGTTGAGAGTATAAGTAAAGAAATTAGATAAGGAAGAGTATAAGTGGTAAAATTTATTGAAGATTGAAAATCATAGAATTAGTCAATGATGCAATTCATAAAAGAATTAATAAGTGATGAGAAGATTCACATGCAAATATACTATCTTGGACATCTTTTATGATTGTGAGATGCCATTGAATATTTAATGCCAGATTGTTGACGTTGAGCAAGGAAGACAACGTAATGATTTATATTTGTTCATATACACATAGAAGTTCTATTGTCATAGATCCTCTAACATGTGGTGCTTGCCAAATATCTTTGCTAGCCAAAAATCTGCACTCAGTAGAGATACTACTTGTGCATCCAAAACCCTTAAACCAAATTTCTTGTCATGAGAGTCCACTATACCTACCTATGGATTGAGTAAAATCCTTAAAGTAAGTTGTCATCGGTGCATAAAGCAATAAAATTGCTTCTAAATATGTTTGATCTTTTATTGTAAGGGAAAATAAGCATTACACGAACTTATGATGGCAAAGTAATAAAAGCGACAGACTGCATAATAAAGGTTGCTATCATAAGGGGCAATATAGCATGACGTTCTTTTTCCTTAAGGGATTGTACATTAAAAAAGCGTATGACAACCTCTGCTTCCCTTTACGATGGGCCTATCTTTTACTTTTATGCATTTAATTTTTATGCTTGAGTAAATTGTGTTCTCCTCAATTCCTTTTTTCTCTTTTGCAAGCATCATGTGGTGGGGATGTGGGCAAAGATCTAGGCACATATATCCAGTTGAATGTGAGTGACCATGAGTTATTATTACTGACATCACCCTTGAGGTGAATAAGTTGGGAGGCGAAGCTTGAAGACCCTATCTTTCTATGTATCTGGCTGAAACTTTTTACTCCATATCTATGATGTGAGTGTTAGGAATAATAGAAGACTAAATGATAGTAGAGTATGTGGACTTGCTAAAAAGCTCCGACACGTGACTCATCCTGAAAATATGATGAATTGCAATTACATTGTTGACTGAGAACATAGTTTGTTAGTTTTCAAGAAAGTTTATGCCTTAAACTTTGCTATTGTGGTGAATTCTTACTTGCTCATGAGAAGTCTTATGATAATATTTATTGCTGTTATAATAATGACCATGATGCTACTATGTCCATATTGAGAAAATGTCATGTCGTAATGATATTAAAGGTATTTGTAGTTTCCTTAGTCATGCTGGTTCCAATAGAAGGTCTATTATAGACTTCTCTAAAATTTCTAGGCCTCTCACCAATTTATCAGAGAAGGATGTTCTTTTTGTTTTTGATGATGATTGTGTAGAATCCTTTGAAATACTTAAGGAAGCCTTAACCACCGCACCTATTGTTCAACCACCTGATTGGAACTTGCCTTTTGAAATTATGTTTGATGCTAGTGACTAAGTTGTTAGAGCTGTTCTAGGACAAAGAGTTGATAAGAAACAAAATATTAGCCATTATGCTAGTAAAAATCTAGACAGTGCCCAAATAAATTATGGTACTACTGAGGAAGAATTTTTAGAAGTTGTGTTCGCTTGTGATAAATTTAGGTCTTACATTGTTGAATCTAATGTAATTGTTCACACCAATCTTACATATCTTATGGAGAAGAAAGATGCTAAACCTAGACTTATTAGGTGGGTTCTTCTGCTGCAAGAATTTGACTTGCATATCACTGATAGGAAAGGAGCTGAGAACCTCGTAGCTAATAACTTGTCTAGGTTAGGAAATATTCTTGATGACCCACTACCTATTGATGATAACTTCGCTGATGTCATTAATGCTTCTCATAAAACTCCTTGGTATGCTAACTATGCTAATTACATTGTTGCCCAATTTATACCACCTAGTTTCACCTACCAACAAAAGGAAAAAAAAATCTTCTTTGATTTAAGACATTGATAACTCAGAAGTGTAGGGGATCGTTTGTAGCCATTTTTGTTAAGTAAGAGTGTCGAACCCAACGAGGAGCTAAAGGTAGACCAAATATTCCCTCAAGTTCTATCGACCATCGATACAACTCTACGCACACTTAACATTTGCTTTATCTAAAACAATAATAAAGCTAGGATTGCTTTGCGAGAATAAAAGCATGAATAAATTGCAAGATAATAAAAGTAGATAGCTTTTGTCAAACAAGAAAGTCATCTGTCCCTAGGCAATTGATAACTAGACCGACAATCATTCTTGCAATTTTACGTGAGGGAGAGGCATGAGCTAACATACTTCGTGTACTTGGATCATATGCACTTATGATTGGAACTCTAGCAAGCATCCGCAACTACTAAAGATCATTAAGGTAAAACCCAACCATATCATTAATTGTCAAGTCCTCTTTACTCCCATACGCAATAACCCACTTATCCGTGTTCAGGCTTCTGTCACTCCGGCAACCGACAATAAGGAAATTACGAACACATTGCAACACCCTAGATTGGGGACCCCTCACGTTTGCACGAGACGGAGGCCACAGTAGAACAGCACCATAATAAAATATACACTCAAACCAACCATGATCATCAATTAGCCCATAGGACCAAACGGATCTACTGAAACATCATAGGATAGCCACATATCATTGGGAAATAATATATAGTGTTGAGCACCATGTTTAAGTAGAGATTACAGTAGGGGAAAGAGGTGTTACACTGCTGCATAGAGGGGGAGAAGTTGGTGTTGATGGTAGCAAGGTTGTTGATGTAGATCTTCGTCACGATCCTAGCCCCGACGACACTTCGGCGCCACCGGGAGAGAGGGCGATAGATCCCCCTCCTTCTTATTCTTCCTTGGCCTCCCCCCTAGATGGGAGGAGGGTTTACCCTCTAGTTCATGGCATCTGAGCCCCTCTGAGATTGTATATGTCTCTCTGTTCTCTTCTGTTTCGCGTTCCTGTTTTCTCGCCCTTCACTATTTCTTAAGTTCCCTGAGATCCGTAACTTCGACTGTGCTGATTTTTTTTCATGATTTGTTCCCTAAATTATCTTTATTTTGCCACAAGAAGGGCCCCAACCGACTTATGGGGAGGGCACAAGACACCTGGGCGCACCAGGGGGTGCCCGACGCGCCCTGATGGGTTATGGAGGCCGCGGGCCTCCGTTTGGATTGATTCCACCTCCCAAAAATCACATATATTGCAAAATAATTCTGCATAAATTTTTATCGCGCTTGGACTTCGTTTTATGTGGATTTTCTGCGAAACAAAAAACATGCAATAAATAGGAACTGATACTGGGCGCTGGATCAATAGGTTAGTCCAATAAATTATATAAAATATTGCCAAAAGTATGTGAAAGTTATATAATATTGGCATGAAATTATCAAAAAATATAGATACGACGGAGACGTGTCAGACATTACTTTTGGGATGACCCACATCTTTATAAAGAAGAAGTAGATGGTATCATTAGACGTTGTATACCTGAGCATGAACATGAACATATCCTACAAGGTATAATAGTCTAGATTTTATTGGCCTACTCTATTCTAAGATGCTCATTAGTTTGTATTATCTTGTGATGAATGTCAAAGAATTTGTAATATTGGTAGACATCAAGAAATGCGTATGAAATATTCACTTGTTATCGAACCATTTGTTGTTTGAGGCTTTGATTATGTGGGACCTTTTCCTTCCTCTAATGGGTACACAAACATCTTGGTTGTTATTGATTATGTCACTAAGTGGGTAGAAGCTATTCCAAGCAGTATTGCTAATCATAACACTTCCATTAGAATGCTTAATGAGATTATCTTCCTGAGGTTTGGAGTCCCTAGATAATTAATGACTATTGGTGGTTCACATTTTGTTCATGGTGCTTTCCATATATTGCTTGCTAAGTATGATGTCAATCATATAATTTATGTCCTTATCACCCCTAATCTTGTGGTCATGTTGAATTAAGCAATAGTGAAATAAAATTAATTTTGCAAAAGACTATCAATAGGTCCCGGAAGAATTGGTCTAAGAAATTAGATGATGCATTTGGGCCTACCTAAAATCTTATAAAAATCCTATGGGTATGTCTCCATATAAAGTGGTTCATAGAAAGGCATGCCATTTACCTCTCGAGCTAGAACATAAAGCATATTGGGCAATTAAGGAACTGAACTATGATTTCAAACTTGCCAGTGAAAAAAGGTTATTTGATATTAGCTCATTAGATGAATGGAGAACCCAAGCTTATGCAAATGCCAAATTATTCAAAGAAAAAGTTAAAAAAATGGCATGATAAAAGAATCCAAAAGCAGAAATTCAAACTGGGTGAGTATGTTCTATTCTAAAATTCTCGTTTTAGATTGTTTTTGCAGGAAAACTTCCCTCCAAATGGGAAGGACCATACATCATTGAAGAAGTTTATCGGTCTGGTTCTATTAAAATCAATAATCCAGAAGGCACTAATCTGAAGGTGGTCAATGGACAAAGAATTAAGCACTATATTTCAGGTACACCTATTAATGTTGAAACAAATATTATCCAAACCATGACACCGGAGGAATACATAAAAGAGACCTTCCAGAACACTCCAGAACCCTTAAAAGGAAGAGGTACGCGATAACGTAAGTAAACTGACTCCAAAAAATCCGCGTATATATTTTCTGTTAGTTCTAGAATATTTATAAAAATACAAAAGTAAGAAACACATGGGAAGGAAACCCAGGTGCCCACAAGGCACCAGGGCACGCCCACCCCCAGGCGCGCCCTGGTGGGTAGTGGGCTCCACGAGCACAATCATGACCCCGTTTTCTTGTTGGACATGGATTACCCGGAATAAAAATTCTCTATATATACCCCCAGACGAATTGACCACCACATCGCAGAAATATCCTCTATTCTTGTTTCGTGCTGCTTTTCTAACAGATCTAGATCGCTATGGCTCCCCAAGCTCCTCCAAGGACAAGTTCTATGAGATGGTCACCAACCCCTACGTGCCGGAGGTGATGAAGCACCCTCAAGCCATCGAGATGCTGAGGAGGTGCTCCACATCTGGGATGTTCAAGGTCCCAAGAAGACGGGCAGCATGGAGGCCAGGCTCTAGGCGGTTGAGCAGGAGGTTTTCAAGTGACAAGGGATGGTGGAGCGTTGACTGAATTCCAACCACTTCATGATCACGGAATTCACCCGTGACCATAAGGTGGATGGACAGTCTCTAAAGGATATCGTCTTCAACTTCACCGAGAAAATCAGTTTTCTCCAAGGAAAAATCTATGATCTTCAAAACCAAAATTTTGAGTATGAGGCAAGATCCAAAGGTGTCATCGTTTCGGGAACCAGGGTACCCAGACTTGCCTGCTTACGGCCCAACGCGCGACCTCGCAATGGCTCAACAAGACCCAGTCCAAGACATATCAAGGAGAACCCTCACGAGGGGTGTGGCAACCCGGCTCAGAAAAACCGAAACGCCCCGTATTCCAGCATAGAGATCGAGGTGAAGTCTTCTGGAATACGACACTACTTAGCATAGAACAAACCATATCTCTATTACAACATGAATACGAATATAAGGTCTCCAATATCACAATGAATAACATCAGCACATCAACGCTACACCAACCACATTTGCTCTATGCAAAGAGGATAATGACTCAAGGCAACGGAACATTCACTGGCAGCGGAACAACGAACGACGAAGATGGACTCCAATCCGCAGGGACTCTGGTTGGAACGTTTATCCTAGCTCGTGAACACGGGAACTACACCAAACAAGCAAGCAAACCAGGCACAACCTGCAAACTGGCATGACACGCCATGTCAGTACATTGATTGTACTTGCAAGTTCACAATAACAAAAAGTAGTCAAGACAAACAACAACATGGCATTAACAGGTTAAAGCAATTATGAAGATGACATGGCATGCACAAGGTGAACATGATACGACTACAATAACATTAGCATGGCATGAGCATATGAACATGACGATACTACATGCAACACGTTAACATTCTCATGCACCAACTTACTCTTGCTCCGCAGTTACCTCATAACCATCTCATACATCCACTTACGAACTTCAGTATCCACGATACGTCGTGATCCTCTCACGGTCACAACCAACCTCTTTATCATCATCTAACTGGAGTTATTATTAATCAAGTTATTACTATAGTTGGCTCATAGTGTGACTTACTATGAACTGGGCCCATATCCATGGGCACGGCTATCGATAGATTTAACACACATTCTGCAGAGGTTAGTACACTATACCCAGACCACAGAACCCATGGCCTCGCACTCCCATTCGAGTGGACCAACAGAGTTCTGACAAAACCGATCTATTGCCATCACACTCTCCTAGCCACTCCGACCAACTCCCCTTTTGCCTAAGTCCTAGGTGGCCCCGATGTCAACTCGTGACATCCAACGGCCACCGTCATGGCAAAACATAAACGGTCCCAAACATGGACTAGGTACCTCAAAACAACAACGGGCACACAAGGCTTATGTCCGCATATCTGATTAGGGTAGCGCGTGTCCATAACCATCCTTCATTGGAGGCACTGGCGAGAGGCATGACAATAGACCCAGTTAGGACCCCCCATAAGGCAGGTGTGGCTGCACTGGTCAGCTCGACTTGATAGCACCATGACTCAGCCAACGGTTGGTCAAGTTCATTTAAGTCTGATTTTAGTTGAATGCAATGAACCGAGTCATAATAACATGATGCAACTACAATGCATGTGAGCATGATACCAACATAAGCATGGGGGTGCAACGTAATCATCAAGCATATCAACAACAATAAATCACATACCGAATGAGCATGGCATACTGACGAGCATGAATATCACAAGTGTAACACAATTCATACAATAACATGACCACTAGCATCAACAATAAGTACTAAGCAAGAACATATCAATAATACTACCAAGTAAGCATGCACCCAACTAGATGCAAAGGAACATGCATGGCAACGACAGATGATCATCATGCATCCGGATGAACACCACTACCACCAGCATGTACTACTACTACCAATCATAACATGTGACAATAATACTAGCCAGTAGTTAGGGCTGTGCATTTTGAAACCGAACCGAAAAACCGTACCGAAAATAAACTGAACCGAACCAATTTTATGGTTTTTATGGTTTATGGTTTTGGTATGGTATGGAATTTTCATACCGATTTGAACTTTGGTTTTTATGGTATATACCGAAAAACCGAACGGTTAACCGAATAAACCGAAGTAAAAAATAAATTTATATTTCTTGAGACAAAAAACCATACAAGTTGTCATTTTTCTTGTACATGAGTCAAATTCACTACTAAGCATGCACATTTTTCTTGTAACATAGTTATTTTTCTCTTTAAAAGATGCTAAGCACGTCCATAATCATCAAGGGATGAATATATGCATGCATATATACTTATATACTATTTATGTAAAATAGTATGTGTTTTGATTGGTTTTGAGTCATAAATTTGTAAATTATTATTACGTCATTTTCAAATTCGCGTCAACTTTGGTTTTTATGGTATATACCGAAACCATACCGAAATAATTTGGTATATACCGAAACCGAACCGTATTTTCATTTCGTACCGTATTTACCGAAGTATTAATACTGTACAAACCGAAAAACTGTATAAACCGAACCATGTAAACCGACTAAACCGAACGCACAGAGTGACCAGTAGTACAAGATGATAAGAAACACCGGAACATAGCATGAAGGTGAACATGAAACCACGAGTATAACCGAAAGAACGACAGTAATAGCAAACAAACAAGCAGTTAACGAGCAAACTTTTATTAAATATTCAATTAGAAACCATGGTTACTGCATGGCTATCATGCAAGTGGCTGTTGTGGCTTGTCTGGGAGTGACGGAACAAAACGCATGACGCTTCTCTCTCGGAGGGGGCTGATTAGAATCAAGGGGAAAATGGTCATTTTCACTATGGTAACACCTAGTGAAAATGGCACCAACAGAAAGGTCTTGATGAGACAAAGAAGTGGGCGTTGGTTTCACCTCGATCGGAGTTACGGTCGCGAAGATACGAGGTGAAGAAGGAGTGGGACTAATCTGTAATAAAAGTTACTACAAACAAGTCCCTGGGAGAAAAACAGAAAGCACCTTCAGGTCAAATATGTTTTCTGAAAGAGAAAGCGTATATTGGGCTGCAATACACAGGAATACGCTTTCCAGAATGGAAAACATACTTTAGGTAAAAGAAAAGAAGAAATATGCTTTCAAAAGAAGAAAACGTATTCCTGGAAAATATGTTTCCACTTATGTGACGTGGTGGGGTGCTGGGCCACTGGCGCATGGGGCCCAAGAGCAGGGGAAGGGGCCGAGCCAGAACTGGTCTTCTTCCTCATGTTCCTCCATGAGAGACACATAGGAGAAGCGATGTGAGGCTGGGGCGAGCTGCGGTGAAGGGGCCGGCCGGCTCGGCGGTCTCCGGCCTGGCTGAGCACACTGGCGGGACCGCGGGGTTGCGCCGCGTCCTTCCCAAGCAAGAAGGAGTGCAGGGGAAGGCCTGGGGAGGAGTAGAGGTCGCGGCAATGGAGGCGGCAGGGAGCTTCCAGCGTTGGCAGCTCTCGGCGATGCAGGTGCTCCGGCGAGGGGGCAAGTGGGTGGGGCGGCTCTTTGGGAGGAGGGGACTCGTTGGAGGGCTCGTGAGGAGGAGACGGGGCTTGCGGTAGCCGGGCTAGCTGAACTCCGGTGACCACCAACGATGAGCAACGAGGAAACAGTGAGATTTGGCTACTCCAATGAACAAATGAGGCTAGGGAGGAGTGGGTGAGGTGTGACACCCCGAGACCGGTGCGCCAGGTGTTAGTCAGTTATTCGTCGTCGTTGCCATGTCGTCTGCTTGCGTGTGCATCTTTCCATGTCATCATGTGTGTTGAATCAGCATGTTTTCAAAACTTGCATCCGTTCGAGTCCGCCCGTCCTTTCCGTTGTCCGTTCTGAGCCCAGACACACTTGCATGTGCCCGCAGCACCTCCGAATATTTATTTTGTGAGTGGCCGAAAAATGTTCTCGGAATGGGTTGAAACTTGGCATGTTGTCTTATTATAGTATAGGTAGACCGCCTGTCAATTTTCGTCGCGTTCGGAGTTCGTTTGATAGCCCAACGGTTAACCATGTTAACCGCGGGAGGCCTTTTGTCTTTTGGCCCAGCACCCCTTTTTCACAGCCCACCAAGCCCATTCTAACCCCCCATGCTCTTGGCCATCCGATCACGATCGCGTGGCCGCGAACGGCTCCTCATTTGGACACTCCTAGATCCCTCTACCTATAAATATGTGGCTCCTCCCGAAATTCCTCGCAGATGAACCCTAGCCCTCTTCCCACCGCGCGCCAGACATGTCCATCTTGCCGCCGGACACATCCGTCGCCGCCCTCAGCCTATCCCCGCTTGCCACGTGTCCCACGCCGCCTCCCACCACCGCGCGGGCCCACGAGGCCGTGCCAGGCCCGCTCGGCCCGAGTGCCCGCCGCCGCCCGCCGCTCCTCGCGCCTTCGCCCTGCTTCTCTCGTCGACCCCCGTCGGGAGGCTCGACGTCGCCCGTCATCCGCCGCCGACGAGCCTGCATCGCCTCCCGCCGGCGACCACTCCGCCCGCCGCCGTTGGCCTCACCCCGCCGCGAGCTCCGCAACCCACGCCGCCGGCCTGCCTCCGCACCGCCTCAAGGCCGCCATTCGCCTCCCTCCGGCCGGATCCGGCGAGTCGCCGGCCGGATCCGCCCGTCCAGCTGCCTCCCCGCCGCCCTGGCCTCGCCGGAGACCCAGCGGCGCCGCCACCTTTCCCATGCCTCGCTCGACCCCGTTAGGAGGACGAGCACGACGGGCGCAGCTCGCCTCGGCCACGTGGGCCGCGCACCTCCCCGGTGGGCCCACCAAGCAGGTTTGCTGCTCGGGCCCAGTGCGCCCTGGGTCTCCCTCGCCTCTCCTCCGACTGGGCCTTGGCCCATGTGGTGAGCCTCTATTCCCTGCCCCGGGCATCTCTTAACTAAACTGCGCTCACTTTACGTGTTAAAAAACGGCTAAGTCTTTTTCCTGTCATAATTTATTGCATTCTTGTGGAGCTAATAACTTTTTGTGTGCTTATCCAAATTGAGTGAATGATATGTCAAAGTGATCGTGGTGATATGCTCTACACTTTGTTCCATTGTGCCATGCTCATTTGAGTTCATCTTGATGCTCTAATATCTATTGCAAGAGTGCTACTTGATATAAACTGTTGTTACTTGTTATTTTGTTGCCATGTTTGAGATATGATAACTTGGTGCATGTTTATCCAAATGATGCATATGATATGTCAAAATGTTCATTATGAAGTGTACTACATGATGGTTGCTGTAGCATGCTTGTTAGAGTCCATATTGCCATGTTAATCTCTGTTGCAAAAGTGCATTTGGCTGTTATGTGCTGAAACTTGTTATGAGTTGCTGATTTCACATGCTCTTCGCTATTGGCGTGTTTGTTTTCATGCCACATGTCTAGATGTTTTAGAATCACAATAATATGGTCTTTGCTGTGGTGCATTTAATTTTCCATGATATGCCTTGAGGTGACTTAAACATGCTTGTAAACATGCCATGTTGTTGTTGTTGTTTTATACTTAGTGAAAAAACTGCTAAGTCTGGAATCTGTCATATCCTGATGCTATGTTTGCTTGATGCCCTAGTCAAATCCATGCTTGTTTTGGAGTTGCCAATGATCATGTCTTGTTGTCCATGTTATTGTATTTCCATTCATGCCCTTACTTGCTCATATGACCTGCTGTAGCTTATTTAATTCTTGCTCCCAAGTTGCTATAAACTATAACTGTCAGGTTTTTAACGTCATGATCAAAATGGCGTAGCTTGTGCTATTGATCCATGCCTCCTATGGAGATACTCCAATGGGTTTGTTTGCTGTAGGATATGTTTACTACATGTCCATGCTCTTTATATACCTAGTGGAGTTGATATGCATGTTGTTTTGTGCCCCCGAAGGCAGCATCGTGATGATGTTTTTGCCTTCCCAGATTTTGGCCAAGTCCGGATAATTTTATTGCAACTTGCCATGCTTATTTAAATGTGTTCCAGCAAGCTTTTGGGTGTGTTCTAAGTTCATGGTTGTTAAGTATCATGTCTACTTCACATCCATGCTTCTTGTTATCATGTTTGAGTGCTATAGCATATATATACCTTGCTCCAAAGTTGCTATGTGGCTGTTAACTTCAGGTTGTTGTTATATCTTGTTTCATGTGTATCTTTTAGCCTGTTGCTCCGTTTTGGGTGTGCCTTATATGAAACTTGTGTTATATTGCATGTAGAATCATAATATCATGTTGTTTACCTATTTGGAGTGTGTTTGCTTGATGTTTGGGTGCATCTTGCACCGTTGCCATGTTTGTCTTGTTTTGCTCATATGTTCTAGGCCGTAGCTCCGAATTAAACAAACTTTATATGAAACTTGACTAGAATTTCGTGTAGATCATAATGGTGCATGTTAACCTGCTGTTTAACAACTTTAACTTGAGGTTTGTTCAGATATGGACTAAGTTCAAAATATGCATATGAGGACTTACCGGTTTTATTATATGTAGTTTCCGGCCTCATTTAAACTTGTTGACTTGTGTTGTTTTTCTGTGCTTCTTACCTTGCCATGTATTGCATCATATATAGACTTGTCTTGCATCATACTTGCTTGAGCATATTGTCATGTTCTTGTGTTGTGTGTTTACCGTATTGCTTGCTTCTTCTCGTTAGTGCTTGTTCCGTTGCGATCGTGAGGATTCGTTCGTCTACCCGTGGTTCTTCTTCAAGGCTTCTTCTTCGTCTTCTTCACGGATCCGTTCTTCTTCCTTGCGGGATCTCAGGCAAGATGACCATACCCTTGGATACCTTTACTACCATTGCCATGCTTAGTTGTCTCGATGCTATCGTTACATATCGCGCTACCCATCTTTTATGTCGGCCTCTCCTTGTTGCCATGAGACCTCTAACCTTTCACACCTTCCTAGCAAACCATTGTTTGGCTATGTTACCCGCTTGCTCAGCCCCTCTTATAGCGTTGTTAGTTGCAGGTGAAGATGACGATCGTTCCATGTTGGAACTTGTTGTTGGAATATCACAATATCTATTATTATATTTAACACACCTATATACTGGGCATGGGTGGAAGGCTTGGCCTTTTGCTCGGTGTTTTGTTCCACTCATGCCACCTTAGGAGCCGATAAACCGGCATTATGTTCCTTCAATTTGTGTTCCTTACACTGTTGGGTATATGGGGACCCCTTGACACTTCGTCTTTGAATAAAACTCCTCCAGCAAGGCCCAACATTGGTTTTAATTTGCCTCATAATAACAACTTAATTAATTAATTAAATTTTCATAGGGGGTCGTGTACCCAAGTATTTTTTCTACATAGCAGGGGGGCCAGTGCTGATGGTGTTGGACCCAAACGGGGGTCCTGCGGGGCCACCTCGTGGAAACTGGAGGGCTGGTTTTACCTGTAGCATCACCCAGCCGGACGTGGAGTGAGACGAGATACGCGCGGCTACTATCAGGGTGTCGGCACGCTCGGAGGTCTTGCTGGACTTTTTTTACCATTGTCGAAATGTCTTGTGCACCGGGATACCGAGCCTGATCGGATTTCCCTAAGATAAGGGGTAATAATTATTATTACTTCAGCTGATCGTGAGAGCTTGTGATGGGCTAAGTTGGGACACCCCTGCAGGTTTATGATCTTTCGAAAGCCGTGCCCGCGGTTATGTGGTAGATTGGAATTTGTTAATGTCCGGTTGTATAAAACTTGACAGAGGATCCGAAGTAAAACACACAACTATGTGAGTAACCGTGACTATCTCTTTTCACTTTGAGAAGAGAACACGGTTGGGTTATGTTTGACTTGTAGGTAGTTCAGTATCTTTAGCGATCATTACTAGTTTGCGATCGTTTGCGTAGATGCTCATCTTATTCTTGTACTCGTAAGTTAGCCACCATATTTTGCTTAGCCGCTGCTACAACCTCACCACTTAACCTCTCCGTACCCATTAAGCTTTGATAGTCTTGTTACCCATGGTTATGGGATTGCTGAGTCCTCGTGGCTCACAGATACTACAACAACAGTTGCAGGTGCAGGTTTCCGATGTCTTGACGTGAGAGCGATGTCCGTTGTGTTGGAGTTCTTTCTTCTTCTTCTTCTTCTTCTTCAGTCTTGGGTTAGGTTCCGGGTCGGTAGCTTGGGATAGCAGATGGATGTCGTGTGATTTTCATGTTTGCACCCGTAGTCGGATGCCTTGTATTGATGTTGTTGTATTCATGTGACTTGTATGTATTGTTCTATCCCCCATGTATGTATGTAATGGTATGATGTAATGATATCCATATTGCTAAGCGCCCGAAATGCGGTTGTGCCCCAATCACGTAAGTGTCACGTGATCGGAATAGAATCGCATCTTGGGCCTGACAAGTTGGTATCAGAGCCTCGACCGACCATAGGAGCCCCCTTGATTGATCGTAGAATGGCCGTTGTTGAGTCTAGTAGAAAACTTTATCGGAGTCTAGTTATATCGGAGAGTAGGAATTCTTTTTTACTCCTCTGCCCCTTCGTCGCTCTGGTGAGGAATCTGGACGTAGGTGTTTTGAATTACTCCTCTTCCCCTTCAATTTTTTTTGGATCTCGTGGTTAGTTTTCGTTTGTTGCGTTGTCAGTCCTTTCATCTGGTGCATCTCTCGTCAAGTGGATTCAACCCTCTTCTTCTTTACAAGTTCAATCATCGGTTCTTTCCATCCGATGTCCTTTTCCCCGTCCGTTGAGTTCTTTTTTTCCCACCCGCCCACCCTTTTTCTTCTCGGACCGGAGTCCTTAACCGAGTATCCATCCTACTCGCGTGGAAGTCTTTGTTTTCTTTCATCAATTGTTTCAACTGGTGAATTCTCGTCTAGTTCGTCCTTCTTCAACTCTTCTTCTTTCCGGTGGAGCCAATTCAATTTGTTCTCGGTGTTGTTCATATTCCTTGCTCAAGTGTTTTCCTCTTGCTAGCTTATCTCTCGCCATTTAATTGTTCCGGAGTTCCGAAGACATTCCAGGAGATTCGTATGTGTTCTATTTAATTCGAGGTTGTCGCCTCATTCGAGTCATTCAATCATTCTGGTGCATTATCTCCTTTTAAATCATTCCAATAATATTTTTTCTCTTCGGTGGGCTCATAACCCACAGGTCTTTCACCAGGATGTTACCTGACTCTTTTCATTCCCCGGAGTGTTCCGAAATTCTTTTCAAACGTGACGTAAGTATGGAGTCCATCAGTCTTATGTCTTCTCCAAGATCGATTTTAATTCTTTTCATCGTTGGTTCAACATCTCTTCTTTTCATTATTCCGGAGTATTTCACAAATTTTTTCTTTGTGTTCCTCCGAAGGCCATCATTTCAGAAGATTTCTTCATTCTCAGTTTTCAACTTCGTCCTCCAAATTTTCTTCATTGAGGCCTCTTCGTTCGTCTCACATTTGTCCGGTGCTTCCTCAAGTATTCTTTAATAAGTTCACGATCTCCTCATTGTCGTCATTCTAATTTCCTCAAGTTATTTATTCTTTCCGGTGTTTCATTCCCTGGTATTCACCCAAATTCAATTCTTCAGGATGGTTTAATCTCTTTCATCACTCGATTTTAATTCTTCCCGGTGGTTCATTCGTTTTCTTCACTCGGCTTTAATTCTTACGATGGTTCGCTCAAGAATTCTTTCCGGTGCTATCATATCAATCAATTCATTCGTTCTTTCAATCCTACCGGTGGTTCAAGAAGATTTTCGCAAGTTCGCGATATATCCCTCTTTAATCATTTCTACGAGAATAAGTAGTATGCAAATCCATTGCTTTCATCAATTTAATTGGTGGAGAATAAGCATAACATAATTCTTATCCATTCTCGTCAAGTTGATTAATCCTTTCCCTCAGAGTTTATTCTTGATGAATAAATTCTTATTCCAAGTGTTTTTATCTTTTTCTTCCCCGGAGTTCAAAGTTTTTCTCGGCCTTCGCATCGGAACCCCGAATAATCACTGCAATGCTTTAATCTTATTCCTTTCATCAGTCATTTCTATTATCATCATCCTTTTGTTACCGGAGTTCCTCTTGGTGGTTCTTCATCTTTTAATTCATTCTTCAAACATTCAGCTAATTCTTCTGGAGCAGCTCAAGCATTATTCTTTTGTGTCCCGAGATGCAAATAATTCTCCGTTTTCTTGTAAAATGGAGTTTTGAATTTCTTTCGTCATTCTCATCTATTCAATCTTTTGGTTGCGGCATCATTCACCTCAAATTTTGAGATGTTTAAATAAGTCCTCAACAAGCTTATTCTTTTCTTATTGATTCTATCAACAACTTCGTTCAATCCTTCCTTATAAGCATTATTCCAATCCATTCGTGCTGGAAGTTGTCATCCGCTTCTCCATTCTTTTAATTCCATTATTTTAATTCTTCCGGAGGCATTGTGTTGTTGCTCTCGTCGAGTATCATTTCACCTTCTCAAGTTCGTGTTCCATTCCATTCATATTCAATCGATGTGCTATTTCTTTCAGTCTCAGCCGGAGTTTTGCCCGAATTCCTTCGTTTGAATTCCTTTTCTATCTCGCTTAACCGGAGTGGTTCCAATGGCTCTTTTGTCATATATCCTCTTGGTTCTCGTCTTGTGCCTTTTTTTCCTCTTTTTACCGGAGCTTCTCATTTTCGTTCATCTCCGTTGAATCCTTTCTTACAAGTGGTTCAACCTCATAACATTCTTTGGACTCACTCTTTTGTCCTCGAAGAACTTTGTTCTTCCTTTTTCCCTTCCGTCTCGTTCCTAAGATCTCAGGACGAGATCTCTTGTTAGTAGGGGAGTGTTGTGACACCCCGAGACAGGTGCGCCAGGTGTCAGTCAGTTATTCGTCGTCATTGCCATGTCATCTACTTGCGTGTGCATCTTTCCGTGTCATCATGTGTGTTGCATCAGCATGTTTTCAAAACTTGCATCCGTCCGAGTCCGCCCGTCCTTTCCGTTGTCCGTTCTGAGCGCAGACACACTTGCACGTGCCCGCGGCACCTCCGAATATTTATTTTGTGAGTGGCCGAAAAATGTTCTCGGAATGGGTTGAAGCTTGGCGTGTGGTATAATTATAGCATAGGTAGACCGCCTGTCAATTTTCGTCGCGTTCGGAGTTCGTTTGATAGCCCAACGGTTAACCGTGTTAACCGCGGGAGGCCTTTTGTCTTTTGGCCCAGCACCCCTTTCTCATAGCCCACCAAGCCCATTCTAACCCCCCATGCTCTTGGCCGTTTGATCACGATCCTGTGGCCGCGAACGACTCCTCATTTGGACACTCCTACCTCCCTCTACCTATAAATATGTGGCTCCTCCCGAAATTCCTCGCAGATGAACCCTAACCCTCTTCCCACCGTGCGCCGGACATGTCCATCTTGCCGCCGGACACGTCCGCCGCTGCCCTCAGCCTATCCCCGCTTGCCACGGGTCCCACGCCACCTCCCACCACCGCGCGGGCCCGCGAGCCGGTGCCAGGCCCGCTCAGCCCGAGCGCCTGCCGCCGCTAGCCGCTCCACGCGCCTCCGCCCTGCTTCTCCTGTCGACCCCCGTCGACAGGCTCGACGTCGCCCGTCATCCGCCGCCGACGAGCCTGCATCGCCTCCCGCCGGCGACCACTCCGCCCGCCGACGTCGGCCTCGCCCCGCCGCGAGCTCCGCAGCCCTCGTCGCCGGCCTGCCTCCGCGCCGCCTCAAGGCCGTCGTTCGCCTCCCTCCGGCCGGATCCGGCGAGTCGCCGGCCGGATCCGCCCATCCGGCTGCCTCCCCGCCGCCCTGGCCTCGCCGGACACCCAGCGGCGCTGCCGCCTTTCCCATGCCTCGCTCGACCCCGTGAGGAGGACGAGCACGACGGGCGCAGCTCGCCTCGGCCACGTGGGACGCGCGCCTCCCCGGTGGGCCCACCAAGCAGGTCTGCTGCTCGGGCCCAGTGCGCCCCGGGCCTGCCTCGCCTCTCCTCCGACTAGGCCTTGGCCCATGTGGTGAGCCTCTATTCCCCGCCCCGGCCATCTCTTAACTAAACTGCACTCACTTTTCGTGTTAAAAAAACGGCCAAGTCTTTTTCCTGTCATAATTTATTGCATTCTTGTGGAGCTAATAAGTTTTTGCGTGCTTATCCAAATTGAGTGAATGATATGTCAAAGTGATCGTGGTGATATGCTCTTCACTTTGTTCCATTGTGCCATGCTCATTTGAGTTCATCTTGATGCTCTAATATCTGTTGCAAGAGTGTTACATGATATAAACTGTTGTTACTTGTTATTTTGTTGCCATGTTTGAGATATGATAACTTGGTGCATGTTTATCCAAATGATGCATATGATATGTCAAAAAGTTCATTATGAAGTGTACTACATGATGGTTGCTGTAGCATGCTTGTTTGAGTCCATATTGCCATGTTAATCTCTGTTGCAAAAGTGCATTTGGCTGTTATCTGCTAAAACTTGTTATGAGTTGCTGATTTCACATGCTCTTCGCTATTGGTGTGTTTGTCTTCATGCCACGTGTCTAGATGTTTTAGAATCACAATAATATGGTATTTTCTGTGGTACATTTAATTTTCCATTATATGCCTTGAGGTGACTTAAACATGCTTGTAAACATGCCATGTTGTTGTTGTTGTTGTTGTTGTTTTATACTTGGTGAAAAAACTGATGCTATGTTTGCTATGTTTGCTTGATGCCCTAGTCAAATCCATGCTTGTTTTGGAGTGGCCAATGATCATTACTTGTTGTCCATGTTATTTTCTATCCATTCGTGCCCTTACTTGCTCATATGACCTGTTGTAGCTTATTTAATTCTTGCTCCCAAGTTGCTATAAACTATAACTGTCAGGTTTTTAACGTCATGATCAAAATGGCGTAGCTTGTTGCTATTGATCCATGCCTCCTATGGAGATGCTCCAATGGAGTTGTTTGCTGTAGGATATGTCTACTACATGTCCATGCTCTTTATATACCTAGTGGAGTTGATATGCATGTTGTTTTGTGCCCCCGAAGGCAGCATCGTGATGATGTTTTTTCCTTCCCAGATTTTGGCTAAGTCTGGATAATTTTATTGCAACTTGCCATGCTTATTTATATGTGTTCCAGCAAGCTTTTGGGTGTGTTATAAGTTCATGCTTGTTAAGTATCATGTCTACTTCACATCCATGCTTCTTGTTATCATGTTTGAGTGATGTAGCATATATATACCTTGCTCCAAAGTTGCTATGTGGCTGTTAACTTCAGCTTGTTGTTATATCTTGTTTCATGTGTATCTTTTAGCCCGTTGCTCCGTTTTGGGTGTGCCTTATATGAAACTTGTGTGATTTTGCATGTAGAATCATAATATGATGTTGTCTACCTATTTGGAGTGTGTTTGCTTGATGTTTGGGTGCATCTTGCAACGTTGCCATGTTTGTCTTGTTTTGCTCATATCTTCTAGGCCGTAGCTCCGAATTAAACAAACTTTATATAAAACTTGACTAGAATTTCGTGTAGATCATCATGGTGCATGTTAACCTGCTATTTAACAACTTTAACTTAAGGTTTATTCAGATCTGGACTAATTTCAAAATATGCATATGAGGACTTACCGATTTTATTATATGTAGTTTCCGGCCTCATTTAAACTTGTTGACTTGTGTTGTTTTTTTGTGCTTCCTACCTTGCCATGTATTGCATCATATATAAACTTGTCTTGCATCATACTTGCTTGAGCATATTGTCATGTTCTTGTGTTGTGTGTTTACCGTATTGCTTGCTTCTTCTCGTTAGTGCTTGTTCCGTTGCGATCGTGAGGATTCGTTCGTCTACCCGTGGTTCTTCTTCCAGGCTTCTTCTTCATCTTCTTCACGGATCCGTTCTTTTTCCTTGTGGGATCTCAGGCAAGATGACCATACCCTTGGATACCTTTACTACCATTGCTATGCTTAGTTGTCTCGATGCTATCGTTACATGTCGTGCTACCCATCTTTTATGTCGGCCTCTCCTTGTTGCCATGAAACCTCTAACCTTTCACACCTTCTTAGCAAACCATTGTTTGGCTATGTTACCCGCTTGCTCAGCCCCTCTTATAGCGTTGTTAGTTGCAGGTGAAGATGAAGATCGTTCCATGTTGGAACTTGTTGTTGGAATATCACAATATCTATTATTATATTCAACACACCTATATACTGGGCATGGGTGGAAGGCTTGGCCTTTTGCTCGGTGTTTTGTTCCACTCATGCCACCTTAGGAGCCGATAAATCGGCATTATGTTCCTTGATTTTGCGTTCCTTACACGGTTGGGTATATGGGGACCCCTTGACACTTCGTCTTTGAATAAAACTCCTCCAGCAAGGCCCAACATTGGTTTTAATTTGCCTCATAATAACAACTTAATTAATTAATTAAATTTGCATAGGGGGTCGCGTCCCCAATTATTTTTTCTACATAGCAGGGGGGCCAGTGCTGATGGTGTTGGTCCCAAACGGGGGTCCTGCGGGGCCACCTCGTGGAAACTCGAGGGCTGGTTTTACCTGTAGCATCACCCAGCCGGACGTGGTCTGAGACGAGATACGCGTGACTACTATCAGAGTGTTGGCACACCGGGAGGTCTTGCTGGACTTGTTTTACCATTGTCGAAATGTCTTGTGCACCGGGATACCGAGCCTGATCGGATTTCCCTAAGATAAGGGGTAATAATTTTTATTACTTCAGCTGATCGTGAGAGCTTGTGATGGGCTAAGTTGGGACACCCCTGCAGGGTTATGATCTTTCGAAAGCCGTGCCCGCGGTTATGTGGCAGATTGGAATTTGTTAATGTCCGGTTGTAGAAAACTGGACAGAGGATCCGAAGTAAAACACACAACTGCTTGAGTAACCGTGACTGTCTCTTTTCACTTTGAGAAGAGAACACGATGGGGTTATGTTTGACTCGTAGGTAGTTCAGGATCTTTATCGATCATTACTAGTTTGCGACCGTTTGCTTATATGCTCATCTTATTCTTGTACTCGTAAGTTAGCCACCATATTTTGCTTAGCCGCTGCTGCAACCTCACCACTTAACCTCTCCTTACCCACTAAGCTTTGATAGTCTTGTTACCCATGGTTATGGGATTGCTGAGTCCTCATGGCTCACAGATACTACAACAACAGTTGCAGGTGCAGGTTTCCGATGTCTTAACGTGAGAGCGATGTCCGTTGTGTTGGAGTTCTTTCTTCTTCTACTTCTTCTTCAGTCTTGGGTTAGGTTCCGGGTCGGCAGCCTGGGATAGCAGATGGATGTCGTGTGATTTTCATGTTTGCATCCGTAGTCGGATGCCTTGTATTGATGTTGTTGTATTCATGTAGCTTGTATGTATTGTTGTATCCCCCATGTATGTATGTAATGGTATGATGTAATGATATCCATCTTGCTAAGCGCCCGAAATGCGGTTGTGCTCCAATCACGTAAGTGTCACATGATCGGAATAGAATCGCATCTTGGGCCTGACATGAGGTGCGGAGGAGCTCAAGGACTCCTTATATAGGCCAGGGGAGGGCTCATGGATGCTCTAGAGAGCTCCGGCTCGACGCCACTGGAGGTCAAGGGAGGGTTGTGGCACGGGCGCGGCGATGGCGACCACACCACATCGATGCAGGGCAGGGCAGCGATGCAGGACAATGCAGACGAGCACGGGGGAGGTCCTGGACAAGAAGAGGTGTCGAGGCACAGAGGGAAACGATGAAAACAAGGGCGACAATGTGACAGAGCACGAGATTTGGCTTGTGTGGCCCGTGGTCACCACATGAACTGGTCGGCCACATCATGTCTACTAGAAAGTCCTTAGTGCCCTTAGTTGCAATGAAGAGTGAAAAGATCTCAGGTGCAAAGAAGAGATTTGCAGGAGGAGCCAAACCAGAATAGTAGCAACATGTTTGTGCTGAGCAGAGGCGGCCCAGGCTTAGCCACAAAGGAATGGGTTTGTCTGGTGATGATCACATGCTAAGATGATGCTGATTACCAAAAATGAGCTTGAGAGGAGACGTTTAGAGGGTACTTGTTGTAGAAAGTGCCAACATGGCTAGATAAGGGAATGGTGAAGTAGCACTCACTTACGTGCATGAAATTAGCTAAAAATGAGCATGGCCCAATAATTTGAAGATATGAAGATGCCAAAAGTTTCATGCCATTTGGATGAACCAAACTAGCACTTGCTTCATAAAGCGTCTCCTTGGACAGAAAATTGGGAAAATTACGCAGGGCAATTGGTTAGATGAAATGGGCCAGAACTTGGTGGAGGGATTTGATATAGTTAGGATAATGTTCTGGTAAATTTTCTGCTCAAATGAATCAATATAAAATATAGTTGCTTCACAAAGTGAAAATCTGACCAGAAACCAAGATTTGGATCTAGGCTCACATAGATGAGTTACACGAGCTCAAATTTGGTGGAGAGGCATGATTTGATCAAATGAAGGTTGTGGGAAAGTTTCAACTCATTTGGACATGCCTAGAATATAACTCCTTCACAAAGTTCCTTCCTGGACAAAAACTTTGGAAAATTGCTGAAAAATATTTACTAGGAAAATGAGGTTGAAATTTGGCACAGGGCAACACTATGGATAGGAAAAGATTTCCAAAAGTTTGGAGGCAATCAAGCAAATATAAATAGCACTTGCTTTGCAAAGTGCCAATTAGGGCAGAATAGGAAATTAATTATTGGTGGATGATTTATGAACATGGCAATGAAATATTTTGACAGATTTGAGCAAGATAGGACCCAAAAATTTTATGGGAATTTATGGACTGGCAGAAAGATAGGTTGCTTCACAACCTAGAGTTTGAAGGGTTATTCCTTTAACATAAAATACATATTCCCTAGAAAAAGAATATTGGAATTGGGTCAAGGATGAAAATGACATGATCTTGAGATGATGATGCGGATGGCAAGCCACTATAAAACCTAGGAATACATGATCTTCCCAAGTTTCAGAACCACATAGCCACAGACAGGCAAATCAAAACAAGAAATCCAAGAAAATCATCAGAAAAAGAAAAGGGCAAAATCCAGGGTGTTACAAGGGGCCGCTACCCTCGCGAGGAGAGGTTCGTCAAGACCTCCTAGGGAGCGGCTCCGCAAGTCTCCTCCCGAGGTGCAGAGGTTCCTATGCAAGCACCCTCCCTCAGGAGGGCGAAGTGATGTGAGCCATGATGGCCAATGCCCGGCGGGCGCCAGTACGCGCAGAGCGAGCAGTTTCCTCTTTGGTGCAAAACAGACATGGACAGACGCGTGTTCCCAAGGAGTCTCGCAAAGGTTTCCATTTTGGTGCAACAAGACCAACACCGCTGGCTCAACAGGGCAGATGTCATCGTTCAGCCCACCCCTGCGTCATGATTAGAGGCTTTGCAGGAGAAGACCACCTTTGGCCAGGAAGGTGTACCTTATGCCCCCTTTGAAATAGGCCATTGTGGAATCCCTTCCCGCCCAAATGATATGGTGAAGCGGACCAAGGCCACTATAAATAGGGACCAACATCCATCATAGAGGGGGATCGATCTTTTGAGCCCACCTTCCTCTCACGACCCCTACCGAGGTCGTTGCCCCACTGTAGCAAGTTCACACTCTTCCACTCGCCAGGCCAATCCACCATAAAGCAGGAGTAATGTTTCACACCGCAAGGTGGCCGAACCTGGGTCAACTGCCGTGTCCATCTTCTTCCCCATTTGCAGGAATCAGGCTACGTTAGGTTGCTGAATAGCATATTGGGGCCGGTGAGGTCGAGATCTTCGTACCTTCCCCAGTGTTCGAACTTACTTGGGTCTACGGAGCCCTAAATCCAACATTTGGTGCTGTAGGTAGGGGCGTGTCGAAGCTCCGCCTCTCCTCCAACCACACTCTGCTCTAGCTTCTCTGCCCACGTGGCGAGCGCTGCCCTGCGGGCGTGGCCACCCAAAGCTTACGGGGGCGCCGCGGGCTGCCCGACCTTCACTCCGAACCTGCGCCGAGTAAGGTGGCCAGCAAAATTCAGGCCGGTGCTACCCCCGTGGTACGACGACGCTGCAGGCCTGAAGGTTTTCCTTCAGTGTTACGAGAAGGCCATCCAAGCGGTAGGCGGCGACGACAAGGCCGCGGTGAACTAGTTCCCTTTGGCCCTGACAGAGGCTACTCGGTCTTGGCTCCGCGGCCTTCTAGTTGCCTCGATCTCCTCTTGGGAGGAGCTCCGCGATCGATTCAATGCGGGCTTCACGGCCCTAGGACTACACGTGGTCGCATCCATGCTTAGCGGGTCACAGGCGCCCGGGTCAAACCGCCACGCCAAGCAGTTTCTTCGCTAGGCGGGCTTCGCTAGACCGGAGCAGGAGGCTCTGCAGGGCCGAGCGGGGCCAGTGAACGACATCGTCTTCGACTCTGGAGACTACCCCTAGGCCATGGCGGCCGCCGGTGCGCTCTCAATGCTCTGCACACCAACCATCAACAACGCCACGGTCACCAAGACCCTCATCGATAGTGGCGCCGGCCTCAAACTTCTCTCCGTGGAGACTTTTGACATTCTCCAGATATCACGCGACCAGCTCACACCCACCAAGCGGTTCACGAGGGTGACCAGGGGCTCTACTGCCCTCCTCGGGCAGGTGCGCCTCACGGTGACCTTCGGCACCCATGACAATTACCGAACCAAGTTTGTCGAATTCGACGTGGCACAAATTAGCTTGCCGTACTATGCCATCTTGGGGTTCCCTACCCATGCTAAGGTTATGGCAGCGACCCATCCGGGCTACAACATCACTAAGATGCCAGGCAGCAACAGCATCTTCACGATGGCTGGAGATACGATGGAGGCGGTCCGTGCCCTCAAGCATGTCTTCAATGCCGCCCCGGACTTGCGCCCCGGCCCAGCAGGCGCTCCGAAGGCTCTGGAGGCCATGCCAGCAAAGAAGAACCAGTTGTTTACTTAGGATCGAGCTGAAAGAAGCAAGTGACTGTCGACGAGGGGGCCTCGAGCCTCACTTTCACCATTGGCGTTGGCCTCCCTTTGGAGCAAGAGGAAGCGTTGGTCAGCTTCATCCGGGCGAACAAGGACGTATTTGCATGAGAGGCATCTGACCTGGCGGGCGTCCCTCGAGAAGTAATAGAGCATCACCTGGTGGTATGCCCCAATGCCCGCCCGGTGAAGCAGAAGGCTCGGCGCCAATCACAAGAGAAGCACACATTCATCGTCCAAGAGGTGCGCAAATTGCAAGAAGCGAGAGTCATCCGTGAAGTACGGCACCCTGAGTGGTTGGCCAACCCTGTCGTCATCCCCAAGAAGGGTGGGAAGGAGCGCATGTGCATTGACTTCACGAGCCTCAACAAGGCTTGTCCTCACGACCCTTTCCCGCTCCCGCGCATTGACCAGATCGTGGACTCCACTGCCGAATGTAATCTACTATGCTTCTTGGATGCCTTCTCCGGATACCACCAGATCAAGATTGCGGTAGAAGACGTTGATAAAATAGCCTTCATCTCTTCGTGCGGTGAGGGAGTCCTGGGTTCAGGGGTCCTCAGGCGTCCGGGTCGATGAAACTGGGCCGTATTTATGGGCCGCGAAGATAGAGGTAGACGAGTCTCCCCCGTATTTGGTCATGACTCCTATGTGCATAGAAAGGAAGGCATGATGTCCAGATGTAGCTATTACTTCCTCCCCAAGTCACCTTTGTAACCCTTGGCCCCCTCGGCGTGTATAAAAGCTGGAGGGTTTAGTTTGTAGAGACTAACGACAGCATCATTACATCCACATAGGCTAGGCTTTAGGGTTTAGCCATTACGATCTCGAGGTAGATCAACACTTGTAACACATATCCATCAATATTAATCAAGCAACAGTAGGGTTTTAGCTCGATCGAGAGGGCCCGAACCTGGGTAAACATTGTGTCCCCAGTCTCCTGTTACCATCGGTCCTTAGGCACAGAGCTTGGTCCCCCCTACCCGAGATCTGCCGAACATACAACAACAGCTTGAGGAGACGGTCAACCACTTTTGGGCCAGATTCCTGCTTGTCAAGAACAAGATTAAGGACTGCTACGACGATGATGCGGTCCCCTTATTTTACTGCAACTGTACGGATGAGGGAGTTCTGAACGCCCTCAACCGAATTCGTGTTCTCAGTTTAACAGACCTGTCGCACTTAGTACGAAAGTACTGCACAATGGAAAACACTTGGAAAGCCCAGAACACACATCTAGATCAGTCCATATTCGTACAGTACAGTGTTAAGGCTAAACGGACATACCCCAGCAGGTCATCTGATAATATGCCTATTAGCAAGAAGAACAAGCCTTCTATAGGACGCAGGTCCGTACTGGACAAATTGCTCGATAAACCTTGCCAAATACATGCAGGTCCGTACTGGACGAACTGCTCGATAAACCTCGCAACAAACAAGATCCAGATATAATGTTCATGCTTAACGCTGGCACCAAATAACAATTATTTAGGTCTAAAACTAATCCCGGAGGTAGATGTAGAGGTAGCGTTCCGACGGCAATCACATCGACTTTGGAACCATTTCCCACGCACATCGTCACCTCGTCCTTAGCCAATCTTCATTTAATCCGTAGTCCCTGTTTCGAGTTACAAATATTAGCAACCGAACCGGTATCAAATACCCAGGTACTACTACGAGCATTAGTAAGGTACACATCAATAACATGTATATCACATATACCTTTGTTCACCTTGGCATCCTTCTTATCCGCCAAATACTTGGGGCAGTTCCGCTTCCAGTGTCCAGTCCCTTTGTAGTAGAAGCACTTAGTTTCAGGCTTGGCTCCAGACTTGGGTTTCTTCGCGAGAGTAGCAACTGTCTTGCTATTATTTTTGAAGTTCCCATTCTTTCCCATGCCATTTTTCTTGAAACTAGTGGTTTTGTTAACCATGAAACTTGATGCTCCTTTTTGATTTCTACCTCTGTAGCCTTGAGCATAGCGAAGAGCTCGGGGATTGTCTTTTGCATCCCTTGCATATTATAGTTCATCACGAAGCCTTTATAGCTTGGTGGCAGTGATTGAAGAACTCTATCAATAAAACTATCTTCATCAACTTTGCAACCAAGTTGAGTCATATGATTGTAGTACCCAGACATTCTGAGCAAGTGTACACTAATAGAACTATTCTCCTCCATCTTGCAGTTGTAGAACTTATTGGAAATCTCATATTTCTCAATCCGGGCATTTTCTTGAAATATTAACTTCTACTCCTGGAACATCTCATATGCTCCATGACATTCAAAACGTCGTTGAGGTCCCGGTTCTAAGCCGTAAAGCATGGCACGCTGAACTATCGTGTAGTCATCAGACCACGTCTGCCAGACGTTCAAAGCGTCTACATTAGCGGGAGGGGGCTTCTCACCTAGCGGTGCTTCAAGGACATAATTCTTCTGTGCAGCAATAAGGATAATCCTCGAGGTACGGAACCAATCCGTGTAATTGCTACCATCATCTTTCAACTTAGCTTTCTCTTGGAATGCATTAAAATTCAAAGGAACGGTAGCACGGGCCATTGATCTACAACAACATAGATATGCAAAAAACTATCAGGACTAAGTCCATGATAAATTAAATTTCAATTAATCATATTACTTAAAGAACTCCCACTTAGATAGACATCCCTTTGGTCATCTAAATGATCACGTGATCCAAATCAACTAAACCATGTTCGATCATCACGTGAGATGGAGTAGTTTTCAATGGTGAACATCTTATGTTGATCATATCTACTATATGATTCATGCTCGACCTTTCGGTCTCCAGTGTTCCGAGCCCATATCTGCATATGCTAGGCTCGTCAAGTTTAACCCGAGTATTCTGCGTGTGCAAAATTGGCTTACACCCGTTGTATGTGAACATATAGCTTATCACACCCGATCATCACATGGTGTCTCGGCACGATGAACTTTCGCAATGATGCATACTCAGGGAGAACACTTATACCTTGAAATTTTGTAAGGGATCATCTTATAATGCTACCGCCGTACTAAGAAAAATAAGAAGCAAAATAAGATAAACATCACATGCAATCAAAATGTGTGACATGATATGGCCGTCATCATCTTGTGCTTTTGATCTCCATCTCCAAAGCACCGTCATGATAACCTTTGTCACCGGCGCGACACCTTGATCTCCATCGTAGCATCGTTGTTGTCTCGCCAACTATTGCTTCCACGACTATCGCTACCGCTTAGTGATAAAGTAAAGCAATTACATGGCGACTGTATTTCATACAATAAAGCAACAACCATATGGCTCCTGCTAGTTGCCGATAACTTTACAAAACATGATCGTCTCATACAATAACGTATAACTCATCATGTCTAGACCATATCACATCACAACATGCCCTGCAAAAACAAGTTAGACGTCCTCTACTTTGTTATTGCAAGTTTTACGTGGCCGCTACGGGCTTAGCAAGAACCGTTCTTACCTACGCATACAAAAACCACAATGATTTTTCGTCAAGTATGTGCTGTTTTAACCTTCACAAGGACCGGGCGTAGCCACACTCAATTCAGCTAAAGTGAGAGAGACAGACACCCGCAGTCACCTTTAAGAAACGAGTGCTCATAATGGTGAAACCAGTCTCACGTAAGCGTACACGTAATGTCGGTCCGAGCCGCTTCATCTCACAATACCGCTGAACTAAAGTATGACATGCTGGTAAGCAGTATGACTAATATCGCCCACAACTCATTGTGTTCTACTCGTGCATATCATCTATGCATAGACCTGGCTCTGGTACCACTGTTGGGGAACATAGTTTTTCAAAAAAATTCCTATGATCATGCAAGATCTATCTACCAGATGCATAGCAATGAGAGGGGATAGTGTGTCTACGTACCCTCGTAGACCGAAAGCGGAAGCGTCTAGTAACGCGGTTGATGTAGTCAAACTTCTTCGCAATCCAACCGAGCAAGCACCGAACGTACGACACCTCCACGTGCAGCACACATTCATCTTGATGACGTCCCACGAGCTCTTGATCCGGTTGAGCTTCACGCGAGACTTTCGTCAGCACTACGGCGTGGTGACGGATATGATGTAGCTATCGGCGCATGGCTTCGCCTAAGCACTGCAACGGTATGACCGAGGTGTGTTTCTGTGGAGGGGGCACCGCACACGGCTAGAACAATGTTTCTTCTGTGTCTTTGGGTGCCCCCTGCCCCCGTATATAAAGGAGCAAGGGGGGAGGTGCGGCCAGGCTAGGGCGCACCAAGGGAGTAGGATTCCTACTCCTAGTAGGAATAGGAATCCCCTTTCCTATTCCTACTAGGAGTAGGAAAGGAAGGGGGAGAGAAGAAGGAAGAAGAGGGGCGCCTCCCCCCTTTCCTAGTCCAACTAGGATCCCTACGGGGAGGGTGCGGGCAGCCCTATGGGTTGCCTCTCTCTTTCCCTCAATGGCCCACTATGGCCCATACTCCCTCGGGGGGAGGGGGGGGGGGTTCCGGTAACCCCCTCCGGCACTCCGGTTAAATCCAAAACTTTTTCGAAACACTTCCGGTATCCAAATATAGTCGTCCAATATATCAATCTTTACGTCTCATACATTCCGAGACTCCTCGTCATGTCCGTGATCTCATCCGGGACTCCGAACTACCTTCGGTACATCAAAACTCATAAACTCATAATACCGATCGTCATCAAACGTTAAGCGTGCGGACCCTACGGGTTCGAGAACTATGTAGACATGACCGAGACTCATCTCCGATCAATAAGCAATAGCGGAACCTGGATGATCATATTGGCTCCTACATATTCTACGAAGATCTTTATCGGTCAAACCACATAACAACATACGTTTTTCCCTTTGTCATCGGTATGTTACTTGCCCAAGCTTCGATCGTCGGTATCTCAATACCTAGTTCAATCTCGCTACCAGTAAGTCCCTTTACTCGTTCTGTAATACATCATCCCGTGACTAACTCATTAGTCATTTGCTTGCAAGGCTTATTATGATGTGTATTACTGAGAGGGCCCAGAGATACCTCTCCAACACTCGGAGTGGCAAATCATATTCTTGATCTATGCCAACACCACGAACACCTTCGGAGACACCTGTAGAGAATCTTTATAATCACCCAGTTACGTTGTGACGTTTGATAGCACACAAGGTGTTCCTCCGGTATACGGGAGTTGCATAATCCCATAGTCATAGGAACATGTATAAGTCATGATGAAAGCAATAGCAGTAAAACTAAACGATCATAGTGCTAAGCTAACGGATGGGTCTTGTCCATCACATCATTCTCCTAATGATATGATCTCGTTGATCAAATGACAACTCATGTCTATGGCTAGGAAACATAACCATCTTTGATCAATAAGCTAGTCTAGTAGAGGCATACTAGGGACATACTGTTTTGTTTATGTATTCACACATGTACTATGTTTCCAGTTAATACAATTCTAGCATGAATAGAAGACATTTATCATGATATAAGGAAATACAAATAACATCTTTATTATTGCCTCTAGGGCATATTTCCTTCATATTAGTATGTAGAAAATAAGCTTTATACGAACTTGTGATATGGAAGAAATAAAAGTGATGAACTGCATAATAAAGGTCCTTATCACAAGTGGCAATATAAAGTGATGTTCTTTTGCATTAAGATTTCATGCATCCAACCATAAAAGAGCATGACAACCTCTGCTTCCCTCTGCGAAGGGCCTATCTTTTACTTTTACCTCCTACCCTCATACAAGAGTCATGGTGATTATCACCTCTCCTTTTTACTTTTATCCTTTGGAAAGCACAATATGTTGACATTACCCTTGAGGTAAATCGCTCGGAGGCAAAACTATAAGCCCATATATTTCTCTGTGTCTGATTGAAACTTTGAATTCATAAGTATTGCGTTAGTGTTACCAATTATGAAAGACTAAATGATAGTTGAGTATGTGAACTTGATGAAAAGCTCTTATGTTTGACTCTTTCCGATGTTATGATAAATAACAATTGCTTCAATGACTGAGATCATAGTTTGTTGGCTATCAATGAAGTTTCTGATTCATACTTTACCTTGTGAATGAATTGTTACTTTAACATAAGAACCTATATGAAAAATTATGTTGCTGTCCTAAAGATGATCATGATGCCCTAATGTTCGTATTTTATTTTACCGACACCTCTATCTCTAAACATGTGGACATATTTTTTTCGATTTCGGCTTTTCTCTTGAGGACAAGCACGTTCTAAGCTTGGGGGAGTTGATACATTCATTTTGCATCATGCTTTTATATTGATACTTATTGCATTATGGGCTACTATTACACATTATACCACAATACTTATGCCTTTTCTCTCTTATTTTACAAGGTTTACACGAAGAGGGAGAATGCCGGCAGCTGGAATTTTGGACTAGAAAAAGAGCAAATATTAGAGACTTATTTTGCACAACTCCAAAAGTCCTGAAACTTCACGGGAGCAAGTTTTTGAATATATAAAAATATTGGGCAAAGAAAGCACCGGAGGGGGGCCACCAGCCATTCAAAAGGTTGGAGGTCGCGCCCTACCCCCAGGGTGCACCCCCCGTCCTTGTGAGCCCCCTGCTAGGCCTCCGACTCCCATCTTCTGCTATATGGTGTGTTTTGACCTGGAAAATATCATAAGGAATCTTTCGGGACGAAGCACCGCCGTCTCGAGGCGGAACCTGAGCGAAACCAATCTCGGGCTCCGATAGTGCTGTTCTGCCGGGGACACTTCCCTCCGGGAGGGGGAAATCAAAGCCATCGTCATCACCAACGATCCTCTCATTGAGAGGGGGGCAATATCCATTAACATCTTCACCAGCACCATCTCCTCTCAATCCCTAGTTCATCTCTTGTATCAGATCTTTGTCTCAAAACCTCAGATTGGTACCTGTGGGTTGCTAGTAGTGTTGGTTACTCCTTGTAGTTGATGCTAGTTGGTTTATTCAGTGGAAGATCATTTGTTCAGATCCTTAATGCTATTCAATCCCCCTCTAATCATGAACATGAATATGCTTTGTGAGTAGTTATGTTTGTTCCTAAGGTCATGGGGGAAGTCTTGTTATAAGTAATCATGTGAATTTGGTATTCATTCGATATTTTGATGAGATGTATGTTGTCTTTCCTCTAGTGGTGTTATGTGAACGTCAACTACATGACACTTCACCATTATTTAGTCCTAGGGGAAGGCATTGGGAAGTAATAAGTAGATGATGGGTTGCTAGAGTGATAGAAGCTTAAACCCTAGTTTATGTATTGCTTCGTAAGGGGCTTATTTGGATCCATATGTTTCATTTTATGGTCAGATTTATCTTAGTTCTTCTTTCGTAGTTGCGGATGTTCGCTAGAAAGGTTAATCATAAGTGGGAGGCTTGTCCAAGGAAGGGAAACACCCAAGCAGTGGTCCACCCACATATCAAATTATAAGAGTAGCGAACGCGAATCACATGAGAATGATGAAAACTAACTTGACAACAGTTCCAATGTGTCCTCAGGAGCACTTTGCTTTATATAAGAATTTGTTCAGGCTTGTCCTTTGCTATAAAAAGGATTGGGCCACCTTGATGCACCTTAATTATTTTTGTCACTTGTTACTCATTATGAATTATCTTATCACACAACTATCTGTTATTGATAATTTCAGTGCTTGCAGAGAATACCTTGCTCAAAACCGCTTGTCATTCACTTTTTCTCCTCGTTGGGTTCGACACTCTTACTTATCGAAAGGACTAAGATAGATCCCCTATACTTGTGGGCCATCATGCAGCAGTGGCACACATATCCCACGTGGCCTTCCACCATTGAAATGCCCCACAAGGACCTCAAGACGATCAATAAAGTGTAGGAACTTGTGGATGTCAACCCAGTCAATTTCAATGCCATCAGTAACAATCGAGTTCTTATATAATAACAACTGAGTAGCATGCTTAACTTTGAAATAACCTACACATGCCACCAATTATAAGAAATATTGGTTAGAAGTGGCATCTTCGTGAGAGAAGGGAATCACAAATTGTTGCTACTTCTAAAGTTAAATTGGGATTAGTTAGACAGAATAGGAGGATTAAGAAGTAACTGAGGCAACATGGAAGAACCAGATACAAAACTAACATGGATGAACTAATGGAAAGATGTCAGGGTGGAAGATCATAGTGAAGATGAGACCAGGTTTTGCTATTTCCATCAACATTCGTGCGCCAACTTTCAGTCTATAACACTTGAGAAAGTTTATCCAAGTTCGTCCATAAAAAAAGCAGCGATCTTCTTGGTTCATGAACCCAACTCAGAACTTATTTTCATTGATTGTCTTCAATGTGACCATTAAATTGGTGCATTTAGTTATGGCAAGGCCGGCCATCTTGAGTACATGTGTTCTCGCAGAGCAAGGAATCCACTGCAGAAAAAATAATATGAGAACACAATGTATTCGCTATCCAAATCTAGAAATAAGTCCTGCCTTCACCTTAGTGTTGACCATGGTACTAGTACCTTTTATCCAAATATAGCAATCCAAATTTCCAAATTAGTCGACAGCATGTTGAAAAACCCCCACCCTCTCGGATAGAAAAGAGGATTCTAGGAACATACTGTGCACATTTTAAAATCCTGTGTTAGAATGAGAAGGAACAGGTGTGGCGTGTCGTTGAGGGCATAGAAACCTGTAGGGTCCTCGCACTTTGGGCATGGAAAATGAAACACACTAGACTCAGTAGGAACAAAAATGCATCAACAACGGAGGCTGCCATCCTAGGATTACCAGCGACCAAGGGACTTGATTTATCGGGGATGGATGAAGAATTCGTACCTGGTTCTCCATGAGAAAATCCTGTGCAATGGCCAAGAGGGGGTTTTCTCTGAACAAGCAGATGAGGGAGAAGGGGATTCATGCCTAGTGAAATATTGCTGCTTCGTCCGTCCAGCTTACTGCTAAACCTGGAAAGGTGGTTTTGATTTGACGGGTCATTGGTCATTACTGTGGCGCTACGACCGGGGTGAGTCTACCGTGTAGTTGTTGCTGTGGATCATCCCTCGAGCATCCCCATGGACGTACCTACATATCCCACGACACCAATTGGTCCTATGACAAGAGCCCGGGCCAAGGCTATCGAAGATAATGTGAACTCGCTCCTCTCCAAACTACCACTTTCCTCACATGAGACATTGCTACTACCTTAGGCGGAAACCGAATGCATGATCAGGTACCTAGAGGATAGCCATGGGTCAACTTGTTGGGACCCTGATCCTAAGTCACAGCGGTCTAGCATGTAACACATCATATCACTTTGCGGCCTCATGCACGGTATCCCCACGGGTGCCACCTTACCTGGCCCTAGACCATTTGCGCATTTTGGCTCATGTATATGATAGTGTCGCTAGCATCCATATGACAGAGAACCTGGGCCGACATGACTAGTTATAAACCATAAGTGGCACTAAATTACAGGGACATGCATACATGACCCAACAATGCACGTATCGGTCAGCAGCGAGTGTCCAAGCTGTAGCAAGCTAACAGGACTTCGTTATACACCGCGTGACACTTCCCTAGAGGGGACAGACACAGGAGCAACGAAGGACACATGCCGGTCAATCCATGTGTTGCGGAGCAGTAGCAAGCTACCAAGGCTCAATGGAAGCACTAGGAGGCATTTCCCCATAAGATAGGCTACAAAGGGTAAACAACTAGGTGTCGGATCCCACACATACCAAGCATTTCAATAACAAACACACAATATGCTCAATATGTGCAAATACAACATGGCATCACAACAAAACTCTATGAATCAAAGTATTTATTCATTAGGCTCTGAGGAGCCAGATATTACAAACATGGGTCTCATGAGCCAACATACATAGCATACAAGCAACGGAAGCATAACATGTCTGAGTACGGACAACTACAAATGAAAAACGCTGAGAAGCCTGACTATCTACAAGACCCTCCCAAGGGTACAAGATCGTAGCTGAGGTAACAAGCTAAACATCGAAGTCCACGCGGAACCACTAGTGAGACTGAAGTTTCTCTGCAAAAACATAAATTAAGCAAACATGAGTACAAATGTACTCATCAAGACTTACATCAGAACTAGATATATATGCATTAGTATCAACAAAGGGGTGGTGGAGTTTAACTGCAGCAAGGCAGCTTTGACTCTGTGGCTATCCTGTACTACGACTGCTGGTAACTCTTTTGAGGTGGCGCACACGAGTCCACATTTTCACCAAATCAATACACCACTATGGATCCGCTCCCATCTCCCTACGAGAAGGCCATCCATAGCACTCACGCTTATCTTGCGCATTTTAGAGTATCCACTTTCACTTGTCTATGAACTGTACAGGCAACCCAGAAGTCCTTTACCGAGGACGCGGCTATTCGAATAGATGATGTTAACCCTGCAGGGGTGTACTTCTTCACACACGCTCTCACCAGTTACCACCACATACACGTCGTGTATCTCAGCAACCTTCAAGCCAAAGCCCAGCGAGGGAGTCGGCCAAGACTTGACTAACCACGGAAGTCTCTACTCCAGGTTTATCGCCTATTCGGGTTCCATCCGCAAGGAGATCCGGCCGGGGTGTCGCTCACGGCCCCAAACGATGTGTACTGGGTTCCCAAGCCCACCTTGCTAGATGGATCTACGCTTGGTACACCATGCCATCGTGCCTAGTCTGTCCCGAGCCCACCTGTACCGGGTGCCACATGGTAGACTACTAACACAAGCTACAAACTCCAGATACTAGTTGCAACTCCTAGATAGGGACCGAGGCGATTAATAAGCCGAGAGGGGTCGAGTTACCGGAACCCAATGTGTAGTAGTAACTGTTCATGGATCACAAACACTGAACTTAGTTCCCAAGGATGGTTTCAATGAGACAACCCACCATGTACTCCTACATGGCCTCTCATCGCTACCTTTAGCAAAATGTGTTCACACACTTAGCTCTCAACAGTAGGACATGATGACCACATTCCAATTCAGCCCCGATGAATCAGACCTGACACAACTCTAAGCAATAGCAGGCATAACAAGCAAGCATGGATGAGTAGGCACAACATGGCTCAAACAACTCCTACTCATGCTAGTGGGTTTCAACTATTTACTATGGCAATGACAGGTCATGGAGAGGAAAGGGGTTCAGCTATCGCAGCAAATAGCAATTGAATCATTGTTGTCCTAATGCAGTAAAAGAGAGCAATAGTGAGAGAGTGGGATTGTATCGGAATGTCCAATGGGGGTTGCTTGCCTGGCACTTCTGAAGATAGTATATCTCTTCATCGGTGTCATCGATCACAACGTTGTAATAACGTCCACTAAGAGAGAACAACACCGGCAAACACAGAAGGAACACAATTCAATGCAATGCACAACCAAATGAATGGCATGACATGTTAAGGTACTGAATAGACCTAATGCAATGGTTAGCCATATTAATTGAAGTGGTATTCAAACAAGATCAAATTCCAACTCCAAATGTTATTTAAAGATTTTCCTAATCATCATTTGTCCTAATCAATGAGGTTAGCTTGTTCAAACATGCATGATCATGGCATAAACAGATTCTTCATATTTTTTGATCATTTTTCATATATAATTTATTTCATTCTGAGCTATAAACTATTTTCTATGATTTTTTCTTAAGTTTAGGATAATTTCTAAAAGAAATAAATCATTTCTGATTTATTTAAAATCCCAGAAAAGCTTTACTGCGTCAACAGTACATCACAGTGACGTTAGAACGTCAACGGGTAGGTCTAGGTCAAATCTGACGTGTGGGCTCCACACGTTAGTGACATAGCAGTTGAACATGTTTAACTAAACTTAACAGAAACTTAACTGAAACTAGTTAGGGCGTGGGTCCCATATGTCAGTGAGTAGGGAGGGTAGTTAGTGGCCTAATTAGTTTTAGCCTAATTTGACATGCCAGCCGGCCGGTATTAGTTCACCGACGACCTCAACCGACGACGGAGGCACGCCGGAATCTCTGTTCCAGCGACCATTCATCGCGCGGGTGGGCTTTACATGGTCGTGGGGATGCGCCGCGTCCAACGGTGCCACTAGGTGGTCGCGTAGTCGCCGGAGCTGACGGAGACGAGCACATCCGCGGCGGCGCCCGCATGGGGTTGACCGGGACGACGTTGTGGTGCATGGGAGGAAGAGCTGGAGGTGGCGTTGGCTTGCTGGGGAGCTACTGAGCATGCAACCGTGCTCGGCTTCGGGTGAATCGGGCTGTGGTCTCGGTGGCGACATGGACGGCGGCGGAAAACTCTCAGGTGCGGCAGCAGGCATGGCTAGAGCTCGAGCACGAGGGGGAAACAGGGGGGGGATATAAAGAGGGGCTCACTGCGGATCTTATGGTGCGGACGGCGAGCTCGGGGAGGTCCCGTGGCCGGGGAATCGACGATGGCTGCTGCCGGGGCAGAGGACGAAGATGGCGATGGTGGCGACGATGTAGGGCTCCCAGGGTCTCCTTCTTCGTTGTAGAAGGCTTCGAGGCATGGTGGACCTCTGCGACCTGCTGTCTAGGCAAGGGGGTCTTGGTGGCCGCGGTGCCAGCGAGCGGCGGTGACAAGGTCGCTCGGGCAACACGGGGAAGAGAGCAGAGGAGGGGAGGTGCGACCAGAGGGAGATGGGAGTGGACGAGGGGGTCAGGGGGTCTGCGTGGCATCATCCAGGGCGTCCAGAGGGAGGAGGGGGTAGCCAGGCAGGGAGGAGGTGGCCGCACGGCAATGCGCGCGCGTCGGGCACGCGCCTCGCCTATTGGCGCGAGGTGGAAGACGGCGCGGTGGCTACAGTAGTGGGCTGGACCAGCTGGGCCGGTCCTGCTGGGCCACCACATAAGTTAGGTAGGTTTTTTCCCTTTTCTATTTTTCTTTCGTTTCAGTTTTTTTTCCTATTTCTGTTTTTTTTGTTTTGATTTGAATCTTTCCACTGTTTCAAAAATTAAAAACAATGTCAAAACAGTGCCAACATCCTCTGTATAATTTTATGTTGCAAAATGGAAATTTCCAAATGCACATAAAATGTTTCAAGATATTTGAGATTATATTCTAGTTATATGAATATAACTCAAATTCAAATAGCTATTGATTTAAATTCAAAGTCCCAAAAATAATTCCTTAAAAATGTTCCTAAATTTTGGTTTGATATATAGCTCTTGCCAAAATTCTCAAACATTGCAAAAGGACATCTTGGATACAAAGAATGAGATTTCCAGGGTTCTTTGCCCTTCTTTTAATTAAGTTTTTGAGGCTTCCACCTTCCTCAATTCCAAGTTTTAGAAATTTATACATGATGCATGAGTGCTCTTTGATGCAACTAACACAAGCAATAATCTAGGGCTGTGACAACTCACCCCCACTAAACAAGAATCTCGTCCCGAGATTCAAGACGTGAGGTAAGAAGACAGAGGGGACACAAAACTATCACAGTCTTCTCGATCCAACTGCCCTTCTCAGAGATGTTGATTCATTGATTCAAATTGATCTTGACGCCTTTGTTTTTGGAGATCTTCATCGAACGCGAAAACGGAAGGAACGAGGTACCCTACAAGAATTTATCTTCTCAAAGATCGAGCAACTCACGATGAACTCACGAAATGAGATGCTGAATCATCTCTTGAGATGAGACATAAACACGCATCAAGAGGGATGGAAAGAAAGAGATGACAAAATTTCAATTTGGTAGGCAACAGTTCCACGCTTGAGTAAGATGGTGCATGGTTTCAAAGTAGCAAGGACATTATTGCCATGATTCCATATTGGGGCACCTTAGGGGAGGTGGCTCGTAAAGTTATTCCCTTAGGTGGCAAAAAGAATTACTTTTGATACATAGATCATTGAAACTCTGCATAACAGCCTGAGGCAATTCACAAATGATCGTTTGACGGAGTTCGAGAGAATGACACACTAGGGCTAGAATGAATGATGTGGACTACCTTGTTGAAGACAATGCGATGGATGATTTCTGCTTGTCATCCAGAAAGGATAGGGCCAAGGTAAGCTCCCTTTTAAAGATGGTCCCGGACAACAATTGCAGAGAAGGTCAGCCCATGGTAATATGGTACAGTTACGGGTGCAAGCTGGGAACAAAATGCAAATGTTGGAAATGTTCCGACCATCATATCTGCGTGAGATTCAGATATGGTTGGTAACGGAATATTTCAGACAACATGTCTGGAAAAGAAAGTTTGCAACACAAAATGACGAGATGACGTTGCGAGATTCTCAGGACATGAACTACGATAGCAAGCTCCAAAACATGAGTTGGCTCTGCTAAACACATGTGAACACGCTGTCCCAGACAAGCATGACCATATAGTAGTCTTATAATAAAACACTACTGAGTTCATGTGGGGAACCATCATAGAGGATATCGAAGTCCTTGCATAAGTCATATGATTAGCTCTTAAGAAGGAACTTCTTTTCCGTAGACAAATCAATAAGTGGCTTTAGGTGCTATGGAATACATATGGAATGAAGATGATCAGTCTATCAGACAATAGAATACTTCGCACATGCATGACTAACTTGGGATGATTCTGGAGGAAGTAAAAACAAGCCTTCTCGAATTCACGATGGCAACTTACATCAAATACTCGTAAATTAGGGGAGGTCACTCCTTTCATCCAAACATAAGCTTCATGAGCTAGCATGAAGAAATGCTTACAAAAGTTTCCAACACAAGCTTAGATGTTCAACATGAATCTTGGACAAGATGAACATGTTGTCAATGGGCTCAACAACAATCCATCCAGGCTTCCATATAGGTGGAATTCCACAATTAAGTGAACATGGTGATATCATTGGTCAGACCCAAAAGAAATAATGGTGTATGCTCGAGGAATCAACCACGAGCAAGACAACATTACGAACATCGTTGGTTCTGATATGATTTGACGATAGCCCATACTCAAATCAAAGATTAGATAAGATGATAGGTCCATTAATTGATCACGATGGTCAATCGATGAAGATACCATATTCCTTCAACAAACACACAATACAAGGATATATCCCTTTGGAAATGAACTAATTAAGGCAAAGCTTTATCCTCCAACTCTCCAAGTTGTTGCTTAGCTTAGCCAACTAGCTCAGGGGTATCCAACACAGATTCTTGGAGAAGGGGTGGTTTATAAGAAAACCATCTTGATCACGAGCTCAACATAGCGGCTAGGGAACAACATGGTAATACTTCCAAGAAGATATTCGAAAAATCACGAACCACCGATATGTTACTAAGCTCGAGAACAATCTTGCTTTTCAGGGCAAGACGATATGATCGAAAGAGTAAGGGATTAAGATAATCCAAACTCTTTGATCGAAGAGTGCACCAGAAAAATTGACTAGGTAGTACGATCAATCCTAGAATGATGATTCAATAACCAACATGCTAAGAATGAAGTTATTTTCCATTAACTACCAAGCAACAGATTAGCTAGGAGTATTGGTTTCACACCTCACAGTTCATCTGTCGGCATCCCGGTTACAATAACGCGGGGACTGAGGAATGAATAATGATGGCGATGAGTATCACTGCATCAAGAATTCATAAGAGGTGGTGCAATTCCCATGATATTCCCGACATGAAGTGGGTAATACTTCAGGGTAGAACAGACCAAAAGCTGGATTAACATTTTGATCTGCGGAATACAACTGCTTTAACCCAATCCTAGAACTGGACGATGTACTGGAGTTTGTTTCTCCTAGTCATTCCAAAATAGAATGGCTTGACAGACCACAAGTGTAAAAGGCATCGATGGACACGAATGCACAACTACTCCTGACTATCAATTGTTAGACGAAGGCCGCAATACAACTAAAGAGGGACAACTCAAAGGAACATATAAATTTCTGAGTTGTGGATGCATAGATTAGCATGTCGAACTAGTTCAACATATTTCTTCCAGATAACCCATGTAGAAAGGTGGAATTGGCAGAGTCACAATGTGGAATGGAGGACTCATCAAGATCACTCTGGTTGTGATCTTTTGGTTCAGAAGAACTTCTGCCATGATGGTTTATGGTATTGGAAGAATGATAACCACAGACCTCGAGGACTATCACAAGGTTACTAATATCCTAAAGGAACTAGCAAACACTATCAACATGAAGTAAGTAGGGTAAATATTAGGTTCAAGAACCCAGGAATAGAATGCCTACTAACTAAATGTCATCACGGGATGCTTTCGAGAATGACAGCCAGAATCATCACACTGGGAACACAAAACATGGCTAGGTTACTAGGTGATTCTCTAAGATGCCTAGGTTCATAATAATAGCTATAACATATATGTCGGGGTAACAGAGTACCTCAACACATTGATTAGTGTGATTAGTCTAGCCCAAAAGGATATCGGGAACAAGGAGGAAAGATTTGCAAATGCATAAGATTGTTTAGAAACCTGGGAAGACTCGGACATCATAACGGCTGTAAATGCTCAAAAAGACTTTGATATTCATGCAAAAAGCTAGCATAACCACTTAACATCATAATTTCAAGGTTCTGAGACAAACTATTTAACCAACCGAAGTACTTCAAACTGAACTGAGAGTTGAATCCACAATTAACGTGATCCTGATAAATAGATGACAAGCCTAGTTCTTAATCCCCGTAGAAAAGAAGAGGATGACTCAGATCAGAAGGACATAGGGTAAAGGAGTAAAAAGAGACTTACGTTCCCTTCCACAGTCAATTCCCTTATATAACTAAAGAATTTCTAGACACAACTTTGACCAGTTTGGCTTG
The DNA here is from genome assembly GCA_902687465.1 of Secale cereale. Classification (NCBI taxonomy): domain Eukaryota; kingdom Viridiplantae; phylum Streptophyta; class Magnoliopsida; order Poales; family Poaceae; genus Secale; species Secale cereale. The sequence goes on along the minus strand of LR738711.1, from coordinate 474,048,840 downwards.
ATAATCCTACAGGCAGTCAGGCTCTGATACCAAACCTGTCAGGACCCCAATCCTAAGTCACACCAGTCTAGCATGTAACACATCATATCACTTTGCGGCCTCACGCAAGGTATCCCCACGGGTGCCAACTTACGTGGCCCGGGACCATTTGCGCATTTTGGCTCACATATATGATAGTGTCTCTAGCATCCATATGACAGAGAACCCGGGCCGACATGACTAGTTATAAACCAAAAGTGGCACTAAGTTACAGGGACATGCATACATGACCCAACAATGCACGTATTGGTCAGCAGCGAGTGTTGCTGGGCTGTAGCAAGCTAACAGGACTCCGGTATATACCGCGTGACATTTCCCCAAAGGGGACAGACACAGGAGCAAGGAAGAACACATGCCGGTCAATCCATGTGTTCCGGAGCAATAGCACGCTACCAAGGCTCAGTGGAAGCACTAGGAGGCATTTCCCAATGAGATAGGCTACCAAGGGTAAACAACTAGGTGTCGGATCCCACACATACCAAGCATTTCAGTAACATACACACAATATGCTCGATATGTGCAAATACAACATGGCATCACAACAAAACTTTATGAATCAAAGTATTTATTCATTAGGCTCCGAGGAGCTAGATATTACAAACATGGGTCTCATGACCCAACATACAGAGCATACAAGTAATGGAAGCATAACATGTTTGAGTACAGACAACTACAAAATAAAAAGGCTAAGAAGTCTGACTATCTACAAGACCCTCCCAAGGGTACGAGATTGTAGCTGAGGTAACAAGCTAAACATTGAAGTCCACGCGGAACCACTACTGAGACTGAAGTCTCCGAGCAAAAACATAAATTAAGCAAAAGTGAGTACAAATATACTCAGCAAGACTTACATAAGAACTAGGTACATATGCATCAGTATCAACAAAGGGGTGGTGGAGTTTAACTGCAGCAAGCCAACTTTGACTCAGTGGCTATCCTGTACTACGACTGCTGGTAACTCTTTTGAGGTGGCGCACAGCAGTTCACATATTCACCAAATCAATACACCACTATGGATCCGCTCCCGTCTCCCTACGAGAAGGCTATCCATAGCACTCACGCTTATCTTGCGCATTTTAGAGTATCCCCTTGCACTTGTCTATGAACTGTATAGGCAACCCAAAAGTCCTTTACCGTGGACGCGGCTTTTCGAATAGATGATGTTAACCCTACAGGGGTGTACTTCTTCACACACGCTCTCGCCACTTACCACCATGTACACGTCGTGTATCTTGCCAACCTTCAAGCGGAAGCATGGCGAGGGAGTCGGCCATGACCTGACTAACCACGCTAGTCTCTAATCTAGGTTTATCGCCTATTCAGGTTCCATCCGCAAGGAGATTCGGCCGGGGAGTCGCTCATGGCCCCAAACGATGTGTACAGGGTTCCCAAGCCAACCTCGCCGGATGGATCTATGCTTGGTACACCGTGCCACGGTGCCTAGTCTGTCCCAAGCCCACCTGTACCGGGTGCCACTTGGTAGACTACTAACACAACCTACAAACACCAGATACTAGTTGCAACTCCTGGACAGAGATCGAGGCGATTAATAAGCCTGCGAGTCCTTTTGAATGCACACTGATGAAGAGCTATATAATCTTCAGATGTGCCAGGCAAGCAACCCCGAGAATTTTGGCATTATGCATTCTTTTTTGTCCTATTTTTAGGGAAAGTCATGCCAAATTTTTTCTTGGTTCTAAAATATCGTTTTGCTCTACCCTGCAGGCGACCATGGTCCGCACGATGACTAAAGGCATCGTGAATAGGTTTTTGAGCTCCGTGAAGGCCGATATGCTTCAAAAGAACGAGACGGAGATAAGATGTCCGTGTCGAAGATGCAAGCTGAAGAGCCTTATTGCGGACCCGGATTCTGGGCAGGTGCGGGACCACCTGCCCTTGCATGGTTTCATGGATGGCTATCAGTGGCAAGGTGATGAAGATGACTACGAAGTCGTCCATGGGGGCCGGGCAAGAAATGAGGAAGGGCAGCAAGACAACCACCGCGGCTCGGGCGGGCGAGAAGACGAAGAATTTCCAGGAGATGATCACGACGGTGATGCAGTACACAGTCATCATGTAGAAGATGCAGAACATGATGATGAGGAAGATGCCGGCGCAGACAACGGGCATGATCATGAAGATGATCATGCCGGCAGAGCAGACGACGCTGGACCATCGATGGGCTGGGTGCATGACCCTCATATTCAAGAGCTGCTTCTCAAGCAGATGGATAACGCAAGAGATGCCACCCGAGAGAAAGCCAAGATGGATCAACTGGAGATAGACGCGGTTACTCCATTGTATGAAGGATGCAGGCCCGAGGATACTCGCCTGAAAGTAACGCTCATGGCTCTGGAGATGAAGGTAAAACACAAAATGACTGACGCATGCTTCGACGAGAACATGTCATTCTGGCACGAACGTCTTCCCAAGGGAAACAAGTGCCCGACCAGTTTCGAGGAGGCGAAGAAAATCATGTGTCCTCTGGATTTACCGCACGTGAAATACCATGTGTGCATGAACAATTGCATCATTTATCGGGACGAGCACGCGGAGTCTACCATATGTCCGGTGTTCCTGCACAGCATGATGCCGTTCGAAAGGATGAATGGTGTCATCAAAGGATACGTTCGCAACATGTCACATCCAGAGGGAAGCATAGCTAGGGGCTTTCTGACTGAAGAGTGCATCTCCTAATGCACGAATTATCTAGGCATCGAGAACCCCGTTGGTCTGCCCGTCAACAGGCACCTCGGCACGCTCGCTGGATGGGGTCACCGTGAGGGTCACCGCGAAATGCATGTCGACTTCGTGGGTCGACACGCCGAATTTGAAAGAGCAAACCTAGTCGCGCTACAACACATAGACGTGGTCGATCCTTGGGTGGTAGAGCACAAAACCTTTATTGAGAAGACGTACAATGACCGAGGCCAACAGAGGACAGACGGAGATATAATCAAAGATCACAACTCATGCTTCACGCGTTGGTTCAAGCAGAAGCTTCTGTCGTACCCTTTACATGAGGATTCTTCCGCGGAAGAACAACTCATATTCGCCTTGTCACAGGGCACCGAGCACAACCTGATGACCTATGAGGCGTACGATATCAACGGCTACACATTCTACACCGAGGCCAAGGACATGAAGAGCGATGGTTATCAGAACTCCGGGGTAACGATGGAATCCTACACCGGTAACGACAAGGACAGATACTACGGAAGGATCGAGTAGATCTGGGAGTTGAGCTACGCTGGAGAGAAGGTCCCGATGTTCCGTGTCAGATAGGCCAAGAGTGTCCTAAAAGAAGACCGGTGTTTCACCACCATGGTTATACCCGAAGCCAAATCCAAGACCGCGGGCGCAAACGTCACAGCGAAAAATGAGCCATGGGTACTGGCTTCCCAAGTTGACCAATGCTTCTTCATTACCGAACCGTCAAAGCCCAGTCGTGTTGTCGTGAGGAGAGGCAAAAGGAAGATCATAGGAATGGATGGAGTAGCCAATGAGCAAGACTTCGACAAGTACGGCGACCCGAAGATCGAACATGAAGACAATGATGAAGTAGCAGCATACACCACAAGAAGAAGCAGGACCACCCTACCTAAAGGACGTCCGTTCCACAGAAGAACTCCATTTGCGAAAAAGAAGGGCAAGAAGATTGTGAACAGATAGCTAGCTAAGATCGATTGTATTTAAATCGTCGCCCTCATTTCTCGATTGTATTTCATGGGCACTTTTTGAACTCTTGAATGTTTTTAAATTTCATGGACACTCGATCTCGACCCCCCTTCACATCGATCGCTATCCCACCTCGCCAGATCTGGTCCCCCTCGCCACCGAGCACCCCCCGCTCCACCCGCCGCCGCCGCCGACCCCCCGCACCCT
>LR738711.1:474010457-474044669 GCA_902687465.1 Secale cereale | reverse complement strand
CCCACCGCACCCTCCCCCGCTCCACCGGACACCACCGCCGACCCATGAACTCATGATATTTTCAAATATTAAATTTGATGATATTTTTTCATATTCATAAATATTTTCAAATAACAAATTTGATGATATTTTTTAAAAAAATTATTACTGTTTTATAAAAAAATATTACTGTTGTGATTTAAACAAGTTTGAACATATTTAAACACAAATAAGTATCAAACAACATTTTAAATGCATAAAAAAATTGGGGAGCCTGGGAATCGAACCCAGGACCTCCCAGTGGGTGTGCTGCGTGCTGACCAGTCGGGCTAGTGGGCGTGTTCTGATGGGGATAGGGTTAGGTGGAATATAACCTGACCAGTCGGGCTAGTAACTAAAACAAAATACTAATGGCACACCAGGGGGAGGTGCCATTAGAATCGTCGTACTTATGGCGCACTAGGGGGAGGTGCGCCATTAGAACCCTCCCCCCACTCCACCTATTCCCCTCGCACTGTGGCCTCCCTCCCTCCCTCGCCAGATCCCCCACTCGACCCCAACCGTACGCCGCCGCCCCCTCTGTCCGCCGTGCCTGCGCGCCGCCCGCTCCTCTCCTCTCCTCCCCCCTCCGACGAGCGAGGGCCTCCTCCGGCCCCTGCAGCAGCCGGCGAGCGCGGCCCCGACGCACCCACCCCGCCTGCCCCTGTAGCAGCCGGCGAGCGCTGCGACCCGACACCCCTGGAGAAGAGGACGCCGACGACCGCATCAGCATCGGCATCGGCATTGCCGTCTACTTTCCCACCCCACCCGTGAGGTTCGCTCTCCCCCTCTCGCCCATGCACCGAAACCCTAGCTGGTTCTTGGTTGGATGAATCGGCTCCACTTCTTGGTTGGATGTTTTAGTGGATTCTGCTGTAAGATGCACTCTGCTTACCTAAAATAGTGATAGATTTAGAGTAGTTGAGGTTTCGACATCAGCTAGCGTTGCGATTTTGGATGCTCTGACCCCGGTTTGAGCGAAGTACAGATGTATCCATTTGAAACTTGTCAACAACATTTTAATGCCCCTGGCCGTATCATCAGTTAGAGGGCTAGAGTAGCACTTGTCGATGTACAGATGTATGTCAAGATACTTGCTAGAAAACCATCTGAAACATGTGATGCTTGCTACTGTATAATATAGGAGTATGTATGAAGAACTGCCACTTAATTTACTCTATTTAATTACCCATCTGAAACATGTGATGCTTGCTATTGAATGATGATGGATGGATGCATTTATATATAATTCTCTCATCATCAACTAACTAATCTGGGTAATTAAGTAGAGTAAAACATATACAGTAGGAAGTTAGCATATGAAAGAGTTAAATTATTCTGTGTGAAAACAGGTGTTTCACCTTTCTGTAGGATGTAGCCAGTGGCAGCAGTACCAAAAACTCCTGCAAGCACGCCGGCGGTGTTCGACAGCCCAAGAAGCACCCCCTGAAATTTTGCAGGACACCGTCTAGTCAGACCCATTCATTCATCGGATAGCAAAGCTAAACAACCAACTAATAGCCAATTTTTATCTGAAGAACTAGTGAACACAAGAACAGTGAGGATTCAGACGCTACTAGTCTTTCTTGGAGGCTGAAAGCTACTGTACTGCTTAGACTTATCTGAATATAGACTTATTATTACTTCTTAATAGTGGGTGTATCAAAAACCCTTGTAAGCTTCTGTTCATCGTCTCCTCCATACGTTTCCATGTTTAGTTCACTATATACTTTGTAGGATATACTATGTAGTTCACTATATGATGAATGAATCGATGAATTACCCTAGTCTTTCTTGAAAAAAATTCCCTAGTCTGTTTAGTTCACTATATACTTATTACAGTCTGTCTTGAAAAAATTGATGAAAAAATTTGATGAAAAAATTGACTTGCTACAGTCTGTCTTGAAAATAGTGGGTACATGCACTTGTAAAAATGCCAAGTGTTGGATAGTGAAGTGAGTAGGCAACATATGCATTTAGCTGGATAATTTGCATGTGTAGAAACTGCATTTAGGTATGGCAGTGTTATATGATCTGAATATATGGATAATTAAAAATGATATGGCACTGCTAGATAATTTAAATAAATAGATAATTTGTAACATATGCATTTAGTTGAAGTAGTTTCATGATCTGGTTTTGTATGTTCAATATATCATATAGGATCACTACAAGTCACCTAAAAGAGTGGTCTTACGTGGTAGTGTCGAAATGCTAACTTGGTTGTAGAAGTCTCGATAGTCTTGTTGTTGTTTCAATTTTTATTAACTGATCCATCCAGTGCTGGTGCTTATATTTTCTCTTATAGGATCATTGTTATTCCAATATGTCGGATTTTATTTTCTCTTATACAATGTTGGTGCTTGTCTTTATGAAGCTTCAGTACCAGACAATATATTCTTTTGCAAGCTATACACAACTATTTGAAATGATATGCTCAAGCCTATGCAAACTGGAATTTGAATAGTCTAAAGTGGAGTTGAAAGCCGGATGCACTCCATCCAGATTTTTGCTGGGTTTTGTCTCCGACCATCGTGTCGTGATGATTATGTAGGTACCCCGAGAGGCCCTTGAGTTTGCTGGAATGTCGATTAACTTCCGTTCCGGCAAATTCAGGTACTCCATATGTCCTATTTTCAGCAAAGGTCATGATGAAATTTTCCGTGAATTTTAGCATGACTTTGCTAAAAATAGGACATATGGGGTACTTGTGACTAATGCATGGGCCGGGGTATCTTAGTACTTAATTAAGTAGGATCAACTGCCCCTTTATTCTTGCAGCATTAAACCATAGGCGGCAATAGAGCCAAGTGATTAGGCCCAACTTAGAATTCTCCTTCCCAGCTTAGCTTTTAGGATGCCTCGGTGTCGACAAACCATAAATTATAAAACCTTGGCTTTTAGGGTGCCTCGGTGTCGATAAAAACCTAAATGATGAAAGCTTAGGCTTTTAGGGTGCCTCGGCGTCGAAAAACCCTCAATGATAAAATCTTAGATTTTAGGATGCCTCGGTGTCGACAAACCCTAAATGATGAGACCATGATCTTGTTCCTTGACAATAACCAACTTTTTGACCAATTTTTTTTCCTATTTAGAGAGAAACATGGCCCACAACGATGAGGCCGGCAGTTCGGGTGGCAAGGCATTCTGGGAGCTGTCCCAGGAGATGGAGGAACAACCTCACTTGTATGAGGACGCCGCGAAAGACATCGATCCTGACACCACTGATGGTGCCGCCGAGGATGACCCCACTGATGGTGCCGTCGGGTATGACACCACTGATGGTGCCGCCGAGGATGCCACCACTGATGATGGCGGCGCACGCACAGATGGCAGCAAACCGAAGAGGCAACGGAAGGACCGGCGCCCCACCGTGCTCCGCACCGTCAAGGAGGAATTTACTGAAGTGGACTCCGACGGGAATCCAACGACGCCCGAAAAAATAGTCAAGGGGTACTCGCTTCAGCTCGGGTGCATTCTCCGGAGCACCGTCTCGATCAACACCGAGAACCTAAGGCATAAGGACCGAGGGAATTTGCGCAACCACCCCTTCACGAAGCTGCACGAATGATACAAGTTCCCCGTTGAATTTGAAAACACAAGCCTCATAGGGAATAAATTGAACAATGCCACCCTCACGAGGATGAGCACGGCCCTGTCTACTTGGAGAAGCTCGGTGAAGAGAATGATTGACAAAGGTTTTAGTTATGAGAAGATCAAGGAGAAAAATCCTTCGATCACCGAAGATGCCTACAACGACTTCAAGATCAAGTGCGAGAGCACCGCAACCTCTGAATCAAGTCAGTGGGGGAAAGAAATGCGGGAGTTGAACTTAGGGGAACACACACTCGGTCCCGGCGGTCACAGAGTGGCGGAGCCTATATGGGACAAGGAGGAGGCGGAGCGTGCCGAGCAAGGCCTGCCGCCCCTCTTCGATAAATACGGTGACAAGCAGACCAGGAACTTTGTCAAGGCCCGGTACAAGAAGGACCAGAAAACAAAAGATCTTACCATGGATCCGAAGACCAGGGCGCTTGAGCTTGTTCTGGTAAGGAATACACCCCCCGTAATTAGCTCCATATGGTTGCATTCTAATTAATGAAGCCAAATTTCTAAATGGTTCACATTCCTTCCGCAGGCGACTAAAAGAAGTAGCACGGGGTCGACTCAGAGCACCCCTTGGGACACCACTCTAAATAGGGCGTTGAATGTAATGAAAAAAATGATAAGCTCAGTATGCCGTCGTCAGCTGGTCGTGTGGCCGGCAAAGGCTTGTCCACAAAATGATCGTCATACTATAACGCTAGTGGGTGAAAGGAGAAAAATACCAGCTCGGAAAGCCAGTCGCGCGAGGTTCAAGAACTCAAGGCACAAGTGGCGCGGATTCCGGAGATTGTCCAAGAGCAAGTGCAACAACAACTGGGATCGACGTTCACCGGCATTATGCCTACCTTGATTCAGGGGCTTACGACGTGGATTGCGGGCGGCCAATAGGGGCCGCCCCCGATTCCCAGCTTCACGGCCAGCAACTCGCAGAACGCGCAGGCGGGGCCATTGGTGTCTCCGGCGGAGGCGGCATTGGTGTCTCCGACACCGGCACGGGAGCTTAATGCACCCAGGTGTACGCCGGTCGGCACCTCTGCAGCAAGCGGCCCCTCCGTCAATTGCACGCCCGCCGTTGGCGGTGCCTCGACATTAGCCAAGCTCGACGCCATCATCACGGTAACTAATTAAGCCTCTCTCGGCCGAGGACTTCATCTCCTTGCCTTTGACTGGGCATCCCTGACGCCCTACATGTTTTCGCAGGGCGCCGCCGACGTTTCGTGCACTCTCCTGCACTTCGTGAACAATGAGTTGGTCGATGTCGCCAAGGGCAAAATCGTTCAACCGGGCAACCCCGTGTTCCACGGTACTCCGATGCCACCCACCTTGTATAGGGTTCAACTGGTTCGGGTGCTGCCAGGCTGCGACGAGTTGTTACCTCCGATTCGACCCATCGGGGCCAACAAATATGATGTGATGACCCTTAGCGCCTGCCTAAGCTGGCCCCTGCTTTGGCCGAAGAGCCAGATTCGTTTGGGGGCGAGGGACACCACCCCAAAGACAACGCCGCCAGTCGTGCCGGCGCCAAGCCATGGCAAGACCGCCGCAACGGTGCCGGACATCCCTATGGCACTGGATCCGAACATGCATATGGCACATGATCCGAACGACGACGACGACAACGACAACGATACATTTGCCAACGTTGATGAGTACTTTGCTGATCATGGGTACGATGGCGAATTCATGGGGCCTCCTTCTCAAGAACCCAACCCTACAAAAGATGTGCGTGATCTAGCTGGTACCGCGGAGAAAACAAGTTGCAACAGGCATCGTCTGCCGTTCAGTTCTCAGGAGACGCCTCCAGCTGCCGACTTCACCGAGCCTCAGATAGCCGAGGTGCGAAATATTATCAGCCCCAACACACTGAAGAAGGCGGTCTGTGAGCAGAACTCGGTCCCATTACAGGAGAAGAAGAAGGCACGGAAAAGAAAGAGTAACAAGGGTGCGAGCCAACCAGCACCGAGTACGATCCGTGCTCAGGACGGGCCACCTTCACCTGCAGATATAATGAGGAGGGTGCTTTGGCGGGTAGGCCGATGCTACCGACTAATATGCTCAATGCTGCAACCGGTGCTATGCGGAGTCTGCATGACAGTGTTCTTTCTTTGGAGAAGCGGCGTCTCAGAGAGAAGGATGTGGCATACCCGGTTTTCGCGGCCAAGGTGCCAGAGGGCAAGGGCTTTCTGGATAACTCCATCGGTGGTACGATCGTCCTGCGGTTTGATAACATATTCGCTATGTTTAACCTTCATCCGCTGCACTACACCTTCGTTCGGCTATTTTCGCTGAGTATGGAGATGCGGATCATTAGAGACAAGACCCCGGACATCGTGATAGTCGACCCCTTCTACATGCGTGCCAAGATCTTGGGCAGCGCTGGGGACCGGCAAGTCGCGAGTTTTTACCTCAAAGGCGTCATTCTGGTAAACCGAGATAAGGATAACTTCCTCGTGCCTTACTTTCCCGAGTAAGTCGTCCCCTCAACCGCCCCGTAACATATGAATTCTTAGATTTCGATCGTTTTTCTTTTAACATTTCGTGTTTTGTGCAGTGACACACATTGCACACTCATCCTCCTAAGCCCGAAATATTCCATGGCCACATATTTCGACTCGGACCGTCAGTCGAAGGTAGACTACACAAATGTCAAGAAAGTTCTTGATGATGTTCTCCCCGGCTACGCCAAATCTGGAGGCACCTTCACCAGGCCTCTTCGTAAGTACGGCAAGCACGTGTTCTCCCACAATACGACGTTCTGCTGCGTCAAGAAGCCGCCTGGCGGTCAGAAGGGTGCCTACTACGCCATCCATCACATGCGGGCGATCGTACGGGACCATCATCACCTTCTGCTACCAAGTAAACTCAAAGATTGGGCCGCGAGCGTGTCGACAATCCAGGACGCGGACATCAGACAAGAATTCTTTTGCATCCAGTTGGAGTTTGCGGAAATCATCCATCAAGATGTCCTTCGTACCTCGGGGTAGTTCTACCTCAGAAATCAACCGTCCAACAGTGACATAGACACAATGCTACAAATGCAGGCTGACAACACCTGTGATTTCATGACTCCCACGATAGACAGCGGCTTCATCCACGCTCCGGTCCCTTGAGTCGAGTCGAAAGTAGTGATGCTGTGTCTAGTTCTGAAACATCGATTGGCTCATGTTGTAATTAAACTTTAATGAACTTGTAGTATGTCTCTTTGGTTTCGACAGTCGTTCAGCTTAGATGTAATCGATGCTATTAATGTCTTGCTTTTCTCTTCCGATCGTTTTGTTGCATACTTATATATTGCTTATGTATTGTCTGTGAATTGGTACTAACGTTTCGTTTGGCTAGTGCATAGCGATGCCGTCGTATGTCGTGTACAAGGGTAAGGTTCCCGGAGTCTACGATGACTGTGAGGAGTGTCGGAGACAGGTTCACCGTTTCAGCGGTAACAGTTACAAAGGGTACACCACTAGGGCGGAGGCAGAATCTATATACGCCCGCTATTTAGCGGGAGAGGGGAGGGAGCGTTGGAGGAACCGGATGAAGCCGAGTTTCATCGTGATAATGCTCATCGTGATGACCGCAGCTCTCTTCTATGTGATGGTAGTTTAGATGATCGATATCGACTTGTAATGTGAAGACAAACTCTCTACTCGCGGTCTCGAGACTTGTAATATAATGTTCTATCTTTGTTCGGTCTTTTGAATTCAGATACTAATATGATGAATTGTATTCGGAGACTAATATGATGAATTGTATTCAGAGACTAATCTTCTATTGTATTCGATGAATCTATTGTTGCTGTGTGCTATTGTCTATATTCTGTCCAATAATACATTATGTAACCTGTGCAGAAAACAGAAAAGTAAAAATAAAATAAAAAACCTAATATTCATACTAATGGCGCATCACATCACAGTGCGCCATTAGTATGCCAAAGGATACTAATGGCGCATCATCCCACAGTGCGCCATTAGTATGCCAAAGTTACTAATGGCGCATCACGCAAGAGTGCGCCATTAGTATGCCAAAGCACCTGGGTATATATGGCCCCCTGGGAGGCATACTAATGGCGCACCATGGTCTATAGTAATGGCGCACCTATGGTGCGCCATTAGTATACGAGATACTAATGGCGCACCAGTGGTGCGCCATTAGTAAAAAATACTAGTGGCGTGGTACTAATGGCGCACCAGTAGTGCGCCATTAGTAGGCAAAACTGGTGCGCCATTAGTAGGCCTTTTCCTAGTAGTGTGGGTTTCAACTATTTACTGTGGCAATGACAGGTCATGCAGAGGAAAGGGGTTCAGCTACCGCAGCAAATAGCAGTTGAATCGTTGTTGTCCTAATGCAGTAAAAGAGAGCAATGAGCGAGAGAGTGGGATTGTATCGGCATGTCCAATTGGGGTTGCTTGCCTGGCACTTCGGAAGATAGTATAGCTCTTCATCAGTGTCATCGAGCACAACGCCGGAATAACGTCCACTGAGAGGGAACAATACCAGAAAACACAGAAGGAACACAATTCAATGCAATGCACAACCAAATGAATGGCATGACATGTTAAGGTACTGAATTGACCTAATGCAATGGTTAGCCATATTAACTGAAGTGGAATTCAAACAAGATCAAATTCCAACTCCAAATTTTACTTAAAGATTGCCCTAATCATCATTTGTCCTAATCAGTGAGGTTAACTTGCTCAAACATGCATGGTCATGGCATAAACACATTCATCATATTTTTCTAATCATTTTCATATATAATTTATTTCATTCTGAGCAATAGATTATTTTCTATGATTTTTTGAAGTTTAGGATAATTTCTGAAAAAATAAATCATTTCTAATTTATTTAAAATCCCAGAAAACTTTACTGTGTCAGCAGTACATCACAGTGACATCAGCAGGTCAACGGGCTGGTCCAAGTCAAATCTGACGTGTGGGCTCCACACGTCAGTGACACAACAGTTAAACATGTTTAACTAAACTTAACAAAAATTAGTTAGGGCGTGGGTCCCACATGTCAGTGAGGAGGTAGAGTAGTTAGTGGCCTAATTAGTTTTAGCCTAATTTGACACGTTAGCCGGCCGAGTTTAGTCCGCCGGTGACCTCAACCGATGGTGGAGGCACCCCGGAATCTTTGTTCCAGCAACCATTGGTCGCGCGGGTGGGTTCTAAGTGGTCCTGGGGATGCGCCGCGTCCAATGGTGCCACTAGGTGGTCGCGTAGTCGCCGGAGCTGACGACGGCGAGCACATCCACAGCGGCGCCCGCACGAGGTTGGCCGGGATGGTGTTGTGGTGAACAGGAGGAAGAGCTGGTGGTGGCATTGGCTTGCTGGGGAGCTACTGAGCATGCAACCATGCTCGGCTTCGGGTGATTCGGGCTCTGGTCTCGGCGGCGACATGGACAGCGGCGGAAAACTCCTAGTTGCGGCAGCAGGCATGGCTGGAGCTCGAGCACGATGGGGAAACATGGGGGAAATGAAGCGGGGCTCCTAGCGGATCTTATGGTGCGGACGTCAAGTTCGGGGAGGTCCCGTGGCCGGCGAATTGACGACGGCGGCTGCCGAGGCAGAGGGCGAAGATGGTGATGGTGGCAACGCTGTAGGGCTCCCGAGGTCTCCATCTTCGTTTTAGAGGGACATCGAGGCAAGGCGGACCTCTGCGACCTGCTTTCTAGGCAAGGGGGGCTCGGTGGCCGCGGTGGCAGCGAGCGGCGGCGACAAGGTCGATCGGGCAGCAGCGGGGAAGAGAGTAGAGGAGGGGAGGGGCGACCAGAGGGAGAGGGGAGTGGACGAGAGGGTCAGGGGGTGTGCGTGTCAGGACCGGTCCTTCAGTAAAATAATTACCGGAAGGCCGACCTTTTTATTAAACCAGCGAGGGATATTATTACCTGCTGGCAGACAAATCCTTGGCACAGAATTCCAGTACACTGAATATTATACAAGGTTGAGCTGGGAACAATTTTATTACAAGCGCGCCAATATAATACATAGAGGTGGATATGACACAAGGCAGTGTGGCATACTACTAACTCGTAATAAAAGGTGGTGGAATATGTCACAGTGAAGTGGGTGTTGTGACTCCAAAATATTACAGCTCATCGAGTATCGTAGTGAGACCCAATGAATTTATTTGGTGGTAGGCGGAAGCGGTTATAAAATAGTGATCAACTCCAGGATCGCAAGGGACTGACTGGGACTCCACTAAGCGTCGGACTCGCTATCGAATTCTTCATCCATGAGATCGCCTTCGTCCACATCTGGCCAAATCAACAAGCCAGGTGAGTACTTTGAATGTACTCGCAAGACAGTTCGGACTTAAGATATAATAAATGCCAACATGATGCATATGAGTATTCCAGCAAAAATGCGACCGGATTAAAATATTAAAGTTTTGTATGCAATGATGGAAGTCGGGCGGTAATCCTCCCGAAATCCAAAAGATAAATGGAAGGAGACTGAACGAGTGTCTGAGTGACGCCTCGTAAGAAAAAATAAATGATAGCAGGCCACAGTCGGGCGTCTGAGCGACACCACCTAAAGGGCTTATAGCAAAATAAATAACAAGGCTGCCTCAGTCGGACATCTGAGCGACATCGCATAAAGGGCTTATAAATAAAAAGAATGCCACAGTCGGACGTCTGAGCGACATCACACAAAGGGCTTATAAATAAAAGAATGCCACAGTCGGACGTCTGAGCGACATCACACAAAGGGCTTATAAATAAAAGAATGCCACAGTCGGATGTCTCAGCGACATCACATAAAGGGCTTATAAATAAAAAGAATGCCACAGTCGGACGTCTGAGCGACATCACACAAAGAGCTTATAAATAAAAGAATGCCATAGTCGGACGTCTGAGCGACATCACATAAAGGGCTTATAAATAAAAGAATATAATGATGAAGTACTTCTGAAAGTAAATCAATACTGGGATAGTTGGTGAGTTCATCTACCAAATGAACTTGACAAGAACACTACTCTGGTTACCCACAAGAATTTCCTAGAGATGGTCACCGGGTTGTTATAAAGATTGACCCTAGGCCATGAACCTGGCCACTGAAGCAATTTAACTCTGCAGAGCTTGTACCATTAGTTCATAGCCGACGGACTCTACTAGCCATGGGGGCTAGTTCCGTCTACGGTGCTTTAGTAGAAACCCAGCTAACCAGTACACACCCATTTAACATCCTGTCGTCCGGAATCACCCGCGATGACATTCACGAAAACCATTAAGACGCGGAGGCTACAACCTCGAATAGCATGGGATCAAATTTATATATGCGCGCTCTAAGGGGCGCCCCCCTCTCGGTCCCAACCGGAAACACCCATGCCCCCTGACCGGATGACGGGCTTTAATCCAGGGCCATGAAACCCTCATCCCGGCCCCTCTACTTGGTGTGTACTCGGAAAGTGGTTTACAACTGACTAGACCGTAATCCCAACGGACGGCCTATGATAGTACCGATAAAGGAGACGAACGGAATCATGACATGATCTCCGTTGATACCGAGTTAACCAACTACCGGCATGCTCCAACAATACCAGCATTCCACCCATCATATCACCATATGATCGAGGTGGTTCAAACATTATCCTTCGGGGCTCACCCGAAGCTTACTAGTATGAAATAAAACCATACACTTATGCCCATATGGTCATGCTTATGAAACGAACTACTCAAGCAAACATGCAACACACTCGTTATATCAAAAGTTCAAACATGCTTGCCTATTTCTAAGAAGTCGGAGCCTAACTCGGTGTGGTTCGCGTCTCCGTCACGGCCTCCGGTATCTATGTATTCAAACAAATAAATACTAACATAAATACCGCGCGTGCAAATAAAGTTGCTCCAAAAATTTCCACATAAATATGACAAAAAACTAGGCAGAAAACTAAAGAGGACAGAAAAAGAATCAACTCAAAATCATCTTTAGTTTAAAAGATATTAGAGTTTCTGTCCAGGGACTCATTTGTAATGAAACAGAAAAGTTCCAGGGGCTAGAACAGAAAACAGCAAAGCGAATCGATACGCAGTACGTCAACCGCAGAGGGGAAACGTACTTTGCCCGAATGCGCTTACAGAAAACGGTTCGGAGGGGAGAGGTGTGAGGCTGACAAGGGGCCCCACGTGTCAGGTTTGAAAACTGAAGCAGAGTCGCGCCGGCGCTGGTGCTGCGGTGATCGCCGGTGTCGATCCACGACGAGTTAGGGGAGGGGAGTGATACGTACGGCTTCTCGGTGATCTTCCGCGTCGAACGGTGGTGGAGTTGAGTCTCGGCGAGCCCCACGTCGACGGCGACCCTGTCTCCAGCGGACGACGGCTCGGGTGGTCGTGGGCCTCGTCGGAGAGGGTTCCTGGGATCAAATTAAGGTGGGGGTTAGGTCTAGGTGGGTGCCAGGGTGCTACGTTCGAGTCCACGGTGGTGGAGAAGCTCTCACCGGAGTGAATGATGCTGGAGCCCGAGGCGGAGGGAGTTGGCCGGAGTTGGGGAAGAAGGGCCCCTCGAGGCTCTTCCAGAGGCTGGGTGTGGTCTAGGGAGGTAGTGAAGGTGTGTGGGCTCGAGAACGAGCTCGGGGGTGCCTTATATAGCCGACCCGAGGTGGTTGCCGTGAATGGATAAGTCCGGCGAGTCGATTACGGTGCTGCAATGGTTGGACGGCGGAGTTAGGGGCTTGAGCATCGTCTAGGGGGTGTAGTGGTTCCATTCCCGCACCTAACTTAGCAGGGGAGAGGGAGTTACGGGCTGTCCTCGACGGAACGGCCGCGCGGCACGTCGGCGGCAGAAATCGCGCTCTGCGCGCGCCAGGGCACGGCGACGGTGCGGCAGGTGTGTGCTGGCACTGGAGGTGGACACGCGGAGCGCTGGGGTGGTTTGGGCGGCGCCAAATGGCGTTGTGTCGCGGGGTGACTTCTGTCAGCCGCCACGGGCGGTGCTGTTGCCGCGGATGTCACCGGCGTGGTCTGGCCAGAGTGCCACCGATGCCCAGAAGCGGCCAAGCGAGCGTGCGGCGCACTGGATAAGAAGAAGATGCAGTGCAGCATCGGGCCAAGGAGGTACTGGCAAGATTTGTCGCTGCGCCTGATGAAACTGACGAAACTGACGAACTGTCGAACTGTCTGTCGACAGTTTCAGTTAACAGCTTCTGAACTTGACAGTACAGTGTATGCTAAGTGTTTGATGAAATGTTTCTGGCATGTGTGAAATATTTCTGGTGCTGATATTTGGTGGAGTGGCCTCTTGATGCATCTGGAGGCTGCCTGATTTTTCACAGGATTTTTGGAAGAAGATAAATATGAATTTCACCAAATTTTGCAAATCTGGTCCAAACTTGCAGCAGGTGAAATTTTAAAATATTGAACTATGGACCAGTGAAACTAGATGGATCTAGGTTGTGGGTACTAAGGACCATCTAGGAGAGTTGGTTTGGAATCAAATATCTGGATGGAAAGGGTGGCTCCTTTGTAAATCACCAAGGTCCACTATAAAAGACAAAAATAGTTTTGGAGTGAAATAAATAGAGGAAAAATCCCAATAAGGTCAAAACTTACTGGAATTCATGAGAGACTTGTCCTAAGGTGTGAAGAGGGTTTTGGAGATAAATATCTCTGTTGGGGTCATGGCAAGATGAAGGTTGGGGGGGGGGGGAAGATAAGTCCAAGAACAAATTTGAAAGACAAAACTCAAGTAGGGGAGAAAACAAACAACCTCTTTGAAACTCAACTTGGGCTTGAGCCAACCCAAGAGAAGATCTTCAAGGTCAAAAAACCAAGCTTGATAAATCTCCAAAAACCTTGGCCAGAAAGATTTTAGAAGAGGTTCAAGAAAAGATGAAATAACCCTCTTCCAAAAGGCCAAAATTTTGGAAGAAAACCAACTAAAAAAATTTGGGGTGTTACAGTGCGTGGCGTCATCCAGGGTGTCCAGAGGGAGGAGGGGGCAGCCAGATAGGGAGGAGGTGGCCACACGGCAGTGCGCGCGCGTCGGCCACGCGCCTCGCCTACTGGCGAAAGGTGGAAGACGGAGCGGTGGCTACAGTAGTGGGCTGGACCAGCTGGGCCGGTCCTGCTGGGCCACCAGGTAAGTTAGGTATGTTTCTTTCTGTTTTCTATTTTTCTTATGTTTCAGTTGTTTTCCTATTTCTGTTTTTGTTTTGTTTTGATTTGATTTGAATCTTGCCACTGTTTCAAAAATTAAAAACAATTTCAGAACAGTGCTAACATCCTCTGTATAATTTTATGTTGCAGAATGGACATTTCCAAATGCACATAAATTGTTTCAAGATATTTGAGATTATATTCTAGTTATATGAATATAACTCAAATTCAAATAGCCTTGATTTAAATTCAAAGTCCCAAAATAATTCCTTAAAAATGTTCCTAAATTTTGGTTTTATATATAGCTCTATCCAAAATTCTCAAACATTGCAAAAGGACATCTTGGAAACAAAGAACGAGATTTCCAGGGTTCTTTGTCCTTCTTTTAATTAAGTTTTTGAGGCTTCCACCTTCCTCAATTCCAAGTTTTAGAAATTTATACATGATGCATGAGTACTCTATGATGCAACTATTACAAGCAATAATCTAGGGCTGTGACACAACTACATCCAACGGACTAGACGGTGAGGACGACAAGTACAAGGACCGAGAGAAGGAGCTGCTTGAAGATCACATCCCTTGGACGTCCGAGAAGGATCGGACGTCCGACGCCTAGAGGTTCCAGCCAGCTAAAGAGCCTGCCCGCGAAGTCTACAGTGGCCGGACATCCAATGCCGACCGGACGTCCTACACCTTCCAGCAACCGGATGACCGACGCCCACTGGACGACCGGCGCCTCCATGACAGAATCAAAACATCGGAAGAACGTGCTCCACTGGACAACCGGCACACCGGTTGACCGACCCAGACCGGATGTCCGACAGTTCAACACCCGAGCCAAAACATCGGACGCCCGACGCGCCTCGGACGTGTGGACCCTCGCCAGCCACCGAACGTCTGGTAACCGTCGGACGTCTGACGCATGTCTAAACACAGTGATTCGGGCCGAGGCCCATGTACCCCTCACTTAGCCCATCGTGGTCCTAGACTATATATACTCTATCCTCTCCTCTTAGTTAAGCATTGCTCATCCCTAGTTGTTCTACTCCACCGAGAGACCGTGACCTCTACGGAGAAGATCCACACCGGATTCAAGACCTCCCCTGGGAGTAGATCATCAAGACTTCCTCATGGAGAAGACTATCACCACTTGTATCGTCCGTAGTGGACCTTGGATCGTGTATCTCTATGTGTTCCCGAATCTAGCATATGTGTGACTATTTCTTGTTGATTTCAGTGTTTTCTCTCATTCCCCTCGTGATTTCCCCTCGTGTTCTTCGTGTTCATCATGGGATTCCTCTCCAATCATGAAAGATCGACCGAGATTGGGTTAGCCCTGCATCAGTTGTGCACTCTAATTTGGTGCATGGCATGTGGTCCCTGTTGCCGGATGCCGCACATATCAGCGAAAGGAAGTAGAACGGCCGGAGTAACTTGTTACACATAAATATATTTTTGATAGAGAGATACTCCCTCCGTAAAGAAATATAAAATTCTTTTATATCACAACTTTATAATTACATAAGAAAAATCAAGGGGAATATAAATAACATAATATGGGGATTCAGCTGAGAATATAATACTCAAACAGGCTCACGTTTCTGGAATTTGGGCCGCAGGTTGGTGGGTCTGCATGTTTGGGGGCCCATGTGTTCTAACTCAGCGCATTTCATATTGCAAGCAATCGGTACGGCACTGGTTTTAGATGCTGTCGCAAGGCGAATACAGAAAATTAAATAAATCACGGCAGCTGTTAGAATGAAATCGAATGACAATTCCTAACCAGCAATCAGACTTGCAATTCTTTCACGATATCCTACATGATAAACAATATTGTCGTCCTACTTATACACACGGGACACTTCTTTCACCATGCCATATAATTACATCAAAAGCTCTCGGTGGATAGATTAGTTCGGCAGTTGCGTGCTGCTACTAAAGAATTTCAAAGTTGATAAGGACCAGCTCTCCTCGCCGAGAAAGTTCGATTTTGACATCATCCCCAACCACAAGATGTGATAGAGTTTTGAACCTTTATAGTCCTTTAGCATCATTCATCATGCGACCATCCTTTGTACTTACGGTATAGTGAGTAGGTTCATTCACACCAAGGCTGCGCATGGTAAGAGAAACTTGGCCACGGTTGCCCAGATTATTGAACGACTCCCTCATTGCTCTAGGAATTCTCTGTTTGCAAACAATAAGACATACACAAACAGTTAGATCAACACAATGAAAACTGTGAAACAACATGGAAAGAAAAAAGAATGAAGAACTTGGGCTGCCAATGCTTACCAAGAAGGTGGACATGTCGGTTTTTGTAAGGACTTTGGTATACGCAGTGCGAATTGCAGCACAGTCTGTTGCCGGTGCAAGTGCTGGTTCCGTTGCCGCTGCATGGGCCGGAGCAGATGCAAGTGCAACTTGAAGTGTTGGTTCAGGTGCGAGAGCCGTTGCTGTTGCCCGTGCTGGTGTGACTAGTAGTTTCGCTGCTGCTGCCGGAGATGGTGCTCCTTGTGGAGCTGGTGCCGGTGTTGGAGCAGGTGCCCATGTCGGTGCCCGATCCTCCGGTAGATCTGCCTGATCCGCTGAGGTAGTCGGTGCCCAATCCTCTAGTGGATCAGATTGAGCTGATGCCGCTGTCAGTGCTAGAGCCAGTGTCATCGGAGCAGGTGCCAGTGCTCGATCCGATGCTGAAGGTGGTACCTATGTGTGAGACAACAGCAATTGTCTCTGGTCTGCTATGATTTCATACTTCAGCTTTCTAACTTAGCTAGGCTCAGTGACCTAGATCCAATCTTTTTCTTCACTTCTTTTCGCGAGAAGGACTAATTGTGGCGTGTTTGTTAAAAAACTGTAGTTCATCACAAGGCTTCACATTGTACTCACACAACAAACTGATCCAATTGTGTCCATTAATATAGGGGATGGACAATGCCTTCGTTACTGACACATCATAAGAAGTGAAACCTGCTAAAATAACCAGCATAGAGAAAACCAAACGGTTTATTCTATAACGAATGTGACATGGCAAAACCTGCATCGCAAAATTGCAGCAAAACTAAGAAAACATGATAGTAAATCAGTAAGATTTACTTGATGTGACACGAGTCAATTCTTACCAGGATATCACTACTTGATGTGACACAAGTCAATCATTACTTGATAGAAGGTTGATTCTCCAATTATGGGTGGCATGCAGGGCCCCCACTTACTCCCACAAGCAAGACAGTCCAAAGGTTGTGACAACTCGTTTGGAGCAAACATCCATGGGACTGGAAATCCTGGTGGGTGCGATAAACCCTGCAATGCATACAAATATTGGAGTGTAACCATAATTGATAAACCTCCTCACTAAAAAGATGACTTGTGTACTTCAAAATATACAGAATGAATTGAGTGGACAAACAATAACATATAATGTTCTCAGGACTCACCACACAACAAAAGCGGCAATACTATACAATACGGGGTTCACACACACAAATCAAGTACTGAACAAGTAGTGCTTACTACAGACAAGCAAAGTTGCACTAATTAAACTCTGTAGACTATTTGTTGCCACCGACCTACGGGATGTACCCCACACAACTGACTAGGCCATGGACTTTGTCAGAGATGTCTACCAGCATCATCGCCATTTGGTCAACCTTGCATACCCTAACAAAGTGGTCTTTCCACTCATAAACATGATGATGAAGACATTCCACATCAGATTTGTCAGGAAGCTTTAAAAGAACCACACCCTTTGTAATCGAAGGCACAACTAGGAAATTTTTGTGCTGAAGTACACCCTCGAGAACATGCCTGACAACAATGCTACAGGAAAATGCTTGTTCACCACACGTGGCGACAAGGACACAATAGCTGGATAGTTTAGTAGTAGAACTCATCATCGGGTCTTCCAGTTCACACGGCATGACTTTGAGAACTTCATCTCTAGCGTGGTCCTGGTTCTAATTCAAACAGAAACCAAATATTTTATTACTACCTTCGTTCAAAAATATTAGATGATTTTTGATATTTGACTCCATATAAGACCACATATACGCACAAGAATGAGTGAACAAAGGCACTAGACCATGTCTTCAAAGGCATGAGAGCACATGCATTACTTGCAATATTCATAACACAAGTTACCGAGGCTACTATACTCTCCTCAAAGGCATGAGAGCTAAAATCTTGAATTTCCTACAACTAGCATTGATGTTCATAAAGTAGTTGAAAGTAACCTATAAGATATCAGTGTTATGTGCAAAAATCATATGTATGTCAACCTCTCGCATGTTTTGGTCAAAAGAGCAGTTTAGAACCGTGATTTGGCACACAAAAATCAAATGCAAGATCACCCAGGAAGTTGTACTACAAGTACTAGTACTACGTGTTAGATAAAAACACGATCAAGATTGCCAAAAAGATCATCAAGAAGAGATATAACCTGGACCGGCTTAACATGGAATCTCGGAGAGGAGGGCTTGGACAGGGCGATGGCCTTGAGCTTGTCTACGGTAGTCTCGGCAGGGTTCTTGCGCTTCTTCGTACCCTGAGCTCTGACGGCTTTGGCAAGAGCCAACATCACTTCGGTCGGTGCTCCAGGGTCCATCAAGAAACTGTCAAATAGAAATAAAAGTATAGAAACCATAATCACAAACCCAAAAGAAGAACAGAGAAGGAGTTAGGATCGGTCGCGGGGTTGCAAGATCGGGCCTTGGCTAGAAGCAACACCATTTATGCACTCACCTTTCCTTCTTTAGTAGAGAAGAGCAATGTCAGAAGCGCGTCGGGGTTTTCTTGAAGAAATGAGGAACATGATGAAGGAGAAGCGAGTTGGGATTTTCTTCAATAGAGGAAGATGAGGGAGAAGAGTGAAATGATGGTTGCTTCGTCTGTCTAACTTACTGCTGGAAAGGTCAGTGTTTAGTGATTTGAGGCTCATTGGGCATTATTGTGGCGCTTCGACCGGTTTAGTCTACCATGCATTTGTGCCCTCTAGTACGGAGTAATTTAGTGCATGGCAAGTGGACCCCGATGCTGGCTGTCCCACACGTCGGCGTAAGTGAGTAGTAAGGTTCCCGATGACCGTCGAGGAGGATCCGCACGGTAGAGTGTGTCCATTGTTTCTGAAAATAATAATTACATCAAGCATTTCGACTCTTACGACGGAGGAGTGCAAAACACGGCAGCCACTTGAACTTACACAGTAGTCCTACTACTAGGCCTGTGAAGTGGTTCATACGTCCGTACTATAATCTTGTAGCTAGCGCAGGAAGATATGACGATAAAAAAGATGTTGTGAGCAGGTCAACTATGTGAACAGTTATGTAACATGATTGTCCGGTCGAGAAGAATGAACGGTGAGATCAATGTTAACACAACTAGGACTACATCGCACGGATAGTACGGTGTTGCGGAGCATGAAGGGTGCATGAGCCCACAATAGGTTAACACAAATACACTAGGAGCTCGCAGAGCATGCATGAACAGGGGTGCCGAGATGAGCATGCACAATTTCACCAAAAAAAAGATGAGCTTGCACGCCTAAACATCACAGATGTCCCTCTTCTTGTCGCGGCGCACGACGGTGGTGATGGAGGGTGCCACCGTCCACAGAGCCCGCCCCTGTTGACGGGAGCCAGCTCGTCAAATACGACTTCCAATGGCACGAATGGATTCCGGTGATGAATCCTTGAGAGGATTCGCCCGGCAACGACCCCGGCCGCCCGCAACCCCTGATGCGTAGCATCCCATGGTCATCCCCATGGACCTACCTTCGAATCACCAAGTGCCAAGTGGGCCCATGACACGTGCCCTTGCAAGAGCTCTCGAGACCGAGGTGACATCTCTCCTTAACCAACTTCCATGTGAATCATGCGAGACATGTCTACTACCTCAAACGGATTTAATTTGCATACGCAGGTGCCAAGAAGGCCCCCTTGAAGAGGCTCATGAAGATGGACAAGTCCCCAAGCCTACGGAGGAAGAGCAACATCGAGCAGCACCGGAGACGACTCCAGGCCCCGGACATCCGGCTCCCAAGCCCGGACATCTGGCCCCTGGAGCATCCTCGGTCGCCGAGCCCCCACAGCAGAAGCTAGAGGGGCCGAACATCCGGCCAGGCCCCAGACATCCGGCCAGACAGGGCCCGGACATCGAGCTTCTAGCCCGAAAATCCGGTGCCACACCACAGAAGCATACTCATGGCTCGACCCCGTCAGCCTGGACATCCGGCTCCTCATGACAGCCCAGACATCCGGCCCGATGCCCGGACGTCCGGCTTTTGATGCCTGCGTGCATTTTGTCTGGGCCGTGGCCCATGTAACCCTTCGCCCCCTAAGACTATATATACTCCTCCACCTACCTCTTTCTACGGTTAGCATTGTGATAGCTCATCTAAACCTAGAGCATTGCTCATCCTTAGTGGTTCATCTCCCCGACAGACCGCGGCCTCCACGGAGAAGATTCACACGGATTCAGGACCTCCTCACGGAGAAGACATCAATACCTCCTCATGGAGAAGACTATCGCTACTTGTATTGTCCTTAGTTGATCGTGGATCGTGTATCACTCTTTGTGTTTCCGGATCTAGCATATGGGTGACCTAAACTTGTTGATTTGATTGTTCTCTTCTTGTTTCTTTCGTGTTACCCTTCGTGTTCTTCGTATTCTTCCTCGGGATCCCTCCTTTTCGTGAAAGATCGGACTATTATCGGGTTGTCCCTGCATCATTATGGTATCTAGAGCCTAGGTTGATCATGAATTTGGAGCCCCTACCCTTGTTTTCTAGCCTTGTTTTGTTGATTTTATCCCAATTTCGAAAATTCCCCACAAAAATAGCCCTACCAAATTTGTTGTGATCTGTTGATTTGATGAGGTTTTGTTGGATATGATCCATAGATTTGCTTTCCCACGAGTGGATCTACTACTTCCCCCACTTTTCCCCAAAATTTTATCCACAAAAGTCTATCAAATTTCGACCAAAATTTTCTTTCCAAACGAGTTCTTCATGGATTGGGGAGTCCGGACATCCGGCCCGATACCCCGGACATCCGGTGCCCGCAGCCCAATTCCATCCACCCTCTAGCCGACCCACTTCCGCATACCACCATCATCTTCTGCAACCACCATCGCTTACCCACTACCAACTTCGGAAAATTTTGTCATCTTTTGTCTTGGAGACTTGAGTTGTGGTTTTCTCCGTTTCCTCAGGTGTTTAGGCTAACTTGGAACTAGACTACTTCGACAACACCACCGCTCATCCCCGACAAGGACGGTAACATCGATGACACCCTTGCAATTGCATTGTCACCCCATAGACCATTTTGCGTAGCTTTCCTATTGAGACTAGCCATTTGAGTATTGTCGGGCCACAACACTTGTGCATGTTAGTGATAGTCATAGATATTGCATACTACATCATTACACCCCGATGTGTCACAAGAGTGTTCTGCATACACAGTGGCTATCTTGATACGAGAATCTTGCATAAGTGGCCAAAGAAAGATCTCAAGATTCTAAGCAAAAGAGCCATCAAAAAGCTTATAAGAAAATGACCTTATCATCATACATCATGCACAAAAAGAGATCTTATGGAATAGCATTACACCATCTTGTGATAAAGCATCGGCATATCATACACTTATAGCATACTTGTGATAGTAAGTCGCCACTTTTGTCTCCATAGGTCGTGCACAAGTGAGTATCCGCCTATTAAGCAATTGGTTAGCATCTCTCTAGTGTTGTGCAACATGAGCATTTTTCATGGTTTCCACATTTTCACTCACCCTTGGTTGCACAACCAAATCTAGTTATTCGGGCGTGTGTTCCGTATGACTTATTCTTGCTAATGATCTACTTGTTGCTTGAGAAAATTTGTGAATCATTTCCCACATCATTGATTCTTGTTAACGGTTGCATTGATTTTCTGCCACTATCCTAACCAAGGTCCATCAAAAGCTTTACTTGTGTAGGTGTGAGAGATCGACAAGATACGGTACCAATTGTGCTATTTTCGGGTTACATTATTGAGTGATCATTGATCCATCTTCAACTTCGGCCAAGGTACATTTGTTATAGTTCTTCCTTTCTCCAACTCACACATTCTTGCTCGCAATGATGGATATGCCAAGTACATCTACGAACCCGCTATTCAACGATCCTCAAGAATCGAACAACTACGTCACCAAACTACATCTATTCGATGTCCGACGAGCTCTACATCAAGAGAATGAAGCTATGCAAGAGCGCATTGAGCAAGTCACCACCGACGCACGTCAATTCAAAGCAGGCACACGAGAGCAATTCAATATCATCAACACCAACATGTCTACCCAATTCGACGAGCTATAGACTTTGATAGTCAACCGACGCTCTTCATCCACATCTTCTCAAAGACGAAGCCGCTCAAGTCATCATACCAACTACACTTCCGGGTCAAGTACACCTACATCGAACACTCTTCGTCAAGCCGCGCGTCAAGCTCAACATGACAACCAGAACCCACTTCATGAAAAGAGTTCACAAGAGCTATTTGAAGAGAAAGAAAGTCAACATCGTCAAAAACAAGCTACATTGAGAAAACACAAGAACAGCAATGACTACGCCAACAATAAGAAAAGCGAGCACGTCAACACCAAGAAGAACAAGATGCCGAAGCTCAACAACAAGCACAATAACGCCGAGAAGCTCAAGCTCTTGAGGCGCAGCATGCCCTCCGTGACTCACATCGCCATGTTGAAACTCGCAATTGACACATTCATCAAGAAGATGAAGCACTTCGCGATGAGATGCAAGAGAGGCGTTACCAAGCACGAATGCAACGAGAAGCTCCTCCTCAAACGCGACAAGAGCAATAAGCTCAAGAAGAACCACAAGCTCATCAAGAACAACATGACCATGCGTTTTGACCACGCCAAGAGCAACATGACGTTGACGATCCTCCAAATCAAGAACGTCCTCACAATAGGCAAGCAAACAATGAAGAGCATCGATATGGCAAGCTCAAGTTCACCATGCCAAAGTTCTCCGGAAGCATTTATCCCAAAGACTACCTCTCATGGGCATTGCAATTTGAAAAGATCTTTCGCCTCCACAACTTTGATGAAGAAAAGAAGATCGCATTGGCATCCCTTGAGTTCCAAGACTATATTCTCATTTGGTGGGAGCAAGTCATCAAGAGAAGAGAAGAAAAAGGAAAACTGCCTATCACTACTTGGAGTCAAATGAAGGAAGTCCTGAGAGCACGTTTCGTGCCAACACACTACAACCATGACTTGTTCAAAAAGTTGCAACTCCTCAAGCAAGGAACCAAGTCCGTTGAAGAGTACTACAAGGAGAGGGAGATTGCCATGATAAGAGCCAACATCACGAAAGATGAAGAGCAAACTATGGCGAGATTCTTGAATAGACTCAACTATCCTATCAAGAAGATTGCGCACTTCCAACCATACACGAATCTCCTAGAGCTAGTACACCAAGCAACCAAAGCGGAGCGACAAGTTCAAGAAGACTACAAGTACTCCAAGTTCACCTCCAAGAACTATTGCTCCTACACCCAAGCTCCAACAACTTCTGCACCTCCTACCTCTACCAAACCATCTACAAGCTTAGGTGACACTTTTTGAATGG
The DNA here is from genome assembly GCA_902687465.1 of Secale cereale. NCBI lineage: Eukaryota > Viridiplantae > Streptophyta > Magnoliopsida > Poales > Poaceae > Secale > Secale cereale. The sequence goes on along the minus strand of LR738711.1, from coordinate 474,021,328 downwards.
TGCTCCTACCCACCCTCCCACCCCTAGCCCACCTTCCTCCGGCGATCTACACCCCTAGCTGCTAATTTGGACTTATGATCCAACCAATCTCTCCGACGGCCTCTGATCTTCTCTTTAATGACAATCTTAATGGATTCACCTTCTGGATCTGCCTTTAGCTTGGACTTCTCCAAGGGTAGAGTTTTTGCTGATGAGACCTATAATGCATCGGGTTACACTGTCCATCCTATGGAGAATATGGGATCTTTCACCCTCGTTGTCTCGTTTAGTAGGCATGATTTTCGCCTTAATGAAGATAATGTGGCGACAACTCTTGAATCTGCCCTTGGATGTTCTGCCATTGATCTTCTGGTTTCTTAGATTGGTGAAAAGGTATTTAGTTTTAATGTTTCTTGCAAAGATGTGGGTTTTTATATAGTTGATCTTCGGTCCTTCTCTTGCCCACACTTCAAATGCTTTTTTCATCTCTGGGGTAATGGTGGCCCTAATTGGGTTCGCGAGTTTAAGATCTGGAAGAAGGAGTGTGATGCTGAATGGGTTCTCGTTAGTCCCTCCAAATATAGAGCTGCTCTTGGTCTTCTAGCCATGCATAATCCTCATGTCAAGTCTGCTATAAAATCTCACTCTGGCATTCAACAAAAGCTTTCATTTGCCACATTCCAGAATTATTCGGTTTAGAAGGGTTATAGGTGTCCTGTTACGGATAATTGCATTGCTACTGTTCTTGATGCTGGTTATGAGATCCCAGAGAGTGAAAGAGTTGTGATTCGAGCTCAGCCTCTGAAAGATCGTAATTGGACGGTGTCGTCACCGCCGATCGTTTTTGGTACAGTTGGATCTCCGGTTGTGCGCCGCCACCTTGCCTTGCTTGATCAGGCCTCAGAGGAGCCGGCATCATCGGCGCAATCATTGGGCGGGATCGCATCTGCTTTGATTTCCCATGTTGGGCCTTCTGTTTGCCCACCAGTTGGGCCTGTCAATGATGTGGCCACCATTATTGGGCCTCCCTCTAACCCGTCTGGACTTTTGGAAGATATCCCTTCCTCACAGGATGCCAATACTGCTTTCAGCAATTTGATTGATAATATGGTGGACAAAATCTTTACATGTCAAAAATGCTCTCGTCCTGGCCATTTTGATAAAGATTGTCCCTCGACACAAGTTTGTTTGGCATGTTTGCGGGTGGGCCATAATCGCAGAGACTGCAAAAAGATCTCTTTGGAGTAGGGTTTGCTCTGGAAGCAAAAATCCCCCCCCCCCGATGTCTCCGGTTCCCAATACCGGTATTGAAGTTGTTGCCTACTCTTTTTCTCAAGCTAGGGACGCTTCATGCTCCTCTAACAACCGAGACGCATCTATTGATTGCTCATCTCGTCCAAAAACCCCATCTGGAACTCCACCGGTCACACCACCACCTCCTGTTTCTCCTTCACCATTGCCTGTGCTGCCCATGGCCAACTTTCCTCTTGATGCTCATCGATATGTTCCGGTAGGACATCATATTGTAGATGGTGGTGGCAACAGGCTGCCTCGGACTTTTGTCACACCTCCCTCGCCCATTTTCACCGCCATGAGGCGTTTATGGTGGCCGAAGTTATGCCCCTGCCCCCTGATCAAGTTGGGCCTGCTCGCGAGGAGGTGGTCGATCTTCTGGAAAACATGGGTGTTCAGGTTCAATTTGCTCAGCATTAGATATGTGGTGTTGGCCTCTTTCATCTTAGAGATGCTGCAGTTCGTTTTTGTCTTTTGCAATTGCCGCCACAACCATTGGGTGGTGACATATTTGTGAGGTTTTTCAAGCATGATGAGGGAGTAGGGTTTAGAGGCACTCAGGGTTTTCGCGATGGTTGTTTGATGTTTCTTGGAATACCTTTGGACCTGAGGACTACTGAAAAGATAAGGGCTGCAGTCAATACTTTTGGGAAATTTGAGCACTGGGTGAGTGATGACCCTTATCTAGTACGCACCATTGTGTTTGCTTCCTTTCCTGAGCATATTCTCGTCCCTTGTGATGTGGTTTTTCCGATTATGCTCCTTATGGAGGGGCTAAGGTTTCATGGACGGCACCCTATTATATTCTTGGAGCTAACTTTGCTGAACAGATGCCTGAGGACGATGATCCCATGCCTTTGGATGGAAACCCACACCCGCTTCCTGGCCTTGAATTGCCGGAGGAACACAACTTTGTCCTGCCACCTTTTCCAGCCATTGGATGGAATGATCTTCCTCCAATTCCTCCGCCTGCTGATGTCCATGTGGACAATGACAACTGGGGTAATGCAGTTTGGGAGGAGGAAGATAATGTGCCCCATCCTGCTGATCAGCCTGTGCAGGATCAGGAGTCCATGGTAATTGATCAGCCTGAGGTCTCTGAGTCCGAAGTCCAGTTGGTGGTGCATGAGAATGATCTGCAGCCTGCTTTTTTGAATGAAGAAGTGGCCCAACCTGTTGATGTTAATGCGTGGGCTATTGTGCTTTATCATCCTCCATTGATTTGGTATGAGAGGATAGTTATTGGTGTTGTTAAGGTTGTCTTGGTCCTGTCATACCGCCTGCGCTTGCATGGAAAAGAACTTTTGAGTCTCTGCTTCAGTTTGGTCCTCTTCTAGCTAAGCCCATGCCTGTGCCTGTTGTTGCTCTTGAGCCCATTGTACTTTCCAAGAGGAGATGGGCCCTGGCTTTCAATGACGTCCAAGTGCTGTCGAAACTGCAGTTTGTTCAATCTACCTCTATCAGTCCAGCTAGAGCATGACCTGTCGCAAGAAACTTGTTCCCACCAATTGCAACCCTGCTCTTAGTGACTCTGTTTCTTTGGATTCTGGCTCTACTGTTTCTGTGGTAAGGACTTCTTCTTCTAATGCAGAAAGTTTTTCATTCGCTGCTCAACGACAAGACAAGAAGGTACGGAGACACAAAACATTGGCGCCAACGCCTCTCGTGAAAACTTCAGTCTGCAGATGCACTAGGGGATTGATCAAGCGAGATGGGTATAAACCTGTCTTCCAAGACCTACAGTCTCAGCCCAAGAAAAAGAAGCCAAGGAACAAGCCTTTCGTGGCAGTTTCATCTCTGGACGCTACAGATCCGGGATATGCAGACAAGGAAGAAGAGACCATCCATGATGTGCCTCCTCCAACTCCAATTCCAACACTTCAGCGTGTTGGTCAAGACCTGGGTATTGCACTAGAGAGGCTGACTGTGGAGCGGCTTATGTCCGACCCAGATGAAGGTCGTCCTGCAGTGTCTGATGGTTGATTTCTATTTGTTATTTTGGGTTTGGCCAGGCTTTAAATTGGTTGTTTATGTTGGGAATGCTTATGCTTGTGCTGGTCTGTTTTTATTTACAGTTTTATCAGTTGAACTTCGGGTTACTGTCATGGACTGTAATAATGCACTTTATTACTTGCGGTGGATCTGGCTCCTTTATTTTGAGCACTATTACATAATGTTGCTCCAGTCCTTCCGTCTTGTTGTCTACCATGAATCAATCATCTTTTAGGAAATGGAGTGTTCTTTGCTGGAATGTGCGTGGTCTGAATTCTGCTGCTAGGCAGCGTGCTGTTAGGCAAAAAATTGAGGAAAGTCAATGTGTGGTGGCTTGTTTTCAAGAAACTAAATGCAGTTCCTTTGATATCAGAGATATTAGGGATTTCTGCCCTAAACAATTTGACTCTTTTGCTTATGCTCAATCTGTGGTGCTTCAGGAGGGATCCTTGTGGTCTGGAACTCTACAGTCTTGTTTGGCATGCTTGTGGAAATTCAGCCTTTTGCTGTGATTATTAATTTTACCTCCAGACATAATAATGAACAGTGGACCCTCATGGCTGTGTACGGGCCTTGTCAAGGGGAACCTAGGGACGTTTTTGTTAATTGGCTTTTCCATTTGTATATTCCTCTTGAGGATAATTGGCTGCTTCTAGGTGAATTTAACTTCATTTGATCCATTGAAAATAGGAATCCGCTAGGAGGGGATCTTAATGACATCTTTATTTTCAGTGAGATTATTGGTCACCTTGGTTTACTTGAGTTACCTTTGAAGGGCAGATTTTCACATGGTTTAATATGCCAGATAATCCATTCTTAGAGCTGCTTGATTGGTTTTTTACCTCAACTAACTGGATCTCTTGTTATCCTTTTTCTGAGGTGCCGCCATTAGCTCGGACTGCTTCCGACCATGTCCCTTGTGTGGTTGTCATTAACACAAGCATTCTGAAATCTAATATCTTTAGGTTTGAGAATTATTGGGTAAAGATGGAGGAGTTTTTGGAGTGTGTCAAGCAATCTTGGGAGAAACCTTCGAGGAAAGCTCATATTACTACTATTATTGCTGACAAGCTGAAAACTCTCAGGCAGGGTCTGAAGAAATGGAAGTTAGGGATCTCTAAGTTAAAGCTCTTGATTGACTAATGCAATAAAGTGGTGATCATCCTAGATAATCTGGAGGAGTTGCGGCCCTTGTTTAGACAGGAATTCAACTTTAGGAAAGTTGTCAAACTGCATGTGGAACATCTGTTGCGTTTACAGAGTTTATACTAGAAAAAAAGATGCACCATCAGATCTATTAAAGTGGGTGAGGGGAATACTAAGTTCTTTCATGCAATGGCTACTGAAAGACATAGAAAGAACTCCATTGCCAGTCTCCAACTACAAGATGGTACTATAATCTCTGAACATTGCCAAATGGAAGGAATTATTTGGTCTGCTTTCAAGGGAAGAATGGGGACTTCTAGGGGGAATTAATATGGGATTTGATCTGCAAAACCTCCTTAAACCTGTTCTAGGCTTAGATACTTTAACAAAGCCTTTCACATTAGAGGACATTGATAATGTGGTGAAACATATGCCTGTGGACAAGGCCCCTGGTCGTGATGGTTTTAATGGTGTTTTCTTTAATAAATGTTAGCCTATTATTAGCAAAGATTTTCATGCTCTTGCTCAGGAGTTCTCTAATGGTACTGCCCTCCTTGCTAATATAAACTACTCTTACATTAACTTAATTCCAAAAAAGTTAGCACCAGAGGGAGTGGGGGATTATAGACCATTGTCTTTGACTGGAATGGGAGTTAAATTCCTTTCCAAGATTTTTGCCAATAGGTTTCAGGAGTTCATTGTGGAATGCATTCATAAAAACCAGTATGGCTTCATTAAATCAAGAACTATTCACGATTGCATTGGCTGGACCTTGGAGTATTTGCATAAGTGCCATCAATCTAAGAGACCAATCCTCATTCTCAAACTTGATTTTGAGAAATCTTTTGACTCCATTGAGAACTCTGTTATTTTTGAGATCATGAAGTTTAAAGGTTTCAGTAACAAATGGATTGGATGGATCAAAGAGCTCCTCACTACTTAATGGTGTACCTAGAAAAGAGTTCTCCTGTAAAAAGGGGGTCAGGCAAGGTGATCCTGTCTCACCTCTTCTCTTTGTTCTGGCAGCTGATCTGATGCAGTCAGTAGTGAATTTGATGTATGCTCAGGGTGATCTGCAACCGCCAATTCCTTTTCATGACAATGATTATCCTATTATACAGTATGCTGATGACACTCTGATTATTGTGCCTGCTGTTGATAGTCAATTGCTGGCCCTAAAGAGAATGTTGATTTTTTTTTCTCAATCGACTAGTCTTGAGGTCAACTACCATAAGTCCTACATGATACCCATCAATGTCTCTCAAGAGGAGACAAAGAGACTGGCAGATATTTTGGCTGTCAAGTTGGAGTAATGCCTTTCACATACCTAGGCCTTCATGTTGGCACCACCAAACCCAAGATGGCAGATCTTATGCCCCTAGTGGATTGCATGGAAAGGAGAATGACTACTAGTTCCTCTTTTTTCGCTCAAGGGGGAGACTACATTACCTCAACTCTGCTTTGTCCTCTCTGCCTATTTATTTTGTTTGTAGGTTGCTCATTAATCCAGGTATCCTAAAGCAGTTGCAAAGAATTCAAAGACAGTGCTTGTGGAGAAAAAACAGGCAAGAACCCGCTCCCTCCCTGGCTGCTTTGGAGCTTATCTGCAGACCTAAAAATAAAGGTGTATTGGGAATCTTGAACCTTGGCATTCAGAATGTGGCCCTTCTTCTTAATCATGTGAACAATTTTTTCAATAAGGCTGATGTGCCTTGGGTTAACCTTGTTTGGAACTCCTAATACCATGGGGTTGTATCATAGGGTACTTCTTCATGTGGCTCTTCTTGGTGGAAGGATATACTTTAGTTGGTTGACCATTTCAGAGAAGTGCCTTGGGTATAGGCCAATCCAGGGGATACAACCCTGTTCTGGTCAGACAAATGGCTTTTAGGAAGTTCTGTTATTCCTTTGCAACAAAGGTTTCCAAGACTCTTCTCTTACTGCAAAGATGCTCTGTCAACAGTTAAAGAGGGCTTGAATTGTTCAGATCTTTTTCCTGGTTTAATCTACCTCTTTCTGAGCAAGCTTACATGGAGTTTCTTTCATTGCAAAACCTGCTTTTGCTTCATGAAGTTCACCCTAAATCCAAGGATGTGTGGTACTGGAATGGTTCTGACAAGTCCTATACTCCCAAGAGATTTTACATCCAAATGCATTCGAATTTGTCATTCAATCCTATTCTCAAGTTGATTTGGGTAAGCTCTTATACTATGAAAATAAAGGTCTTTGCCTGGATGATGATTATGGACAGGTTGAACACTAAGGACATGGTTGAAAGAAGGCACTGGCATATTGATGATGGGATATTCTGTGTGCTCTGTCACTCCCAGGCCAGAGAAGATAGGCATCACCTATTTTTCAATTGCCTTTTTAGTCAACGTCTGCGGAATTATCTACAGATTGATTGGTCCCATGGTGACAACATGAGTGACATTGTTGTTGATGCTAGAAGAGATTTCAATAAGCCCTTTTTGCTGAAGTGGTTTTCACTGCTTTCTGGAATATTTGGCTGATCAGGAATGCTAATGTTTTTAGACGTGTCAGACCAAGCTTTAATCATTGGAGGCGATCTTTTGTTCATGACATGTCTTTACTATCTTTAGGATTAAGCCTAGATTCAAGTATAGCCTTCTTCGTTGGGTAACTTATCTTCCCCCTTGATGTATTTTATATCTTCTGTTCTATAGGTTAGTTTTCTTTTGGGTTATCCTTCATAACCTTGTATATATTGTAACTTTATGGAGTGGAATAAAATGAGAAGCTGTGGGGGTTTTCCCTATAGTGCACAGTCAAAAAAAAGCTTAGGTGACAAGTCAAGCTACATGAATTCGACTACATCAAGTCGTCCCCCTTCTACGAACAACTTCAAGCCAAGAGCTTCATCATCTACAACTCCAACCGAGGACACCTCCAAGACGAGTTCCATCAAGTGTTTCAAATGCCAAGGGCGGGGCTACAAGTCATTTGAGTGCAAGACCGTTCGCACCATGTGTCGGTACAAAACGACACCTATGGGATCACTATTATCCCTTCTACGGTTGGCGGGCACGAGGTTGTGCAAAGAGCGGGTCTAATAATCAGTACAAAGATCGTTTACCTAGGTTCGGGCCGTGAGAATGCGTAATACCCTAGTCCTGCTTTGGTGTATATTCGAGTGTTCTTGAGTTCTTGAACTAGCTACGGTGCATGTCTAGCTCTCCGGGGTCCGAATCCTTCTCCAGTATGCCGTGGGCCTCTTTTGATAGTCCAAAGGAGCTGCCACAGTGGCACACATGAGGTGGAAAGGCATAGAGTGAATATGATAATCCCATGCCATTACGGGACAAGACGCATTAAATGCGCTACATAGGTGTCCACTTGCTTTATCGGGGACGAGAACGAAGCCCGTCCCGTCCGTGGCCGCTCATTCCGGTCGCGACGCGCGTCTAGGCCAGTGGGGCGAGCAGCTGAGGTGGCGTGGTGTTAGGGTCTTCACGAAGATCTGCATGCCACCATGCAGGTGCTTGACTATCTAGACCAGGAACCTTGTATCGCCACGTGGGTACCTGCCTGGGCTAGTGGGTTGGCCGCTGAGTTGGGGTGATGACGGGGCGGCAAGGGCTTGCTGTGGTCTTGTGTCTGTTCCCGGCAAGGGTCTTGCCGGGACCTCCGTTAGAATCCTCGGCAAGAGGCTTGCCGGGGCTTTGGGGTGTCTTTCGCGAGGAGTATTGTCAGGGCCTCGTGGGCATCCTCGGCAAGGAGCCTCGCCAATGCCTTGTCGTCTGGTTCTCATCTCGTGAGCCATAGACCTTTGTCTTCACAAAGATCTGCATGCCATCACGTGGGCGCTTCCCGAGCCTTGGTTCCAATGTTGTTGATGATGTTGGGGCTGCTAGGCTCAAGGGTGGCACCGACGGAGGCGTTTGGGTGAGTTGCCCCGGCAAGGGTTCTTGCCGGGGGCGCGCAGGCCGTCCCGGCGAGAGTCCTTGTCGAGGGAGAGCCTGTCTTCTCGCTTGGTCTTCTCATTCCACCGTCTTGGCGTTGTTCTGGTATCTTTGTGTCTTTGGCTTTCCTCCTCTGTATTGTTATGTTTGGTCACAGGCGTGGATCTGACTGCCCGTGCAAAAGTAAGGGGTATAAAAGAGCGCCCCTACTTTTGTACACCGACAGGAGCCCTCGTTCCTGGGCCATTCATATTCGCAACGTGTTGTTGGGCTAGGCCCAAAATGGTTCGCGGGCAGTAGGGTCGGATCCTTTTACCGCATTAACTCCCCCGGTGGTTGCGCTTCCCCACGACCTGTGCTAACGTGGGGGTCGTGCGTGGGGTGGTTGCTGTACGCTGGTGTCATGTCGCGGTAAATGGTAAAGGGGGCGGCCCGCGCCTTCCCCATAAAAAGGGGGAAACCGCAGGCACGCCGCTCATTTACCTCATGCGCTCCTCCAATCTCGGGTTCGCCGTTCCTCTGCTTCTTCTCCAAGCGAAAAGCCAAAGCTCTTGCCTCCGCTCGCCTCCGCCGTGCTTGCCTTTGCCCCCGATTCCTCTCTTTCTTCCACAGCCGCAATGGCACCCAATTCCAGCAAGGGTAAGACAGCGGTCGAGGACGTGGGGGAGAAGGAGCTACCGGAGAGTGAGTTGGCGGTACTTCGGATGAAGCACGCCTAATTCCCTCCGATGGTCGACGTGGTCCATCTCAGGGACTACTTCACGCCCCTATGGGGATGCAAGATGACGGGGCATCCAGCCACGCGCGTCATCCCTGCTCAGAGGCCGGCCGAATCAATATCCCTTCTTCATCGATTACTTCTATTGTGGCCTCTGTCCCTCTTTCTCCGATTTCTTCAACGATATCATGCATACCTATGGCTTCCATCTTCTCGATTTCACGCCGAATGTCATGGCGTGCATGGCTTTCTTCGCCCACCTCCGCGAGGGTTTCGTCGGGGTGGTTCCCAGCATAGCGCTCTTCCGCCACTACTTCTTCCCCCGCATCCAGGGGACGCCATCTCCGGCTGCGTCACCTGGATTCCACGGGCCCAAGAGAAGGGCACGTATCCGGACGGCGCGCAAAAGGAGAGGTGGGATGAGTGGAGGAGCCGGTGGCTATGGATTAAGGAAGACGACCCACCGGAATCCTGCCGAGTTCGACAGAGCCCGCCGGTCCATCGCAAGGACTGGGGGTATGTCGACGCCAACGACAAGAAGCTCTCGATCGCCACCACCAGGATCCATCGCCTTTCTCAGGCCGGGCTCATGCTCGAGATGATTGGGGCCGATTTCATCCGCCGCCGAATCTTGCCATGATGACCCACAAGTGTAGGGGATCGATCGTAGTCCTTTCGATAAGTAAGAGTGTCGAACCCAACGAGGAGCAGAAGGAAATGATAGGCAGTTTTCAGTAAGGTATTTTCTGCAAGCACTGAAATTATAAATAGCAGATAGTTTTGTGATAAGGTAATTGGTAGCAAGTGACAAAAGGTAAAAGTAAATAAGGTGCAACAAGGTGGCCCAATCCTTTTTGTAGCAAAGGACAAGCCCGTACAAACTCTTATATAAAGGAAAGCGCTCCCGAGGACACATGGGAATTATCGTCGAGCTAGTTTTCATCACGATCATCTGATTTGCGTTCGGTACTTCGATAATTTAATATGTGTGTGGACCGGTGCTTGGGTGCTGTCCTTACTTGGACAAGCCTCCCACTTATGATTAACCTCTAATGCAAGCATCCGCAACTACAAAAGAAGTATTAAGGTAAACCTAACCATAGCCTGAAACATATGGACCCAAATCAGCCCCTTACGAAGCAATGCATAAACTAGGGTTTAAGCTTCTGTCACTCTAGCTACCCATCATCTGCTTATTACTTCCCAATGCCTTCCTCTAGGCCCAAATAATGGTGAAGTGTCATGTAGTCGATGTTCACATGACACCACTAGAGGAGAGACAACATACATCTCATCAAAATATCAAACGAAGACCAAATTCACATGACCACTAATAGCAAGACTTCTCCCATGTCCTCAGGAACAAAAGTAACTACTCACAAGACATAATATTGTTCATGATCAGAGGGGTATTAATATGCATAATGGATCTGAACATATGATCTTCCACCAAATAAACCAACTAGCATTAACTACAAGGAGTAATCATCACTACTAGCAACCCACAGGTACCAATCTAAGGTTTGGGTACAAAGATTTGATACAAGAGATGAACTAGGGTTTGAGAGGAGATGGTGCTGGTGCAGATGTTGATGAAGATATCTCTCCCCAAGATGGGAGAGTTGTTGGTGATGATGGAGGTGACGATTCCCCCCCCCAAAGGGAAGTATCCCCGATAGAACATCTCTGCCGGAGCCCTAGATTGGTTTCCGCCTCGGTTCCGCCTCGAGACGGCGGCGTCTGGTCCCGAAAGCCTCATTCTGATTTTTTCTAGGTCAAAACACCTCATATAGGAGAAGATAGGCATCGGGGGGCCTACG